>JAGPOW010003685.1:32691143-32716623 GCA_030014935.1 Caiman crocodilus
ATGTTGAACAGCGCAGGCCCAAGGACCAAGCCCTGGGGGACCCCGCTGCTCACATCTCTCCAGGTCGAGTACGACCCATCCACCACCACTCTCTGGGAGGGCCCCGTCAGCCAGTTTCTGACCCACCTCAACCGTGTATGGGTCAATGCCACAGCTCCCCATCTTTTTAATGAGGGTGGGGTGGGAGACCATGTCAAATGCCATCCTGAAGTCTAAAAACACTACGTTGACGGGGCATCCGCATCCATGGATTTGGTCACCTGATCGTAGAAGGCGACCAGGTTGGTCTGCCCTTAACAAACCCTGAAGGGCAACCAGCACGCATGAAGTCCCCTGCCGGTCCCTCACAGATGTGGGACTTGAGAATTTTCTCAAAGATCTTCCCCAGAATCGAGGTGAGTCTGACAGGCCTGTAGTTCTCTGGCTCCTCTTTCCTCCCCTTCTTAAACATGGGAACCACATTGGCCACCTTCCAGCTCTCCGGCACTTGTCCAGAGCTCCAAGAGTGCTCCTATAACCGAGCCAAGGGCCCAGCAATCACTCCCGCCAGCTCCCTCAACACCCTTGGGTGCAGGTCATCCAGGCCCGCTGACTTAAAGACATCCAGCCCTTCCAGAAGCCCTTCCACCAGGTCTACCTTCACCCTTGGTCTAGCAGCGATTTCCGTGGGGGAATACAGGCCTCTGACAGGAGGGATGTCCCGGTCCCCCCTCAGGAAGACTGAGACAAAGAACCCATTGAAGATCTCAGCCTTCCCATCGGCTGTGAGCACCAGGTTGCCCAATGAGTCCCTCAGAGGCCCGATGTTGCCTGGGGCTCTCTTTTTGCTCCCCACATATTTGAAAAAGGACTTCCTGTTGTCCTTGATCCTAGGTGCCAGGTGAAGCTCTACACCCGCCTTGGCCTTCCTAATAGCCCTCCTGCACTCCCAAGCACAAGAGTACTCCTCTTTGGAAACAGCTCCTCTCTTCCATAGGTTGTATGTCCCTCTTAGCCCTCAGGGTCCCCCGAATATCCCTATTAAGCCATGGGGGCTTTCGAGCACTTTTGCCCATCTTGCATAAGGCAGGAACGGTTACCCCTTGGGCTCGGAGGATCGTCTCCTTGAGGAACATCCACCCTTCGTGGACACCCATGTCCTCAACTCTATAGGCCCTCAGCACCTTCTCCTCTAGCCTCTTGAGCTCTCTGAAATGGTCCTTTTGAAGTCTGGGACCCTAGTCCTAGTGTGGGCTCTAGCTACACTGTGCCGCATAGCAAATTCTATCAGGCGATGATCGCCATCTCCCAGGAAGGCCAAGGCAGAGATGGAATTCAGTCTAGTATCCAGGTTTAATGATTACAAAAACTCCTTTTACAAGTACATTGGGAGCAAGAAGGCAGCAGGCAACGTAGGGCCCCTGAACACAAACGGTAATCTTGTGGCCATGCTAGACAAGAAATCTGATATTTTTAACAGTTTCTTTGCCTCTGTTTTCCTGAACAGGTACCAGGATATCCCACCTACCAGAGGTAGGGACAATCTTGGGGATAACTGTGTCAGGCCTTCAGTCAGCACAGATGTAGTTAGGGATCTTCTGGAAGGGCTAGACATTTTTAAATCTTCAGGTCCAGATGCCGTCTACTCAAGGGTGTTGAGGGAGCTGGCAGGGGTCACCGCGGAGCCCTTGGCCCAGCTGTATGAGCATTCGTGGTCATCTGGCCAGGTGCCGGGGGATTGGAAACTGGCTAATATGGTCCCTATTTTCAAGAAGAGAAGGAAGGCGGACCCAAGTAACTATAGACCTGTAAGCCTCAGCTCAGTGCTCAGGAAAATCTTGGAGAAAATCATCAAGGAGCACATCTGTGGGGGGCCTGCAGGGGAGATCATGCTTAGGGGCAATCAGCCTGGGTTCATCAAAGGCAGGTCCTGCCTGACTAACCTGACTGTCTTTTATGACCAAGTAACTAAATCCTTAGATGGTGTCACTGTGGACGTGGCCTTTAAGAAGGCCTTTGACACTGTCACCCCCCACCCCATCCTCATCAATAAGTTAAGTGACTGCAGCACTGATGCCTGCACAGTTGGATGGGTAAAAAAATTAGCTGATGGGGCGCACCCAGAGAGTAGTGGTGGATGGGCTGTGCTCAACCTGGCAAGATGTGAGCGGAGGGGTCCCCCAGGGCTCAGTCCTCAGGCCTGTTTAACATCTTCATCAGTGACTTGGATGAGGGGGTGGAAAGCATGCTGTCCAAGTTTGCTGATAACACTCAGAAGCGGGGCGAGGTGGACACAGTTGAAGGGAGAGGGAGGCTGCAACTAGATTTAGACAGACTACAGAAGTGGGCAGACAAGAATAGGATGGGGTGTGACATAGACAAATGAAGGGTTCTGCACTTTGGGAGAAGGAATCCACAGCATACATACAGGCTGGGGAGTTCCCCTCTTGAAAGCACAGAGGCGGAAAAAGATCTTGGAGTCATTATTGACTCCAAGATTAACATGAGCCGCCAATACCAGACCGCAGCCAGCAAGGCCAGCCATACCTTGTCATGCATCCAAAAGGTGCGTCTCAAGGCAGTCCAGAGAGGCTATACTGCCCCTCCACGCGACATTGGTCAGGCTGTAGTTGGAGTACTGTGTCCAGTACTGGGCACCGCACTTCAAAAGGGATGTTGCCAGCCTGGAGAGAGTTCAGAGAAGGGCCACCCGCTTGATGAGAGGGCAGCCGGACAGGCCCTATGAGGAGACACTGAAGGACCTGAACCTGTTCAGCCTCAGCAAGCGGAGGGGGGACCTGGTGGCTGCCTACAAGCTCATCAGAGGGTATCAACAGCAAATAGACAGTGCCCTTTTCTCCCCAGCACCACCTGGGGTGATGAGGAACAATAGTAATAAACTGATGGAGAATAGGTTTAGGATAGAGATCAGGAGGCAATATTTTACAGTTAGGGTGGCCAAAATCTGGAACCAACTTCCCAGGGAATCGGTCCTTGCCCCTACCTTGGGTGATCATCCAAGCTCCTCTTGAACTTGCCCATCTATGATCTTGTGAACCCAGCATTCATTCCTGCCTGTGGCAGGGGGTCAGGCTACATGATCTGTTCAGGTCCCTTCTGACCCTAGCTACTATGAAGGTATAAGGTTTTTAAAGAAATACTATTTTCACTTTTGGATGATGGACTCCTCTACAATGGCTCGGGCATGGTAAGATTTCTTCAGTGTATACTGAAAAAGTTGCTAAAGTGGATAGAATGAATTCATTGCGCTTGACAGTAATGCCCAATACAACTGTGAAAAGTAACATGAGTGACTATGTGACAAGGTAAATGTTATTACAGGAATGATGGTCTTTCTGTCCTGAAGTATTTGTGGATAGATCTAAACCATCCCAGCCTAGATACATACCAAGCTGGGATGGTTTAGACATAGCTGATCCTGCCTTAAGCAGGCAATTGGACCAGGTGACTTCTTGAAAAATCCTTCTAGCCCTATTATTCTAGTGAGCGTTTAGCATGTTCACTGCCTGGGATATTGCATTTCCAGGAGGAGAGGGGATATTGAGCAGAGTGAGAGAAAGATATAAAATATGTTGAATCACATACTGGTTTCCAAGCTGTTCCTAGTTCTTAATAATAAGTAGGAATAAATTCTTCATCTTCTACCAGTCAAAACTCATATATTACCAAGTCAATCCACTCCCTCCGGTAACCCTAATAACCTCTGGTATATACCGAGGCCCTGGCACACATTACATTTACACCACAAGCAATGCATTAACAGTACCACAAGTGGCAAGAGTACTACACATGCATCCAATTTAAAAAAAAAAGGTGCCATAAAATGGCAAACAGCCATAAAATAAAAAAAATCCCACATGTAGTTGTAGAATTTTTATGGCTGGTTTGTATGGCATCTTGAACTGAATGTGTGGCATGTTTGTGCAGTCGTGCCATCCAAGGCAGATGCCCAACTGTCAGCTGCTTGTTGGAATCAACCCTGGACAACCCCAAATCTCCAAGAGGCAGTGCCAAGAAGACTGCTAGCACTAGCTTAGATCAGTCTTGTGTCCTCAACTCAAGAGAGAGCTGCTCCAAAGCCAGTTCAGATCTCGAACTGGGCTGAGGGCTGCTATCCCATGCCCATGGTTTAAAGCCCCCAGTGAGGAAAGCCTTCATCTTCCCCTGCTGGAAGCCTCATCCCCCATGCCTGGAAGCCCTTCTGGAGCTGCCAAGACAAAGGGTTAAAAGTTCCTAGGGACTGTCCCAGGACTTGGTCTGGCAATCAGCTGAACATCAGCCCAGGTCTAGGACAGCCATGGGTTATGGTGGGGATAAGAGCACCAGACCCTCAAATTACTGGTGCACATAGACAGATCCAGGGTTTTGGAAAGAGGGCATACAAGTGGTGCAATACATGACATTATACAATAATGTATGTTTTCTCCCCCTCCCAGTTAAAAAGAAACCAGAAGCTCTATAATATGCTAGGGACCTAAGGCTGTTTGACACAGCTCAGATTTAGGCAAAAACCAAGACAAATATAACTGGGTTTGCGGGGACTGATGGGGAGGGAAGAGAGGAAGACGGGCTGACTGCCAGCTATAGGATAGGGTTGGCATCTGGTGCCAGGGGCAGCTGTTAACTCCCCAGACCTGCCCCCTCTAGGTGGTGAACATGGTCAATGATGACTGAGAGACCACACTGACAAGTTCACACTATGGACCTAGCAAGAGCCTAAGTTCCAAATAGTATGTGCTTAAGTTGGTAAACAGCACCTAGTCTAGGAGTGGGGCCTTGACAGATGGACAAATGGATGTTCTCCTTTGCCCTGGCAGCTCCTGCAGCTAAGCTGGTTCCAAATGTACTTGCATCTATATTTCCTTTGGATTAAACCCAGCAAGAATACTGATGGAAGGCAACTCAAGTGTCTCCATATATACTGCCCAGGCCTCTGCACCCTGGAGAAGTCACTCCATATTCTCTTTATCTTTCAACCAAGGTTTATGTTCAGTAAGCCGATGTCCCACTTGACACACTTCTATTGCCTGGAGACAGACGGATGCCTACTAAGCAGGTATACAATCAATACTCCATAAGCTTGCATTTAAATCAAACAGTAGCCTTGAAAAGCTAACCAAGAAGGCTACTAATCAAGGTTATGCACGTTAGGCTAGGCCAGAAATGAATACCTGTTTTGTGGAAAGTGTTTCACATTAACAAAAAGCAAAGGCAAAACATCAGTTGTTCGTAACATTGTGCCTAGTCAGATAGAATCCTATTGAGATAATAACCATTTGTTAACCAACTATGGGAAAGCCCAAGCATATTATTGCAGCTATCCTGTGAAGTAAAATCTGTAGCAGTGCCCTCAGGGACTACCTCATGTCCATTTGCCAACTCTCATTTCCCATCCCCCCCCGAAATCAGGCCTCCTCTTCCCTTATGCATCCTGATGAAAAAAACTAATACCACTAATACATTTGGGGAGGCTTTCTTCAGATACCTGGAGTTCAGTTTTTAGTGCCTTGCCCTGCCCATCATTAAGTTGCCAGTCAGCTCACCCCAGACTGTAGTAGGGTTCTCTTTCTTTTGTCTGGGCTCCCCTGCTGATCTCTCTCACTCACTTAGACCCATTAGGCTTCAGCCCCCCTCCCTAGGCTTTTAGGGCTAGCTGCCCTCTGGGACCACAACCCTGGCTCTGCCTGGACCTTATTCCCTTTTGTGAGGGGCTCTCTATGCCCACTCCCTCTGTGACCTGTTCCATTTTGGGTCACCCATTAACCCCTTAATTAGCCTTACCCTTGCCTAGACATCAGCCCCTTGGCTTTAGGCACAGGCCCTCCTAGGCCTCCTTCTGCTGCCTGGCCCAGACCAGCTACCTTCTGAAGCACCAGCCCCTGTAGGCCTCCTTGCACTCATGACTGGGCCTTGGCTCTCTCAACCTTAGCCCAGCTTACTTTTCCTGCATCTGTGAAGGGCTCAGAAACCTTTGTGGTCTCCTCCCCTACGAATGCAATCCAGTCTTCCAGCTTAACACCAAACCCAAGCAACAACTAAAGCAAAACATAGAACTTACCTCCTCATATACAACATGTTTGCAACACTCCTTCCAACATGAAGGTCTAAGCCTTGTGCTCCAGGCTCAAGCTTATGTGGCCCTTACTCTTCCCCTTCCCAGGCTAACCTGGCTTGTTAATAGGGCCCAGGTACTAATCATCCCCTATTTAGCAGCTAAGTATCCTATTGCCTGGAATTTGCAGGCTGAGCTGTGCAGCACACTTGGCAGCCAATGCTCTTTCCTTGCAATCTGCACTTGCTCCAAGTAACAGGGGGAAAGGGTTCTGTGTTACAATTACGTATTAAAAAGACACGAATATGAGATGTAAAGGTGCTCTGGGGTGTGAATCTAGAGACACAAAGGAAAAGGAGGAGTCCACCACCAACACCTCTTCTTGTCAGCACTGGCCACTGTCACAGTTGGTAGGGTCAGAAGGGACCTGAGCAGATCATTAAGTCCAACCCCCTGCCATGGGGTCAAACGACCCAGGCTAGGTGATTATCCAGCCTCCTTCTGAAGACCCAGCGTAGGAGCCAGCACCACTTCTCTTGGAAGTTGGTTCCAGATCCCAGCCGCCCTGACTGTGAAGTAGTGCTTCCTGATGTGTAGCCTGAACCTCCTCTCAGTCAACTTATAGCTGTTATTCCTAGTTACTCCTGGTAGCATTCAGGGGAACAGGGTCTCTCCTGTTCCCCACTGATCCCTCTTGGTAAGTTTACAGACGCCACCAGACCCCTCTCAGTCTTTTCTTGTGGAGGCTGAACAGGTTGAGGTCCCATAGCCTCCCCTCGTAGGGCCTGCCCTGCTGCCCTCTGGTCATGCAAGTCGCCCTTCTTTGGACCCTCTCAATGTTGTCCACATCCCTCCTGAAGTGCAGCGCCCAGAACTGGATGCAGTACTCCAATTGCAGCCTGACCAGTGTCGCATAGAGGAGGAAGATCACCTCCTTGGACCTGCTCATGATGCGTCTGTAGATGCACGACAAGGTGCAGTTAGCCTTTCTGCCCACATCCCGGCATTGGCGGCCCATGTTCATCTTGGAATCAAAACCAACCCCAAGATTCTTTTCTACCTCTGTACTGACAAGAAGGGAGATCCCCAGCCTGTGGATATGCTGCTGGTTCTTCCTCCCCAGGTGAAGTATCTTGCACTTCTCAGTATTGAAACCCATCCTAGTCTCATCCATCCACACCTATAACCTGTCCTAGTTGTAGCCTGTCACTTAGGAATTTCTCCCTGTCACTTTACTCACCCTTACCTAGCACTTGAACTCAGATCTCCTAGGTAGTAGACAGAAATTCTATCCCACAGCCATCAGTGCTCTGGGCTTAACATAAGGAAAGAAGGCCCCAAAGCCTGTTGTGGAATATACCTTTGCAGATGTTATAACTGGTCAACCAAGTAAAGGAAACAGATTATGGCAAGTAGCTTTCCCAGACAGTGAGGGAAAGAGGTAACAAGTCTTCTTCCCCGAAAGTGTAATTTTCACAAGGACATGAACCCCAAATGACTTCTTCCAAGTCATAGAAAAATTGATTCAGCGTAGTTCCCAAAGTATCAGTGAAACAAACAAACAAAAAACCCCCCTGAGTAACACCAATCAGAGAATATTTATTAAAACAAGCCACATAATTATTGAGTATAAATTGGTAGGAAAGGGGGGGCAGGGAGACCTCATCAAATTCAAGAAAATCTGCTGCCAGCCAGTATGCCACTTTCCTTCTCTCCCTTGAATCTCTCCCAGCTGGTATAGGTGAGAATCTGTATTGTGTTCTTACAGGTAGCTAGACAGGCATGAGACACGCCTATTCTTGTGCTTGTATTCAATAAAAGGTTGTGCTGTAGACCCATCTCTTGACTCTTTATCTGACTTGGCTGGTAGTAACACCTTATCAGTTAAGAGGGCATGGAGGATCTTTGAGTAATGTATCTTTATTTGGTGTACATAAAGGGTAATAGGGGAATTATAACTGTCTCTTAAATCTTTGTCTAAACTTGCAACAGAGGTCCTGATCGCTGAAGAGCAAAAAGGCTTGATATACAATAATTGATTTTGTTACATGATAATTCAGAAAAATAGGCATAATTGATTTATATGCAGTGTATCTGGCAATGTTAAGAAAAGTATTGTTTTCATAGTAGCCTGCAAATATGAACAGATTTATCCTCACAAGTCATCAAGATGGTTGGTATTTTTACAAATATGTTTAATATTGTGATATTAGCCTTAAGGCCACCTTCTACCCCTGTCCCCAAGACTTTTTATAATTAGTTCCCCATGGCAATTCCACATATATTGTCATCATCAGGACAAATATGATCTGGAAGAACAGACTACTTTATCTTGCAGAAATGACTGTGTGTATGATAAGGATAGTTATGCATATTCTGGATCCCTGCATAAAATAGAAATGTAGGAGACAAAATCTGAACCAAAATGAAGGCAGGGTGAGGTTCCAGCAGAGTGGGCCAAGCAGACGCTGAGCCCGAGGGGGGGGTGGCGTGGGTCCAGATATGCAGACATGGAGTGTGGGGGAGGGAGGGTCGCAGCTGGATGTGGAGTGGCGGCAGTGCAGAGTGGTGGGTGGTGGCAGCCTTGTGCAAGCCCCTCCTCCCCCCCACTCCTGGGAGGCAGTGGCAGCACAGGGTGGTGGGTGGTGGTGCTCTGTCTCCACCCCCTGTCATTCTTGACAGGCAATTTCCTATTACTCAACATAAATTTCAGGCTACTTGATAACTTTTTTTCCTCCCCTGTCTACACAGAACAAAAAAGAAAGAATATGCTTGGGGATTGATGTGACCAGTAAGAGTGCTGAACTCAAATGCTTCATGTTATTGTTTGAATACTTTCTTGCAAAAAAGCCTATTTTTATCAGTGTGGACAATTTTACTGTAGCTTTGGGACAACTCTTAATTCCAAAGAAAAAAGTATACTGAAAAGAGTTCAGGATTCCAATGTCTGTTTCTTTAGCAACTTAAAAATCATACTGCCTCTTTTCTGGTGACTACTTTGTCTCTCAAGAGTCAGGATTGAAGTCCAGGGTCTAGTCTTCCAAGTTCTCCATGCTAGTCTTTAAAAGCCATCCACTCATTCACCTGCTCAGCATGACAGATCCTCCTCTGTTTTTGTATGACCATAGCCTTGCAGGACAGGTGTATTTCTTTAGAGCATTGGTGTTATCAGGCACAAGCAAGAGAATCATGAATGGAGGAAACAGGGTCTTGACTGTAGAGCTCACTTCCACAACAGATAAAAATAAATCCTGTGACCAAAAATGCAAAGTGTATTTCTTCAACTTAGCTTTTCCATAGTAATAAGTAAAATAAAATCAAGGAAGGAAAAAAATAGAGATCCTGTTACTATACTTACCTATAGACCTTGTAAGGTGTTCCTATACCAGGGCAATGAACCTGGTATAACTGTTTACATAAACAGGTCCAACACTATGAAAATGGAATTTATATTTCCATTGACTCAGAAATGCATTGCAATTGAAAAGCTCTTATACATTTTGATTTATGTTGTGGAATGAGCCTGTAAGCTTCATATGATTTAAACTGGCAGTGGACAGAGCCCATCTGGATTGGAAAAGAGATAAGGAGATGATATTAGAAAAGCCAGACAAGTCAATTGCTTTGCTGTAGGGTTGTATTCAGCTTGGTAAGGACTACTTTAAGTTTGATATTGATAACATAGCTTAAAGGACTTACACCCCAATTTACACTCTTACAATACCACTGAAGAAAAAAGAGCTTTTAAACATCTAAGAAATGAGCTGAGGGACTACAGTTAAAGTTGTGTCTTTTAAAACGATAGCATATATTATATATTCTAGACTAGACATATTATCATTGAGAGGCTTTTGCAGTTTGTCTTTACATGGCCTATAAAATTAAAGAAGCAATAAATATAATTTCAGACTAACTAACTCTCTCTGTTCAATTTTAATTAGACATGCATACCAATAAAGATGCAACTTTTTATATCTGTAAAAATCTTGTGACTGAAAATTATTAAAGTCAAATGATGTGAAATATAAAAATCAATGTGATAGCAGCTACTATAAATGTTTCAAGAGATTTATATTTTGAGCTAGTGCATGCTACTATAAATAGATTTTAGCAGCTTAATCACTAATTTATGAACTTGGATGCAAAGTGGCATGCAATATAGAATATATCATGGGTTAGAAGAAAGGTTAAGTTACAAAGCTTGATGGAATAATAAGAATGACTAAAAATGACTGAAAACTGGAGATGCCTTTTCTCAGTATATACCAATAAAAGTATCCGAGACATTAGATAAACGGTTGAACTATAGATTGTGCCATTACTAGCACGCTACAACAATTTCCCTTTGCAAAATTTTTACTAAACACAGTAAAAATTAGATCTCTGAGTGCATTCAAAACATTTAGATCTCTGGGTGAATTCAAAACAAATTTTCTATAGGTGTATGAAGGTTGCAGGAGAAAGTAATAGCTCTGCAGTGAGCTAAGCAGTTAAATTCATCCCCCATAGTTTTATTTATGTGAGAGAAAATGAAGTGTGAATATTAATCAAATCTCTGTAGTGATGAGATAGTTTGCAAAAAAACCAAACAAACCCCCAAAATCAATAAAACACAAGAGCATGACTTTTTCTCTTTACCCTTTCAGACTTGCAATGGATTCTCTATCTATTTTTCAAAGACTGGATTTTGTGAGCCGGCATCCCAAAACAAAGATATTGGAATGTTCAGTTCCTGGTTTGCACATATTTGTAACTTTCCTCTTATCCCATTGATATGGTTTTCAGCTATTAATTCAATAACTTTTTACCAAAGGTTGATAATTGTATGAATCCCATCCAAGAGGATTCATCATCTGGAACTTAGATTAGTTTTGTGCAGTTGATCACAGCAATGATGAAAAGGAGTTTCTAGAGCGGAGGTTTTCAATGTTTTTTCATTTGAGGAACCCCCTAAAAAAAATTTGAACGGAGGTGCAGACTCCTTTGAATTGTAAGTTTGGGTACTGACATCCTTTCAATCAATCAGTCATCTTTTGCAGACCTATTAGACCAGGGGTTGGAAAACCCTGGCATACACACCAGAGCATGACACACAAATTCATTTTGCTTGACACACGCACTTTGGGGTGGATGCTGGGTGAGCTGTGAGAGGCCTGATCTTTGTTGTGGCAGTGCAGCCCTGGTCCCTTCCCTGCTATGCACCCTGAGGCATGTGTGCACCTGCTGGACCTCTGCAGACCCCGCTGCAGCTGCTTACAGCCTCCCCACCACCAGCTGTAAGCAATCCAGGCTCTGTGTCTGGTGGCAGGGGCCTGCCCAGAAGTGATGCCCCATCCTGGCACCATTGCCAGTGGTGGATACACACGTACATCGGAATAGATGGCAGGAGAGCTGCAAGGGGCCCTATTCTTGTTATGGCAGCTCAGCCCCAGCCCCTTCCCCACTGTGCACCCAACACCAGCAATGAGCCAGGTTGGGACTCTTGTGGCCCTTGGTGAAGTCACTTGCAGCCTTCTTGCCTGCCACAGAGCCCAGGCTGCTCAGAACTGGTGGCAGAGAAGCTGTAAACAACTGCACTGGAGTCTCTGGAGCTCCAGTCTGGCTCATTGCTGGTGGTGGGTGCACACATGCCTTGGAGTGGGCAGTGAGGAGGAGGCTAGGGCTGCACTGCCACAACTAGGATTGGGCCTCTCATGGCTCTCCCACCATCTGCTGCACACCCCTCCCCGGCAGGCCAACATCTTACAAGTTAAGGTAGCAGGTGTTTTTGGCACTCCGCCCAAAAATGTTGCTGACCCCAGCCTTAGACATGGTCTGTGGACCTCCAGGGGTCCATGGACCACAGGTTGAAAACCACTATTAGGGTAAAACTAAGATTTTCATAAGTTGTTAGTAAATTTTATTGCTTCAGCTTCTGGATGTCAAACTGGGGACCTCTTAAAGGAGTTGAATTTGCAGAAAGCATTGCTTTTAAAATGCATGTGTGCTTTTATCATTTTATTTAGAATCATAAAAAATTATGGTTGGACAGGACCTCAGAAGGTCATCTAGTCCAACCCGCTGCAGGATCATCCCCACCTAGATAATTCCAGCCAGGGCTTTGTCAAGCCAGGCCTTAAAAACCTCCAAGGATGGAGAGTCCATCATTTCTCTAAGTAACTTACTCCAGTGCTTCACCACCCTCCTGGTGAGAGATTTTCCTAATATCCAGCCTAAACCTCCTTTGCTGCAACTTAAGACCACTGCTCCTTGTTCTGTCATCTGTCACCACTGAGAATAATCTAGCTTCATCCTCTTTTGAACTACCCTTCAGGTATTTAAAGGCTGTTATGAAATACCATCTCATTCTTCTCATCCAAACTAAAGAAACCCAGTTTCCTCAGCCTCTCTTCAGAAGTCATGTGCCCCAGTTCCTGAACCATTTTCATTGCTTTCTGTTGGACTCTCTCCAACTTGCCCATATCCTTTCTATGGTGGAGGGTCCAAAACTGGACACAATACTCCAGATGTGGCCTCACTAGTGCAGAATAGAACAGAATAATTACTCCCCTTGAGCTGCTGGCAGTGCCCCTACTAATGCAGCCCAGCATTCTGTTAGCCTTCTTGGAAGCAATGGCACATTGCTGACTCATATCCAGCTTATTATCCACTATAACCCCCAGGTCCTTTTCTGCAGAGCTGCTGCTTAGCTGGTTGGTCTGAAATCTATAGTGGTGCACAGGATTGTTCTGTCTTAAGTGTAGAACTTTGCATTTGTCCTTACTGAGCTTCATGAGATTTTTTTTTTTTGGACCAATCCTCCAACTTGTCAAGGTCACTCTGAATTCTAGCCCTCTCCTCCAACATATCTACTACACCCCCCCAGGTTGGTGTCACCTGCAAATTTGCTGAAGGTGCAATCCATCCCATCTTCCAAATTGTTAATGAACATACTGAACTAAACCAGCCCCAGGAGCAACACCTGGGGCACAGTACTTCATAGCAGCTGCCAGCTAGACATTGAGCCAACAATTACTACCTGTGGAACCTGACAATACAGCCAGTTTTTTTATCCATCTTATAGTCCATTTATCCAACCAACCTGTACTTCCTCAGTTTGCTTGCAAGAATGCAGTTGGAGACGGTATTAAAAGTTTTCTGAAGTCAAGGTATATTATGTCCACTGCTTTCCCTGCATTCATAGAGCCAGTTATCTTATCACAGAAGGTAGTCAGATTGGTGAGCCATGACTTCCCCTTGGTGAATCCATGCTGACTGTTCCTAATAACTTTCTTTTCCTCTAAGTGCTTAGAAATGGATTCTTTGAGGACCTTCTCCATGATTATTCCTAGGACTGAGGTGAGGCTGACTGGTCTGTAGTTCTCTGGATTCTTCTTCTTCCCTTAAATATGGGCACCGTATTTGCCCTTTTCCAATCATCTAGGACCTTCCCTGATCACCACAATTTTTCAAAGGTAGTGGCCAGTGGCTCTGCAATCACATCACTCAACTCCCTCAGCATCCTTGGATGCATTGTATCTGGCTCCATGGACTTGTACACATCCAGCTATTCTAAATAGTCCTTAACCTGTTCTTTCACCACTAAGGACTGCTAACCTCCTCCCCAAACTGTGCTACTTTTTCATTCTCTTGCTATATTTAAGATTTACTAATGTTTTTGAATGGATATAGTTAGTCTTTGGATGGCTACAGTCTGTATCTTGTTTGCTTGCACAATTTGATCTTTGTAATTAGTCTCTTTTTCATATATGTGGCACATTACAATTTTTTATACATCTTACTAAATGTAATCCTATGGATTACAGAATCCCCAAGACTGTCTTCATTTTGGTTAGTACAGTTTCAAGCTTACTCAGTAAGTTATACAAATTAAACTCTGGTTTGTTTTGTAGTGCATATGTATAGGTCAAAAAACTCAATTCTACTTTTATTCTTTCAAAACACATCTTTAGCGGACCATAAACAGTCAAAGTTACAAGTGGGTTAACACAATTATACTACAGACCATTTTGCCTACAGCTGAAGAAGGGTCAAATTTACTACTTGTTTATTTAGCCAGTTCATTCCATTTCTCAGGTCAGAGTAAAATGATACCAGAACCTTTACAGCTGCTATCCAAGGGGATTCCCATCCAGCATAAAGGACAGTGTCTTTGACTGATCTTTCATCAGAACAGACCTACAGCAGTTTGTTTACATTACCAACCACAGGGACATAACAAGACTCATGACAAAGGCAAAGATTTACTGACATATTACAATTTAAGTCCAACACATTTGGTTTCCTTATAGAAAAGTTTCCTTTATATAGATACAAAAGCAGCGCGCACAGAGTAAAGTATTTTCTCCCTTTAAAAGATACTGTGCTGTGAAATAGTTTGGCCTAAAGCTTAACTTTCCTTAAAATGGTTATAATCTAGTGGGAACTTCCTCTGACCTGTAAATAGCCACAGAAAATATCTAAAGTACTCTTCAGCCAAGACCTAAAAATAAGGCAGTTTGGGTCAAGTTTTTAAAAGTGTATGTGCACTTTTGCATATCCAAAAATTCTGAGGCCATCAAATATGTGAGCATGATAACCCATCCTCACCACAAAACCAATTAAGGGCAGGAAAGCTTACTTTGCTCCTCGAAGATTAAGGCCTAGCAAAAAACATAT
Source organism: Caiman crocodilus (assembly GCA_030014935.1). Taxonomy (NCBI): domain Eukaryota; kingdom Metazoa; phylum Chordata; order Crocodylia; family Alligatoridae; genus Caiman; species Caiman crocodilus. The sequence goes on from JAGPOW010003685.1 coordinate 32,705,854, forward strand.
CCTGTTACAATTTTAAGGACTATACAGTTTATAAGGAGTACAACACTAACTGCATGCATTTCTTGCTTGTTATTTATGAAAATAAGATGGTGCAAGAGAATGTCACTTTTGTCAGCTGCACAAGATATATATTTTTTATACCCAGGTCAGGATTTCAGGTAGCTTTAGCCAATGAACACAACATTATTTCTAATCACAATGTGTGTGATGTTTTTAAAGATTTGCAGGGCCTTTAGATTTAATGCATCAAAAAACCTGGATTGTTTTTCTCATTATACCTAATTTCTCAAGTAAAGTATTTATGGATTTTTTTCAAGAAAATTAACTTCTAAATATGTTGCTGTTCATTAAAAAAATAAATACAAATTGAGAAATTCTTTCAGATTAAAAAAGAAATATAAACTCAACATAAGAATTGCTTGTGCCAAAATTATTGCATAAAAATGAAAACAATTACTTGAACTGTTAACTAGAGAGTCAACTGAACCAAAATCCTATGAGCAGAACATCCACAGAACTCTGAGAAAATCCACATTCAGAGCCAAACTCTACAGCCTGACCTCAACTGTACTGTTAACCTAAGTGTATCCCTATGTTTTCGAACTAATATCTACAATGGTATAGCAATCTATCAATGCTATTCCAAATGTGCATTTAATAGGATAGAAATAGGATAAATACTTTCCTTTTAGTCATAAGGGGCATCCCATAGAGATTTCTAGTCGTGCTATAGTATAGCCTTATGTAAATCCAGTCAGGGAACAGTCTGCTTGCATCAAGGTACAATGTTTCATGCCAAGTCCTATAACCCTCAAAGGGTTTAGTAGTATACTAGTGTTGGGGCTGGGATCCACTGTACAACTCTGTAGCCACTTTTCATGAATTTGGGCAATAATGATTGCATGGGCTTGTATTAGGAACACAAAGAGGTGTCCATTGAAATGATCTGGGTCTGTGACAATTTACACAAGCTGAAGATCAGCTACTGACTATATAAAGTCAATAGGGCAGATCTTGAGATGGAGCAAATCAGTGCAGCTCTAATAAAGTCAATAGAGCTATGCTTATTTACTCAAGCAGGATATATATAGCCCAGGATTTTTCAAGAGAAATTTAGAAATTATATGGAAGGGACAGGTTTACAAAACTCATTGTATCTTTGGTACCATCTGCATCCCTTGTTTCTGTTATAAATACCATTTATTTTTTGAGATGTGTGATTGACCTATAAAGATTAATTTGGGAATGAACCTGGGTTTATGGGGTGCTTGTACATGGCATGATGTATATTTGGTGAAAATTTCCCTTTGTGTGGCTTAACAGCATCACAGATTACATGTACATGAAATTTAGGGGGTTTAAATGAGTTTGCATTCTAACGTAGTTTAGTTTGCGACGTTGCAACTTGGAACATTGCCACCATTAGTCAGCTCATCCCCCCGGCTCTGGGGGAGGTGGGTAAGCTCTGCAGAAAAAAGGATTGAGCCCCGCCACAGCTTCTGCCTTCAGCAGGCTCCTGAGGCCAGTAGAACACCTGGGTCCTCCCAGGAATGGGGTAGCTTGCCCCTGGGGCAGTGCAGGGCAGCAGCAGCAGGTGTGCTGGTGACTGGTGAAAGTGGCAGGAATGGTGCATGGGGCACTGGAAGCTCACTGAGCCTCTGCTTCCCTAAGCCCATCCTAGTTTCTAGTTCCCTGTGCACCATCCCCACCACCTTCTCTGGCCACCAGCACACCTAGCTGCCCTCCTGCCACCTCTCTGCACTGCCCCAGGAGCAAGCCAACCTGCTCCTGGGTGGCCCCAGGTGTCCTTCTAGCTGCAGGACCCTGCTGAAGGCTGAAGTGGCAAGGAGCCCAATCCTTTTTCTGTAGAGCCTGCCTGCCTCTCCTGTGGCCAGGAGTGAGCTGATAAATTAATGGCACAGATTAATGGCTCCCCGGACATGGAAAAGGTGGGCAGGCTCCACCAGAAAAAAAAAAAAAAGGATCAGGCCCCTTTTCACTTCTGCCTTCAGCAGGCGCTTGTGACTGCCAGGACAATAACGTATATACGGTGACAGAAAAATAAAACCCATTGTTTCAATTAACAACTTACCCTTTCAATTTAGGGGGCATAGAATGCAACCCTAAGGACTAAAACCCTGTCAAGTAGATAAGTGCCTATAAAGTCTAAGCAACCTATTTGAAAAGTCACACTTGATAAAATGGCTTTAGTCAGCAATAAGTTAAAGGAGCACACAAAAGTTGTGGCTTCAGAGGCTTTGTGTTCCTTTCACTCAAAAAAGCAGCTTAATTTGGTTTTAAAAATGAGAGTTTACAGGCTGTTAATGGGGCCTTAGGGTGTTTGGGGAAACAAGATTAAAAGACTGAAAGCAGTTATTCATGAAGATTTCTCTCTGCTATGTGTGTAATTTCAAAGGTGTATCAGCAGGCATTAGAAGTTATGAAGTCATGTATAGCTCCTTTCGTAGTACTTGGGAATGTGCTAACAAAGCAGCTTCAGTCATGGATCTAAAGGCTTAGTGTGCTCTTTGTGATACATGCTACCTGCTTTTAACATGGACAGCTAAAGCATCTTGTTGTTAGCAACTGAATTGGGAGAAACCGGGATGACTTGATGTCAGCACCTCTCTGGTGCTACTCAATTTGTTAAGGGGAAAGAGTTCCAGTATTTGGGGGAAATGTTAAACTATTCTATTCAAAATTAATGTAAAATCTCCATATAGTTTGTGATGAAAGAGACGTTTGAGTCTGAGCCCTATTTGCAACAGGAGAAGACAGTACTTTGCATTATCACCATGGGGTATTTGTTTGATCCCACCTTTCTTGCAAACCCCACAACAGAAGTTCTTCTTCAAGGCCAGTCACCAGTAGCACTGCAGAACTCTTTTTGTAACACCTTGGCTATTATGTCTTATCTGGAGACTAAAAGTAGCAGATAGAAAAAAAGGAAGTAAAAGAAACCCCTCTGAAATATTTTAAAATAATACTTTTAAAGTTCTAAAAATATTTTTAAAATTGTGGGGGCCTTATATAATTTCTACCTGCATTTTATGTGCTTAGACATCTATTTTGAAATCTGTCATTGCTGGGATAAATCTAATTTTTAAATAAGTAGTACAGTAAAAATAGTATAGACGTTAACTTGCAAGTGACAAATCTTAGTAATTTTGGTTTTAACCTGCTACATGAAAGAAAAATCATGTCTGTTATAACAAGACATATATTTAGGCTAAGTTCAGATGTTCAAAAAGCCTGAGGAGGAACTGATCTGTTACATGGTTTTCTGTAAGCAGCCTAGGTTAGATAGGTAATGAACAGTGTACATATTCATCCTTTGGGAGAAGGTGAGTATGCAGGATGCCTGCATTGGCTGAGGGCTGCAGGTCGGTGGTTCTCCTTCATGGCTCCCAGCGTGGGAGACTGGTAGGTGCAGCCGAGCACCCAGGTTGCTGTTGATTGGCTGCTGGGCATGGGCAAGCATGCCCCCAGGCCCCTGCCATGTCACCCTGGACTCTCCCCTGCACATAGCCCCAGGCTTCCAGGAAAGCCACGTATCGAGTGCCTTCTATTGTGAAATGCATGTACCTTCATGTCCTGGCCTACCCATACTCTGTCATTCCATCCTGCCACCCTTGTCCAAGCAGGGCAAACCCAGAGCTGTGGTGTGTTCTGCTTGTCATCTTGTGCAACTCTTGCCAGAGGCTGCAGGACATCATGTGTTCCCACCTGGACATGACGCGGTAACTGGTCACCATGGCACATGGCTTTTCGGCCCTGAGCCAGCAGCCAGATGTCCCAGGAAGGGCCACCCACTGCACATTGCACCCATAAAGCACCTTGGTCTAGCCACTAACTCTCACATGGCCAATGAAGACAAGCCCACCCAGAACTCCATGGATGCTGGAGTGCACTGGCACCGCATTTAGACAGTCAAGCAGTGACTCTTAGCCTGTGCGACCAGTACCGACTGGTGGTAGTAGATCATCCTAAGCACCTGGGATGATGAACAGTGGGTCCAGACCTTTGGTATGTGCCAGGGCACCTTTGTGGATGTTGTTGCCCAGCTGACCCCCCCATATTGTGCAATGAGGAGTGCTGTTAAGAAGGACACCTTCTTTAAAAAAGTAAATATTGTTTATTATTTTTAAGAAAGACTCTAGAAATGTTTTGCAAACAACTCTTTACAACAGCTACAGTTCAGGCCTGTCTCTCCCTGCAATCCCAACCAGTTCTGAGTAAGAAAGCAAACAGCTCTAGATGTTCTCTTAAGTAGACAGCATACTAATCCCACATCTTCCCTTTTTAAACATCTGGCTTTCTAACTATAGCACAACTTTAATATCATATATATTTTTTTAAAGAATTACATTATAATGCTAACATTAACAGTGCTCAGTAAGTCTTTGTGGTGCTTGGTGTAGTCTGTTTGATCTGCGTGGTGCTGCGAATGTTTCCTCAGTGACTGAAGCGGGTATCTCTTCTTGCAGTGCCTCTGTCATCTCAGCTGAGCAACTTTCCTGAGTCTGCTTGCATGTAGTCTCCAGCTGTTCACTCCTCCGATCCTCTTCCCTTGTTCAGGAATGTGTTGCAAATGTATCCTGTTACGTCAAAAAGACTGTCCATCTTGAGTCAATATGTCATAAAATCAGGGAGCAACCTTACAAATAACCTGTGCTTTCTGGTCCTGGCTGACATCTGTGAGTTGTTACTGTCAGTCCAGATAACCTAGTTTTGAACTTTCTGTTAAATAAAATCTCAGCAGAGGGCAGGGGAGCTAACCTGTAATTCAGAAACACTAAATATGGATCACCACCTGAGTCACTGGCTTTCTTTAATAAACATGTGTATTAATTTAACACCGTTTTTCACAAGCCCATTAGACTGTGGGTATCTTGGGCTAAAGTAACACGCTGAAAACCATAGTGCTGTGCAATTTTTTTAAATTCGTGCCCCGAAAACTGGGGCCATTGTCAGATATAACCATATGTGGAATTCCGTGTCTGGAAAAGATTGATTTAAGATGCAGTCTAATCTGCTGTGCAGTCATATTGGCCAATAAACCAACTTCAGGATAGTGAGAAAAATAATCTAAAACCAACAGATAATCTTTGCCAGCTAGTGTAAACAAATCCTGTTACGTCAAAAAGACTGTCCATCTTGAGTCAATATGTCATAAAATCAGGGAGCAACCTTACAAATAACCTGTGCTTTCTGGTCCTGGCTGACATCTGGTCCTGGCTGACACCATTATAAACACAAACTACTATCTATCCACATTGGTACCTTGTTATTTTTAGACTGGTATTTCTGACATATATCACAATTATTCATGAATGACACCTGCCTCTAGAGGCTGGGGGGGGCATGGCAACCACCCGCAGGTGGCGGTGGTGGCGGTGGTGGGGGCATGGTGGCGGTGAGCAGAAAGCTTCTGCAGGTGGCTGCAGCAGTGTTGAGGGGGTGCGGGGAGAGCAGGGGGTTGCGAGTGCAAATTAGCAGTTGATGACCACCTGCAGATGCCGCTGCTGGTGTCGGGGGAGGGGGTCTGGGGGCAAGCAGCAACTGCCCACAGCCACTGCTGGCAGCATCAGCAATGGCCAATCGCAGGGGGTGCACCGCCAATCTCAGGAGGTGTACGTATATCCATGTGTACCCGCTATGCATCGCCAATGCAATTATGTACAGCATTTTAAATCTGCCTATTCATGAGTGGCCAATATAACACCACTCTGGCCCCTCCTTTTGCCTAGTTCAATGCCCAGATGACCCTCATGTATTTGTTTAATCATATCTGCTTGTTGTGCTTTAGGTACTACCATCCTGTGATCCTTGAACAAAACACCATCAATCACTCAGAGCTCTGCTTGAAACTGAAAATATAGACTTGGTATATAATGGCCAGGCCATCTATTGGTGATGGCTTTGATAACCTTTTGCAGAGTGTCATCCTCTGCAGTAGCCACTACAAAGTGTTGCCACATCTTCTTTGATACTGGGTAATATGTTGTTAGCCCATTTACATGTACAATGTCAGATTCCATTCCAGCATCATCAACACTGTTGTCAACAGCCCTAGTTAAAGTATCTGCAATCACTAGGTTTTTGCCTGGTTTATATTCTAATCTCAAGTCATACAATTATAACTGAAAAAAGTCTCTTCCTCTACCTCTGGGAGGTATATTAGCTAGCCTCTTTCTTGCAATAGCAACCAGAGGTTCGTGGTCAGTTTCTGCCACAACCAGTCTTCCATATATAAAAATGTGAAATGTGTTGTACCCATGCACCACAGCCAAAGCCTCCTTTTCTATCTGTGCATATAGGAATTCTGTGTCTGTGAGAGCTGTGGATGCATATACTACTGGGCTCCAATGATCACCATACTTTTGCAATTGGGTTACCTCAATGCCCTCTTTTGAGGCATCTATGGACAACCTGTTTTTTTCTTTTACTGCCAAAACACCTGGGATAGGTACAGACAGCCAAAAAGCCTGAGACTCAATTGATTCAGTCTTTTCAGGTTAATCTAAGATGCATAGATTATATTGAAACAGAAGTGAACACACTTCTTTTGATACAGGAAATGCAGCCACATGCCTGCAGTGGCTCAGATCAGAAGCCAGGGGGCGCTGCAGCATGGCTCTCTAGCTGTGTTCAGTTCTTCTTCCAAGTTCTCTGGGATGTGTAGTCCAGACTTACAGCAGCAGGACTTCGCATGGTTGCTCATCACTTCTTCTTCCTGCTTCCAGGTGCTTCTGGGATTTGTAGTCCACAGTTGCATGGGAAGGGAAGTTTAACCCTTTCCCTGGCTCCAGTCCCCAGCCTGGGCTTGTCTGAGGGGAGAGACAGTTCCTCTCCTGCAGACTGGGCTGCAGCCCCAGCTGGACTTGTGTTCGCCCCTGCTCCTCCAGCCCTCACTGCTCCAGCTAGGGAGCAGAGGGGTGAGGCCAGCCCTGCTCTCTGGAACAGACAGTCCAGCCCAGCCCAGGGCTGGGAAGTATGTTGGGGGACTGTGATTTAACTTGAGCCAGGAAGAGGTCTGGGACAGAAGTTTCATAAACCAGATTGACCCAAATCAGTTAAGTGTGATACTACATTCAACCGGTTTATCTTAAGTCAGCTTCAGACATTTGGTTAATAAGTTAATGTGAACTGGTTTATGTGCGATGAGCTTCTGTTCTGTTATAGTTTTAAGCCCTGTTACAGGTAGGACCAGAGGGTTTCAAGTGCTTGTGCTCTGGCACTGGGCCATGGATCCGCTGCCCTGGGCAGCTCTGGCCCTGCATCTCAGGCAGCACTGCCCTCAGCCCAGGCTGCCTGGACATCCCTGTAGTATTTATCCCACTGAGACTTAACACACACTCAAAATCACACATGCCACAAGTTTTGCTTGTCAGAAGTTTGAGGTGCAGTTTTTCAGAAAACCTCTGCATCCATCTCCTTGAAACTTAACAGGATTTGTTTCCTCAGCAGGGGCTATCATCCCTGCTGTTTTCATTTGAATCAGGAAAGAAATGACAGAGTTATAGGCATTTTCATGATTCCCCATTATAGCCTATGGGTGAAATGTCGAAACACGTCAAAATGACATTGAAACAGTGAAACAGTTTCAATGAAACAGAACACAGCAGTGCTTTGAAACAGCAAAATGAAACACTGTCCCTTCAGAATGGTGAAACAGATGTTGAAATGGAATGGTGCTGTTTTGCACAGTCGTACTAAACTCAACAAACATAAAACCTTGTCGGGGGAGGTATGGGGTAGGGGACTTTTGATCTGACACACTAATTCTTGAACTCAGGAATGAAGACCATGAACTTCTTGTAGGAGCTGGACAGCTGTGTGATCCTGAACCCAGTGTCTGTCTGAGAGAGCTGCAGGTCAGGGGTGGGAGGAGAGCTAGGCTGGGGGAACAGGAGGTTGTGGGGCAGGGGCCATTGCCACAGCAGGGGATGTAGACTCTTGGCTTTTTCCTCATGGGACCCCCCAGCCCCTTGGCCCCCACCTTCAGGGCCCAGTCTCTGCCTTCAGGGGACCCAGACGTGCAACCTTCAGCCATGCCTGGGGCTTATGTCATGCTGCAGGATCAAGCCTGAGAGCTTGCTTATTAGGGAGCAAGGCTGCACTGCTCCCTAATAGCAGAACCCAGGCTAGGATGGAAGTCACAGGGAGTGAAATAGCTCAGCCCTGGGCCCCCCACCTGGCAGGTGGTTGAGCTGGGGCATGCAGACTCTGTTGCCAAATGCAGTGCCAGCAACAGCCTGGCCTGCCAAACCAGGTTGTGCTCTTCTTCTAGTTCTGAGCACTCGTGTGTCCCTGTCCTGCACTTCTTCCTTCCAGAGTGGGATCCATCCGGGGGCATTCTGCTTCCCTGGATCATGGATCGCTAGCTCCTTCATGCCACTCCTCCTGTCCTGGGTCCCTATCCCACTCCAGTAGCTCCCAGCCAGGGTGTGGATGGGACTGTTTCCCCTCAGTTGGCATCCAGGGATCCCTCCTGCAGAACCATTCCCAGAGTGGAAAGGAACAGACCATTCTGGGAATGCCAGCAGAGCTCTTACACCACCTGCTTCCCCTGTCCTTCCCTTACAGGAGAGGCATTTTAGCACTGTGTCCCTGCAAAAGCAGTACTTCACTCCCAGTATTTCCCTGATGAATGTCAGCCAGATATGGAGGGATGAGCTTTACCTGGAGGAATGCCAGCCAGTACATCCTGCTCCTGCTACAGGACATGGTCCTTTGGTAGGTACTTGAGTGCTGGAGGGGGGACTTATGCTTTGAAAGCATGTTAGAGAACCCCAGGTTGTCATTCAACATGAGATATGTTGTGCTACCTGTGCTACCGTGCTACCTGTGCTAGTGTGCTACCTGTGGCTCCGCTATGATGAGCTAGCACCTCCAGATGAGTTCATGATTGCCATCACTATTGATGTGCTGTTGAACCCGTCACCTGACCCTAGGAGAGTCTCCCCCAACCTCAGGTGCCTAAGAAGAGTTCTGCCACGTGCTGCCCTTGACTTCCAGTGCCATTCTTCTACTTTCAATAATCCGGCGGTAGGAGGGGCAGGGGTTGCTTTTAGGGGTTGGGGTAGGAAGGGTGCAATCTGAGACCACAACAGGGCCACAACTGCAGGAAGGAGGGTGGGGGTTGCCTAGAAGAGTTGGTACAGTGACTGCCTACACCATGAGACTTGGAGTTACCTGGCACCAATGGACTTCCCCCAAGGACTGGATCAGAGGGAAGTAGGGGAAGGGCTACAGTACCACTTTCAAACGTCTCCAGATGCACAACTCTGGAGTCACTTGGGCATTGGGATTGGATTGGCTGAGACAATGGTTCCTATGCAGGACTTCTGCTATCACATCAATGCCTTTCTTGGCCTGGGAGGGAGGCAGGAGAGTTGGTTTTAGCAAGGGAGAATTTTCATTATTCCTGCTGTCCTACAACTTCAGTAGTTCTCAACAATAGCTGCATGTTATCTCCTGTCCCTGACCCTGGGGTCCTCTCTGCCACCTGGGCCTATGACACCGCCAACTGGGATGGGGCACCCAGAACTGACATTTGCACCTTTTTTTTTACACTGTCTGCTGAGATAAATAAATAATTTTGTGCCTTCCTATGACTACAAGGGGGAACACCACTTATCTGGCCAGCTGGAAGGACGCTCTCCTTCTCCTTGGATCAGAGCATGGCCTTGAGAGAGAGGGCAGGGAGGTGTGAATGAGGCAGATTCCCATAGATGGAAGATAGGCTGCTGCCTGGCCAAGGCCAGGGGTTGGGGGACCTGGCCTGTCAGCTGTGGTCCAGGATGGGCTGGGAGGGCAGTGTGGGGTGTGACTGGTCTACTCAGCACTGAAAGACACAAACCTCTTGAGCATTTAGCAGCCTGGGGCCTTGCACTTTGAATGATCATGGTGGGGTTATTCACCCTCCCTCCTGCCCCTACATACCTGCAACTCCCAACCCCTTTCTAGACCACAATGCCCTGAGGGCTGTGACTGGGGGGCTGTCCTATAACAGCTGTGAGTCACTTTTCCCTCCCTCCCCCTTCTCCCCAAGGTCTCCGCATTTTTCCCAGTGCTTGAGACCCCATCAGATCTATGTAGAGCGGGGTGAACTGTACTGTCCCGGGCTGCATGGCATCCTTGATTAAGCTGGGATGAACTCATCAGCAGAAGAGGAGGAACCATGGGTCCTGCTGCAGCAATGTCTGCTGCACTGGTAGTTGTGGGGGTTGGTGTCAGAGGGGGTCTGGGACACCTATGGCAGCTGTGTGGGGAATCGTGTCTTAGGGCCATGTAGTCTTGGCTGTAGTTTGCAGGGCCAAGAACTGGGGAAGTAGGGAGGGGGGTGATCCTGAAAGGTGGAGGGCAGCATCTTGGATTCCAGGTCCTAGGTCTCAATTGCCATAGCATCAGAGCTATTCCTCCTGCTCCTGAGCACCGTGTTCCTTGCTCTCAACCACACCTGAGAAGATGTCAAGTGTGCTCAGGTCCAGCTGCATGTGTAACTTGGTTCCCACATCCTACGATGATGTGAGGACTAGCACCAACAGGGGAGACTCCTCATGGGCTGGCTCCAACAGTTGACCTCTTGCTGTGTGGCCCCCTGTGGACCCGCTCCTGGGCACCCAGTTTTCAAGGGATCCTGGGGCCTCCCTGTACCTTATTGTAGTATCATAGTATCTAGGGTCAGAAGGGGCCTAGAGCAGGCCATCTAGTCTGACCCTCCGCCAATGGCAGGAACAAGTGCTGGGGTCACAGGACCTCAGC
>JAGPOW010003685.1:32718271-32736343 GCA_030014935.1 Caiman crocodilus
CGATGAGTCCCACCACGTTTCTGTGATCCCCACTATGTCAGGGCTGGTGACAGCTAGGAGGAGGGCGAGTTCCTCCTGCTTCTTCCCCATACTTCTAGCGGGTTAATTCATTTAATTATCTACTTGGGTGAGGTCAGTTTTGAGAAGACTTCTTCAATGGTCCTACCGTCTAAAACTTCCTGAGTCTTAACACATCAGAATTGACTGACTCTTGTTACATTCAGCAGATGTACTGTAAATAACAGTGCAGAAATACTCTATCCTATATCACAATGACTGGTCAAAGTCTATCATTACAATAGTCTATCAATAACAGTTAGAAATAGTAGCAATGAAAATTATCGCATTTTTCTTAAGAGAGAAAAATTACCAAATGATTAAGCCACATTTGACTACTACCAGCTATTTTGTACTACAGACTATCAGTCAAAAGCTAGCATCCATTTTCAATGGATATTTCATCACAGAAAATTAGTTTTAAAGAAAAACATGTTTTGCAAAGTTGAGAAACGGATGCCCTATTCATGGATGCCTTATAGCTATATGCTATAAGGCCTTGTGTAAAGGATGAAATATTTGGCTACAGTTTCAGCTGTAGACTCTAATCCAGCAATCAAATAATTGTGAGCAGATCACTGACTATAGACAGTGCAACTCAATGACTGTTGCACTGTTGGGGATCCACTGACACCCATATAAATGTTCCAATTGCAAGATTGGGATCATAGATCTAAATTGCTTTATGTTTTGTGTGTTTCTCTTGCATGAAGGAAAGAAATGGCATTCCTATTTTAGGTGTAAATGTTTAAAACTTTGGGCCTCTTTACACATGCAGGTAAAGGTTCAATGGTACCTAATGCACAATCCACACAATCACACCTCTTGCCATTCCACACCTGCATGGCCTGCATGTAGAACTACCTGCATGTAGAACTACCTGCATGTAGAACTACCCCAACAAATAGCAATCTCTCACTGCTGTGAGCACCCCATGGCTGCTGTGGCTGAGAGTCTTGTCAGTACACCCTGGCTATTGAGGACTCTCAGCCCCAGCAGCTGTGGGGCACAGCCAGGGCTGAGAGTCTCACAGCTGTCATAGTTTCATAGTTTCTAGGGTTGGAAGGGACCTGAACAGATCATCAAGTCTGACCACCTGCCCTGGGCAGGAATGAGTGCTGGGATCATAATACCTCAGCCAAATATCTATCCAACCTCCTCTTGAAGACCCCCAAGGCAGGGGAGAACACCACCTCCATTGGGAACCCATTCCAGAGACTGGCAGCCCTAACTGCAAAGTAATGCATCCTGCTATCAAGCCTGAACCTGCTCTCAATCAACTTGTGGCTGTTATTGCTTGTTATCCCAGGTGGTGCCCAGGGGAACAGAGCCTCACTTATGTTCTGCTGGTCCCCCCTGGTGAGTTTATAGATAGCCATCAGATCCCCTCTCAGTCTTCTCTTGTGGAGGCTGAATAGATCAGGCCCTTTAGTCTATCTTCATAGGGCCTGGCCTGCTGCCCCCTGATCATGTGAGTGGCCCTCCTCTGGACCCTCTCAAGGTTAGCCACATCTGTCTTGAAGTGTGGTACCCAGAACTGGACTCAGTATTCCAACTGCGGCCTGACCACCGCTGCATAGAGGGGAAGGATCGCCTCCTTGGGCCTGCTTGTGATGCATCTGTAGATGCATGACAAGGTGTGGTTAGCTTTACTGACCACTTCCTCGCGTGGCAGCTCATGTCCATCCTGGAGTCAACAATGACTCCAAGATCCCTTTCTGCCACTGTGTTGATGAGAAGTGTGTTCCCCAGCATATAGGTCTGTTTCAAGTTCCTTCTTCCTAGATGCAGCACCTTGCACTTGTCTGTGTTGAATTCCATCCTGTTCTCATCTGCCCAACTCTATAACCTGTCTAGATCTAGCTGGATTGTGTCCCTCCCCTCCAGTGTGCCCACTTTTCCCCACATCTTTGTGTCATCAGCTAATTTGGAAAGTCTTGGATAAAAATGTTGAATAGCCCAGACCAGAAGCCCGAGCCCTGGGGAACTTCACTGCCCACATCCCTCCAGGTTGAAAATGACCCATCCCCCACCACTCTCTGGGTGTGACTGAGCCAATTTGCCACCCATCCGACTGTGTAGGCATCAATGCCACAGTCGCCTAGTTTTTTTTTATGAGAATGGGGTGAGAAACAGTGTCAAAGGCCTTCTTGAAGTCCAGGTAGATGACATCCACCTCAACACCTACATCCAAGGACTTTGTGACCTGGTCATAGAAGGAAACAAAGTTACTCAGGCAGGATCTGCCTGCAATGAACCTGTGTTGGTTGCCCCTGAGTACCTCCCATGCTGGGCCTTTGTAGATGTGCTCCTTGATAATTTTCTCAAAGGTCTTCCCAAGGATTGAGGTGAGACTAACTGGCCTATAGTTATCCAAGTCCTCCATTCTCCCCTTCTTGTAAATGGGGACCACATTGGCCCTTTTCCAGTCCTCTGGGACCTGGCCACAGCACCACAAGCACTCCTACAGCCCTGCCAGGGGCCCTGCTATGACCTCCACAAATTCCCTCAGTACCCTTGGATGAAGAGCATCCGGACCTGCTGATTTATACACGTCCAACCTCTCCAAGAGTTCCCTAACTAGATTGTCCCTGACCCTAGGCATGGCGCCGTGTCCCCTGAGCTTGTCCATAATCCTAGTGGGGGAGTTGTCCTGGTCCCTGCTCAGAAATATGGAAGCAAAGAACTCATTGAAAAGCTCAGCTTTTTCCTTTGCTGCAATCACCAAATTGCCAAGCATGTCCTGTAGGGGCCCCACATTACCTGGTGCCTTCTTACTTCCTAAGTATTTGAAAAAGGACTTTTTGTTATCCTTAATTCTGGTCATCAGCCCTAGTTTTGTCTCTGCCTTGGCCTTCCTAACTGCCTTCCTGCAATTGTGAGCAATGGAGGTGTAATCCTCCTTGGTGATAGCCCCTTGCTTCCACAGATTGTATGCCACCTTTCCGCCCTCAGGCCCTCCTGGATGCCTTTACTGAGCCAAGGGGGCTTTATAGCACTCTTGCCCCTTTAGTTTGCATTGGGATTGACTCTCTCTGAACTCAGAGGATTGTCGCCTTAAGCAACAACCACCCATCCTGGACTCCCATCTCATTGAGGCTCTGAGTCCCCAATATCTCTCTTACTAATCTCCTTAGGTCATTGAAGCAGACCTTCCTGAAGTCAAGGGCTTTTGCTTTACTGCTTGCTTTCACCATCCTGCACCGGATAGTAAATTCCAGCAGATGATGGTCACTAAAGCCTACATAGTCGAGCACCTGCAGATCCCGCACCAGGTCATCACCTGTGACAAGGACCAAGTCCAGCAAGGCATTTCCTCTGATGGGATGGTGTACCTTCTGGGTTAGGTGGAGGTCCTGTATGCAGGCTAAATACCTACGTGAGTGTTCAGACCTGGCTGACTGATCCTCCCAGCAGATGTCTGGTAGTTTAGGTCACCCATGACAACCACATCCATTGTCTTTACAGCCTCCGTGAGCTGACCTGAAAGTTCCAGGTCCAGCTCATCTCCCTGGTGAGATGGTCTGTAGTAGATGCTCACTATCAAATCCCTTTCCCCATGACCCCCTTGCATTTTAACCCAGAGCACCTCAGTTTGCCCCTCTTCTGAACCCATCCTGATCATTGAGGATGTGTACTGCTCTTTAACATAGAGCGCTATGCCCCACCCCCTTTTTTCCCTATTCTATCCCATCCTATAGCCCTCAATGTCTACTGCCCAGTCATGGGTAGAATCCCACCAGATTTCTGTAAGCCCACCTGGTCTGGGTTTTTGCTAGCTAGCAGGAAGGTTAGTTCCTCCTGCTTATTCTCCATACTTCTAGCATTTGTGTAGAGGCAAATGGGACCTCCTATGGGTGTTTGTACTGCCCTCTTGTTCCCAAGCTTGCCTAGGCCCTTGTCACTTACTTGGGTTGTTCCTGCTTGTGTCATCTGGCTTGATGCTGAGGTGTCCTTCTGCACCTCTGCACCCAATCCCCCAGCAAACCTGGTTTAAAACTCACCAGACAGTGTCAGACATTTCCTCTAGTTTGCCATGGGGTGCTTCTGAGATAGACTATCCAGTCAGCTGTGGGACTCCCAGTCCTGGCTGCACATGGTTCCGAGCCACAGGAGAAGACTCTAGTACATGCCCAAATTAAAGTTGGACAGAAAACATCTATAAATGTATTACATATTTTCTATCTTCAGTTTTGTAGCTGGATGGATGTGATAGTTAATTTGCACATGTAGGCAGTCAAAGTTAATTAAGCAATTAACTGGTTAATTACAAAATACATGTAACATTTGGAGGCGGGACTCTGTGTTACATTAACTACATATAAATCTCAGGTTAAATATTTAGCTGCATACTTCAGTATCAAAGTGCTGAGGCAGTGTTGCCAACCAAAATAATCCAGGACCTTTTGTGACAAGTCACTTTCAACCAAACAACCATGTTACCTTTGTTTCTCACAACTCAGAAGCAGCATATTCTCTGTTTGCACCACCAGCCACTGGAAAGGTCCAGTTTTTGTTGCTCCTGAGGGGAAGGAACAACATTTCACCAAATTCTTCTTAAAATATTAATGAAATAATTCTTAGGTTCTACAATATCTTGTGGCAGTGAGTTCAGCAAGTTAGTTGCATGCTATGAGAGAATTTCCTTGTGTTTTAGCTCTGCTGCCTAATTACTTTACAGTATGTCCCTTAGTTTTAGTATTGTGAGAAAGTCCTTATTTACTTTTCACACTATTCATGATTTAAAGATGTCCATCATATTCCCTGTCATCCCCTGCCCCATCAACTTTTCTGTAGCCTGAAAATTCCTAGCCTATTCCAGTGTATCCAATTATGGAAGTCTTTCCATTTGTAGCAGGTCCATATCCCAGGGGTGGCTGTGAAACCCCTGGTGACTCCTCTCTTTCCTGCCATGGCTTGTTGTAATTAATCAAACTGATGGAAAGGGATGCTGTCTGATGGTCCCAGAATGACTTCTTGCATGTGTTTGTAACTAGTTTTGTTTGACCCTATCAGAGTGCAGTTTTAGTGGTCATGCCCAGGACCCAAGGTCTCCTCCTTCCCCCCAACCCCAGCCCATACCTCCAAGCTTGTCCTGGCATGGGAGCTCAGCAGGGACATATTCTTTCCCCACTGGCTGGTGATGCACTCTCCAGCTTGGAGAGTGAGGCATTAAATGGATTTTAAAAAATGAAAACAGAAAATAGGTGTGGATGGAGTGATGAGGGTGGCATTCATTCTGTCTGCACCAGGAGCTTGGGGAAACCAGCAATGACAGGTTCACCTTCAAGAACACCAGCTGCTCCACCAAACCAGGATCCAAGCAGTTGCGCTGGCATGTCACTGCATCCTCAGCAATGCTGAACACCCTCTCACTTGGAACACTGGTCAGTGGACAGGACAGGTGTTCACCGGCATCCATGGCCAGATCCAGTTACATCTGGCTGCAGCTTGCCCTGTAGCCCAAGGGATCACACAGCAGTGGCCCCATGCCCTTAGAAAGATAGGCAACCACCAAGGCCTGAGTGCTACCTGCCTGATGGTGGGGTCTGGTGGCTCTGGACCCCACCATGGAAGCCATGCCCTTGGCTCACATTGGCAGTGCCTGTGGTGGAGAAGGAGACTGGCTGGTGGATGGCATGCTAGCATGGGACAGTGGATCCCCCTCTTCCAATGTCCCCCTGCCTCCGCTGTTCTGTGTCCCTGACTATCTTAAGTAGCACCTCCATCCACTGATTCAGGGTTTGGCTCCTGCATATGGTGTCCTTCACCCTTGGGTCACACATGATGGCCAACACGTGGACTGTACTGAACCACATGGGATCATGCCATTTCCTTATGCCCTCCTTCAGCTGCCTCACCAGTGTCTGCAGATCTGGTGACAGCAGCTTGGCCTAGCCAGGAACACTGATCCCAGGGAACTTCTCTATTTGGCCCTGAAGTTCCCTCACTACAGAGATCACTTGGGTAAGGAGGGCATCCCCAGCGCTGAGGCTGTTGGTGGCCTCAAGGAAGGGCTTGAGGACCACCAAGATCTGGAAGATGGTATCCCACTCAGCTCAGTTCAGGGGACCACTGAACTCATTGTCCCTGAGCAAGGCCATCCCATGGATGTTGCTCCACTAGCCTCTCAAGCATCAGGTAGGTGGAGTTCCACTGAGTCTCCACATCCTGCACGATTTTGTGCTGCAGGATGTTAAGCTTTGTTTGTTTGTCCTGCAGCATCTTCCCCCTTGATGCTTAGGTGGGAGTAGCCTGCCACCTTCCTACTTTTGGAAATGAGCTTGCTGGTGGTGTTGGTGCCATCACCAGCAGCCCTGTCCCGCTCCAAGCTGTCTCTGACAATGAGGTGCAACTTGTGTGCCATATAGCAGATGCCAACAAAGTTGGCATAATGGACCACCTTGACCATATCGTCCCCACTGTCGGTGACCATGAACTTGCGGATAAGCTCGCTCTGGCCAGTGAGCCATCCCTGCACCAAGTGGTTCATGGCCCCCGTGATCTCTGTTACCGTGTGGGACTCATCCATCACCTTGGCTGAAGGAGAGCCCACTGACAGCCTGACTGGTCACACCAGTGTCCTGTGAAGGAGAAGTAGGCATTATCGCCATTCTGGCTGCTCCACCTGCATATCAATTTCCTCCAAAGTGCCTTCTGGGGAAGGAGACCTGGCTCTAGGGGAAACTTGAGGGGTGTTGAGCACAAATTCAGCTGATTCCCCCTCCCTTCCCCAGAATTTCCCTTCCTAGGGCACTGAGATCCAGTTCCAGCTCTTCCTCTGGCAGTGGAAGACTCAGCATGGGAAGTGAAATGGGGGTGGAGTAGGCTGTCATGTTGGTGCCTTTTATGCTGTTTTTCCATCCCTCCCCCACAGCACTGGGATTGGAAGAGATCTCAAGGAAGGATGATAGTCACTGGCCAGCTACACAGACAATATGAGAGCAGTCCTTCCCCTCTCTTCCCCCTCCCTCTCCTTACTTTCTATTTCCCTGCAGGCAAGCCCAGCTTGAGCTTCGAAATTCGAAACGTTTTGAAACTTTCAAAATGTTTTGACTGGCCTTGTTTCATTTTGAGGCTGTTTCAAAGCCCTCTGTTTTATTTCAATTTTGCTGCTTTGAGCTCAAAATGAGTTGAAACTGTGTCAAAATGAAACAGCTGGTGAAGCTTCACACAGCCCTAAAACCACTTCAGTAAACTATAACAAAAGGATTCAGCCTTCTGGATGTAACAAATTCTTCCCACAATGGGTCCAAATCATACACTAGCTAGCTGGCTGTGTTACCAGACTTTCTTCTACCCTGGGTTGTATTCCTTCATGAACCTTCAATGCCCTACTGGTAGTCCTCAGAGCAGTTCTGCTATCAACCAGGAACTTCTCTGTAGCCTTCTTACTCTGCAGCTCTTTCCTGGGCAGCCTGCAGGGCCAGAATGCCTGACTGGGTTCAGGCACTGGCTTTATGCATCTCCTAAGCCCTGCCCCTCCAGTCACATGACACTGCAGACACTCACACAGGTATTGCCTCCTGTGCCTGATGGCCCTCCTGATCTCTCTACTAGAACTTAGCTCAGCAGTCTGCAGTCCTTTGCTCATGGGCTGTCTCCATAGACAGCAGAAGCAGGGGCTAGTGGGGCTTAGCCCCCACCAAATGCAGAGTAGCAGTAGGACCATAAGGAAACATGGCAGAAGGCTTCTGCCAGCTGCAGCAGGGGTGGGGAGGGGCACGCATGCAACAGTGAGGAAGGGAGTAGGGCTGGGGCTGAGGCAGGCACTGCACAGCCAGGGCAGAGTGCAGGATGGAGCCATGAGCAGCATATCTGGGGAAGCAGCTACTGCTGCTATGTGTATCCCAGGAGGCATGGGGGCTGTGTGCCTTGGATCTGTGCATGGGGTGGGGTAGGCTGCCACTGCAGGCTGGGGCTAGGGCAGCACCAAGCTCTTCCTGGTTGGGGGCTGGGCTGGGCTGTGCTCAGGGTGGGTGGTGGCAATGCTGGGAGAGGGGCTATGGGGGGCTGCAGCCACCCCAAAATTTGCCATAACCCCCCCCAATCTCCCGCCCCCAGCACTGCCACCCCTCCAATGCAGTGCGGCCCAAGCCTCCCCATGCAGAACAGTCCAGCAGCACTCCAGCCAGCAGCAGCAGTCTGTCCCACCCTGTAAACAGACCTAGGGCATATGGCCCCCCTGCCCTCCCGGGGTGTGGCAGGAGCCGCACCTGCCTCCCTGCACTGGGTGCCTCCCAGACAAGCCACTCATGGCTCCTTCCCATGCTGTGCTCCAGCTGTATTGCCTTGGGGGGGGTGCAGATCAAGGCCCCCTCAGAGAGAGAGAGGGAGAGAGGGAGGGGGCATAGACAGGAGCAGAGGCTGAGGTGAGTGGGGCCCTGGCCAAGGCAGGTGGTGGGACAAGTGGAGGCCCAGGGGGTATATGACCCCCTGATCTGTACATGGGGCAGAGATGGTTGCCACTGTACACTGCACTTTGCTCCCTGCTGCAGCTGTCCCGTTCCCCCTGCCCGCCCAGCAGTGGGACACACGTGGCATCACACAACTGTAGAGGCAGCACACCCTACCCTTTCCCCCAAAGACTTACCTGCCAAGCCACTTTATACCAAATCTTCTTCCAACTCTTTCCTAGGAGAAAGAGGAACCAGTGCTTCTCTTGTGTTCTCTCTGAATGGTTTATAGGTGGTACCAAAAATTCCACAAAACCCAGCCCCGTGTATTTGCACTAAATCTCCAGCAAAATTCCTCTGCCCTTGTAACTCAGATTTTTTCTGTCCCATTAATCAGTTTCAGCAAGATTTCACCCAGTCTCCATCATAGCAATATTTTTGAATGATGTTGCTATTACCCAGTGCACATGGAATCAGGCAGGATGATCAAACAGCTGGATAAATAATAGTAAGCAAACTAAGGCACCCAGTCATTCTCTTAATACTTTAAAATCACAGTGTTTCCAGAACAATAATTCTGACTAATTAAGAGTAGGGAAATACATACGTTTGCAGGGATTTCAAAAGGAGAGGGGGAGTCTCTAACTGTTACTTGTACATGAGCAAGTGAAATAAATTGCTCCAACTTTGAACCCGGATAAAATATGGTTAAAGTTGGAGAAGTTTTGGTATATCTGTATTGTTACAGGCTCATGAATGGGTAATAGTTACAGCCTAACAGCAGCTTTACACTCCTCAATGGAAGCAGCAGCCCCCCCCTTTCCTTTTGAAGTACCTACAAGTGTACATTTCAGATGATTGGGAAAGGGCAAACATAGTGCCCATATTTAAGAAAGGGAAGAAGGAGGATCCAGGGAAACTAAAGATCAGTCAGCCTTACCTCGATCCCTGGAAAAATCATGTAGCAGATCCTCAAAGAACCCATTTCTAACCACTTAGAGGAGAAAATGGTGATTAGGAACAGTCAGCATGAATTCACCAGGGGCAAGTTATGCTGGATCAACCTGGTTGCCTTCTATGATGAAGTGACTGACTCTGTGTGCGTTGGGAGACTGGTGAATGTGATGTACCTTGATTTTAGCAAGGCTTTTGATACAGTCTCCCACAGCATTCTTGCAGGCAAACTAAGGAAGTATGGGCTAGATGAATGGAGTGTAAGGTGGATAGAAAACTGACTGGCACATCAGGCTCAGAGAGTAGTAGTCAATGGCTCAATGTCTAGTTGGCAGCTGGTATCAACTGGAGTGCCCCAGGGGTCAGTCCTGGGGTCTGGTTTTGTTCAGTGTCTTCATCAACGAGCTGGAAGATGGCACAGAGTGCACCCTCAGCAAGTTTGCAGATGACACCAAGCTGGGGGGAGTAGTAGATATACTGGAGGGTAGAGCTAAGATTCAGAATGACCTAGACAAATTGGAGGACCAGGCCAAAAGAAATCTCATGAGGTTCAACAAAGACAAGTCCAAAGTCCTGCACTTAGGACAGAACAATCTCATGTACTATAGGCTGGCGGCTACTGGCTGGGCAGCAGCTCTGCAGAAAAGGACGTGGGTGTTACAGTGGACAATAAGCTAAGTATGAGCCAGCAGTGTGCCCTTGTTGTCAAGAAGGCTAATGACATGCTGGGCTGCATTGTTAGGTGTGTTGGCAGTAGGTCAAGAGAAGTGATTATTTCTCTTTACTCAGCACCAGTGAGGCCACATCTGGACTTCTGTGTTCAGTTTTGGCCCCTGTCCCCTCCCAGTACAGTAAGGATATGGACAAATTGGAGAGAGCTCAGTGGAGGGCAAGAAAAATGGTGAGGGGGCTGAGGGACACAAATTATGAGGAAAGACTGAGGGAACTGGGCTTATTTAATCTACAGAAGACTGAGGCGGGATTTAATAGCCACCTTCAACTACCTGAAGGGAGGTTCAAAAGAGGATGCAGCTAGACTGTTCTCAGTGGTGGCAGATGACAGAACAAGGAGCAATGGTCTCAAGTTGAGCAAGAGAAAATTAGGTTAGATATTAGGAAGAATTTTCTCACTAGGAGAGTAGTAAAATAGGTTTACTGGAATAGGTTACTCAAGAAGTGGTGGAAGCTCCATCTTTGGAGGTTTTAAAAACCTGGCTAGACAAAGCTTTGGCTGGAATGATCTAGTTGGGGTGGTCCTGCTTTGAGCAGGGGGTTGGACTAGATGACCTCCTGAGGTCCCTTCCAAACCTAACTTTCTATGATTCCATGATTTTACATCTGTACCCTCAGCTGGATTTATACTGCCAGAAAACTAAAACAGGGAAGCCCCTATCAAGCCCATCCTGTCATTCCTTAGGAGGCTGGCTGTAGAGTTATCCTTGGGGCAATACGGGTAGCTTAAGTGACCTATAGTTTCCAATCATGCATCTTCTAAGCTGTGCAATGGCTGGGGAGGCTGAGCTAGAGTTATTCTCCTGCTTGCTGCTGATCACCAACCGACCCTGTGTAATATGGGACACAATTCAACATGGTGTATATTTATTTATATTTATAACTTGTTCAGTAAGTTCAATTGCACTGTTCTAGTTACTTACTTTCTTATGGTCTTTTGAGTGCCATTACAAGCACCACCAAGAAAATAGTAATAGGATAATCTGTCTAATAAAGTCAGACATGTCTTAGCTCAGTTTCAGTGAAGAAACAACTTGCCACACCGGCAACTGAAACACTATGTGTCAACAAGATGGAATGTGACTTATTTCATGCTGCAGCGTACATTAGAACAGAAATCAGTGCATGATTACTTCTGGATGTGTGTGGTTAGTTCAGGCATAAGAAGAGCACTTTGAGAGTGTGCTGTGATGGAAAACATCTGGCCCATTTTGACCAGCCTCTGTATACACAGTGACAACAAGCCAGCTGGGCATTCCTTTCAAACACCAGGCAAATATCTGCCAAAAGTCATTTAAAAACCATATTGAAGGTGAAATGGCTAAGCTCTGTGGAAAGAGAGTTTCTTGTTATCCTCATGAGCATGCATTACACCCATTTGGATCTAACAAACACTAACACTAGCACTTTTTGCTGTCATGTAGAATGTGTGGCTTGCGAAAGGCCTTAGCAAACTTTATTCCCTATGTCAGTTGAAACTACATTGTACAACCAAATAAAAATGATGGGTACACAGTCCTTGACTCAGTTTCCCTACAATTTCAACAGATAATTTATACAGAAAAAAATGGCATGAGTTTTGGTGACCAGCTATATGTTTCTGTTTTATAAATGGTACAATAATGGCAGTCTTGGGTGTGGGGGGTCAGGGAAGGTTTTTGTGAGTAATTTTTTTTTTTGGACCAATTGCATGTTTGGGAGAGAGTTAGGCAACCTCTTAGACACAAAGTGTCCTTACTCAGGTCTGAGCTAAGTAATAGATATTATAGAACATGGAATGACAAACTTGCCTTTGGAATTAGGGACCATGAATAAAAATAAATTGCAAAGGATTTCATAGCAGTTGTAAGAGTAGTGTTTTGAACTACTTCCATTAGATGGAGCCAAAGAGAAAAAAGAATCATGCTGCACAGTGCAGAGTAAATTTTGAAATAAAGCATGCGTTTTCAGTCAGCATGTCAGTGGCTACATGCGACTGCTGGCATAACATCTGAAACATGAGTGGGCTGTACTTAACTTTACGATTAGCACCACCACTCCTATGAGATATACCTGAAGGATAAGTGCTCTGAAATAATTTTTTCACCTTTATATTTAAGGTCTTCTTTCCTGCTCTTCTTCCCATGCCTTTTCTTTTTCTCTTCCTCACATTTCTCTCAATCTCTGCTTCATGCTTTCATAAGGAAACACAAATCTCAATGTTCCAAAACTGAAAAGATGTGCCAAAATCTTTGTGGTTCAGTTTTTCTTTTCCAGCTGTAAAATGAGGATAATACTACCTTCCTTAATGTTTCTAATCTTCAGGTATAATGCGTTACAGGATTATAAACCATTTTAAGACTTGGATTCCAGGCTCATCAAATATATAAGCTAGCTGCTAAGCCCATTAGTTGTATTAGCATTGTGATAAATCAGGAAAGGAGTTAAAATCATCTTGTGGGTATATGTTTTCAGATAGACCAGACTTCCTTAGCTCCACAGCAGAGTTGGCCCCACATCCCTGCTCCCTGGCTGCAGCTACAGCAGAGACTTGCACACTTCTCCTCCTTCCCCTCACTACTCCCTGCTAAGCAGGAATTCCCCCCTCCCCTCTGCCTTGCAGAGATGTGTCTATGTATTAGCTAACAGACCACATGCTAGCTATAGTCCGTGTTGGGTCAACAGGTAAAATCAACAGACAGAATCAACAGGTAGTTGGTAACATCTCTCTGTTGTTTTCATAATGGGATGATAAATGCTGAGTTAGGGGAGATAAATACTGTTATCAATTCCCTGCTGGGCTAATCAGAGTGTCCTACCAGGGCCTGGCCATGCCCCACCTCAGCTCAGGGAAAGGAGGGCTGCTCTAGTGCCCCCTGGCTTCTAGCCTGAGCCACTGCAGGCATGTTCCTGCACATCTGGGATGTCTGTGCAGTTAGTTACACAGTGATTCAGCTTAGCCAAGTTAGACTTGTGACAGCTGAAAATCGTGTCTAAGGTGCTTGCTGAATGCTGCAAGGATTAGACCAAGTGTTTCTTGTCACTTGTTCATTGTATTGTAAGCTGCATGTTAACGCTAAGAACCTGATTAAAGTCAAAGATTAGTGAGGTCTTGTATGTAGTGAGGCCTAGTAAATTTAGTAAGGCCTTGTAGAAGTAGTAATAAGCTTTGTGGCACAGTTAAAATTAACCTTATCAGAAGAATGCACAGGCTTATACTGCTATTGGTCAGTCCTAAAAAGAGTTGTAGTGAAAGAATCTGAATGGCTGTAAATTATCAGCATAGCTCTGAAGTTATAAATTGTCTAGCACATCTGGAAATCATTAGAAGGAAGATGCAGGTCTGTGAGAGAAGCTACTGATTTAAAGTTAGCTGCTGACCTGGATTCAGTGGGCTCGTGGATCAAGGAGCCCAAAGACTGAATACCAGTGTCCTTCCCAGTACCCCTCAGACAGCGTTGATTGGGGATGCCTGACTCCGCTGAGCTTTGCAGAAGAGGAACTTGTTGTACTTCAGGCATCAGAGGGGACTGCCGATAAGTTGACAACATGAATTGTTATTGTCTGTCATTGTTGTCTTGTTATTACGCGTAGTCGTGTGTTTGTTAAGTCAATAAACCTTTCTTACCTTTTTACCCCCAACCACTCTCTCAATCCCAAACCCTCCTGTGACCACCACAGGCTCCCAAGGGGAAGAGGGTAATCCCTGTGGGCCCCAAACCTCGGAAACAGACCACTGGCGGGGATAGCTTACCCCCTGCTGGACAGCCAGAGCATTAGCTGGGACCATGGCTGCAGCCACATGAGCCAGCTTTACTCTGGCTGTTTAATCAGCTGTTTTCCATGTGGGGAACAGCTGGACCAATTGCGGTGGCTGTACCGGCCACCATGGGAAAGTTTAAAAGCCCTGCCAGAACCAGGGCAGGGATGAAGCTGGAGAGAGAGTGTGCTGGTGGGCAGCACGTTAGGCATTCTGAGGCTCCAATGAGGGAGAGGAGCAGCATAGACTGTTGGGGAAACCGTTGAGCCCCCTTCAGGAGGCAGAGCAGGAGAAGCCCTCCAGCTCCCTACTGAAAGCAAGCCAAGAGAAGCGTTTAAGCTCCCTGTAGGGAGCAGGGCAGAGGAGGCATTTGAGACCCCTGGAGCAGGCTGGGATAAAGGAGGTAGCTCCACAGCCCTCTCCTCCTCAGGGGAATATTTATTCTGAAGAAAAAAACCAAAAAAAGGAAAATCAACGAGATTAGAGGAGACAGGCTATGCTTCGAGACTGGAGGGATGAGAGCCAACTGAGTTCACTCAGATGTGGGACCCCCACCTGAAGCCAGCTGCAGGCAACCCTGCAGGGCTGAAATCACCATTATACTGACACCCATCCAGCAGGCAAGTAGACGGGGTTTAGGGGAGGCAGAGCCCCATGGAACATCGCACCAAGCAATCGTGAGTGCTGCTGTTTGTCGGGAGGCCCTCCCAGGAAGATCTCCACTGAACCCCCCTCTCTTGATAGCTTAACAGCAAAGTCATGGCAGGCAAGTTGAGGGGAGGGGCTACATACCTAACAGGTTGTGCAACACGTGAGGCCTCAGAGACCACACCTCCACTGGTGGCTGGGACAGACTAACCTGCAAAGATTGAATCAATTCAGGTTCAGGCTTTTTGAATGTCTGTCCCTAGGTTAATTGGTCCTCCAGCTGAAATAATTGCCCAACCCTGCTCTAGAGCTTCCCTAGCCCCAGGACAGTGGGAATAGTGGCAGCAGCATGTATGATGGGAGGAGAGAAGAAGTACCATTGACCACAAAAGGATGTCAGTGTTGGGAGATGTCAAGAGTAGGAGTAGAAGGGGGTTCTTACTCGATTTGAGAACTTAAAGTCCATGTTTTTTTGAGAAGTCATTAAAATCTTGCTTCAGTCCTTAAGCCTACTGCTAAAATCAACAATAAAAGTGATCAGTTAGCCCTGATGACAAAATGGTTTTTATGCTGAGGTCACAAACCTACTTTTATAAGCCAATCAGCTATCAGACAGTAACATTTTGGCCAGCTGGTGCCTCCAGCTGGACTTGTTATGAAATACTGTTCTAATAATTTGGAAGAACAAAGAAATATTCATTCTTTACCTTGTCCAGATCTTCTCTTCCACGTAAAGTTTCAGTAGCCCAAATGTGAGCACTTGGCCAAGGTTAAACTATTTTATAATGACCTAACTTTTTTAGAACTGGAAAACTATTCATTTTATTATGGGGGAACTAAGAAATATATTCATTTTAATAAAATATGAAGAGAATCAAATTATTCTACAAAAAAGTAAATGTAATGTGAAATATGGTCCTGCTTCTCCACTTTTCTTTCAATACTGACCTTTTAAATTCTTATTTGGTTTCAGTATGGTGTGAACAGATTTCAGTGATGAAAAGATGACCAAGAAATATAATATTATAAAACTTGTGTAATGTCTTGTGTACCTTTAAACTTTATTGTGCAGTCTGTTCCAAAGCATCCATATTTTATAGACATATAACTTTTCCAATTACCATGAAAGGCAAGTGGAAAGCTCACAAAGCCCTAAAATGTAATTTTTTTTAATTGATCTGAAGCAAGATTTTAATAACTCCTCAAAAATGTATTTATCATTATTATTTCAACATTCTATAGAGTTCAAGGAGAATTAACATCTAAAAAAACAAATGATTATGTGAAATATTTATTTTACACTTCTGGGAGAACCATGAGGCTTAAACTGCCTATGGTGAAAAACTTAAATTTTTCACATACTCTGTACACCCAAAGAACAAGAATCCCTTAAGTTGACTTGGCTTCTAAGAATGTTTGTTAGTAAAGGATCTCAGTTTTATTTTAAAATGTATTCTCCCATCAGGAAAGAACCGTCTTTCCTATAGGTCTTTAATATTTTAAAACATACCAAACCTGCCCTAGGAATTTTCTGGAAGTCCCATGCATCTCTGTGCTGGAAAAGATAAACTGCATGTGAACTAACAGCAAGAAAGGGTAACAGTCTCAGCATTGATGCATCTGCTGAAAGGTCAAAGCTGGAGGGACAGCTCTCCAGCTAAAGTAAGTTCATTGCAAAAACTGCAATTAATGAAGAACAGAGGTTGATCTGTGGTGCCTTATGCTGTACCAGAACCCTGCATTATCTGCATGTATTCCAGCTGTACCTACAGTGTGCTGACTGGTAAAGGAATTAGCTGGAGTACCTAGGCAGATCTATGACTGTGACACAAGAACTGGACAAGCCACAGTGTGTGAAAACACAACTTGGCACATGTGCTCCTCAAATAATCCAGTATGCCTCATTTCAACTCTAAATGTATGTTGCATCACTACTACTTTGACATTTCTGTCTGTGGGATGGGATAAGAGTGGTCTTTTGGTGGGTAACTAAATAGCTAGTGTTAAATGGCTATCTGCACAAAAGGGTGAGAAGGCTGTAAAATGTAGTAGGGGTCAGGTGTTTCTTTGAAGCAGCCTAAGTATTTGAATCTGAGTAGGTGTGAGCAGTTCCTATGCAGTGTATCTATTCATACCTAACCACAAATTTATCCTTAATAGGGCATAGACATTAGATTCAGTCATACTGTGCCTAGGTACCTTACTGCTACACTACCCACAAATACAGATTGAGAGAACGTATGCTTTGGGCACGTTGGGGCAAAGATGAAAGACTTTAAGTTGTGTTGATTGCTGTCTTTCCTTCCTCATTCCTTTTTCCCTTCTTTCATAGCATACAGTAACCCTCAGCACTTCCAGCTAACCCTCCACTCCATTTCATGTTTCAGTAAGTCATTAGCACATGAAATATTGCTCCTTGCCATCTGACGCCCTCTGCTGCTGTGCATGTCTATGCCATGCAACAGCTTACTGGAAGCCTGCATGTTTCCTTAGTTATATAGCCTGAGGTGCACTCTGAACGAGGCTCTGCACCTAAGTCCATCTCCCCAACCTGGGTTCTCTGCTCCTGATTCTCTTCAGCCAGGCTCCTGGCCCAGCCAGCTTAGTTCACCATCTCAGCCTCCCAGTCCTTAGCCCAGAGAGGAGGGTGTACCTCGTTATATATTACCTAATCTGAAAGGTTTAAACTTTTGGCTCCTCCTCTCAAATCTTTGCAGACACAAAGAGACTCAAACACCTCAGGGTCTCAGCATGGCTAGAAGAAGGTAAATGGGGGGGCTGACAGGCTTCTTGCCCCTAATAAACACCCCTTCCCTGACACTCATCCATGTCTCTCCCAGTTTTCTGTTCCTCTGCCTCTCCATTGCCTCTTTCTCACAATCTTTCCCCTGCTGGCACCTAAACAACCCCTCTCCTATACCATACCATCCATTCCCATTTATTCCCCTCCTCCTGCTGCTAATAACCCCTTTCCCCAACATCTAGGAACTTCCAATTTGTGGACAAGGAGGCAGAAGGCAAATTTTGCTGACGTTAGTTATTCAGTTAGAGGGAGAGACTGTCCAAATATCACAAAATTAAGAGAAACTTCAGGATAGACTCTGGTCTTTTTACCAGCTCCCATGGTGAAATCAAGAATCTTGTGACATTAACTCTTTAAATTAATACCCAAACTCCTGGAGTCAGGTGATTGCATGAAGCTCTCAGCTTTCCTCTTAGAAATGTGACAGGCTAGCTGGCAGTCACTTAGCACAGGAGTTTTGAAAGGGTAAAAGATGATTGGAAGACTTGGGATTCCCTTTCCTCACCAATCAGGCCCAAGAGATTCACCCTCCATGTCCCCTGATTGTCCCCTTGGGTCACCTGGAAAGGGATAAAAGGGGCAGTGCAGCTGAGTTAAGAGAGACCAGAAAGGGACCACAAGGAAGGAGTTTCAAAGAGCTGGGCCAGTGTTACAGCCCGCTAGGGCCAGGTTCTGGCGATCCAAATTCAGGGACTCGAGACGAGAGGATTCTATACTAAGTTTTTATTACAAGGATTAATCAA
>JAGPOW010003685.1:32744611-32755081 GCA_030014935.1 Caiman crocodilus
AGGAGAGGGGGGAGCACGTGGCTGCCGGGCGGAGGCCACTGTGGAAGCGGCTGGAGTGGCGGAGCGGGTGGAGCAGGCTCCGAACGGGAGAGCGAGCCTGGGAGGCGCGGCTCGCCGGAGCCGGCTGCCGACGCGTGCTCCGGGTGAGAGAGCAAGCCCGGAGGACGCTGGACACCAGACCCGGCTGCCAATACGTGCGCCGACTGGGAGAGAGAGCCCGGAGGATGCCGAGCAGCAGGACCAGCAACTGACGAGCCATCCGGAGGCCGCGGGTGTGCCCAAGGGAGACGGAGGCCGGAGAGCAGCATATTCAGGACGGGTGAGCCAGGGAAAAGCGGGGAGCGAGCCACAGGCACGTGGAGAGACCCGTGGATCGGAGAAGGCCCAGAGGGAGAACTGCATCCCGAAACAAGAGCCAGGTGGGAGAGAGGAACATTGGGGCCGCCCGGAGAGAGAACAGCCACACTGGTGGGAGGCGAGAAAGGGGCAGACTCCGGTGCTGAAAGAGACCTGTCTCAAGGCTTCCTGAGACGGCTAGCCGGACACCCACAAATCCTCAGGGCAAAGAGGCCCGAGGTAGGATGTTCGACGCCCGGCGGCTACAGACTGGAACTTGAATTCTTTATTGCAATGCTATAGTGATAATTATATCATTAACCCATTCTTCCACCTATTCTTCATGTACATGTTCATCCAACATTCCCCTCAGATGGTAAGCTAGGGCAGGTGGTGATGGGCCCAGCTGTTCTTTGTGTCAGTAGAGAGCTCCCCTTCACTGGTATAATGCTCAATGAACCAGTTCAGGACAGATTTTCTCGCACTACCTAGTCTGAACCTGCAAGAAGGAGAGAAAATTTTGGCGCTCAGTTTTTTTTACTTTCCTTTCCTGCCAGGAGGGTACTATGGTAGGCAGAACACAGAGGTAGTATGCTGTTAGCCTGAAGTTAAGTAGAAGACAGGGTAGATATGCATCCTTATAGACTCACAGCAGCGGCACTGAAATCTAATCAATACTTTTCTGAAAAGTTTGAACTTTTTTGCCCTTCCTGAATGACAGAACCCCAGCAGTAACATACCCTGGTTCAGCATGTCTCCTCCTGAGTATCCAGTACCACACATCTACAGAACCTGAGCATTTATATGGAGATTGTTTATCCAAAGACCAATGCTGCCTAGTTTGTATGAATTGACAAAATCACATACTGAGGTATATGATGAGTGCTTACTGTAACCTTCAGAATGGCAAACACAGGTCAGAAAGACTTTTTGCTTATATATACACTTGCTGTTGCTGAACAACATTGGTTATTTAATGAAATTCAGCTCCTGCATTTCATGGTAGATTACATGCAGAGTTTCATACTTAATAGAAGGTCATACTTTCAGTGAAAGTGAACTGTGCATTTTCAAAGTAATGTGTTCTCCTTCTATTTCCCCTTTCAAACTGCTGGCTAATGTTTTGGTATCTCATTACTTTTTCAGGTAAGTAATTTCATGTAAAACTGATGCCAATAGTCATCTTGGTTAACTGAGAATGTAGAACAATGACAATACTGTATAAACAGCACATATATATGGTATCTGTTATATTGAAAAGAAATTGGGGGCATGAACTTTCAAGTTAGAAACTCAAAAGACCTGTTGTAACACAAATGCACAGTATTGGAATCCGTTAATCCCCTTTGAAATGTAGATGTGAATATAATTATGAAAACTAAGATTTTTATTCTGCTTTAAAAATTAGGTGCTAAAACAGAAATTGAAAATGCTTACTAGTTCCTATGAAAGCTTATATGGGTGTTTTCAGTTTTGTTTACATAAAATCCACCGTTTATATTTCCTTCAGTTACTTCCAACTCAAAGTAGATCTGCTACACACCAGATCACTTTCATCAGTTAAGTATCATAGTCTTTTAATATTTTACTGGCAGTTTGCCATTTTTCATTAGTCACAGACCTATAGTTCTTGGTAATCACCAAATATTTTCTCATGGGTTCCTCAAATAGCAATTCCATTATACTACTTCAAACTGCAAAGTTTTGATGTGAAAATAGTTTGTTTAGCAATAAGATTTAACACCTTACAACCACCTTGTATAGATGACACTCTGCAATCTAGGATCTGTTTTGTCATCAGTGCCACAGAGAATAATATTATAAAAGCCTTAGTTTGTCTGTCTGTCTGTAATGCTTTATTTGCACTCTGATTGGCTGACTGAACCAACCAATCAGAGTGTTCCAAGAGCATTTGGACAGAAGGCAGCACAATATAGCATCGCCCTGATGGAGGGGAGATGGAGGGAGGTGGGCACCCTGCCGCTGCTGCCATTCCCCAACAGCCCGAAGGGGGTGGGAAATTGGGCCCAGCCCCAAAGTGGCAGGGGTGAGGGTGGGGGGGACCCGTTTGCCCCCTCTCCCAACCAGATGAGAAGTGGGGACAGAACTGGATACAGGACTTCATCCCCACCCACGATGATGGCTCCCTTGCCAGAAGACCTGGCACCTGCCTGTCCAGCACACGTCACAGTGTTTACTGTGCTGGAAAATGGGGGTGTGTTTGTCAGCTTCTTGGACTCTTGAAGGCTCAGATCAAGTGTAGTATCTTGTATGCATTTAATATATGTGTGTAATATATCTTCTCTGTGCCATATATCTTCTTCTATCTGCTTATTTTAGTATACTATATATATCTTCTATCTGCTTATTTTACTATATCTTCTGTGTTTTTACTATATCTTTTTCTCTCTGCTTACTATATCTTCTATCTGTAATATAGTGAAAAGATGTATATCCAATCCTTTCCAAAAAGAGAGACTAGAAAGAGACTGACTAGGAAGTCAGTCACTGCAGCCAGTCACAGTACCTTTCACACACTGTTGCTTCCAGCCAGACGGCTCACAAAGGGGACAGAAAGGTTTCACACAAAGCCTTATATGATGTTTCTCCCCCACACCTCCCCCCTGTGCACTGGACCTCAAGGATAGATCGCAGACCCTGGCCACCTACATATGTCAACATCAGAGCAGTCCTTCCCCCCTCTCTTCCCAACCCACTTCTGAGTGTCTGTTTCCCCGAAAGCCCACCTCCAAAACATTCTAAAACATCTGAAACATTCCAGATAGTTTCGTTTCGTTTCGTTTCAGATTTGGTGTTTCAGGTGCATAAATAGGTCAAAACACCTCTGAAACAAAACAGCTGCTGAAATTTCACACAGCCCGAGGGAGTACCTCCATCAGCCCACTTCCTGCTAATCCAGAGGATGAAGCTGCTTAAGAAACGCTGGGCTGGCCCTGTCTTGCCACCACTATGCACTGCCTTCAGTGTGGTAGACAGGGGCTGCAGGTTACTACCTGGGCACTTTTCTCCCTTTCAGAGTAGAGAACTAAGCAAAGGCAGAATTTTAGTTTTTTATTAACACAAGGAAGATGGAGTGAGACATCCAAAGTCATCAGATGGTGCTGTCCTACTTGGGATGGTTCCTTGATGTTGGGGTTATCTCATGAAAAACCAACAAAAATACTTGTAGTCACAACATACTGAAAGTCAAGGTAACTAAACACAGAATAGATTGACTACATGCAATAATGAGCTTGTTAAAAAATAACAATTACCACAAAGGCCAGACCCCACACTTTTTCTTGTAAATCTCTAGAGGCCAATTACATGATCTGAAATGTGTTCTGAATCTGCTCTCATGCTGTATGAGGTTCTGAATGGCTTAAAGTTTCAGCAAAGCAGCCAGGTGTGAAAACAAATCATCACCCAGGTATAACTAGGAAAAATATGGGCATAAAATTTATAGTGTCCACCCTGGCACCTGGCATTCCACTAAAGGAGGTATTGTTGGAACAACAGACCGGTAATAAAATGATAGAAACTTTACAGCTTCAGTTTAATGGTTGGATCCTATATCAGACCCTGGGATAGATCCTTATTACTCCTTAGTGGATATCTAATCACCACAATTCATAATGGCTTGACGGTGGCCAGCACAGATGACAGAGTCATTATGATTTATTTATATCTTCAAAAAAAGTGGCTAGTCATCACACAGACTTTACACATACTTCTATTACTGCTAATATTGATTTCCCTTTTCATTTTTTTGGTATACTAGTTTGATGAGCTATCTTTAATTACTCCTTGGATCTCTGAACGATCTTACAGAATTTCATACAACAGCATCTTGCTATTAGGTATGGTATCAACTTGTTGCAATAAAGTAATCAGTTTTATCAAGGAGAGATGGGGAATCTAACATATAACAATCTCTGTCAGACATCAGTGCCCAAGAAAAGAATTGTTAAATACGAACAGATGGCGAAACCTGAAACAATCTCAGCTGGTATCTGAGATCTATTTTAATAAAAGGCCATACTAACACATAGTCCTTTGTACTCACTGTCTAATCTAAGAACCATCTGCAGCAGAGTCTAACCTACCTCATGTATATATACCAAACCTCTCTTACACTGCAAAAATATACCTCTAGATTATCAATGATTCATTATTTGTTCCTTGCCATATTTAGGGTGAGGTAATATTTACAGATCTTTATATGCTGATAGCAAATATATAGGTTACTCTTAAACTTGTACTCAGTCTCATCAGTACTAAATATTTAAACTTAAAAGTAAACGGTTCATTTCTTGTCTCTGGGAAGATTTACAAAACCAAAAAGCCTCAGGGAATTGTTTCTGTCATGATTTCCACATGTAATGTTGCTTGATTGAAATGTGTGGGAGATTTAAACTAGTTCCAAAGGTAAGAATATTGTCACCATGTGATACTATTGATTCCAGTTCCTATTACATGGATTCCCCTTAATTAAGGAATAGTAGAACCCAAGCCCCAAATACTACTGGAGCACAATCTTACTTTTCTTAATAGCAGTTAAAGACTTCTGAGATGGGCATGTTCACCTAGCAGCAAAACAGTTATGTGACACAAAAGGAAAACAAATGAATCTTCAAATTCTCAAAAAGCCACTGAGCCTGCAGACTCAGTTACTATGTAAACTCCATGCTTCATAAGTCATTTAGAGACTTAGTATGAGTGGCTTGTGGTTTAATCTTTTAATTCCATTGCTCCACAAAGTTTCCTTGTAGGTTCAGTGAACAAGGAATTTAGAGAAAATATATGAGGCTCTTTTTTGTAAAAAGGGCATAGGCATGGAAAAATCTGCAGTACTTTAGTGCCTGGAAGGGACTGTGAACAAATTTCCAAATCACTTGATATAAAAGTCATTATCATTCATGGATTCTAGTGTGTTTGTGCATGCTTACAAAGTAACATGGTTCCCAGGGGAGGACACGCATTTTCAGAGAACCTCTGTGGAATGTATTTAGGCAGCTTAGCACCAGCATGTGCCACACAGTCAAAAACATAAGGCACAGAGAAAAGCATATTCACATTGTGAAGAACATACAGTGACTCTACATAGGATTTTCAGAATCCCATATCTATGCTGTGAGGATTACACCAAAATGCACACCCCTTCCCAACACTGTCCCCTTCCCCACAAAAAATGCCCAAGCCCTGAAGAGAACTGTGTACTAAAAGAAGCTATACAGAAATCATTTGATTTGGGAGGCATTTAAGAACTTTCTGTATCTTGCTAATTTTAATTATGATTTTAACTTAGATTATGAATAGGTCCAAAATTGAAATAAATCTGGTAACCTACTTGGGTTGGGCGAATTCACTTCAGTAACAACATACAAAGCAGATAGCATATTCATGGTGTGTATCGGCAAGGAGGGGGAAACCACAATACTTCTTCAGTTGGATTAGGTTGGGGGAAGGGGACACAAGGGCTGTATTTCCCTATAGAAGTTGACAGATCACAGGTTTATGAGAGCAGAACTTGTTAATTTTGCTTGCAATGTGATTCTTTAAATGCCATATTCAAGAGGTTTGTTTATATATTAAAACAGGATTCTTTCATCCTGAATTACCTCTATGTTAGGTTTGTGGTACACTTGAGCAGGAGGGCATGTTTACACAAAACACTTATTGCACATTAGGCTAATAACAGTGTGCAGTAGTGCGTCATGGCAAAAATTGTGTTAATAGCTGACCGAGCAGTGTTATTAGGGTAATGCACAGTAAGCATAATTAAATAACCATGTGCCAGCACTACTGCGCAGTAACTCTAGGTACTACACATGTAGTACTTTATTAAGGAAGTACTAAACTAAATGCATAGTATCTAAGGCACATGAATGAATATGCAGACATACCCAAAATGTCTGAAGCCTTCATGTGCTATCTCATGATAGTAGTTATTGCTCCATACTCCCTCCCACCAACCCTGATACGAGCATGAGTTAAAAGTTTGGAGGCCCAATGAATGATGTCTTCAAGGGTCTCAAAGCATTTTGTAGTCACCAACTAGGCTTCATGGCATCTGGAACCTAGGTAAACAGACCATCAAGGAATTAGGCTGAAATTTTCAATAAATTGTAAGGGTGTTAAGGGTCTAACTCCCACTGAATTTCAATGAGACTCAGCCTGCTTAGATATCTGTGAAAATCTTAGCATTATCCAGGTCTGGTATAAACCATGATGCTTTCTGTAACAGAGGCAGAAGGCAAGCTCCTGTTATGGACCCATGGGACTGGCTATGTTGGCAAGAGACTTACTGGGATGGGTCAGGAAGGGCTGTGTGTTCCTGGCGTGCTGGGGAAAATTGTCTAAGGAGAACCCAGGAAACGAGCGGGCATCCAGGGGCACCGGACCATGTGCTTCAGGAAGACAGTTTTGATTGGTTGGGAGAAGGGAGCGGGGAATTTAAAGACATGCGGGGAAGACCACTGGTGTTTGGCATCCTCTGGGAGCAGGGAAAACACAGCAGAGCTCAGAACTGTGTAGAACAGGGCAGAAAAGGAGCCAGGCAGCCAAATCCACACGAGTCATGGAGGCCCGGATGAACCCCAGGTGAGGATCTGAGCAGCCCCCCAAGAAAGCTAACTGAAGCAGGCAGCTGGGTAGGGGGCACTGTGCCAGCAACGCTGGAGATGGGGCCAGATGGGAGGCTTTTCTCAGTACATCCAGCAGAGGCTGACAAGGTGAGACGCAGCACAAATCTCGAAGATAGTGGTGGGGTTTAGAGACAAGCCAAAATAGGTGAATGCCAGAGAGATCTACACCATAAGCATGAAAAAGAGAAGAAAGGAAAAGGGTTATGCATCAGGCTGGAATTACAGGGCAGCTTAAGGAAGAAAGCATGGTCAATTTAGGAGTTTGGGATGCATTTGGAGGCCTGATTGGGAAATAGGCTGAAATTTACTTTATTGCGGTGAGCGAATTGCAGCTGTGAAGGTGAAGCCCAGGGGATATTGATTTATAATTGTAAATGGCCTTACAGCCTGGATCCAGGAGGCATCAAGAGAATTAAGTTGTAATGCCTGAAGTAAGGTTGAAGGAAAAGTGGGAAAAATAATAAATAAGTTGATCTAAAGGTCTAGCTAAATGATTCCTTTAATTACATGAAGGAAGATGCAGGGGAAGTGAGGCAAAGAGGGTGCAGTGAATGTCATACTTGTGGCTAAGCAGGTGGCTTAACAGTGGACAACCAACAGGGACTTTTCTTCACAGGTCTGAGAGGATAGGGGCAGAGTGTAGGGAAGGTGAAGCGTTGCAGAAGAATTGGGACTGCACCTGATAGATCTTCTCCTGAAGAGTCATTCAACCTCCACAAGAGAACCAAACCATCAAGGCGTGGTGGTGGGTGAGCGGGAGAGCACAATGAAAATCAGTGGTATTACAGTGCGACCGTAGGTCAGAAAAACATACACACTCACAACTTCATTAAAAATAAGTACCATACCCTTTCCATCTCCTACTGGCCACCCATCATTTTGCATCAGTCTCAGAACTATAGTTTTTGGTATTCACCAAATCCCCTTGCAAGATAGTTGTAATTTCAGCATTTCCCATGAAATCATGTTCTCCTCAGTGTTGAAAATAACAAACTAGTGGCAGAGCTGGGAATAGAACTAAAGATCTGTGGTGTGGGTTGTGCAACACATTTATAAGAAACATCTTTCCCAAATCTAGGTTTTCTGCATGTCAGCACGTACTTGAAAATGAGCCTGTATTCACTGACAAATAAACTGAAGCCTTCCTGAAAGGAACGTGAATTTAAAAAAAATTCAAACAAAAAGTCAAACAAAAGCTGTCATATGGAAAATTAGAAAATTGATTTTAATAAAAAAAGTTATTTGTTAAATTTATGATTAAAGGTAAAGTTGAGTTGCATACAAGATGAAAAAGCAAAATAGGCAAGAAAATCTTCACATTTTTTAAACAGAAATCTTTGCTTTAACTACCTGACAACATAATATTTCTACTAAATACAGAAAAGGTATCTGTGTTCTTCTCTCTCTCAGTTTTATTGCAATTTAACGCCCCCCATAAATGGCATTGATACAATTTTATTGATTTAGTCTCATCTCAATGCATTCGGTTCTATTAATGCATTTGGTTGTCACATTAATGCTGATAATAAGAATTACAGTAATTCTTGCACAGCAGAATATATCAGTTCATGAACTGATTTCTCTGACACCAGTGCTGTTAAATTCCTTTGAGACAAGGCCTACTTTACTTTATGCATGATATTTGGAATATGTCTTCCCCAACAGAATAAATACAAACTTTGATGTTGACCCTAGTCCTCTCCAGCCCACACAAATCTCTGATCTGACTTTGCTGGTCCTTCAAATCTGAGCTAGCAAGCCCATCCTGGAGATGGGTTTTCATTTTGTCTTCTACCTCAACAGATTTTACAGTGAGGATGTAGGCAAAACCAAAGTGCTGGTAGTCATCAAAATGCCTTCCTACTATCTCCCTGAGATGCCCAGAACAGTTAATTCTTCATAATTTACTATCCAAGAATCAGAGTGGCTCAGCCTAACTCTGTTGTAAGAATTGTGAAATGTTTTCCTGAAAATCCTAGCAGTACACAGTGGTGAATACAGCAACAGTCTGCACATAGTAACTTTAAGTATGGATTTTCAGTTCACCTTTTGGCTTGGCTAACCCAGGCTGCCAGACCTCTTGTGCTAATTCCATTAGAATACTGCAGTGATGGCATACCCATAGTGGTGCAACACTCTGTTTCTGTGCTAAACCTCAGAAGGCTGTGAGAAAGTAATCTTCAATTTTTCTCACAGAGTTACATTTAAGCATATGACACAATTCCACTATGACCACATCTATATGAAGTGCATAAACATGTTCTTAGTGGATATTTTCTGTATGGTAACTTAGCTTGCAATTTAGTTGTATTTATTCTTTTTTTCTGTTAAGTCATTCAGCCCACTTCTTAAATTCATCTTGGAGTTGGCTAAGACTGAAGTTACTAGCACATCTGTTTTGGATTGGAATGTCACCAGAAGTAAAAAGACTTGGTTGATGATGGCAAAGTACTACAAAAAACTTTCTCCAGTCAATCGACAAAGTTAAACATGGAAGAACTGTCATCCACTGAACCACAGAACATAATATCCTGGCCATGATTTCCAATTTACATATCTAAATAATAATAAGATGTTTCACCTTCAGCTCCCCCATGTCATTTTTCAACAGAGTTGTTTTCCCAACAGCTAAAACAAATTATAAATCATAGAATCATAGGAAAGTAGGATTAAAAGAGACCCCGTGAGGTCATCTAGTTTAGTCCTCAACTCAAAAAAGGATCACCCCTGACTAGACCATCCCAGCCGGGTGTCTATCTAACCCGCTCTTAAAAATATCCAGAAAGAGATTCCACAACTTCCCTGTGTCGCCTATTCCAATGCTTGTCCATCCTCATAGTCAGAAACTTCTTCCTAATCTCCAACCTAAATTTCCTCTAGTGCAGCTTAAGGCCATTGTCCTACTTCTGTTCCATACAGCCACAGGTATTTGATCACCTTTCAGGTATTTGAGGACTGCTATTTGAGGACTGTTCAGTCTTTTCTTCAGATTAAATAAACCTAGTTCTTTCAGCCTTTCCTCATAAATTGTGCTTATCGAGGCACTAATCATTTTTGTTGCTCTGCACAAGACTCTTACTAATCTGTCCACATCTTTCTTGAAGTATGGGGCCCAAAACTGGACATAGGAACTTCATGTGAGGCCGTACCAGTGCCAAAAACAGTGAAAGAATCACTTCCCTGGATTTGTAAGAGACATTCCTGTTGGCACAACCTGTTGGCAGCTGATTTCCCCGAAGGTAAGTGGGGCTGCGGGGCCGGTGCAGCTGAGCCGGATCCGGAGGGGAAGCCCCCCGGATCCCTCTTAGCCCAGCCGGTAGGGAGCTGCGCTCCGGAGCCGCGCAAACAGAGCGCGCAAACAGGCGCGGGCTGTAAGAGCGCGCCGGCATTTGCGGCGGCGTTCGCGCCAGCGGGCAAGCAGGCGCGGCCCAGAGGCTGATCCCTGCTCGGATAGTAAGGGCAGCCACTCCTGCGATGGTGTCGACAC
>JAGPOW010003685.1:32755181-32822192 GCA_030014935.1 Caiman crocodilus
TCTGACCCCGGTGCTCTTTCCTGCCAAGGCAGGGGGTCGGACTAGATGATCTGCCCAGGTCCCTTCCGACTCTAGCTACTATGATACTATGATAACCTAGTATGCTGTTGACTTGCCTTTTTGTTTTCATTTTGGTTTTTTTGCACAAGAGCACAGTTTTGGTTCATATCCAGCTTATGGAATTCTATAACTAGAGACATATGCAAACTGATGGTGGCAGCCATCTTGGCTGTTCCTCCTTATGCTGACCACCTCCATCCCCCTGCCCCCCTGGTGAGCTGTGTGGTTGGGCTACAATAGTCATGAGGACTAGTGGCTCCCAATGGGGTGCCAACATTTTATTTTTAGTCAGTTTTTCCCCCCACAGATTTCATGGACATTGCCTGATTTAATGATTTCTGCAAAATCCTGAATTGAGTAGGTCCCTACCTATAATTAGAGTGACCATATGTCCCTGACTCAGGAGCTGGGCACATGTGGGTGGGTTCACACCAATACCAGACTTTTGCTTCAGTTGTCTCTAGGGAGCTCAACCAGTGAGTTGTTCCCTGGTTCAGACTCTGCTGGGCTGTGAGCAGAGTCACTTGCGCAGTAGAGGCAATGGCGGGGGTGGTGGTAAGGGTGGAACAAGGAGGAGCTGCAGGGTCATGTTAGTGTGTGTGTGTGCGTGCGTGCACATGTTTATGTGCACATGCTGTTGTGCCTGGCCCCTCTCCTGGGAGCCACAGGTGTGTGTGCCCATGCACCTGTGTGCTGTGCTGTGCTGTGCTGTTCTGCATGGCTCTGTTCCTGGGAGCCTCAGAGCAGGGAGCGGGGTAGAGGTGCATGTGTATGCATGCATATGCACTGGCTCCCCTCATCCCAGATTTCCCTCAAATCTTTATGGTCACCCTAATTATAACTCCCAGGTTCTTATCTCCAGAGTGTCTGCAACTCTACTCAACTTGGTGTCATCCATAAATTTGCTAAATGTGCACTGAATCCCATTATCTAAATCATTAATGAAGTTAAACAATACCAGACCCAGGAAAGATCCCTGGGGAACCCCAGAGCTATAATATTTGTAGAATTTTGTAATAAATAATATACTAACTGTAGATTAAAATAACTGTTCTTACCATTAGTTATTGTAAGTATCACTATCCTTTATAGTAACCATGCCTTTCATAATTTAACTTGTGAAATATCCTGTTGTCAGCATGACTGGAAAGATTTGCTTCTACTATGGTAGTTGGCTGGGGATGGAGGTGAGGAAGTAAAAAATAGAGGTAATCTTTTTGGCATTCTTAAAAATTTTCATCTCAACTTTTCAAGGCATTCAGCACCATTATCCCCTTTTTCTAGATGCTGAAATGGTGGTAGC
This sequence comes from Caiman crocodilus, assembly GCA_030014935.1. NCBI lineage: Eukaryota > Metazoa > Chordata > Crocodylia > Alligatoridae > Caiman > Caiman crocodilus. The sequence continues at coordinate 32,756,545 of JAGPOW010003685.1, forward strand.
TAGTAACTTGCCTACTCTTCTAAAGCAAGTTAATGGTAAAGGCAGGAACAAATCCCAGGTCTCTTGACTCCTAGTTCATTGGACCAAAACACACTGGACCACAACCACAACTCAGATGACTTCACTGTGGTCCAGACAAACTGTAGATAGGGAATGGCTTATTCAGCCTTCCGCAGTTTCTCTCCTAAGACTCAGCTAGGATCCTGATCTGGACAACTAGAGGGAATGTGCTCTATGAGAACTAGGTATTTTGATTTCACAAGCCTTCAAATTCCCTGGGAACAACAACTGGATCTTGGGGCTCCCACTAGTGGCAGTGATACTGTCACAATTTTTACAGTGCTTAAGTTCATTAGTTCTGATGCCTCAAAGAGTTTGCTTATCAGTCTACCCAAGCATGAGTTCTCTTGAACTCATCCCTGTGCTGTGGAAGAGAAGGGTCTCAAGAGAAGAAGTGGCACCAGAGAAGTTTTAGACATCTGTGTTTTGGGAAACAGCAGAAGTGACAAATTAAGCTGGAGAAGGACTGAAACTGAACTATTACTTTGACAGCTAGATTTAGAAGATAGCCCTGTATACTAACCTCATATAATTTTAGCATTTGACTTTATAGTTCCTGAAAATCTCCCTCACTTATCCTGCTGTGGCTGTTGATCTGGATTTTTTTTCCTTCCCTCTGACTTGAGTAAAGACCTCTTCAAGCTCTGATAAACATGATAATCTAGGGGTTTAAACTTCACTATGGCTCTGTGTGCCCGATGCCTCTCAACTGGAGAGTTCCATGGAAAACGACTGCCCCGTGCCTTGGAAATTCAGAATATGCAAAGCCTCTACGTACATTATATTCCTTCTTGTCAGTATTTTCTTTTGAACCTAGGAATCACAGTATGGGGAAAGGTGTGTGATTCACTTTTGTGTAAACACAGGCACTACAAGCAAAAAACAATTAGAATTAGTTTGCAATTAATGTATTTAGAAATGACAGGTGTAAGGGTGGGTGGAACTGGTATAAATCTAAATCTACAATGAGGGAGAGTTTGAAGTATCATCCTTGACACTCCAGCAAGATTATTTTCACCCCTTTCCTCAGAGACAACTATTAATCATTAATAACTGAGCTCATGGGAGTAGAAAAAATATTGGAAAGATGGCAAAAGGCTTTTGTAAATTAGCACCATTTAAAGAGAGTCAGAAAATCTGACACTCCTTGTGAGATTTTTCCTAGTTATCTTTCCCCAAGAGATCTGCTGTGTTAGATATGGGAAGGATATATTAGTTCTTTCAGAACTGCCTCTCCTAAATGAAACTGCTGTGCTTTATGCTACTTCTCGACTTTAAATTCTCTCTCTCTCTCTTTTACCTTAGATAGCTCTAGGGTGCCTACAATATCATTTTGTTTTGATGTGCAGACCTTAACCACTTTTATTTCAACACATGACTTCCTTTTAATGCCTTGTCTGAACACAGGGTCTCATTATACCATAAATGTGGATTCTCAGTCCTTTCCTATCATGCCACTCCATGCTCCCAGCTCATTATTAGGTCTTCTTGTCATAACCACCTCAAGCACACGTTTCCTTCCCTACCTTCCTTAACATTGTGTACACTCTACCCTGGCCTTCTAAGCACAGTACAGCATAGTATAACATAGTGTCTTTTATCATAAAAAATCTCAAAATCAGTTAGGTCCCTTCATACCCTTCAATCCTTCTAGACACTAATTTGTGAATAGTACTTGCTAGGGATTTTGTGAGAACTCGTGTAGGGACTCTGTAAGGATCTGCAGAGTGAACTGCTGGCCGCAGAAGACCATACAAGAACTTCTTTAGCACTGTGGAGTAGCACTTGCATTTCCAGTACTGGGCATCTATAAGACCCTTTGGCCTGATGACAGGTTGGCATTCTTGGCCTGTTAGAAATGTGCTAATCCATCCAGAATTTTTTTTCTAAAAGTTTGGTTTTTTAGGGACAGTCCATGAAGTAGACCAGAGTGAGTGCTAGAATTTGAGGCAAATGCTGATTAGTTGATTGCTGAGGCAAATGTGTCTTTTTAAAACAAATATTCTTCCTGATGCAATAGGCACTTACAGTCCCCAGGGAGTCATTATAGTTAAATAAATATTATAAAAATGAAATTCATACTGAAGTACATTTGAGGTCATGAGAATCTGGTCTCACAAAAGAGCTCATTGACATGTAAGGGAATGGCATATATTGGGTAATTCCTATTATCGCTAATAAATAGGAGGTAGTTACTTAGCTAAAGCCTCAGCGTAACAGTGAGGAAACAGGACTCCTGTATGTGTTCCAATCTCTGGGCATATTTGAATGGAGGAAAGGGTGTCAGTCTCAGTTTCAGTGTTCATGTCTGTAGTGTTTAAACTGAAACTCACGCAGTAATAGCAATTTTGTTAATATTTACTTCATTGTTTATATTTGTGCAACACTGTACCTTTCATGGGAAATAGACCTTGACCAGGCTTATAGTGATACATCTCCCAGTAAGATGCTATTCATTTTAATATAAAACATTTATATTAAAATGAAAATATTTTTCACAAAATACAGCAGGTTTGTATTGTCTTATTCCTTTAGGCAAAGTTCCTATTGACTAAGCTAGAGTTAAAAAATAACTTTTAATTCAAATGGGAAGAAGCAGATTTTGAAATTTTCTAATAAAAGAAAACTAAAAATTTCTATTTGGGATGATCAAAATGTTCTGTATAGAAACTATTGTTTTGGCTTTTCATCATACTGAATGATACAAGTGAAACATTAAATATTAATAAAAAGTATTAAAATGAGCTAATATGCAAACTGAAACAATATTTTGATTCTTCTTCCCTGAAAACAAAAACGTCATTGAACATCAATTGATTTCCATGAAACATTTCAGCAAAATGATTTTTTTCACCAAAAACTGTTCCGTCCAAAGATTCTTGACCATCTCTACTAAAGGGAAAGCAAACTGTACAGGATCATGGCCTGTATGTGAAAACTCCTGCTCCTCAATAGCCTGTAGTAATATTGTGCTATTAAGCAACCTATATAGTTAAAGAGCAAAACCTGCTTAATTTGCCCAATTTGATAGAAATATCCAGTCTTTTATTTATTGAAAAATCAGGACTGAATCCACCGTCAGAGACTCTGCTGCTTCTTCAGCATGGCCTTTGCTGCTTTTATAGTCTGCATTAATATTTTTTCTGTGCTTCTTATTTCTGCTATTCATCTAACAGTGCTAGAAAACTAACTTCTTGCTGTTATAATTAAAACTGCTGGTGCAGGAGGTCACCAAGTGTCACACATTCCTGGGACAGAGCAAGATCCTGCCAAAAAGACATGTGTTGATAGAATCCTGGGTCACTGTGGTCTTGCCAGACTATTTTAGGCAGCCTCTAAGAGGTGTTTGAAAGAGCTGGACACAGACTCAATTCTTTAGTGGGACATGAAGGGAATGACATTGCTCAGAGCTACTGTGCAGAGTAGCTCAGGTTTTTGCTGGACATTAAAGCACTACTGAGTCACAATAAATCCATATTGATCCATTACCCATAAATCCTGATAGCCATTGTATTGCTACCTGCTCTGATTTTCATGTTTCTCTCCTTTCTGCCTTCATAGTAAGACTAGTTTCTCCAGCTCATTTTGTAGGCAGCTATCCATGTCAAATTAATTCTTTATTCTACAGTGCATATTGTCTGTTGGGATCACAATACATTAATGTGGTTCTGAGAGTCTGTATACCCTGAGGTGAATAACATTTGCAAGTGGTGCACTGTCACTTTCTGGCAGCATATTCTTGATTCTCTGTGCATAATTCTCACTGGTTCAATTTTCTGCCTGCTTTGTAAACTGCATTTCATTAAAGGATTTCACCTTCCTTCACGTTCTTGGAATAGATTCTTAGCTAGTGCAAATCAGCATAACTCTACTGAAATCAATGGAGCTGCAGCAATTTACTCCTGCTACAAAATTGATTCCGTTCTATTTTTTCTGCCATACTAGGAGACTAAACTGTGTGTGTGTTGAAAGCAAGATTTTTGTTAATGTATGTGTGGATTATCTTGCCCCAAAACGTGTTAATTACAAACTTCTTTTCTAGCTTGCCAGACAATTAACCATTAGTACTTTAGTCAGAAAGAATGTTCTTTATTTGTGACCGTAAGTAAAGATAAATGAAAAGTGTTACTAATGAAAAAAATAATAGTTTCTTTACTCTGGTTAAATCAGACAGCAATATCCCTCCAAAATTCTGGTTCACACTGATATAAGAAAAAATGAGAACTTTTTCTTAAACGTACTCCCCAAATGCCTGAAGATTACTATTTTTTCAGGATCAAAAATTGATTACAAAGTGAGTTGGGAGACCCTACAATTCTCTTACACTTATCAGGAAATAGTGATTGTTTTTAATGTTAAAACCCCCAACCATGGAAATACAAAATTTAAAAATGACTGACCTACTTGCACCATTATGTATTCTAAATCCAGAAGAAAGCTTATATGCACACACTCTTGTGGCCTGACACTGCAATGCTGTTATCAAGGAAGCTCTGCCAACGGCATTAGTGGGCAGAGGAGTAGATTCTGTATTGCCCATAGCAAAACCAAATGAGAGAGAACTGGAGGAATTAGCTATTAATGCACAAGGCCAAAAAAATAACACTACAATTTAGAATAATTATCAAAGGGATCATGACAATGTTATTAGTCTTTTTATGAGGTAAAAACAGTTGGGGCAGGGCAGTGGCACAGGGTACTCAGTGAGTGCCCAGGGTGGAAGGGATGTAGGTTGTAGCTGTGTTGGTCTAAGGCAGGGGTGTCCAACCTTTTTGAATGTGGGACTGGATCATGAACTTTTTATCACCCAGTGGGCTGGCGAGTCGCATTCAAAGACCTCATAGGAAGTGGTATCACATCATCCCCCCCCGAAACGAAAGTACAGTGTTTACTTTCATTTATCGTTGCAGCACCTCGGGCCTCAGAAAACAGCTTGGAGGGCCACATGGCGGCCTGAAGGCTGTATGTTGGACAAGCCTGGTCTAAGGATGTAGGCAGACAACCCCTTCCAGGGTGGAAGGGGTTGCACAGCAGCATGGGTGAGGGGGAAGGGCTGCTGCTCAGCAATGTCAGCTTCCATGGCCAGGCTTTCTTTGGAGCAGATCTTGGTGACCCGTTCACTTCCCCCAACCCCAAAAATACATATTGGAAGAAGGGCTGCTTTGGCACAGGCTCCTGGGAAGAGAGCATCATGCTGCTCATCCTTCCTCTCCAGGTAACAGTTTGGTGCAGCACTGCTCTGTTCAGGTCCTATAGCTGGGCAGGGGCAGCACAGAGCTTCTCCTGCTACAGGAAAGACTCCCAGCAGAGGACAGTGCAGCAGATCCTGGTGCCCTCTCATAATCAGCACCTGGGTTGGTACCCCCTTGCCTCACCTAATTACACTACTGGGGGAAGTACTGACCTCTAGTTTGGGATAAAGACCATCAAATGCTCTCAAAGACTAGGGACAGAAGTTACACATAACCTGTTTTAAGTAATCAGAAACTGGTTTAAACAGAACAGAAGTTCAGTGCACATACACCAGTTTCAAAATGGCACAAACTGGTTTAAGGTAAACTTGGCTGAATGTAATATCAGACTTAACTGATTTGGATCAAACCACTTTATGAAACTTCTGTCCTAGACCCCTTCTTGGTTCAGGTTAAATCAGTCCTGCAGCATCCTAGCATGCTTTGCATCCTTGAGCTGTCTGCTCCAGAGAGCAGGGCTGGTTCCACCCCTCTGTTCCCTAGCTGGAGCAGCGAGGGGGACACAAGCTTATTTGGGGATGCAGCCCAGTCTACAAGGGGTGGAGAGGAACTGCCCCCCCAGACAAACCCCAGGTGAGGACTGGGGCCAGGGAGGGAGGTTAAACACTCTTTTGCCCTGCTCAAACTTACTACTGGCTGCAACCGTGGACTACAAATCCCAGAGGCACTTGGAAGCAGTAAAAGGAAGTGACTGATGAGAAACCCTGCAGAATTCGGCCACTGTGATTTTGGACTGCAAATCCCAAAGACCTCAGGGGCAGTAGGAAGAGGAAGTGAACACACAGCCCATGCTAGCTATATATCACAAAGCCATACTCTAGTGCTCCCTGGCTTCTGGCCTGAGCCACTGCAGGTATGTGGCTGCTTTTTCTGAATCAAAGTTGAATATCTGCTAACTTCTCTTTCAATATAATCTCGGCATCTTAGACTAACCTGCAAAGACTGAATCAGTTCAGCCTCAGGCTTTTTGACTGCTTGTACTTAACCAAAATCATGGGCAGAGAAAAGGTAACAGTGCAAACAATACTGAAATTACTGGACAGATCTGTGGCTTACATACAACTGTAGGCCTTTCAGTGAGAGGTAGGTTTTAGTGGCAGTGGGGGAACAGAGAAAATCTCCTGGTTTTCCTTTCCTTCCCTCATTCTTCCTCCTTCCCTCCCCATTTTTTTTTCCCCACCCTTAACCCTCCAGGCAGGTGAGGATTATGTAGCTCTGAATGAATTAATCATGACTTTTAGAAGGTAATATTTCATTTACTTTTCCCTTATAAGAATCTCAGCAAGTTCCTTTAACATTAACCACAAGCAACTTTTACATGTATTTGCCTTTCAGCTTAAAAAAAAGAAAAAAGTATTGTAACTGAGCCAGAAAAGAGGGAGGTTCTGAATAACACCTGATATTCAGATGTAATTAAGAAGGGAGAGATGGGGGAAAAAATGCCCTTTCTATCCAGATGTTACAGTTAACACTAAGAAAAAGAAATAAATTGCTTCCCTTGGGATTGCTGTAGTATAGAGCAGGGGTACTCAACCTCCAGCCTGTGGGCCAAATGTGGCCCATGGAGCCATTGCATCTGGCCTGCAGGGCTCCCTATGGGTCAGGAAATTTGGTAGCAGGGTAGCAGTGATCATAAATATGTCCACCCTACCCCCTGCCAAATCCCCAAGCCCCAGTCCTGACATGGCCTGTCTGAGGTGAGCTATGCTCCCTTCTCCTATAGGACCAGGCCATGCCATGTTCCCACCAACCCTGATTCTAGATTGAGGCCCTTTCTCTATGGGCCATGCTGGCCATGCTCCCTTGCCTCTGTGGGGCTGGGTTAGGCCTCTTTTCCCCCTGTGAGACCAAGTCAAGCTCCTTTCCCCTGCAGGACTGTGTTGGGGCAAGTCTACCCCACCCCTGCATGGCCAGATGAAGCCCACCTGGCTGCTGGATTGGGAACGCTGGCTAGATAAAGCCTGCAGATGGACCAGGCACTGCCAATCTGGCCCACTGAAGAAAAAAGGTTAGGCACCTCTGGTATAGAGAATTAAAGAAAACACAGTGGATAATTCTACATATGTAAAGAAGTTCACATTCTTGTGATCTGACATTACAATATTGATATCAATGGAAGCTTTGCCAATGATTTTAGTGGGCCCAAGGTTAGAGCCTATGTTTCCCATAGCAAAACTAGATTACTGTGAGAACTAGAAAGAGATAAGAAATTACTCAGTTAAGGACTATAATATTTGGACCAATGTCTTCATAAATCCTTCACTAAAGGCTCTTTGCATGTCCTTTCATAGCATTTGATGAAATGAGCTTGGGTTCTCAAAAGCTCATGCTAGGTATCTCTGATTTAGTCTATAAGGCAAAAATCTAACTTGCCTTCATAAAGATTAACATATATAATGATTAATCACTTCCATTTAAGGCAGGGTGCTTAAGTTCATCCCTCATTTTGTTTTTGTAACATATGTTAGTAGCCAGAAGGAGAGGCTTTTCCCTCCTAAAGACCAATCTTCTTAAAGTTAGGCATATGCTTAAGTACCTTGATCAGTCAGGGTTTATGCAAGTAGCAAAATACTTCCTAGTTCAGAACCTGTTCTTTGTTATTTTGAAATTTCACATTTGTGCCAGTGCAGCCAAGGAAGATCCGTTCCGTTACTGTAAGTGGAGGAGCATCAAGAACCATGTTTGTATCTCTTCTTAACACATGATGGTTGAAAATGGAATGTGGTTTTCCATGTTACATTATTCTACCAAACGTAGGGAATCACCTCTCTCCTACCAACACCTTTCAATTAAGATATGTCAGTGATGGATCTTTCATATTTTAATAGGTCTAATCTTGTTTTCTGTTATGTACAGATTTATTGTTGTAGGACTCATGTGCATCTGTCACCTTAAATAAGAAAAGAATATCTAAAGAACCAAGCCTTGCTTCTAGAAATCAAAGCTAAAAACTAAGTCATATTCCTCCCCTCACTTCTGGCATGTCTTTCTGTTGATATTGGCCAACAAAACAGAGAAAGGGAGGTTTTAATTTCATGCTAATAACATTTAGCTTGTAGTGAAGACTAAAAGGAGAAAGGTAGGGTGGACTCTATGAACTAAAGAATGCAGTAGGAGGGGAGGTAAGACAAGCTGTAAAACTAATTGTTGTTCAACATGTTTTGGGCTGCATTTAATTTTCTGGAGGGGAAGAGAGGTCAAGAATGGAATGAAGTCAATGAGAAAGGGAATAAGAAAGTAGAAAGCAAAATGGCCAGCATTAAAAGGTCAGTGAATATCCTAGGGACAGGAAATGAACTTTAAACAAAGTGTATGGTAGTATTTCTATCCACGTTTGGGAGTTGTTAAAATTAGTATTAAAGGAGAGAACTTAAATAACCAGATGTTTCTTGTATGAAAGCTGGCTTTAGCGTGCTTTTGATTTATTAGAAGAGCAGAGAAATCCTCAGATTTCACGTGCTATGTAATTAGGAAATGAATATTTCAGCAAACTGCTAATGTTATTTAAATATTTTAAAAGACTTAGATATTCCACAGTTAGTTACTTCCTGTTGCATTTTAATAGTCCTGTCCTTGGAATAAGCCTCCATCCTGCAGTGACTTTAATACATGAATTAGCATCCAGAGCTGAAGTGCAGTTGAAAGAATGTTGTACACTTTGCATAGATCTTGGGAGATCTGGTATTGTGCTTGTATATGAATTCACATGTTGTCAGAAAAATCTTCAGCTTAGTGTACTCAAAATCAACTATATTCTGAGCATCTCCCACAAAGATACGGTATTTCATTAGAAATTTGTGTGTCAGTTATTTGGGCTAAAACTGAATATGAAGGATTTTAAAGTCAGAAATTAGAAAACCCTTTCTAATGCATTCTAGAGTCTCAATCAAAGCTGACTAACTAAAGTTTTTTCCATTGACTTCAATGGGCTTTGAATCAAGTCCTTTGTTCTCTGAGCTGGCTGAACATATACACTTTTCCTACACTAGCCTTTTGCCATAAATATCTTACCATTGCTGCCATTGATCCAGCTCCACTCTTCTCAGAACAGTAACTAGCCTACTGCACCTTCACCAGTCACCATGAAGAGTGCTGAAAGGCAAATAAACTAGCACCTTTGATAAAACTGTGCAACCAGAGAGGAAGGTATTTCTGCCACACACACTTTCATGCTTGCAAAACGCACAATGTCTCCAAAGCCAAATCATTGTAAGTGCGTTCAAATGGCACTGAGAACCCTTCACATAGCTATGCAATCCAGAAAGTGCATTTTCCAGAAAGACCTTTAGACCACTTCTGCTTCACTTAGAATGAGAGTTTGTAATCATGGATTTAGTTATAAGATATCCCCTTTTTCAAAATGAAGTTTTGCTTTCATTTTCTTTCAGTGCACTTTATTCTGAAAAAATAGGTCTGAAATCATAAGATAGGTTCAAGTGTAACATTTCACTACTCGAGAAGAAAGACCCAAAAGATTCCATGCAAATCTCAGTAACTTTAGGGCAGGAGACTGAGTGTTGGGACCCTTTCTAGTTTACATTCAGAGTCCAGGGTAAGCTTACAATGTGACTTTGGGAAAGTTATTACCCTCTCTGTGCTCCTGTGGCTACAGATAGACAGTACACATGAACTGGCTTAAGTGATGAGAAACTGGTTTAAACCTGTAACAGAACATAAGTTCAGTGCACATAAACCAGTTTCAAAATGGCTGAAACTGGTTTAAAACATACCTGGTTCAATGTAGTATCATACCTAACTGATTTGGGTCAAACTGGTTTATGCAGTGTCTGTCCCAGACCCCTTCCTGGTTTAAGTTAAACCAGAGTCCCACAGCACCCCGGTTGCTTTGCAGCCCTGGGAAGGGCTTTTTGCTTGAGAAAACAGGGCTGGCCCTACCCCTCTGCTCTCTAGCTAGAGCTCTAGCTTCCCCCTGTCCTACCCCTCCCCCCCCTTGCCACTTGCTGCTCAAGCAGGGATCCCCCCTCTCTCCTTCCATTTCCCATAGCATGGACCCCAGCCCCACAGGCCCTACGCATGTGGTATGCTAGCTAATGCTGAGAGGTGTCTCTGTGTGTGCATCTTCAAGTTCACTGAGACAGGCAAAAAGAACAGTGCCCGATCAGAGCTTTTTGGAGATAATCAACAGATCAGATGTTAATGTCCCTCCATTTCTTCTCTGGAAAAAGCTGTTTAAGAAGAGCTTGAACTAATAAGAGAGTCTTTTGTTTTGTTGATGGGATGATAAATGCTGTGTCATCAGCTCCCTGCTGGCACCAACGCCTGTCAGGTTTGCAGGCAGGATGAAGAAACAGGGAGAGGGAGATTGAAAAGTTCATTTTCATCAACAGATGCATGCATTGTGCACACTCCCTTGCCTCAGAGTGCTAGCTGGAGGCTGGGGGCTGGCAACACTCCCGCCCCTTGAGCAGTGAGTGGGGAAAAGCCTGTGGTGGGAGAATGAAATAATCTAGATGAGAAGACATACACGGATTTTTTTTTCCTGTTTAGTTTGCAAGCAGAAAGTGTGGAAGGTTTAGTCTGTTGACAAAACTAACAAATTCTCGTTTTATATGAAGGCATGGAAATAAAAAGTACTATAAGAAACTGCTTGGGGCTTCTGTAAATTTAATCAATGTTGATTCAGAAAAGAAAAAATAAAGTCTAGAAGAAATGCTCTGTACATAGCACTGACAAAAGTCAAGCGCATCTACAGTTTGTAGCTTTGAGTTAGTGAAAAGACCATTTGATATAACTGAGGTAAGTTGGCTTTTTTGACTGACAGAGTTAAAAGGCTTGTAAAACTCCACACAAGTTGCCAGCATGAGAGTTATTGTTCCCTTGAGGGTTCTGTAACTCGCATTTCTCTCAGAGAGTCAAAGGAAAACTTCAGAGAATAAATCTCATGTTATTGCTTGGACTGCTCCCTGTTGCATCAAGAACCCATATGGCATTGAAAATGAAAGCTGGACAGGTCATTCTGCTTAGGACCTCGGTGGGTGAGGGTCCGACTTTAATTTCATTTTTGCTTTGTTTTATAATATTGTGGCTTTTAATTAACATCTGACATAACTGTTTTGAGAAAAATATTAATAATCACAGTCCTCCTAGGAATTTATTAGTGAAGCAGACACCTGATCACCCAGTGCCTTTATCCATCTCAGTAAAGACTGAGAAAGCTTGAGGAAGTCCATCTCCATTAATACATGGGATGTTCACAGAATCCCTGCCAGAACTGGAAGAAAGAGACTAAATGGAAACTTGGCATAGAGTTGCTAGTTTGTCCCTTTAAATAGGGAAAGAAAAATTAGTGGAGAGAAACGTGTGCAAGTATGAGAGACTTTTAAACTTTGCTTTCTCATGAAAATAGAAACAGTTAAATTGTAAAAATTCCATGTATGTTCCTATAAACTGTACTTTTCACACATCTTTTGTTAGACACATGGAATGCTAACCAAAAGGGCTTATCTTAAAAATCAGCAGGGTAGCTGGAATGTAATTTTACAAAACCTGGCCATCTTTCAACAAGAGTGGGTGGATTTTCAATGCAGCAAATGTTTGTGTATTAAAAAGTATTTGCCATGGTGACAAAGCTTGGAGAAATATCCCATTAGCCACAGACGGGAAGCCGTTGCAGACTGTTCTGATTATCCATGCCCAAAACTTAGTCTGGCTGTGTTTATATGGCATTTCCAGAAAAAAAAAAGTATTCAAGATACTTTTCAAAACCTGAGCAAACTGTTTGCACTTACACATGCCACATACTGTATTCTCTGGCACTGATTCAGCACATGATTTGAATTTTACATCAACAAAACTTAAATACATGCTTAAAGCTAAGCATGTGCTTAAGTAGTCTGTTGAACCATAGCCTAAGAGTCTGTTCCTGTATTCTTTCCACAACCAAGAGTACCTGTGAAATAAACAGGAGTTTTAGATGTAAACTAAGGCTTCTAATCTGTATCTCTGCATAGAGGGATAAACAAAATAGATTTCCCTGAACAGCTTGTAGTGAAGAATATTCACAGGAACATATCAGTGAGCATGTGCTAATTTTATAGATGTGAGATTTTATCAACACAAGTCTGGGACAGTTGCATTATTTCAGTGGCAGATTGTCCCAGATAATGGTCACTAAAACCATGGTTTCTGTAAACACCTCACTTTTATATAGAATAGCTTCTTTAGAAATAGATTAGAATTTTAAAATGGCATTATGACTGTTTTCTTTTTTTATCTCTCTGCTTATAACTAATACAATTTTAGTCTCTTTATGCCATAGATCGTCTATGCATAAACTAGTTACAGTGCCTTGATACCACATGTGTTACAAATGAGGGCAATACGTCACTGGAAAACTGAATTTTCCCAACCAGGATATGTCTCCCATTTCTAATTTTGGAATGTGGTAAATATTAGGTTTTAAACCTTCCCCTGTATCCCATCCTAAAAATACCTGTAACAGGCTGGTTCTTTTTAATGCCAGCTGTTGGAAAATATTCAGTATAATGTTCGTTAATCCATAAACATAAATGGAATACAGGTTAGAGGAGCAACAGGAGTGTTTTCATATGATACTATTCCATGATGTATTTGTGAGTACATGCACTTGCGTATCACCCACCAGAGTAAAACAGAAACTAAGCCAAGCCTGCATAAGAAATGGGATGCACCAAAGCTAGATGCAAAAACTCTATATAGTTTGAAATCTAGGTCAGAATTTTATCATTTGGGCTCACCTGTTAATCTGCACAGATGAGTAAATATCAAAATGCTTGCATGAAAATTAGGCACAAAAGTTGCTTAAGATACAAAACAATTCAAAACAGGTAGCTTAGACCCTAGTCATCTCTTAAAATATACCCACGGGGCATTTTGTGTATGGCATGTTATATTTAAAGGAGTTTTGTACGTAACATTTCCACAGAACCTAAATTATGCTTCGTGTAAATAGTTAAAAAGGTAAATATTACATTTGCATTTCCATATTTACCTGAGGAATATCATGGGGAGTAAAAAATGGACATGCTGTACCCCTATTTTCAGGCATAATATCTATGGGCTAACATTGTTTTATGAGCTGGAATGAATTACTATGCTATAAAACTAAGTATCTTAGAGAACACTGCTTTGAAGTTATACTTCGCTGCCTAAGGTAGATGACAGACAGTGTCAGGAAAAGGGATAAAAACGCTTAAAGGTCTTATAAAGGTTAAAACAAATAGGTCACAGCAAATTAATCTTTATCATCTGACTAGCATAGAGCAAAACAGAGCCACTGTTCAAGCTGAAACAGTGCTAAAATTAGTGGAAAGGTATAAAACAATTAAATCTTTGACTAACTCTCTTTGCTTTTCATCTTTCCTTTATGCATTTGTTATTGATTCTGACATGGGTGCCCTTTCCAGATACAAAACCAAAGAGTTAAATAGTAAAATATCCAACTTAAAGATTTACTTGCCCCGAAGCTGATCTTTCATTACAGGTAAATTCCGCAAAACATCTCTGACTTTAGTGGGAACTTGTTCTGAAAAAGAATCAAGGGATTGGATTTGCAGTAGACAAAACACTCCAATGTAAAACTAAACAATTTCATTTGCACAGAAATTGTTATTTATTTTCAAAGTCAAATTTTACAGATATACTGTTTCATGCCAGAAATCAAACTTAGTTGAATACAGAAACCTTGGATTTTCAAAAGCGGAAAACAGAAATACATAGTCAAATATTAAAGTTTACATACATGCTTAAAACTTTTGTAAATCTTAAAACAACACTGCGAACATCTTAACAACCTACAGTATTGGGCCATCATTTTCTACCCATAATGAACTGTAAATTCATTGTGCAGTTCTGAATAAAATGACTGCAAAGACACTGGCATGCTATAAAGCTGCATATATTTGTTAAGGCAGTAACATACTGCATTGTAGAGTTGGGAACACACAGACCCTAAGCCAGTGATTCTCAACCAGGCTGTCTCAGTGTGCCGCACAATGTTAGCACTCTTTGGTGTGCTAACATGATTCACAAGATAAACCCAGAGATTTTGAACAGGAATTCACAGTGTTAAAAATATTCTGACTTGTTGTGTTCCAACTTCGTTGAAGTACAAGAATTTCTCTATTATTTTTCTGTAGTAAAAAAAATGAGTGAAAACTAAGACCTGGCATTTTCCAAGGGGTGCCTTGAGTCCAACAATGAGTGCTGGGAGTCTAACAAAGTTGAAAACCACTACCCTAGACTGTATTGATTAAACTGCTTTTAATTTTAAATATTATTTGACTTGATTAATGGGCCAATCCTTTTCTCTCCAACTGTTTTCCCACTTGGACATGAGCCAGAAGTTCAGTGACAGTTTTGAGACACTCTAATTGCCTAGCAAAGCCTTCTTTTTACTTCCAATCTACACCCCCTGTCCTGACCCAGTAAAGTTGGGGAGAGGGGTGATGGGGAATCTCACTAACCCCTTCCCAGGCATATAGTCTCATATACCTTTCTAGTCCCGGTGGATTGAGGCAGAACTGCAACTTTTGGTAAAGGTCTGGGAAGTGCTAAAACTATACTCACAGCCCAGAATCTTGCCGATATCAAGGTATAATCTGCACCATTAACCTTTACTCTCTTATGCCCTTTTATCCCTATACTCAGCTCATATTCCCCTCCCCCACCCTGCTTATGTGGAAATTTGCTGTATAGGATATTTTAGAAACTGTTTGATTTGCTGTAAGGAAATATACCTTCTACCTCAATTCTAGGGCATCTGGGAGCAACATGGTAGGTAAGGAAAGACGGCAAAGCAGCCAATGACCAGCTACAAACAGAAAGGTAACTATAACATCAGATGGCCACAGTTTATATACTGAAAAGAGGCATCTAGATGGATTCACAGCTGAGCACTTGCATTAAAACAACAAAGTTCAAGGCACACGTTGGGGAAGTAGTGAAACTTCTGCCAACTACCACTTCGCTCATTTTGCTTCAGTACTGTAACCCTTGCCCCAACCCTTTGTATTTGGCTTCTTTAAGCTTCTATGCCTTTAGTGAAGGGATGCTATTTTTCTTGGTATTTGAACATATCAAAATGAGGCCCCAATCTACACTGTGACTTTTGGCTGCCGCTGCAATACAAACAATAAATTGAAACCTATAGCAAAACTCCCACTGAATACAGAGGGAACAGGAATGAACCCAGCTTTAAGGAAATAAAACTGTATAAAACTATATTTGTTCTAAAAATATAAAATTCTGGCATTTTTTTTAATGGTTTATAAAAGAGGTCAGTGACCTATGGCCTATGGAACCACTTCGCCTATAGGGCCGCTGGACCCAGCCCATGGATGTGGGGCTTCAGAAGCACTTGGCAGGAAGGGACTTTGGCAGTGTTTAGTGACAGGAGCTTTCCCAGTGCTGGAGCAGGAAGAAGCAGCAGGGGGGATGGGAAAGGCGTGTTTCTCTGGACCACAGTAGGGAGAAATAGTGGCGGCAGCACTGGACAGGTATGGTGCTGCCCACCGTTGATCCAACCAGTTGGGTCATCCTGGTGCACTGCCTTAAAGGGTCACTGACTGCTGGTTTATAATATTTCAAAGATGAATTAGGGGTTTTTTAGACAGTTAACCTGCAACATTGAATATATTCCTGTGCAATATTTTATATCTGCCTAAATAAAATTAAGCATAAAAGACTGAGTTTAATTGTAATAAATTGTAATGTCATATTTTGGTATATAGTGTCTTAAGGGTTTATGTGAACATGTCATCATCCTCTAAGTCTGCTTCTTGTTTTAAAATACATGCTATAGAATAAGCTAAAATCTTTTAATAACTAGTCCAGAATGATAAAGGACTTCATTTTATGAAGCATTTCTTAGACAACTATGACAAAAGAGTCACAGACTTCACACAAAGCCAATATGGGGCATTCCTCAGGACATCCTTTTGGGGTGGAACCATTGGTCCCCTCGACCAATCAGTGGTAAGCGGTGGGACTGCCACCTCCTCAACCAATCAGCAGTGTGGCGTGGGGCCACTGAGGCCCTTGGCCAATCAACCTCAAGCGGTGGGGCTATTACAAAGAGATGGGGAAAATGGCACCAGCTTTGGCTTACTGTTGACTGTTACAATAAAATATTAATTTTCTTTTATTTTGTACTTTTAATAACATTGATGATTTTGTTCATGCTATTCCAGGGGAGGGCAATTACATGTACTCCTCACTTACCATCATCCTGGTTAATGTTGTTGTGTTATTATGTCACTGATTTATTAGAGAACATACTTGTTTAAAGTTGTGCAATGTTTGGTTGTTTGGCCGTCGTCTACTAGTAGGTAACTACTGTGACATAATTGTATTTGCTTAATATTGTTTTGCTTAGTCACCTTTTCCAAGAATGTAACTATGATGTTAAGTGAGGAGTAGCTGTATTTTGGCTGGAGGGGCTGCTTAATGAGTTTTGGTGAGCAGTGGAGGGCTATAAGGGTAGGCCTGCCCCTTGACAGGTACTCAGCTCCCATCTTGTGGCCATAAGTCCCTTCCCTAATCCCTGACCTTTGCCACTGGAAGTCTCTTCCCTTGCTCCAGAAATGCTCCTTCTGGGAGAGGGAGGTTTGCCATCTTGAAACCAGAAAAAGAAATCATCTACTAAAAAAAGCAAATATCTCACATAGCTTATTTAATTTTATTTTAAAAAGTATATTTCTCTTGATTTGTGTGCATTTGCATTGAGTATCTAGAGGTGATTGCATAACTCAAACTACAGTCTTACTCTTGTATATAGTATGGGGTGTACGGATGATATGTGGGGACAGGTGGTTAGGGAGTGGGTATATGTGCATGGTGGGGTGTGGGAGGTGTTCGTGGGTATGGATATGGTCAGGGAGGGTGGAGGGGCCTGGGTGCGGGGTATGTGGTTGTGCTGTGGGGAAGACTGCAGGGGTGTGGGAGTGTGTGTGGGGGCTGCGGGAGGGTGTGGATGTGTTTGGAGGTATGGTGGGAGGTGGGGGATGGGAAGGAGTGTGCATGGGAGTGGGAGTGGGTGGGTCTTTGGAGTCCCTGGTAGCAACAAATGGGGCTAGCCCCATCCGGACCCATAGCGTGAAGCTCCCTGTGCTCCCACCCTAGTCCCCTGCCATAGATGGTGGCAGCATGTGGGGCCAGCCCCTCCTGGCTCAGTAGCACTCTTACCAGAGTCCCCAAATGCACATGGTGGCAGCGTGTGGAGCCAGTCTCACCCAGTCCCATAGTACACATCTCCTACTGCAGTCCCTGGCTGCAGGTGGTGGCAGTGTGTGGAGCCAGCCCCACCTGGCCCCATAGCACCATAGCATGCAGGTCACACCCAGCCTGGCCCCATAGCACCTGGCACCCCACACCCAGCAAGGAGTCCCTGGCCCTAGCCTGGTGACATTTCCCTACGCTTTGCTCCATGCTGCAGCCCTGGGAGTGGGCAACGAACTCCCTCCCCCTTCCCCTTCCCTAGTCCCAGCCTTACTCCTTCCCTCCTTCACTGCCATGGGAATGTATCCCTATTTCTTACATTGTAAACTGGGTTCTCTTTATGTAAATTTGATTTATGCGCAGTTTTCCGGGAACACATGTACCACGTAAATCGAGGCAAGCCTGTATTCTGAAATACTAGCCAGTTAAATACAATAGCATTTCACTAATGACTCTTTAACATAAAATATTTGAATTGGAAGTAGTTATTTGAAAAAGAAAAATCCAATCTGGGCTTTTCACATTGTTATTTTTTTCCTCCTGTATGTAATTTGTTAGACCTCAACTCCATGCAATGCCCAACAATTATGGGAACAATGGATTGATGCATGCATTGCTTGCTCAACAGCTTTATTCAAAGTGGAGACAGCTTCAGACAAAGCTCCAACAAACTGGGAGCTGCCACAAACATTAGTTTTTTACATATTTATACACCTTGGTTAATGCTCATTAACATTTATCCCACCTTTGTCCCTCCTTTGTTCCACCCTTAGTCCTTCATGTTTTAAGCTCCGCCTCTGTTTACTGTTTGTTTCATTAACATGGAATTGACTATGCATTTCACTTATTTACATGTCTTTTTGCTATGAGCGCGTGCCTAAGACCCTGACCCCTACTTCTTTCAGTCACTTTGGTAGGCTTCAATTAAAGCCTGGAAGCTTCTGGAGGCCTCTTTACCAATCACCATTCAACTTTTGGCATATGTGTATCTTGGATTCTGTTACCAGTTATGTGTTGTCTTTCACATTCCAGTTTGTACTATCTGCACATTCCTAAGACTTGCACAGACTCACCTGAAAACGGTTGACACCATTAAGATGGCTACTCAGTATAATCGAATGGCTGGCTTAGCATAAGCAAAATCTGCCTTGTCTTCTAATGATAGCCAGTGGTTTGCATCCTGTTTCTTTCACACAATGAGCTATATATCTTACAACACTACTATACTGTTAGGAAAATGCTTGCCTAAGGGTCTTGCAATGTTATTTTTAACATACCATTCTGCCTTGCAGTTAGCAGCTTGCTAGGCCACAGGTCATAGCCTTTTTATTCAGCTGCAAATCTAATGCTCCCCAAGATCCAAATACTGTCACCCTAACATAATTGTTTGCATTATTTCTCAGAACTAAAATACAAAAACGATATACCTTCGGTTTCAGTGATCTGCATTATACTGAATGTATGACATTGTTTGCAAGATCAGAGCAAGCAAAATAAACTAAGCAACATAAAGAAATTGAACTTTAGAAGTTTAAAGGAAAACTGCAATATATCACTGGTTTATAAGCTTCACTAACTTAAAAGTTGGAAACATATCTTACCTCCCCTCCCCATCTGCCCTGTATAAAGTAAATATTTATGCTGCTCAGATCAACAAAGCCAACCTCCAACCATGCTACAGACCTCCTACAATACCAACCGTGGGATGCGGACAACAGAATACCTCTGGTTGTCACCTACAGCCCCCAGCTTGAACACCTAACACACATTGTTAATCACCTTGAAGAATGAACAACATGTGCCCCTGGAGGATGGGGGGGGCATGGCGACTGCCTGCAGGTGGTGGTGGTGGTGGCAGGGGCATGGCAGTGGTGAGCAAGAAGCTCCCACAGGCAGCTGCAGCAGTGTGGGAGGCAGGAGTGGGCTGAGTGGGGAACTCCTGCAGGAGGCTGTGTTGGCACTGGAGAGGGGAAGAGGGGAGCATCGACCAGTGATTGGCCACCACCCATAGACACTGCTGGCAGCACTGGCCAGCAACAATTGGAGATCGCCCACAGATGCTGCTGGTGGTGTTGGCAGTGATTTTAGCAGGGGGTGCACTGCCAATCTTAGGGGGTGCACATGCACCCATATGCACCCTCTACGTATTGCCAATGCCTGTAAGCTCTCATGAAAGAGAATGAATGTCTCAGGGCAGCCTCTGGGGACAAACCTGTCCTGGCTTACAGACAGATCCCCAACCCCAAAAGATGTCTCTTAAAGAGACAAAAGCCCATGGCTGAACTCTTCAGCCTCCCTGGACACTCCATTGTTGACCTCAGTATTCCTGTTCTCAGACAAAAAGTTTTAAAAACCAGTTGGAGTGGGAAACTGAGAAACAAGTCATCCACAAATTGGATTGTGTTAAATATGGTTTAAACAACAACTATGGATTCTTATCTCATTACCTAGATTAGCTTTTGTGACCCCGATTGTTCCTATGAGTTTACCACTTGTTTACTTTTCCTTCCTAGCATTGCCTGTCTTCCTCCTACATTCTCTTTCTGCCTCCCCCCACCCCTTGTCATCTATATTTTAATTTTCCTTTCCTCCTTATACTCTGCCTTCTGCACATCCTTTCATAGCATATGATGAAATGAACTTGGGTTCGTGAAAATTTATGCTTTCTCTATACACATCTTATTTAGTTAGTCTATAAAGGTGAATATCTATCCTGCCTTCAAAATATTTACCAGTTAAACACAATAGAAGTTTTGGCTATAAGAGCATATTCATTTGCTCTCTGAGTTCTGTAGGTCTTCCTTGAAATCAAATTATTTGATTGTTTCAACATACAACTTCTCTCTGAGCCAGAACTATTGTCTATTTAAGCATTGGAAAGACTCAGTTTCAGACACAGTTGTTGCAGGAGGGGTTTTATATGCTGTCAAGTTTTGAGGGGGAAATAAACTTCTGCTTTCTGTGGACAAATACTTTTCATTTCTTTTTAAATTTGAGAGCAGAGCACTGAATTAATGAACAGCTATTCAAGATGAATGAATTGTTTAGAAATAGCTATAACAAGAGTGTGAAATAGTATGTCTGTTAAGGAGACTTTGGGAGGCCCCGTGGATTTCCTTTCACTGTGCTAGCTGAGTTTTTACCCACTTAGCTTCATAGTTCTTTGGAAAGCTACTCTGTTTGGCTTTTCTCAGATGTAATCAGAACCGTTCCATGTATGCCTAATTACAAACACATTTCTTTTCTTCATACAATATCCCTAACTATTCAGCAGTCATACCTGTGCCAAAGCTTTCTGGCATTTCTGTTACACTTAGAATCCAAATCTACATTTTTCTGTGAGAAAAGATGTAAGGAAGACTGTAAACAGGATAATTATGGAGCAGTACAATTTTAAATACAAGTTTTACTTGAACATTGTATTGAATGTGTATTTTTTTCCCTACATGTGAGTCATGGAGATAAAATGTTGTTATTGAAGCAGTAATGGGGTTACATTGAGGGAGAGGGAAATCTTTTAAACCATTTTGTTTGATACTTTTAAATTGAAAGACTAATAATATGCAAGGAGTAGTGGGAAGTGTCAATAATTACCCTGTAGTAACTGTAATCCTCTAAAATAGCTAACTCAAGTCAAGTCATTGTAGCCTCCTTAGTCTTGCTGTCTGAGACAACACTGAAAGAGAATCAACCACCAAAAGCCTAGGGTAGTTTTCTGTGTCCTCTGGAGATGTCTAAAGCCTTGCATGCGAGAAGATTTTTTGTGTGTGCATTGGAAAGTGTTCATATACAGATTTACTAGGGGTGAGCTGAGTCAAAGTGGTAATAAATGTCACAGATTTTCTGACATTTAGGATGGAAGCCTTCAGTCACATTCTGGACTGAAAGAAAGATTTTCACAAAATATACTGTCCGGGACAGTTTTATCTGAGAAAACTCTCCATAGGAAAACCTAGGCAGAAAGTCACAAAACAAAAGACATTAGGTTCCTTCTTTGCCAAAAAACCTAAGAATGATTAAGTCACATTATCCTGTCAGTTTGGAAATGGAGAAAATGTGGGTGGCTAACATCAGAATAAATTCCATCATCACTTCATGCCCATGAGAACTGATTAAAAAAAAAGATAAAATTGAGCCTTATCCTCACTGCTATTGGACAAGAACAAACCACTTCACAGAGTTGTTATACATTTTAATGGGGGGTTTTTTCCCTTTAAAATAAGGCATCTTTCAAAACTATTTATTGTTAACAAACCTTGACATGCTAGAACACAATCAATTTTTCATCTTCTATCCCAATTTCCCATGAATAATAGAAAAGCAAAAGAGAGGGAGAGGGAACAGAGGAAAAGGAAAGCTACACCCCAAAGAAGAAAAAATGTTAAAATAGTTTTGAAAAATGGTGATCAAAGTCACTCCTGTGTGAAACTTGTGAATTAAAATGACAGATTTATAGTAATACTTTGCATTTCCCTATGTTGGTATCCAGTGACATTCTGTTACTAGTAGATCAAGTGGGCAAGAGGCTGTGCTTCTGAAGTACAAAGGTTGGAATTCTATTCCCATTCTTGCTGTGAGGTGCTTAGGGGCCATGACAGTCTAGTGACAAATATGAAGTTACTAGATTGTCACTGTGTTAAATTATCATTTAAGTAAGTGACATGAGCATAAAATCTGAACAAACCTTGAAGGCACAGTTGAAAACCCTTTCCCCCTTTTAATGAACAATTGCACAGGAATAACCACCATTTAATTTACTTTTCCCTATGCAAATGCTACTGCAGCCAAATATGTTTATCTCTCTTCTTATAGTTAAACACAGTAATATGTAGGAATGAACATTTAGAACTGCAGGTCTTTCTTGTACTACTACTGTGATCACATTTTTGTAGGCACTTTTCTGAGCCCCTTATGCAGACCAGATTAATTTTTCTTCTATAAATGAAAACCAAGGTAAAATTAAACTGTATGTAGCAGGGACTTTGCCTATAATCTGAATATGATTTTTCACTTAAGCCTTACAAGTGATTTCACCCCCCAGCTCCCTGCCTTTTTTTGTCTTTGAATGTCCACAAGCATTCATTCAGTCTTCCTACTGGTTGTAGATGTTGAAAAGGAGAGCTTACCTTTCACTAACTGTTTTGCTTGACATAAGATAAATATAATGGGCCACACTGCAGACAGATTTTAAAAGAACAATTACCTTGTTTTATCCTGATACAGTAGAATAGATCTCCAAATACTGATGAGAAATGTGGTTTTACATACAAAAGTACATAAGAGTAGGGTCTGGAGCCACCAAATTCTCCCACACTATATATCTCAAATTCCCCCACACTATATATTTCTGTGCTACAAAAGTAGCAAAGATTTTTTTCAAATGTTATTTAAGCTGTTTTGTTCTTAGATGCTTGCCCACATACCCCAAGAGGGGCAGATATGGGAAAGAGTATTTGGCTCTGTACTTAGTTACTGGCCTGCAGACAGCCATGCGAGTAGAATTTTAAGGATAGGCATAGTACACAACTTTGCTCCAGTTCTGGCTCCCTGGATAAAAACTCCTCTTTACTAATTTTTTGTATATATGAGAGTTCTCTCATCACAGATAGCTGGCAGACAATTGGAGAGGGAAGAATCAAACAAGAACATAATGCTGAACATGAAAGTACACATTAGAAGACAAAACTTTAAATCTGAAGAATGGTAAAAATATTGCCTGGACTGAATACAATATTGTATTGGATTGAATACAGTTTTTCACTGGATTCAAACTGAAATCAGAAACTACTTATTTAAATACCACAAACCAAAAGCAACAGAATAAAATTTATCCTCAGTCTCTCTCAGAGGAAATACTGTGATAAAACATTCACACTTTACAGCAGGACTGCCCAAATAGTGGGCCACAGGGCACATGCAGCCTGCAAGGGGTTAACATGTGGTTCACGGGCTCTTGTACAGCTGCCACTCTCTACCTATTGCTCTTGTGGCTATGGTGAATGGGTCTCCAGGCTCCCCCTCCCTGCTCTAGCTTCTAGTTCCTGTTGCTGCTAGTGGGGGTAGGGCAGCCCATGATTTGCAAGAGGTGGGGGAGGCAGCTGGGCTGTGGCTGCTGCATGCACAGCAAAGGAGGAAGCCAAGCTGCCCATGCTGCATGTGGGCTGTTTATGTAACTATGTGGCTGAGGGTGGAATGCTTCATATACAGTTTGGTGGAAGGGACGAGCTGGGCTGCCCATGATGCAGGGGGGACTACCCACATTGCACCTGTGGCTGGGAGAAAATGGCTCCCTGCATGAAAGGGAGGGTAGGGAGAAAAGGAGAAGAAGCTGAGCTGCCCACATAGCAGGGGGAGGACTCAGGGTGGGGGTAATCCCTGCTTCATACAGCTCCTGGGTCTGTGGCCTGTATTGTATGCATCCGCTGGGTGCCCAGAAGTTGAACAATGCTCCTTCACAGTACTGCAGCTATCATCCAGCAATCTCAAAGGAATCTTCAAGCTATTGAGCAAGCCTCATAAGATCATTGAGGAGTGGCCGTAAATCATAAACCAGTTTTGGAGATGGCTACATTGAGGCACTGACAGGCTACTGTGTTCATGGAAACAGTTCAAGTATGGGGAAAAAAATCAGGAAACCCTGATTTCCTCTTTCCTGATCTCTTTCTCAAACAACTTCACAATGGCATGCACTAAAGGTAACAGGAAATAAATATTTGAAGTAGTTCAGAAGTACATGATGGGTTTCAAGGGAAACAAAACAGCTATCAAGGATAGCATAATTCCTTCAAAGCTGTAAGCTGTGTTTATAAAATGTTCTACCAAAACAAGAGACCTTTAGTTATTGTGGTAGCAGTCATTTAGACTTCTATCAGTATTTCCATTATAAACTCAAATTTTCATTAATTTGTAACTCTCCCAAATTAATTTTGGCAACCTTGATAAATAGGCCAGGAAGTGAAATGATTTTTTTCCAAATGAACATGCACTATAGCATAAGCACCTGTTCAAAACAATAGCATTCTGTGGCTATACATATATTTCCTTAAGATGGCAGCCACAGCTATTTGGAACTTGCATACTTTAGATTTAATGAAAGAGTTAATGTATTCAGCACGTGTCATAAAATGCAAGGTAATTACAGTATATAAAAATCTTGATAAATCTAAAGTGTAGAGAAACAACAAAAGATTACAACAGAACTACTGAATGTGCATAGTTATGTAGCAGGCTTACCTTTTCAGAGCTTGGGTTGAGTCCCAGGATCGAGGGTCTGCTGTTTGATTGGTGGAGCCCGCCCGCCAATCTGGAGGCAGCACAAGGGAAGCAATGTCCTGCCCTTTTCCAAAGGGAGGGGGCAAGGAACAGCTGAACCTGAACTGGAACTGCACCAGCCGGGTCCAGAGAACTTCAGGGGTGGAGCCCCTGAAGAGTACAAAAGGGGAGCATGCTTGGCATGCTGGAGAGAGATGACAAGGGGCAGTGAGGAGAGAGAAGCACCAGAGATGGCTGTCCTTGGGACCTTGCTTGAGTTTCAGTGGTGCACAAATCATCACGCAGGGATCAGGCTCTAGGAGCCGCTCAAGGTGGCTTGAGCCTGCAAACCAGGCAAGCGGCTGGGCAACTCATGTGCAGATTGGCACATGGAGAATCTGCCCTGGGAGCAGTGCACAGCTGCTCAGGCCTCACTCGGTGTGTGGTTTGGTGCATGGAAAACCCACTTGGGAGCAGCTTGCAGCTGCTTAAGTTAGCCCCAGTCCTAGTCTGAGTGACCAGAGCCCCACAGTGCAGCTCTGCCTTTAACTAAAAGAGCCCTGGTCCCCAGAGCAGGGCCTGGGAAAGGGAGGACCCCTGACATGAGACCTGGGGAACCAGAGCCTGTAAGGGTCCAATTCCTGTGAAAGAGAGTCCTCGGCTGCCCAGTGCAGGGTGCCAGGCCATCAAGAAGAGACAAAGGTGCCACTAGAGAGAGGCTCTCACGGGATTGGCCTCCAGGGGATGAACCTTGACTGCTTCAGAGAGGAAGCATGAGTTGCTGGGGGAGTGGGCCCCACAGGGGAGGCAGGCACATGGAGAATCTGGCAGGACTGGACAGGAGAATTTGTCGCTGCCACCCTCCATTGCAGGAGGGCCATGTCCACATCCCAGGGCCTTAAAGGGGAGGGGCTCCAAGGAAACATCTCATGGACATACTGAGTGCATCCCCTATTTTGGGTGACTGCTGTTGTGTCAAGGTCTGTGTACCCACCTGGCCTCGAACATCCTGTTCTGTGCCTCTCTAGTGCATGTGCTCACTGAGATCTGCCCTGCCGTCACAGGTGGACTTATGAGGAGGTCTTCACACGCGATGCCAGTTGCCCCCTTCTCGCCTGCCACAACTTTGAATCTTCCTCGGTGGGAGGGGCTTAGTTCTGTGCGGTTACCCTCGCTAGCCACTTGCTCCTTCGGCGGTCTTCCACGAGGCTCCCCCTCCCCTCTACCTCACCCTATACCCAGCCTGGCGGGTCACTTTCGATCCTGCAGCCAATCTTGTACTCCCCAAGTTTCTATCAATCAACAAGTGTACAGCTCCTCTTTCCACTCTTCTCACTTCCCTCTGTCTCAACCCCTTCTGGTACAGGAAAACACAAAATACTTTCTCTAGTAAAAGACAAACACAAGAAAACCACCATCAACACTGTGCCCCCGTGTGTACCCACGATAGATCCCGTGCTCCTATTTCACTGACAGGGTCCTTTACAGTTCACCTAGCCCTGTGGCTTGGTCCCTACCACCCTAGTTGTGGTTGCTCTCCCTCAGTGCCTTTTCAATGTTGTCGTCCGCTCTCTGGGTCTTCACAATCTTGCCCCTCCCTCTGGGGCATCTCTTCAAGTACCTAAGTCCCTCCACTGTCCCACCTGTTTGGAGGCTGTAAGGAGGACCAGTGTCTCCCCTTTTCTGCAGAGGCTACTGGTCCCAGGGTTTCTCCAGCTTCCTTCTTTGTTTCTCACTTTTCCCTGCACTGGAGCTCCTGCTCCTAGTGCAGGTTTGTCTTTGCTGCTGCTGACGGCTCCTCCCTTGCTGTGAGACACCAGATCCCTCTCTGCTGGAGATCATTGTCTCTTGCTCTGCCCCGTCCTTCCGGCTAACTCTGCCAGTCAGGGCTTCTCCCAGCCTCCAACCCCGGGGTTCCCCCCTTGGGCTTTGGGGTCTCTCCCATTTGTCTCTCCCTGTGACAGTCTATATAGCTATGGGTATTTTGTAAGGAAGTTTATATGGTTTATATGTTCTTAAGGTGTTACTATGTGTATTTGTATTGTTATTCGGTAGATATAGGAAATATTATTAACTTATTTGAGTTACATAAGTTGAGTCCCCATATGTATTTATCATGTTGCAACCTTAACTATCTTCTTCAATGTATTAGTTATTATATATGCTGTAGGTTATATGGTTTATGTGAACTGTGGAATATTATTTGTAGTGATATATGCTAAGCTTTATTGTAAATATTTCATGTTTTATCTTAAGTATTTATTATGACAATTAATTGTATATAATTAAGCACTCGGTCTTGGCCTGGGTCTTAGGAAGGAAGAGGGAACTGCTATAGTAGTTGGCCCCTCCATCATCACCCTGCCTGACCCCCAACCATTGTCATTGGAGGACAGGGCACACCCCGCTGGGTATACCCGGGTTACAGTTACAGATTCTCTCCAAAGACAATAATGCATTTGAAAGCTTGTCAGTTCTCTCAGTGATACTAAGGACACACTTTGAATATTCTTATTAGATGCAACTCAATTCATTCAAGATATACGGTGCAATCACTTAATACTTGCAAATATTTGAACTTCTTGTATTAGCACATATTTAATCTGGTCTGTTTTTCAGGTGTGGACTGATCTGTTGGGTGTGGTGGCTTCAGGGAGCATCAAGTATCTTAGTAAGAATGATGCTTTTCTTGTTGTGCTTGATTCCTGTGTTTGCTTAACTGTCTCTAACTCAGTACTGGCAACTGGGTGCATTCTTAGGGCACAATTCTGACAAGACTGATGCATTGTGAGTAGTCTCATTGAATGGTGATTTATAGCCCACACTTTTGGGGCACAACCCATCTTAATCCTAGGTCTCAAACCACGGCAACAAAAGGCACTGTTCAGAATAAATAATCTTAGTTGAGTAGAAGATCAGCATAAAATCCTACACATTTTCATGGAAAAAATGTGTATTTCGGGTAGGATGTGTAGTTATAAGCCAAACAGTTGTGCAGGGATATGACTACGTAATAGAGAGTCACAGGATCTTCAGCTAAATCAAGCCAGTGGCAAAACTGCCTCTATACAGGGGATATAAAATGGGACAAGCATGCTCTTCCCAGATTATACACTTTAGACATGGAAAGGCTGCCTTTCAGTACAGTATCTCACAGATGAGAATGCAAAATTCATCTTCAAGATGGCTTCCTATATAACAGCAAAGTAATTGGCTTGTGTACCTGAAGCAGTGAACACTTCAGATTGGGTTCCACTGCATCACATAAGGTGCATCTCTACCCTGCCTTCTGCATGGTTTAGCTTAATTTCAGTCCAAGACAGAGAGAAATAATACATTCTGAAAACAGAAGTCATAAGGAAAAAAACAGCACTCCAGATACACAGTAGGCCTGTGAGAAGTGGCTAGTATTCGCTTCGGCTTTGGATTTGGCTGATTCAGGGGACAGTGATTCAATTCAGTGATTTGAATCACTGTCCCAAACCGATTTGGCCAAATCTGATTCAGAGATTTGGCAGCAGCCAAATCTCTGGATCTCTGAATTGGCCAGGCCCATTCCCATCAGACCGGCAATGACTGTCCTACTCGCTCTCTGCTCGTTAAAAAATGGCCCTGTCTCAGCAGATGCTGCCGGGCAGCAGCAAGATCCCTGCTGCCCCCACTGCCCCATGCTGCATGGGGGGGGCCCTGCATTAAACCCCTGACCACCCTGCCACTGCCCCTGTCCCCGCCATGGCTGCCCACCCACTGTGGCTCCGGCCCTTTAAGAAAACAAACGAAAAAACCAACCCCAGACTCACCATTCCTGACAGCAGGGCGGGAGGATCCCCAGTGCCCCCCCGCCACATGGGGGGCTCTGCATGAGCCCCCCGAAGCCTCAAGGCCGTTGCAAGAGTGGTGAGTCCCAGGGCTTTTCTCTTTTTTTTCTTAAAGGGTTGGAGCTGCATAGGGCAGGGCAGCCATGAGGGGGCCAGGAGACTGAGAGGACATTGGGGGGCTTGCAGAGTCCCCCATGCAGTGTGGGGCAGTGGGGATCACACCCCCATCTGGCAGCACTTGGTGAGCACTGGGGTTTTTCTTTAAAGGGCCAGGGTGGGCAGGGCACCTGTGGGGGGGCTGGGGGAGCAGGTGGGGATCAGGGGGGGCTGGGGGAGCAGGCAGGGGGTGGGATCTGGCAGGTGTCCCTCCATAGTCCCACCCGCACTTCCTCTGCCCCTAGTACTTACCAGCTCAGAGTCAGCTGCAGCCCCCTGCTGCAGCCACCGGGGCTGCCCGAATCATCAAAGCTCTCCGGATCTTTTCTAAGGATCTTTTAATTGGTCCCCTGGTTCAGTTCGGATTCAGAGATTTGGCCACCAAATTGGGCTGAATCTCCTCCACATCGAATCACCACCCAAAGCTTCACACAGCCCTAATACACAGCAGAATTTCCGGCATCATTGTACTATGAATGCATTAAAAGTAAATATGGTATTCACCTGTGCGTGTGGCAGAAGTGCCAGCACAATTGTCATTTTCTCTTGTATGTTTATCAGATCAACAGTATCCAAATAGTTGGTTTCTTTATTATAGCCCCCACTTTTCAAATGTCATCAATTATTTGCTGTGCTCCTCCACCTTCACTTAAATGCATTTGCCCTCACTAGAATGGGATTAGACCAGAGACCTTAACTGTCCTGCTTTGCTGCATTTCTTTAACCATAGGTATCTTAATATTTCGATCTTTCAGCATGTTGCCTGCAAGTCCTTTATGCTACTAGAGTCCATCCAGGACTTAATTTTTGAGTTTACAAGCAAAATAAGAAGTTGTGGGAGAAAAGAGAAATGCAGTAAAAGGGTTGAAATGGTAATAAAACTGCTACACTGCAATGATTTTATAGCACTTTTAAATTCTTCAGATTTTTTGCTGATGCTACTTAAATATTAGGCAGCCAAAAATGTTGATTTTTTTAATCTATGACATATCATGGGACAGTTTTTAAACAAGGCTCTCCACTGCTAATATTTCATGTTATTCTCTACTTTGAGATGTATTCCACTGAAACTGCAGCAAAAATATTTTTAAAGAAACTAAATCAAATGTTTCATTTCAATTAAATTACATATTTGTTTTATTCTGTATGATCTTTTTAGGTTTGATCTGTGACTTAATCACTCTGTGATAACCACTTAAAAGGAAAAATATCTATAAACTGATGTAGGAATGAGGAGCTGGTTGAAAAAAATAACTCTAATGGAATTGAAGAGAAGCCTCCTACCTTTAATGGAATTACTGTTTCCCTCTCTTTGGTGGTGGAACTACTCTTAAGGGAAAATGATAGGTGTTGGAACAAATTTTAAAGGACAGAAGCAGTCATTACCATTTCCTTTTTTATTAAATCCACTCCATTCCACAGAAGAATTTCACCACTTAAAGAATTTCCTTACAGAGAATTTCACCCAGGAGCAAAGAGGCTATAGAACGTGCAGAACCATACGGAGTACAGAGAAATGGGTTGTGAAACAGACTGTGCTTGGCCTGCTCACCACAAGTGGAGCCTACTGTACATCTCCGTGTGGATCAATGAGGGGACAGAGGATGTGTGTGTTGGTGGTAAGGTGGGAGGGCTATCTGAGCACAGCCAGCGAATCTATTATTTTATGGATTTAGAATCAAGGATGTAATAGTAGCAGCTGTGAAGGAGGAAGTGGTTCAGGTCTGTGCTGTCCCACTGGTTGGTGGACGGTAAAGGGTTATTTATATGCCACACCTCAAACCTCATTTAGTTCCTCTACAAATGCCTGTGTTCTTGGGTTTTGAATCGTGCAAATTTCACTGGCTGTATTAAACCCACTTATTTGTGACTATCGCCAAGACATTTAGGGTCCATGGTTTTAAGAGACCTTATGTCTATTATTCCGATTTTTGTTGGTAGCAACACAAATGTGCAGTGCTATTACCCTATAACTATCACAGATTCTCCTACTGCTTTTCAAAAATGCAGGGTCTTAGTGAGAGACTTAAGGGCCTTGTTGCATGGGACACTTAGCATGTGTTAGTTGAATTGCAGTAAGCATTACCATGCCATATTAAAAGTTAGGACATATCCTGAGCAGTTGCACAGTAATGCTTACTTTGTTTTCAAAGTGTAAGGTGTAACTTTATGCGGGACCACATCAGAGTTAGCTTAACACTGGTGTGGTGCCTGTGCTGGGACCAAGAAGCAAGCTGTGCTGGTATCTCCATAGAGCTGTCCTAATTTTTCTACCATATGATCATGCTTAGCACATGATTTACTGCAAAAATGTATGGATGCTTGCATTTTAAGTGCAATTAACATGCTCCCATGCGTAATGGCAACAATGCCCTAACAGAGCCCCCGTGATATTGTAGACTTTGGGTACACAATAAAATAATAAGAAGTAGGACACTGATTTATACAAGCAAGAAACATATCCCAGATCCAAGGTGTAAGCATTCCATGATGTGCCTCTTGGAGCCAAGTTGTCTCTCCGCTGGAACTGTAGTGTTCTGTCCTTCAGAAATTTACTGCCATGCCTTGATGTTAATTAGAGTGAGGTACCAAATGCTTTCAGGAGACAAAAGGATTGGTGAAAGGCTCAGGAGGCTGGCTTTTCTTTGCAGAGCTCCACCATCCCCATGCCCTGCCCTAACTACACCAGGCTTGTTGTTGCTTATCTACTGGACTGGTCTGGTCCTAGTTTTATGGACTCCTTTGTTGAGCGGTCCTTCTTTATGTTGGTTGCTTGCCCTGTTCTTCCCCTGTATGGGTCCCAAGACAGCTGCCTCTTAATTCTAATTCAGGGTCAGGATGGATTTACCCCTCCCAAAGGTGTAATCTCATCTGTGCCTCTTTTCTCTTCTAGGGTCCTGGAGTGGTTATCTCCACACCTCAAGACTGGCTCACTGACAGAATGGTCTCTTCCATCTCTTCACTGGTTCTCTCCAGGTAAGTCTGGGGAGCTGGGCTTTTCTCTAAGTCCCGGGGTTGGTTCCTTCTCTCGTTGTCTCTTGACATCCTCTCTATCTTCGTCCTGTTCGTCGTCTCTCTGAACCAACCCTGAACACTCCCTTGGTGTCTCTTTAAATTCCCTTTCTTCCTGGCTGCGTTCCCCATGGCAGTGTCTGATTCTCTACCTTCTTGACTCAGCTGTTCTTCCTTTTCTTTTATGGCGTAGATGTTATGCCACTTCTACTTTTGTTGCGCCACTCTCCCTATCCCAGGCTCGAACTCCAGCAGCTGGGCTTGCTGTGGCAGCTTTTAAATTGCCACAGCCCCACCTGTTTTCCTTAATTAGTCAGGGAGCAGCATCTTTCCTGCTTTGGCTCGGTGCACTTTTTTTAACGTCTCTGGGTAAGTTTCTTCTCCTTGTATTCTTCTTCACATTTCTGTGGCAGGGTGTTTCAGCCACCCTGTCACACAAGGCATTAAAGGACAGTTTGTAAGTCACTGCAACAGCTGCACAGGGAAACAGGACACAAATCATCCTGCTGGGAAGCCCTATTAAGGTATCCAACATGGCTGGTGTGGGACTCTCCCCTACAGTCTTAGAGAGGCTTTATGCCTGGTTTTGCCCTCCAATCAGAGAAGCAGGAAGTGGATAGAGTAGTGGGCATTTGTACACATACTTTTTGGTCTCGCAATGCGCTGGAGATCTGCCACTTTGGAGCAGACTCAATTAATCAAGTCTGTTCCACATGCGAGTTGATATGCACTGAGTTGCATCACAGTTGTATAAGTGACAAAATGTGCATCAGTATACCAAAAATGTCAGCGGTGTACTTTTGAACTAAAGCACCTTCTGTGTGTTTTGGTTCAAAACCACGCCACACCCATTCTCTCAGCGCTGACATGCATTTTGTTGCTTATACAACTTGAAGTGTTGCAGCACTGGGCACTTTTCAAAGTGCCTGGAGCTGCGGTGCTTACATGTATAAAAATGCCGATAGTGGCACATAGCAAGCATAGTTTTATTGCAGTCAAGCAACACTATTTTCTCTGCCACAGAAAATAATTTTTGTCCCTGTTGACTTGACATGCACCAGATCAACACTCAGTATCTCAATATTGCACTGTTATACAGGAGGGCATGGTACAAAATTATATACGCACACACAAACTACACAGACACCCTGTGGGTTCACACACATATGCATATACACAAACAGATGAACATGCACTTCTGTGGCTGTGTGTTAACAGTAGGGGGCGTCTGGGGTCACTCAATGCCCTGGGGTATCTCAGGGTCATTTGGTGCCCCGGGATTATTCTGGGTCACCTGGTAGTGGGGTGGAAGTGAGGGAAAAATCCAGGGCTGGAGACAAGTGAAGAGTGTGGTGGAGCCTGGGGAGGAAAACCAGGTGGCAGCGAGGAGAAATGGTGGAGCAAGAGGTAAATGGGGTGGTAGGGCAGAAGTGAGGGGTGGTGAAACTCAGGGTTTGGAGGAGAGCAGAGCCAGGGTTTTGGAGGTGGCAGAGAGGGAGCAGAGATGGCACAGAGAGAGACAGAATGAAAGTCAGGGGTCAGAGAGCAGAGTTTGGAGCATGGCCAGGTCAGTAAGACAAGGACCCAACTCAGGGTTCCAAACTAACAGTTTTATTAAACAGGCAACACACTACACAGCCACACGAAGTTATTGGTTCCCACACACAGGCACAAACACACACACACACACACACACACACACACACACAATGGTAGCAGGACAGGTAAAGCTTAATGGAGGGATTTGAGGTTCAGGTATGTAGAGACAGATTTCAGGTCCTTTGCTTGGGAGAAGAAGGTGGGTGATAACTACCTATCCCAGGATGAGGGTGGATCCTCAATGGCTAGTCGGAGTCTTCTCTAGCAAGGTGTTGTCCAGAGGCAGGTTGGCAGGACCTTTTGGTGGATAGGTGATGTGGTGTAGTGTTGACCTAGATGGAGAGGGCATCCCAAGGAGGTCACACTCTACCACCCTTTTTATAGGTCACACAGATATCTGTGTCTCCTATGGGAAGGACATGCCCAGGCAAGGTCCAGTCCTGCTCAGATGCATACATGCAATGAGATGTCCTCATTGTCTGGTGGGATACAATGGTGGGGTTGCTGGTTTCTGTAGGGTCTTTGTCTTCCAAACGTTGGGTTTCTGTAGGTTCTTTATCTTTCAAATGCTGGGTTTTGTCCCTGTTCCTGGGTGAGGTCCATGGTTCCTGGGTGAGTCAATGAAAGGCAATGGCTGGGTCGTTGAGTTGATGGTCCAGTCGTTACCAGTCATCCAGTAGAGGCCTCCTACCATTATGCCTCAAGTACCCTCATTCATTCCCATTCGTTCAGGAACCAATTTACATAGGAGGGGTAGGTATGAATCACAGTTGCAACTTACTATACAATAGGGTAGGCCCTATTGTATAGGGCAGGGGGCACAAGATGGAGGCTTGA
Organism: Caiman crocodilus; assembly: GCA_030014935.1. NCBI lineage: Eukaryota > Metazoa > Chordata > Crocodylia > Alligatoridae > Caiman > Caiman crocodilus. The sequence goes on from JAGPOW010003685.1 coordinate 32,790,746, forward strand.
CATTACATAATGCAACTTAACATTACTTTGGTTAACTTTACAGACACAGGCCTAAACCATACAATATTAATATGAAACAACAAAAATCAATGCAAAAATTGTAAGAACACAGTATAAAACAGTAAAAATCAATACACACATAACAGAACACTATTTGCAATATAAAAAGGGGCTTATTACAATAATAGAATACAAGAACTTAGTTTACCTATGACTACTTACAATGACTTACAGCGGATAGACAGGGCAAAGAGAAAGTCAGAAATGTTTGGGGAAGGGGAGGGAATGTATTTTTAAGTTTAAAAAAAAGAAAAATCTGGGGGATTTGCTACATCTCTAGAGATAGTTGAGAGCAAGGAAATAAATTGTGACTCAGTAAAAACTGGAAGGGTACTTTTAACTTTAGGAAAGTTTTTTTTAAGCCCAGGCATGTGTTTTCTTTTATACAAAGTGTTTTTCCTAGGTAACTGAAATTAAGTATAATGTACGTAAAAAGATAAATGTTTGAAGACTGCTACATAATTCAAACATGAGACAGCTTTGCTCTTTAAGTGTCCTTAAATTACATTTATATTAATTGTAAGAGATTAAAGCAATTGTTTGCTTTTGTCCTGCTTATGATCATTTTATTAAACAAAATAATATGTAGATTACCACAAACTCAGGATCTAAAGGAACCCAAGAAGTTACATATTTATTAATCCTTGAGTGAAGTATAAGCCAACTGCAGCTGCTTCAGAGGAGGTACTTAGGCACTGTCCTCTCTGGTACTTAGAGCTTTCCATTCCCTTTTGTGCAGCTTCCTGGGGTACTTCGTACTACTAAATAGCTGTGTCAAGCCTCTGGCAGACTTTCAGTTAAAGGCATGATGGGGTAATGGGATCAGATGCAGAATTCAAACAATTACACCTCCTGCCATGCAACACATGCATGGCAGATGGTGCAATTGTGGGATCAGAGCTCAAATCCCAACTGAGCCATATTGTTGGTGCAGGACACCAGGGTCCCTCTGCCCTTGCAAGTAGCAAGCCAGTAAGCTGATCCCTGCTTCCAGCCTCAGGAGTGCATTGGAATCAAGGGCTCTGACATGGCCCTGAGACTGAGAGCACTGCTCAGATACCTGCTGCTCCCATCCTTCGGAGTGCATGGGAGTCAGGGCCTCCCATATGTTGGCGCTAGATTCACAACCCAGACCCAAAAACTTGGTCTGCGTGAACACAATCTTCAGACTGAACACAACTTCTTCAGTTGATAATAGGCAAATTTTATTGATACACAGTGATAGGAAATAAGAACAATGCAGGCAAAACAAGCAAGATGATTACAACATACATTACCCAAATTCCACAGTACTCAGAATGTACACAAGGCATACAGTCCGTTCGTCCAGTACATAAGTGCTACCTTGAGGTTCTTTGCTTGAATGTCCTATGTCAGCAATCTTGGAGTTTGGGTTCTGATGCCAACTGGCCACTTGCTGTTTTGAAAACTCCTCCTTTTGTATTCTTTTTCTCCAATGACTCTTCATCCCTGGACATTGCTTCCTGTGGTTGTCATACTGTCCACATTCTGTTTTGTCAGCCAAAAGCCTATTTTCATAAACCTATCATATGCACACATCCTAATTTGGGCTTTATTGGTGTTCTCCTAATTTGTCTGTTCCCCCAAAACCAGTAAGCCCAAGAGCTTTTGCAAGTGAGCACTGTAGTCTTGGATCCAGGCCTATCTCTATTATGAAAATGAAGTTTGGAAGTTTTCAGTTTCCCAGGATGTGTATATCCACTGGCTGCAGACACCCTGTCTTTCCTGAAGGCTGTGAAATTGTGACAAAACAGGCTTCTAGAAATCAATTAACCCTTGCTGTTGCCCTGGACCATTGTTCTAATACAATATCTATTTTACCTATGAGCCAATTTCTAAAAGCAAACCTCTATATATCATTTTCTAGTCGCCATCATGCATCCCTGAGGCTGTGAGCCCCAATCAGTGGAAGCTCAGCTACATTCAAGTGAAGGCACAATGGGAACCAGCCACAAAGTTAGTATACAGAATGTGTGTGATAACTGTATGGTTTTTTCCCTTGTTTTATCCCACTCTTAGCTGCATTATTAGGTGGCTGAATTACTATTTAAGACATGATTAACTGGCTAACTAAAACGAATAAATATAGTCTGGGCAAAAGACAAACAATTAGAGCAAAACCTACACCCACCTAAGAATGAAAAGAGTATCTTAAAATAAAAAATTCCAGTTAAAAGTAACCATATTTGGCAAACAGAAACAAGATTATTAATATGCATTAGGAGGAAGACTTAAGCTAATTTTATGAATTAAGAAATGCAAGCTATATGGTAAAGAGACATGAGGGATCATACCCTTCAGAATACTCTGAAGAACACCTGAAGAGATCCTGTCACCAATCCAAAATCCTGTCTTGACATCAGAGGCAGGAACCAGGAGCCCTGGATAAGACTTCATAGCTTGAGCAACCAGTGAAGTTGTGTTCAAAACATTACAGGGTGGCGAGCATCTGCTTTGACTAGCTACAAACCTAGACTTTTAACTGCTAATGCTGCTCAATTCTAATTAGAGTTGTATCTGTTAGGATTCAATAAACATACTTTTAGGTCAGGACAACCTTGTCTTAATCTTCTTGCCTCGTTTAAGACCTGTTATAGCATCATAGGGCTGCAACAAATTGGTGGAGAATGCGGGCACCAGGTAATGGGTTTGGACTGTGGATGTAGGTTCCCCCATGTTGTCTAGACTGTGAATGTAGGTCCAGCAACTTGGTGTGGTAATTTTGACCTGTGGAGGGATTCAGGTCTGATTGTGTCAATTTAGGAGCTCTAAGACATGCATTTTTCAAGTCACAACTGTGGAAGTAGATTGTCGGATGATTGTGGTTAGAGGTCTCCTGTTTAGCCTTTAGACACAAGATTTTCCCCAAGGCATGACTGGATGTAGGTTGTCTGTTTATCCTTTTAGATAAGACTGAGGTACGTCATTTATTAGTTCCCAAGGTCTGCCCATGCATGCAAGTCATTTTGGTCCTTGGGAAAGGGAAACCTGAGACAGTTGCAAATTATAGTTGTTAGTCCTTCTTGGTGTCTAGGGTCACAACCTGTTACCAACAGGTAACCACCTCAGACCACCTCCTTCCAGTAGTATGGAGTAGACAATGGTAAAGCAACTGACCCTGTTAGAACAATGGGTCTGGGAGAAGAGTACCTGTCCCTGGAGTCTGAATGCCTTTCAGGGACATGATGCCTTAAAGCAGGCTTGTAAAGCATTCAGTGTTTTGGTTATGCCACCAAACTAAAAGTAACTAAAGAGAAAAAGAAAGCAGAAGTAACATGGGATCTCTGGAAGGTTGCAAAGTACTATGCATGTTTAGTTCAGAACCAGAAACAACATGTAGATGATTTAGTATGGGAAAGGAAGCAGCTTAAGAAAAAGGTTGATAAATATAGAGCTCAGTTCTGTGGTGTGACTGCAAAAGTACTACAGGCTGCTACAGCCTTACAAGGCACAACAGCAGTAAATCTGCTGAGAAAAGGCGTCCACCAAATTGTGGATGATTTGGTTAATTTGTGTTAAGAATGTATGAATCCAAAAAAAATTACAGCATGTTCCTGTAATGTAAAGGAAAGATCAGTGACACTCAGCATTAAAATTGTTTTTTCCCCAGGAAAGTGCTGTTTCATAAAAAAAGACAGCAGCCACTGAAAATTATGCAAGGAGTTAAAATTGGGCTATAAAAAGTAACCAGGAGGGAAATCAAGGTAAATCTTTGGCTCCCCCATGGAAAGAGCAAATTTATTTGGCATCCCCCAGTTGAATCCTTGTTGTCATTGACACCTGTTAAGTGTAACAACTAAACTATTTTTGTGTAGGTAAAAATTTGACAACGTTAATTGATATGGATATCTTATTTTTAACTGTAAGTAATGAAAAAAGAGGAATTTGGATAAATGTTATCCAAGTATGAATAAATTTGGTTAGTTTACAGCAAGCCGATAAGAAGGCAAGAAAAAGGTAATTACCTTTTATCAGTTTAATAAAAGGGCTTGTCAAACATTTGAAACTAAGCATCCCCAGAGCTTGAGGCAAGTGAAATGGGCAAACTACACTTTAAAAATGGCTCTAAGAAAAGTAGTAAGCCAACAAGGCAGAGATTGGAACATAAAATAGCCTTTGATTCTTAGGGCTTTGTAAAAAACAGCAATTGCCCATGAAATTACTCCCTACTAAGCCACTATTGGCAGAGAAAAATGCAGATGCTCAAGCTTTAAAGGTAATACATAATCAGATGGACAGGCATTTTGGGCCACTTGATAACTCTGTCAAATGAGAAGTTGGTAACTTGGTCATGTACCAGGCTTACTGGAAAAAAACCCTCAATGCATTGTGCTCCATCAAAGCTGGACTCATTAGAATTGTAAATAAGGCTAGCCCTATTATATATCAAATTAAAAGGCAGTCCAAGGAAATAGAAATCAAATTAAAATGGGTCTACTCATCACAGTCAAAGGTTTGAAAAGGGGGCAAAGGCCCTAATAATAACAACCAGATGTTTAGTGAGGTATCTTCCTTGGCAGTTTCTTAATTTGTTTTGCAAGTTTAAAATGCATTTCCCATGAAACATTCAACAAAAGGAAAACATCCATGGGCTTCCAATAATTGAGTCAGTAAAATGCTTGTTACAATATGAAAAGGAAATATATATATATACCTGGGCAAGATACATTAGTAAATATAGGTGCTTCTTTTCCTATAATAAAGGCAAATATCCATGCAATATTATAAATTATTCAAAATACAGGATTTAAAGGCAACAGACAAAAAGCTCAAAAGGCTCAACTAGTGCAGCAGGGCATGAAATATTTGGAAATCATTTTAGGCCAGCATGGTCAAACTCCAGATGCCCAGCAACTGGTATTGATTGAAAAATTACCAGCTCCCACCATTGCTCATTCTTTAAGGGCTGCTGGTGTCCTAACTATAAGCTATCCATCCTATCATTTTGTAATAAAAAGTAAAATTATTAAGAGCTAGCTTTAATTGAAGGCTATCAATACCTTCCCTATCAAAGCAGGGAGCTCTTTGTTTTAAGTTTCTTTATAGGAAGACTGATGAACTGCAAGGCCTCAGAACTACCAATAGAATCAACAGCATCTTCCTTACCTAAATCCTAGTTTTTCTATGACAATGAAAACTGTCTTTTCTGTTTTGTGCTGTTAGTCTTGTTTAATTTATTTAAGAGTTTAAATGCATATGAATATCATATAGATATAATAAAAATTATTGTAACTGGAAGGTTGTCTTAATACATGGAATGAGAAGCAACAATTCATATGGGAATTTCAAGCTATAGGTACCAATTGTTAGTAAAGTGGCACCTATCAACTGGTGATGTATGTACCTTTAGTTAACTATAAGATAAGCTTTTTAAATTTTATTACAGGACTCTTGCTGGTATTTAAATGTTACTTATGATCTTAGTGTTCCAGGTTGCAGGTGGAAAACCTCATCAACCAATTGTTTTAAAGGATATATGAATGCACAGTGCCAAAATGTCCTTGGATCTAGAACCCATGTGCCAGGAGGATGTAACAGAGTAAAATTTGTCCCAGCATTGGTACAGTGCTGTTTGGGCAGCTGCAGCTGACTGGAAGGTAGGTCTGCCCTTTGCAATTTGAATTATCAAAGGATTTATCAACTATAAATTGGTAAGTAAGGGTAAGGGGGAAAGCACCCCCTTAGCGATACAAACCCCATCTGGAGAGGCACACAGGTTCTATGGCAAATGTCATATACAACCTTGCTAGTGGCAGGAAATTTGAAATGAAGATGGTAGTTCAGAGAGAAACCTGCTCACAGGAATCAAGCAAAGTAAAACTAAGTTGTATTTGTTAGGGCCAAGTAACTTTGATGAACGAAGATGAGAGTTCTATCACTGTAACTGTTTGAAGTAATTTTGTTATTTCTCTTCTTTCCCAAGCAATCAAAAATCCTATTATGGGGCCTCATGTTGTTAAACTGGATCATAAAAAACAGGTTTTATTGGGAGTACAGCAAGCCATAAAAGAACTTCAAATAGATGTAAAGGAACTTAATCTGGTCGCAGCTATTCCAAAGTGTGCCGCCTATGTGCAAGCTAGTTATCAAGGCTGGATGCAATGGTTAACACTATGATATGCTAATAATGCCCAACTCCATGTATGGACAAAACATAATATGTTGACAACTGCAGTTGGTGAAGCTAAACTGGGAGCAGCTGTCTTAGCATGAATATTGAAGTCTTAGCAAATAAATTAAGCTATACTACTGCTGAAATGCAAAAGATTGGAGGCCCTTGATCATTGTCCCACCTGGGAGACAAACTGGTCGAAGACATACTATCTGTATTAAAGCAGGTCACAGAGGATAGTGACCAAGTGATCATCAATGCCAAATACCATTGATATATTAATTTAATACAATGTCTCCCTGCCTCTAGCTTGCAGTCAAGCACAAGCCCCAAGTCAAAATATAGTTATTCAAATAATTCATTCAGCTTTCAGGGTCACCTTCCCATTTAATTGAAGAAAATTGTATGGGATCATTCTTCCATAGCAGAAAGGGATATTTTGTTTGGTGGAAATGGTTTCTCTCATCTATGATGCACAACAGATTGTTGCTCATATAGTCACAGTTAGTGGTAATTCTCAAGTCACTACATGCCCATTAGTGTCAGTGGGTCTTGGAGTTAGAGGCAGTTGTCATGTACCCACGATACCATCACCAGTGGGCATTTAAAAGAGTGGATGCACGGGAAGCAATTAACATGAAAAGGTGTCTGAGTCATGAAGATGAGGGTGTGAAGATCATAATCTACAAACACGTGATGAATGTCTGTATGAGCAACATGATGTGCAACAATGTGTTTTTAAGGACACTTTAAGGACCGAGTCAAGCAGCCAGCAGGTGCTTGATTGAAGCAGCCATTTTGAAATGCTGGCTGCCTATATAAATACAGCAGTTTGCTGCTGGCAGTGGAGGCAGAAACACTGCCTAGCTGAGCTACAGCATGAACAACCAGGAGGTAAGCTGGTGGGGATGGCTCGGAGGCTCTTGGTCCTGGGCATGACCTAAAATTGCACCCTGCCAGACATGGGTGGTTTGGTGGAGCTCCTGGTAGCATGGGAGCCCCCAGAAAATGCCAGGCCAGTTACCACCCCACTGAAAGGTGGGTTGGAGTGCCTTAACCCCTAGCCCCCGCAACACTGTGGGTACAAGGGGGCCAGGCTATGGCCACCTGAGCCCAAAAAGGATGCAAGATCCAGGTGGGGCCAGGCACGGCTGTGGCCACCTGAGCCTCCACAGGGGAGGGAAACCCTGGAGCCCCAAAGGAGGGGGTAGATGTGTAACCCCAGAGAGAGGGGGTGGTAGTGAGGGCCCAGAAGAGGTTGAGTAGGGCTGAGGGTCAGCCTGAAGGGGCAGCTCAAGGGGTGTGCTGAAGAGGGCTGTGGGACAGGCTGAAGGGCAGGACATGGGCCAACCCCCTGGAGAGATAGTTGAGGGAGGCATGGAGCCCCAGTGAGGGGGGACAGAGGGCTGGAAGCCCAGTACATGAGGCCAGGGGCCCAGTGTGTGTTTATGTATGTTTATGTAAAGCTGCCCTTGGAGGGGCCAAGGCAAGCCTGGCCCAGGTCAGGAACCTGGCTGGCCACTACCCAGGTGAGGGTCATGGGAGAGGCCCAAGAGACTGTACATGTGCCACCCAAGGCGTGACCCAGATAAAGCCTATGGCCTACGGGAGCTGCTCCAAAAGGAAGCAGGGTGGAACAAGTTGTTGATGTGAGAAAGAGACCCTGTGAAAGAGGGTGAAGTGTGAGAGGCCCTAGTGAGAGGAGGGTGGAGTGAATTTGTGTGTGAAAGAAGCCTGACAGTGAGAGCTAAGCTTGGTCCGGCTCTAGGCTGGGAACATAATGACACCATGGATGCCATCTGTGAGGTATGGGCTGCAGTGTAGGGAAGTTTTGGAGCTGCAGATAGTACCCCCTGGCATCGGGGCATGTAATGGGTAGTCTCCTGCATTTTACCACCCATTTTTGAGAACAGCAAAGTTATGAGATGTGAGATTGGGTGGACTGCCCCATAGAGACAGGTGGGTGGGCCCGCATGAGACCTGGCCACAAGAGCAGCCCCCTGTCACAGACATATATGATTAGTAAAAATAATTCTTCGGTAGTTTCTGCAGGAAAAGGGTGTACTTGTGTACAAACACACTGTCCCTATGTAATGCTTCATCAAATTCAATTGTATTTAATGGCATTTTCCATTAACATATGTTTCTTGCAATGTTTCATCTAACAAAGGCTGTGATTTTGAATACTTTGTGCCTCACTGGATGACAAAGACTATTCCTACTAGACCATGGGTTTATAAAAAAACATTACTCCAATTGAATTAGTTTTAAGTTTACCATGTTAAAACAAGTTTTGTCTCCCTTGGATATGCATGCAGTGGTATAGCTTAATTTATCCTGTGAATTCTATTACACAGCACAATTCAGAACACTCCTGAAGAAAGCCTGTCACTGATCCAAGATCCCAGTTTGGTATTGGATGCGGGAAGCCCTGGACAAGCTTCACAGACTGATCGACCAGTGAAGTTGTGTTTGCAACATTATAGGGTGGTGAGCATCTGCTTGGATGCTCACCACTCTATAATCTAGCTACAAACCTAGAATTTTAACTGCTAATACTGCTTCAGTTCTAATTAGAGTTGTATCTGTTAGGGTTTAATAAACATACTTTTAGTTCAGGACAACTGTGTCTTAGTCTTCTTGCCTGGCTTAAGACCCATTATAGGGTCATAGGGACACAGTATTCCATCCTCCCTCATCACCTTCAACTACTCCCTTCCTGCCTTCTGGCTTGCAGGCACAGGAACAGCAGCAAGTATAGCTAGGCAGTGTCCTGGAAGTGCAAGGTGTTCTAGGAACCCTAGTTCTCTAGATTAGCAATAGGTTTTGCTATTGTTAGGGGGAAACCTTCACTCCATTTTTAGCTCTTGAAGCCCATACCCAGAGAGGAAAAAAAGCTGATTGGTAAAATTTTCCACCAAAATCTTTATCCCAGCAGTAGTGAACTCCACTCTAGCTCTACAAAACTATAATTCCCAGAATGCCTTGTGCTCTATGACACACATTGCCTGTATGGACTTTCCTGAAGCCAGAAAATGCAAGTCAAATAACACAACCCTCTACCCTATCCTTCTGGCACCCATTCCCAGTATGCTCCCCACTCACCCACCCCACTTTACACTACAGGTTAGATTGACAAAATTAGACTAATCCCATATTCTTTTCAACAATAGGCACCTCATCAATCTTACCAAGCTATGATCAATGTAAATCCTCTGGTGCTGATACAAAAAGAGCATCCAAGGGTTAACTAAAAATGCCAAGTTCCTAAAGCACAAATTTCTCAGCTCTGGGATGGTGTTACAGAAAAATGAAATATTTTCATGCAGTGTTCATATTCCTGAGTTTCCATCCTAAAGCTAAAGGGCCTTAATCTCTCTCTGTGGGAGAAGTTAACATGTATTTTCTCTTTTGTTCCTACACTCCGTTCATTTATTTCCGACCAGGAAACATCTTTACTATAAATGAACACAACATTGTAATAATCTGATTAAATCACTTACAGACAGATCAGTTTTCTGTAGTACTGACTTTGCATTATGACTAAATTTCTAATCAGACTTAATGCCCCATTCTGAAAACTAAACTGATCAAAAGCCAAAAAGCTACTATGTGAAAATTTGGAAGTTACAAAATAAATTTCATTTCTGTTTTTATCATGAGAATTGGATTGTTGGTAAATGACATGCACTTGGGCAGATGAAAAATATCTAACAATTTAAAAAATATCCGTGAAAACTTGGAAAAAAAGGAATGATTAGATGAGTTAATTTATCACTAAAAGTTTGGTTGCAGAATAAAAGTTCATTTTCCAATCAAAATAGCTACACTAAAAATGTCAGCCAACTCACATTAGTCTTTTGTACTGAAGTCTGATATAACACAACTTACGCTACGGAGGATGTATGCAAATTGTTGCAATAAAATTCCCTACCACTTACAAGCAAGTCTACTAGATGAGTGAGTATTGCTCAATTAGGCACTTAGCATATTAACTTGGAATCAATAAGGAAATCAGCTTTCAATCAAACATTTTAAATTACATTGCAAAAGCAAAGATTTGACACTTCAAGGATTGCAAGTTACTGTAAAACTGCAACCTAATCAAAAAGGTTCAGGAACATGTGAGGAAGAGCAGTCCTTGTGATGAATAACACCGTTGTAAACTAGGTGTGAATGCTAGAGAAATGAAGTTTGTCAGGTTAATAGTGCATGAAAAATAAATCTAGTTTCCTCTGCCAGTAGCATGACTCTCATTCAGAACAAAGTTATAATTCCTTTTAAAATAAAAAATTCCGTGAATTGTAAGAGAGAGTTATTTTTTAAATAAAATCTATGATTTCAACATGGCAATGCTGCTTACTGGAATTGCATGGGGAGTTCTAGTAGGCATCAGAAAATGGCACTATTATTCAAGTTGACTTAAATCCCATACATATCATATTTAATAAACAGTAACAGATAAGTAATACCAAGGCAGTTGCATACCAATATCACAGCTATACTATGGTATCTTGGGGATCTGATGTGACAACTGAATTACCATTTTTACTTTACACTGCTTTTGAAAAAATTATACTGTCAAAAGCAAAACCATATTCTTTAAATATATCACTCAATTTCAGTATCTCCCTATACAGAGGAGAGAGAAGACTGCATCTGAAAATCAACTACAGTAAAAGCTCTATTATCCAGCATCCATGGGGAACAGGGGTGCCATTTAATCAAATATGCTGGTTATTTGAGTGTTATACTTATCTCCGGGTTGTTATACTTATCAGCGGGTTGGAGGCATCCTTACCTGTTCAGGCCGCCACCCCTCCTGCCATGCCTGGTGCGCCAGCGCTTTCACTCCCTGGCATCAGTGTGCCAGGAAACAGGAAGGGGGGACCCCACGCAGGCTGCTTTGTCCTGGGCCATGGTCCACAAGAAAGAAGTGGAACTCAGCTCATGGTGGCAAAACCGGAAGCACCACGGTGGGACAGCTGCCAGTTAATAGAGCATTCCAGATGGTAAAGTACCAGATAACACAGCTTTTACTGTATATAAAACACAAGACAGATGTTTGGTCTTCACTTTCTGCTGAAAAACCTGACACTAAAGTACAACAAGGTAGCTTAAATAAATCTCAAGGAAAGAACAGATCAACTCTCAGATCAGGACATGGAACGGCAGCTTGTCCAGTGACACCAATTGACTTCCCTTTGTTATTAGATGGAGACAAATCCTCATTGTCAATGTTCACTTATGTGCAGACCTCATGGTTAACTAGGGACTGCTGACCTACCCAGGCAGAGTACCCTGTGAAGTATCATAATGTCTTAGATCATTTCTCTCTGGCTTGATAACTGAGAAGGACTACTGTTCCTCAACTCCAAGAGTCCTGTCACAAGGATGGTCATACTCTCAGTTCTCCTATACAACAGCCACCAGAAGTGGTGGAGAGAAGCCATAGGTCTGGTTGCTAGCAATATGGTATTCAGATGGCACTTGATTTTCTTTTTCTTCAGCAGATGAAAGCAGTGCTATTCCAAACATGTAACAATGCCTGAAACCTATCAGGAGTTGTATGATGGCCTAACAAAATTAAGATGGACTTCATTGATGCTAGTAGAAAGAGAGAAATGCCACAAGGAGCTGCCAAGAGGTTGACTACCTCTTTTGCTAAAGGCACGGGTTCTCCATTTGTCAAATGAGTACAGTGTCTAAGGTATATCTATGATCTTGTGGGCCTATATGCTCAAGTATGCCTTTCCCAACTGATCCTGTTTACAGGTGCCAAATACAGAAAACCATGGTTAAGGGTGCTCTGAGGGCATCCTCACAACCCCTGACAACTGTCTCCAACATGCTTCATGACAGCAGCAGGAAGTAGCCCAGGAGCAGCTTCAATTTTCAGGCATGTGCCACAGACATACCATAGGAACTTTCCTAGATTCAGTACCAACTGCCCTGGTAGGAAGAGTAACAAGAAAGATCTTTCTTCTCCAGTGTGCCACTGAGTTATCCCTTCTCAGTAATTCATGCAGTCATCATTTCCAAATTAGCCTGTTGTAATGCTACCTGGAAATTAAAAAAAGGAGAAACAGGGAGACTCCAGCTTGTATAAAGAATTTGACAACCCACCTACCTGGCAAGGAAGAACTGAGAATACATCACAGGCAGTATTTTACATTTTCCACTGGTTTCTGGTTCAGTTACTGCCCCCTTAAAGCTAGCCCTATGCTTCATTTGTTTTAAGGCATTCACTTCAGTAGCACCTACCCAGCTCAGCAACCATCATCTCTGCTCTTAATCCAGCAAGACAACTGTGTTCCTGCAGAACGTTCTAAAGAACAGCATCTTTCTGTAGACATTGCCTGACAATGGCTGAAAAACTGAATTCCAGCACTGGTGCTATCAAGCAAGAGAAAACAAAAACCATGAAGAGAAAGTATAGTTAGAAGCTTGGAATATAGAGCAGTACTCCTAGGAGAATGGACACTTTACAAATTCATCATCGCAATAAAAGATGAATAGAAGATTGGCAACTTGAAAGTTGTAGAACATACTTGAGGAAGCAGCAGTATAGCTAACAATGCCCAGGATGGTTATTTTCAGAATATACAGCAAGATCATGCATCTCTGGCCCCATTTTAATGACTGAAAATGGAGAGAAATTAAACAAAATGCTTCAATAATAAAAGCAGACCAATCTAAGGGAGATACAGAACCCATGAAGAGGAAAAATTCTTAATTACCATAATATTAATGTGTTGATATTATAGTAGCACAAATTCTAGAAATGCTTGAGAAAGAGCATCAATTTTTTTTCTACAAATCTCCCCAAATTAGCCCAGTTAAAACAGATTGCAAGTGAACTAAAATTTCAAGAGCATGGGGTTTGGTATATAGAATGAGGAGACAGTGGTCTCTCCTGGTAATCACATATAACTGCCCAAAAAGTCATCATTACCTGGAATTACTTGATCCAAAATGCAGAATTCAATGGTTCAGGGATGGAAGCGGCACACCAACCATATTACTCAAACACAAGACAAGTTTTTCCCCTTAGTCAGCCTGGTGGGGAAAGTCTCTCATCATACAAGGAAACTTAATCAAATACATTGTCTATCATTAAACTGCTGCCAAAAGCAACAAGTGCTCAGCAATGGAAATCAACTATGACGTTGATTAAATGCAATCAATACTGAGCATGATTACAAGACACATGGCCCTTCTAGGGCAAACGTGATGATGGGAACTTTTTGTGTGTGTGTTTGGCCCTTTAAAAAAAACCCCAAACCCCAGCATTTGCTCCCCTAGGAGGAACTGGCCTCAGGCCTGGAGGTACTGCAATACCAGGTTGGCACTGGAAGTGCCAAAGCCAGCCCTGACACCCTCCTTTAGTGCCAAAAATTCTTGCTCTTATCTAAAAGACTGAGATGCTGATGGGAACCTACCACAAGAATAGGCTGATGCAGTTCCTCTAAATAAAATATATGGTAGTGTCTAGTGAGTGTAGGCCTCCTCAGTGTCAACTCTTTTTCAAGTTATGGTGAGCCACTATATTGCATTCATTTTGACATCCTCTTCAAACCCATAGCTGAGCTGCAACTTTCTTTCCCATTTCCAATAATTCCTGTTTTCACACTGGCCTTAAGTATCTGGCAAGCACCACCAAATGGGACCCCAAACAGTTCACCCGGAATTCCTCTGTGACCCCCCTCTCTCAGCCTGTTCCATATGATTAGTGTGGCCCCACCCTCCATGAGGTTGAGCAGAACCAGGATGCCCTGAGCCTCTTCTACACATAAATTTTTGGAGGATCCCAGCACTCATGGCAAGAACACCATGTTTCAATCATGAGTGAGGGATAATTAGCACATGGATCCTTTTGGGGGTGGGGAGGGAGTATCTGCAGTACACACATACACATGCTGAGCAGTGCTAAGCTGTGGGGTCAACATGGCTTGAAATGCTGTTCACTCTGCTGGACACAGTCCGATAAACAAGATCATCTTATATTTGAGTAAATATGATAATATCTAACCTATTATAATGATGATTCAGTATGATTGCATTAGAGTTTCTAAGTATTTTTTACTAAAAATCAAAGATGGAAAAGAACAATTAGGTTGTCCAGTCACTTGTCATACTAGGGTAGGATTTTACCTTATAGAAATACATTTTAGTTTCCCTAGCAAAGTGGCTTCCACGATTTCCATTGAAAAATAATTCCAATTGCTAACACTTCATTTCTCAGGATTTTTTCTTATGTTCAGCCTGCATTTTTGCCCCATTTTTTAGTAATGAGGATGGTGAACCTCAAATTGTTGGGTTCAGATAAATGCATAGGAGTTCAGGATCATATCCAAAAGTATCTGTGTTTATATGGCCTAGAAATCAGGATGGAAGTTTCATGAGACTGTGGCTTTCTTATAAAGTTTCAAGAATGACTAGGTTTGGGCTACACTGGAAGCACTGTAGAGCAAGTTTTCTTCTCTGATTTGGGATTCTGGTTTCAGCAGAAGCCAGGAAATACAGAAGAATGAAGAAAATGTTAAAATCAAACAAACTAGCTAACCAAATTCTGAGCTTCGGAAGTGGTTTAGTTTGCACTGAAGGGTAAGGTTTAGGTCCATTCTTATTATTATCTCAACCTGTTATTTCCATATTTAGAGCCAGGTTCTGCTCAGCATTACACCAATAAAAGCACACAAAGGACAAGGAAGTCATGTCAATATAAGTGCTAGCAGAATTTTGCTGTTAATTTGCAGCTTCCTGTAGCTGGCATCTCAAACATGAGCAACTCTTCCTGTGGAGAAACCATTGCTAGATTGTGCACCACTGCCATCTTCAGTGCAAGACATGAATCTTTTCTACGACGGTCATTCAGATGAAACATGTTGAAGTAACTCATTTAAATATAATCAGATGGTTAAAATTTGACAGCAGAATGGAACAGATTTTTCCACTGTTTGCAATGTTAGGGGGAAAAAATCAATAGACACAGCTTTTCTGTGGTGTATGCATATTTTAAAAAATATTTGGAGATTGAAAACCCATGCACAATAAATAGGAAAATTTAAATATCTCATATTATACTGCCAAATGATGGGGTAATAGACACAAACATATTGTTCTGGAAAAAAATGCTTTAAGATGAAAAAGTATGAATTGATTCATTTAGTCAAGTACTGTTTGAACAGATGGTGTGATTAACAACTAGTATGTTAGCCATCTCAGGAGCTTGCAGAAAAAGTAAACAAATGCAATAAAAACATATCACTTTATTCCCCACAAGGTACTTTCATTCATTTATTATAAAGACAGGAAAGTTTATATGGATACTATAAGACTATACATGTTCAGGGAATGGCAGTTTGGAGTCAAAAACAAGTATATTTTCTGGTAAATAGAATAAGAGCAGAATTTGACCAGTTACTTGGTTGAGTCCTCTGAGTTATAACTTGTTTCCATTTGACTAACTGGACTGAAGCATTCACTACAATGCATGCTAATAAATCAACACCTAAAGAAAAGAGGTGTAGGATATTAACCTTTTAAGTACTGATGAAGGAGAGGTTCTTGACCTCAGAAAGGATGTCAGAAGCATTACATTTCTGATCATTACGTGCTATAGATTATAAGCACAGTTGTCCATAACCTATTTTCTTTGCAAGCATTGTTATGCACACTTCTGCCATGGCACTAAAGCTACTGCAAGTTTACTTCTTTCTGCATGGGGAAATGTTTAGCTGGCATCTTCAGGCCCCCTTCCAGCTCCCATAGAAGAAAGTACCCAGGCTTGCTTCATTACCAACAATCATTGACAGAAGTTGGTCTAAAGCTGGAACAACCCTCAGGCCAAGAGAGGTGGCCATGATTTGGGTGAAAGGAAAGATTCAGCCAAAGTTCTGGCAAACCATACATAATGGGTTATACAGTTGATAGACATAAATTTTCTTCCCTAAACAATATTTTTATAAAGTAAAATATAACTTAAAATATTGTAAAATAGGGAGGAAATAAAAGAAGTGGAACTAACAGCATTAGATAGGAGAAGAGAATTGGGGGCACAAAGTTTTTACTAGTATCAGGGAGATTTGGTGTCACTCTAGTAAAAGTATAAGGCAGGGTAGGATACTCTTCTGCCTGACTTCAGGTTAACACAACTAACTGCCTCTCTCCAGTAAAAGGGTTCAGATTCATATAAAGTTCACATTTCTACTTGTTCAACTTCGTGTTTTTATCGAGTGGAGAGATACAAAGTAATTCTGAGCTGATAGGAGAAGGCAGACAGACAGCAAAGCTATTTAGTTGTCATAGCTCTAAGTGTTTGCCAAGCGCTTTCCTTTCAATCCCATTATGACAAACATACAGTATTTGCTTCTGATAAGTTATCACCCGCTAGAGATAGCTGAAGGCAGAAAAGATACCCTGTTTACTGAAGTGTAATAACTTTACTTTAGCCATGCTTGCACTTAGCCCTTTTGTTTTCACTCTTCAGGAACAATACACCTCCGTACTCAAAGGGTACATCTACACAAGATGCTTTACTGTGGAGCTGACTAATTAGCTCCCCAGTAAATGCCATGGTCTACACCCGCAGTGCTACTATGCTTCAGTAACCAAATTAAATACGATGTAAGATAGTACTGCCCAATACAAGTACTATCTTACAATGAAGTAGTTACATGTGGTGAACCTCATGTGTAGATGGTGATGGGGATGGCTGGGGCACAAGGGTGCTACAGTGTGGGAGCTGTCTGCCAGCTAGCCTTGTAGTATAGTACCCTTGTACCCCAGCCCACCCCAGTGGTTGTTTCAGTGGTTTCTATCAGTTAGGTTCTCCACTGGCCCCTCTCTCCACTGGAGGACGGGGGCAACTTGCATCCTACTGTTCCCACCCCCAGAACATCCAAGGGTCTTCTTAACACAGTTCTGGGGCCAACAGGGTATTGAGGAGTGGTGAAAGTTTAGAGACATGCTAAGGTATTTATGCAGGAAGTGGTATACTTTCTACTGAATGGGATAATACTTGACCGAGCAGAATGATAGGGGCCAAACAATTCTTGGAATGAGGCAATTAACTGATCCAGACAAGGATCTTACATATACTTTCACTTTAAAACTCTTCACAGACTTAGTTACTTAGTTGCTGATAGAAAGCTCCAGGTGAGCCAATGCAGTACACATATACATAGGACTTTGACCCAACGGGACAAAGTTCCTAAAGCCCTTCCCAAAGAACAGGTGAAAGTGGCAGACAAGGATGTGATTTCAGCCTAGGTCCATGCAAGAACACTTCTTTGCAAGTACCAGATGAGAACATTTTGTCCTGACAACATGTCTTAAAGTAACCTTTTACCCCAAGAATGACCACTTGAGATGGACCTACAGTATGAAGTTCAAAGGAAAAAAAAATTAAAATTCTCTAAATTATTCTCAATACACTTCACTATTACTACCTTCTGAAGTGCTACTTCTCCTCATGACATTCAAAGCCTAGGAGCTTCTTCCTGCTGTCTTCTGATTGGATGAGCATATATCATCGGTACAAGGTACAGAAATAATGTCATACGACTTGCAAGGTTGATTGCTACAAGGGTTGCAACAGAATATTGAGTATCAAATATTTGCATCATACTACTGACTATTAATTCACAGACTGAAGTCTGAGGAAATCATGGTCAACAAGTAGACATTCCATCAGAAGAAAAGCTACAATCAGTTACTCACTGAGAATAAATGTTATCAGTTACCATACCTACTGGGGTAACCAGAGAAGGAAAACACAATCCCAGAAATATTAGAGCACCATTTATATTTATGGTATCTGACTTGACTATACATCTTACTTTGTTAATGTACAGCTACTATTGTATAAGTCTAGCTGAAACAGTGGAATCTGATTCATTTAAAGCATCATTGCCTTCTGCATCAATTAAAACTCATACTTTGCATCTGCAGTGTTAATCAAAAGATCTGTCCCAGAAAGAAAAGGCCCCAGGAGGTGCATGTGGTTTTGTCCAGGGCTAAACTATTTTCAGAAGGTAAAAGAGAAAAAACAACATACAGGGCAGGATCAAATTGTAGATATTTATTTTTCAGACAAGTAGACTGATGAGCTACTTGACTTAGGTATTATTTGCCCTATTGCTTTGATGGCGGTCTCAAGGAGATCAAGATCTAAATGAGTTTATATTGAAATAATTCAAGAGAGAAAGAACACTGGAGAACATGCTACTCTTCAATGTGGGTGACTTTCTGGTAAAGAATGAATTTCACAGAATTTCTTTGTCTCATCTTGAAGAGATTTTTAATTTTCTGGATTAGAAGGGCTCCCAAACTTTGCACTTGCTTTAATCTCCTAACAAATCTCATGCTCTCAATTCATCACAGTCCCTGCCTGTCATCCATTTGTCAAAGCTTTGTGTCAAAGCTCCACATTAAGGATGAGTGAAGCACTAAATATGAGCAAGAATCCATATTGCATTACTATCATTTACCAGACAAAGGGAGTCATGGTCAAGATCTTGCAAGATTATTTCAACATCAGCCAGGCTCTCAGGTGGCTCAAAACACTCTCAGCTGTGTCTAACTGGAACTATGCTTCCTGGAACATGGCAACTGCAGGCATTACTGCAATCTCTGTTTACTACTGCTGTTGGTAAGAAGAAGAAGAAGCTGTTTGAACCCTAAACCCAATCTCCCCAGCCTTTTCTCATGTTCACAGCTAACAACATATACTCCATTTTGCTTGTTTCACATGCCAAATGTCAAGTGTGAGGCTTCCTCCATCTTCCTGGGTGCAATACAGTAAGAATAATGACAGATAAATGCTGTTCATTTAGCCACAAAGGGGCCTCACTGTTCTTCACATCTCTTCTTAAGACTCTCTTTAGCCATGCTTCCTATAAAAAACAGGTTTAGCAGCTGGTGTGCCAAGACCTCTGCCTATCATGCTAATATTGTCTCATTTGCATTATCCCTATTTATCCTGGTCTGTTGTCTCTTGTCAAGAATCAGATTATTTAGGGAAAGGACTGTTCGTGATAGGGACTCCCAGACACTACTGCAGTGCAAAATAATACATTTAACACAATTAATGCATCTAGAATTTTATCCAAAGGCTTAATGACATGGGTAGGATCCCCAAGACAGGAATCTGAGGCCAGTGCAAAAAGCAGTAGAAATCTTGCTGACATGTATAATTGTTTTTGTGACATAGTCTGACCTTGGCTGCACCATCAAGGCAAACAACTTTATTATCAATCTGGTAAGAACAGGAGGACTCTAGTCATTTCTAGATAAGGTTAAGAATTTTACAAAATCTTTCTGAGTAGTATTTCCTGCTCAAAAGCTTCATTTCTACTTGAAATTGAAATGTTTCCTACTTTGCACTAAATGAACAGCTGTCCAAATCTCTGGATGCACTTGACAGTCTTCTCAGAACTACAAATAAAAAGAATCTGAACTATCACTTGGCTTAAAATGAAATATTCCAGAAATATTTTATGTATACATACATAAAGCAAAAAAACCCCCAAACAAACAAAAAAGTCAGTTAATGCTGCACAGTCAGCAGTATTGCACACTATCACTGCTCAATTTACCCACCATCTCCCTGCCGTAGGTACATGGAGGGAAGTTCTACAGCTTACCCTGACAAGGAACAACCTCGGCTGATATTAAAAAGGAAGCACCAAACATTCAGTCTTAGAAGAACACCCCATGTTTCAGCTCAGGGATGTTTGCTAACAACTACCATTGTTGTACATCAGGGATGGAGGTGGACCCCAAGACATTCATGGATTCATATTTCAATAACTTATGGCCAGTCTAAACACAGCTAGTGCAGAGCATGGAGTGATGTCTTGATATTCAGATAGTCATGTACCCATCAAACATTTATTACTGTTCATATAATGGCAGCACAAAGGGCCCCAGTGAGATCCTTTCAAGGGTGCTCTGCAATGCTACACAATGTTAGCACAGTTATGTGGTCAAACATGAATCCAGTGATGACACATAGGGAAAGCATGGGGCTGTATGTGTACTCCCTGAGAGCGCTGGTGCACGCCCTGTCAGGCCGTGCTCCCCACTTAGGTGACAGACGGGGGGCAGGTAGGAGCGCTGGTGTCCCACTGCGAGTGCTAACCAGTGCTCCCCCTGCACAGTGCTGGATGAAGCAGCTGCGGCACTCCCAGAAGTGGCTATGGCCACTTCCAGGAGCTCTGCAGCCATTTTCAGGTGAGTGAGATTGGCAAGCCCAACTGGTTGCTGACTGGTCACTGGGGGAGCACATGCCACTCCCAACACAAATGGCACCAGTTACCCATGCATTAATCACAAGACAAATTCAGAGATTTCAAATAGGAAACTAGCTATTTATACATATGCTGGATGGGGAGCAGGGGTGCTTTAATTAGAGCTGCTCCAAAAACCGCTTTAAATAAAGCACTGGGAGTGTCTTCTGCATCAGCATCCCTGTGCTGACAAATGGCGGCAGGGGCACTTTAACTAAAGCTTGTCAAATGAGCTTTAGTTAAAGCACCCTGCCATCATTTTTCAGCACAGGGACATTGATACATGTGACACTAGAGGCTGCTGGAATGCAGTAATTGCCACGCTCCAGCAGACTCGATTAATCCATCAAGTCTCAAGAGCCTGTTATTCCCCTAATAGGGAACAATGTGTTAGGGAACAATGTGTAACATGAGGAATCTTCTGATAAAACTGGATTCCTAAAAGAAAAGGAGAAAAAGTTGTAGGCAATTCTCCAATTTTTATTCATTTCTTTAGCAAGCCCCATTAGTGTTCATGCAGAGAAAAAAGATTAATTGAGCATGCTCAGACACACTGTAATTACAGTGTGTTGGAGTAGCTAGGCTGCATGTATATAGGCACCCTATAGTGTTAAAATGTTCAGCCCTGTTATGGTGTTTCTGAGCTCTTTGCAAGAAAAGACTTGCTCTATTATTGTTCTGTGGTCAAAAAGGAGTGAAAAGTAGGAGTTGGCATTTTCTGAGGGGTGTCTCAAGTCTCTCAAGGAGTGCCTCTCGTTTACTGAAGGCTGCCTCAAATCTAAAAAGGTTAAAAACCACTGGACTATATGGACTAAATCTTATCTTCTCACATCATCATTTTTGAGAGCTGGCAGGAAATGTAACAAAGAGGCCCGAGCATGTGATTAATTTGGAAAATGATAAATTAAACTGTTTCAGAAGAAACCAAATGAGACTCACCAAGAAAGACTCTTCATTTCAAGTCTGGGAAAAATAATAGCTGTGAAATAAGAGGCTTTCTAGTGGCCTGAATCTAAATCCAATGGTATATTTTCTCTAAAATCCTTCATCAAATCCAACCAAGTCTCAAGACAACATAAGTACTATCAAGTCTCAAGAGCCTGTTATTTCCCTTGTAGGGTACAACATGTTAGGGGACAATGTACAACATGAGGAATCTTTTGATTAAAACAGATTTCTAAAATAAAAGGAGTAAAAGTTGTAGGCAATCCTCTAATGTTTATTTATTTCTTTAGCAAGCCCCATTAGTGTTCATCCAGGAAAAGAAGATAATTGCTCAGAGTTTGGCAGGTCACCTGACAAATTGCCTTCTGGTTTACTGATTTACTGTCACACTGAAAAGGTAATAAATCAAGAAATCGCTTCATTTAGAAATACAGGATTAATGGTGGGATTCAGAGAAAGGGCACAAGGCATCAGAGAGAAATGGAGAGCTCAGATGCTCTGAGGGCAAGCACCTGCAGGATGGTGCTGTCTGCTTCAGGTGCAGCAGCCAGTTGTGAGACCAATCAGGCTGAAAGGGCACATCTACACATTCAATTATGCACATTAAATCTATTATCTACTTTGGGCACCTTTACATGTGCTCCAGGAGTAGAGGGGCAGTACTTTAAATAGAATGGCTTCTAGAGTCATTCTAAAGGGCCACAGCATCTCATATCAGTGTCCCTGCGCTTCGAAATGGCGGCAGAGGTGCTTGAACTAAAGCTCATGAGCTTTAATTCAAGTGCCCCCACCACCATTTTGAAGTGCAGGGACACTGATACATGAGATGCAGGAGCATGCTGGAGTGCAGTAATTACTACACTCCAGCAGACTCGATTAATCAAGTCTCCTCTGATGCGCTGCAAATGCTCTGTGCTTGTGTATAGGCACCCATTGTGAGGTGCTAGAAAAATGCACATTAGCCTATTTTAATGAGCTTTAGCAAAATAGCATGGGTTGTGATGCTTTAATGCACATTAAAATAGGCTAATGCACATTAAAGCACACATGTAGATGTGCTCAAAGAGTGCAGATCATGGTCTCACTTCTGGCATTTTAAACTAATGTGTTGTTTTGGAGGCTCTTGAAGAAAGAACACTACCTGGGCTTGAGGACAGACGCAAGACGGTCCTTGGGCCTCGTATACCTTATGATGCTGTTTTTAATTACATGAAAACAGTGGGAGAGTGTATGAGAGAGGTTCCTCGTGTCCTTTCCACCACTGCCCAGGCTAGGGTCAAGGTGTCATTGTTCATGCTGCCTTTTTTGGTGTTTAATTAATTCCTCGTGTTACAGAAGAGGGATTTTCAG
Organism: Caiman crocodilus; assembly: GCA_030014935.1. Taxonomy (NCBI): domain Eukaryota; kingdom Metazoa; phylum Chordata; order Crocodylia; family Alligatoridae; genus Caiman; species Caiman crocodilus. The sequence goes on from JAGPOW010003685.1 coordinate 32,813,528, forward strand.
CTACTGAGCCTACAATGCTCTATAGTGGGCCCTTGGTACAACACTTATAGGTGAGCTGGCAGTGCTGCCTGGTATAGGGTTGTTGCTTGGCATTCCCACACTTACAAAACCTGTTTCAAATTGCTTATAACATTTAAAAGATTAAATTACTGCAGAATAGAACATTTCAGCTTTGGTGTATGCTTGTCTATTTTAAGGAAGCTTCAGCCAATATAGTTCAGTTATTTCCAAAAATGAGGCTAAGGGAAAATTATGTTGTTTTGGCATAGTAAAGGAATTCTTGCAACCATTTCATGCAGCTAGCACTCTTCTGCTTTAGAGCAAGGGCTTATTCATTTTTTAAAATGCTGAGTAGACAACAGCTGAACCCAAGGTACAAGAAGCAGAGAACAGGAGACAAAGAGTTAGAAGAGAAGCTGGAGGACAACACATTACTTTTACCATGAATTTCCCGTCTTTTTCAGTAATCCCCTGCCTCATTCACTGTTCACCTTCCAATGTTTGCAGCAACAGCTTTTACCTCTTCACAAACTTGAAATCATCTCCAGAATGAGTCCATTATGAACAGTGACACAGGCAAGGGTCCTGAATAAAAAAATATTATGTTCTCAAGTAGTTAAAGCTGAAATCCTAATGCATATGCACAAGGAAGGCCAAGTGACCTTTACAGTCTTTATTTTCTTTTAATGTTTGTGTATGTTTAACATTAATATTTTTCCCCAGCACTCTTTTTCCATGCCCGAATGGCAGGGCTTGCTAGTTCCTATTCCTAGACTAAGTTCACTGCAACTTCTCCACATATGCCTTTTTTTATTTCTGTACTTCATACTTCATCTATCAGAGAAACCAAGTGTTTTACAGTCATATCATATCCATCTGCTTATGGGGGAAAAGGCCAAGATACTGGGGAAGATAAAAGGAAATCGATAACAAGATTAACATTCCTAGTATTTATTCTTTCTGATCAACGAGTGTATTCTAGTAATACAGCAAGCAAAATCTAGATCTTCCAAGAATATTTGGTACAGACTACCACTGGACTTTACTTTCAGCCTCCTCTACCAATTCTATTTTTTTCCTCAGTCAAAAACCAGCACATGAACTTAAACATACCACAGTGAAAGACCATTAAATATTGGGATTCAAGAAATTTAGTTTTGATCTCAACTTTGTCACTGTCCCAGTGCAACACCTCAGGAGCATCACCTCATTCATCCAGTTTCTTTATTCTGTTAAAACACTATTAAAGAATATGTATATTTGCCACCTATTTTTGTGATCTTCTGCTGAATTTCACTATGCAAGTAAAATGTAGAATTTAAGTATATTAATTCAGTAGTTGTTAACCACTCTCTGCTTAGAGTTCATCCTGTTTTTTTGCTGCAAACCAAAATCTGCGTAACCACAACTGTGCCGAACTAACATTCTGTTGGTAGATTCAGCATAGAAGTCTCAAGTAATTATAGAATCAGAAAATTAAGGTTGGAAGGGACCTCAGGAGGTCACCTAGTTCAACTCGCTGATCAAAGATCCATCATAATCCATGGATTATGATCTCTCAAGGTGGTGGTTCTTGATTAAGGCCAGAGCTCAGTGGTGATGCTCTATTTGGAATGCAGGCTCCTGCTTCTTGTTTTTAACGAGCAATCAGGCCCATTAAAGGGTTTTGCCAAATAGGAACAAATCCACTTCAAGTGTAAATTAGATTTAACTTGCAATTTTGGGTGAAATAGAAATGGTGAACAATTTCTAGTTTTAGTATTAGTTCAGATTAAAGATAGTATTTAAAAAACTTTAAAATGTTTCAAAGCTGAAAAAAGTCTTTAATTTGGACTGAGAGCTTGGACGTTTTTCTGGCCATTTTGAGAAGAGAATTTCATCTGTTGTTGAGATCAAACTCCTTTATAGATAATAAACCAATGGCATTGTTTTACAATTCAGATGTCTTGGAAAAGAGGGAAGTCAGACTATGTTCTACTGCTACAAATGAGATAGAACTGCATTTCCACAGCATACTACAGTTATCACAGACACTCCCTTCTGTGCTTCACTTCTAAATGTTGTGCAAGACTTTTTCCTTCCTTCTCTTATCACACATGGGTAATGCTGATTTAACAGCTTCTATATCCATTTTTCTCTTGGAAGCTGGGTCAACCTATTCCTGAGATCAGACGAATGTATAAGCTAACAGATCAGTTATAGGCTGCCCCCTAGTGTAAAACCTTATTTTGCACTATAAATCTTCCGGTTTATCATTAATTCTGAATTTACCAGCTATCTTCTAAAGCAGCTAAAGATTTTCTCTATTTTCTCATAAGTATTAATTACAAATTTCCCTTCACTTCCTTGCTTAAGCATATCCTAGTCTACAAAGAAATATTTTATAAACCCTACATCCCTCATTTAGTTAAATGCTTTGCATATTCCTACTGATCAGCAAAACCTACCTTCCATCTCACTCAGCAGCACCTTATCCTATGTTTTCCTCTCAGTTTCTTTACACTTTTTATTTAGATTCCTTTTCTTTAGAGCAACTGCTTTCTGCAAATCCATTCATAGCTTCAAATTAAGTAGGTAGTAGCATAACATGAGGTGGGTGAGTGGGCACGTGCCACCTAAGGGGAAGGGTACCAGAAGAAAAGGGGAGGCGGAAGGGGACAGCTCATCCCAGAGGTATTGCTCGCACCACGGATAACTCCAGCATGTGTTGCTGGCTTAGGCATTCTGGGAATCGAAGCTTGGCAAAGCAGCGGTGGAGTTTGCTGCTGCTGGGGGGAGATGAGAATTTATCCCCCCTTTTTGCCACCTAATTCATCACTTTTTCTTCTCTCTCCATGTTGGCTTCAGAGGCAAAAAAAAATAAGGTGAAAGTTTCCCCCATCAATAGGAGCTTCAGTGGCAAAAAGAGAAAAGAAATGGGGTGAAAATTCCTCCGTCCCCCTTCCTGGTTGCAGTAAACTCCATTGACAAGCTAGAGAACTGCAATTCCCAGAATGCCTTGCACTCCATGACTGACTGGTACTCTGCTCTGTTTCTGCGCTTGCAATCCAGAAGGTAAAAGAAGGAGTGTGTAAGGGGGGGGAATAGCTGTCCAAGGCTCATTTTTTCACACTATGCCTCTGGAGATAGGCTGTTATCTAGGAAAGTGTATGCCTCTCTGCACCAGTTAATCTATACGGTGCTGCCCTTCCTTGCTTTCTGCCTCTATAAACTACAAACAAATGAGCTGCCTATAAAAAACCTCCAGATGTGCTGTGCAAGGAAATTCTCAATGTTTCAGTTTTATCAGCAAACTCAGATATTTCCTCCTTGCTCTTCCCAGCCTTTTTGCTTCCCCAATTCGAACTCAGAAGTGATTAAAAAGTTTTAAACGGTCACATAAAACCCAAATTTCATAACATATCAAAAGTAACTCTTGATCCTGCCATCAGGACCATAATCTGCTTCTCCCTCTCTTCCCTCCCCCATCCCACTTGCATAGTCCCTTACTCTCCAGCTCAGGAAAAGTAAATTGAATTCTCCTCTCCCACAAGTAAGAATAAGAAATACCATTATATTCGAGTTAGCAGGTTACATCAGTGCAAAGGTGGCCAGAGATCAGAATTGGACCCAGCATAAGTAGTTATAACAAGTGTAGCAAACTTAGAAAAAATTCTGATTTCTACATCACACAAAAAAATTCACGCTATTCACAGTTATCTTAATGAATGTGGCAGCTGTTAGTATGGTTGCTGGAACTGACGCAGTTCAAGACAGATGTGACTAGTGGAGTGCAGTGTCATGGAAGCAGCTTATTTGTAGAGGGCCTAAACTGATTTATTATCATGGGACATATGTAGTCCAAGCCATATCCTGTAATCTTTGCTGTGGAAAAACTCACATTGAACTCAGTATTTTCTAAGTACAAGTAAGCTAAAAATGAGAATTTTGTCACAGAAAAATATATTAGGTTTGACCTTTTCAACCTAAGTCAACATTTTCCTTGCCTTTAAATAATTATTTCTGAGTCTTTAAACCTGAAAGTATTTTAAACCTCTCATAATGAGACTCCATTTGTTTTCTACCATGTGTTACTGCATTGCTTTTAAATTTTTTTGTTTGAACAAAACTAGTTCATTCTCATAGTCAAGGGCTTATTGCTCAAGGAGTTTAATGGGGTGTGCTCTTGTTAATTATCTGCAAGTACAAATAGTAGTATCATCTTACCATTAAAAAGCAAACATTCACACAAACATTCTACTTTCTCTTACATTAGGACAAGCTTCTTTTGAGTACATCAATGCATGGATTACTCTCTTTTTCATTAAAATGTCCGTTAAAAGTTATAAGTAGCACTTTCACTACTACCAGCAGGTAAAGCATCCAACTTTTAGAACCTATCCAAAACCTAGTCCTGGATGATCTATAGACCACCCCAGAATTAGAAGTAATCACCACCACTTCTGGTTTAACAACCCAGCTTAGCTATTGGTGAACTAATTAACCAATGAACATTATATGAACATGTTGCTCATATTACTTTTCTGTGTACATACATGTACACACACACACATTCACTCACCTCCCCCACCCCCAAGAGCTGCTGTCTGACAATCTCTTGCTATTCAAATTTAAGGGATGACACAATGGACGAATGTGATAGATTAAGGGAACAAGGTAACAGCCAGACAATTGTGATACATGTGATAACCAACCCTTTGAGCACAGAAGAGGAGCATTATTCTCCCTCTCCCTGCAGTTGTTAATTTCTGTGGCTGTACAACAATAATTCCGTAAAGCATTTGAGAAGACATTTGCATGAAAGGTCACAGATAATTAAGTTTGTTGCATTTGTTTATATAGCACCACACACACAAAATCACACAGTCTTTAAAGCACTGACCCGCTCCATGGGGAAGTCCCTGGGGTTCTGTGTGTATAGGTGTCCTTCTGTGAAGCATACCATATATACTTAAGTCTTAGTTGGGAAGCTGAAGCTCTTATTTTCTCATCCTACCCTCACAGCTCTCCATGACTGAAGACCTCTTCTGTTTTTATCAAGAAGAAGAGTAAGAGAGTAGACATTTGCTTTTGGCTGCTAAGGATACAGCTGTGGAATTGAAAGTATTTGCATCTTTGTCATCTCAAGTGCAGCAGTTGCTTCCTAAGAAGACTCAACCAAGTGCAATGCAAATCCAAATCCTAGGTCAAATTTCACTCTAAAAGTGAAATTCCACCAATGATGGCTTTCAGTGAAAATTACAATGCTGCATATCTTCTCATCTTTAGTTGCCTGTAGGCTTGGGATTATAACGTTTCACCTTTGCCAGCATTTTCTCGCAATACATTTTTTCCAATCTAGTGATCATCACACTCTGCTGGGATGCATACCAAAGATATCTGATTTATTCAATAATTCATAAAGGAAAAAGTTCTCATCCAAAGAAAACTTTGTGTTTTCTATATTTATCCTGTAATCTCTCACTTTTATTGGCAGGAAGTAGGTATATTTTTGCCATCCGAAAGCAGCAATGTCAAAGCACAGCTCAACTCCAAAGACACAGTTGGTGGCTATAGAATTGCTTTTCAACTGCTGTTTTTGAAGTTGGCTGTTCCATTGTTTGTATCATTTCTATAATGTATTTAATGATCAAGACTCTGCCACTATAACCAGAGAATATACTGCATACAGCCTATTTGGCCTATCCAAATCATGTTGTTTTATTCCCTTTGAATGTTGCGAGTTTAGTGAGTATCTTTTGTTTACCTATATCTTTTGTGCTTTTTTTTTTCCTTGGTCATGGATATGATATAAAGATCAGACCATTTTTAATTGTGCACTACAGCTTGTTAGGCTCTTCAGAGATCTAAAAATAATTTTTTTGCAGCAGCTGTTATATTTTACATATTTTTAAAAGAATTGTGTGTGTAAGTAACATAGTCAAATGAAAAACATATGTCCACGGTTAATAGTATACAAAAAGAGCACTATGTATATCACCGAGAAATGAATAACATAAGCTTTGGTTATTGGCTTAAATGACTACTTTACAATCATTTTCCGCCATAAAAGGTGCGAACTCTGAGGGAGGGGGGAGTATTGCTGGGAATGGTGCCCTCTCTCATCTTAAAATGTGTGAGAATCCAAACAGATTATTTATATGCAGCATCTTGTATTGATTACATTATGTTACATACTGTGCAATTCACTAGGACTCTTAAAAATATACTTTCAAAAATCCTAGTTTGTAGTGGATGAACCTCTAAAGGTTTTGTTCTTATAGTGCAATGGTTTCAAGCTTCTGTTGTACTTGGCTTCTTGAAAATGGTGTAGAAAAATGTAATAGTCTATATAAGCAAGCATGCACACAGGGAAAATAGGCCTGAAGGCCTTACATACTAAGGTACAATTCTGCAAAGACTTAAGCATATCTGACCTTGTATAATTAACTGGGTCTTAAATAATTAACTAAATAGACAAGTGAGAAGACGCATAATAAGTAAAGAAAACAAAAGGTTGCACGTTTTCTATGCAACATTAAAAATATGGAGATACATGGAGTTATGAAGATACATTAAGAATATGGAGATACCACATGATCCCAGCTATTACACTGTACAAAGACACAAGGCTACCTGTGTGCTCTGGCAGGGTTCTTGTTGCTTCTGCCCAGCACAAAAGGGAGGTTCACTAAAGGGGTCTCAAACTGTTTAAGGGAAAATTACCCAATCTTTATACCACTGAAGGTAAGAGGATATGAATGGGCAGAAGACTAAACACTGTTTTTGGATACTGTTTTTCCTTCTCTCAGTTGTTTATGTGTTCTGACTTTATTATCAGTTCTAGTCTTTTTGTAGGAAATTCTGCAAAATTATTGTTTTTTAATAATCTAGAGAAGAGGAAGTTTTCTTTGGGACAGATTTGGGGACTGAATCCCAGGTACAAAGGGCAGCACAGAAAAATCTATGGAAACTCTAAAAATGATGGTAATAAATGGTGCACAATCACAAGTCTCACTGACTAAGCAGAAATGGTGAAAGGGTGTAATATGTAAAGGAAACGAAGCTGGAGTTGGAGGGTGCACTTTTTGAATACCCTGCAAAGAAAAGACCAGAAGTCTGCATAATGGGGCACCACAATTTGCTGATATGGCCTTTATTTCCAACCCATGGGTTCTGGTTCCTTTCCCTAGCCTTTTAAAAGCAAGGAATTACAAAGTAATAAATATTAATTCACATAAGCACAAATAACTGCACACAGTAGGAAGAGAAGAAACTACAGTCATGGAGAAGAATTACATGTACTGCTCTTAATAATAATGCAGTGGACTTGAGTCATCTGATCTGCCTGTTAACTTCAGTTTATAAGTTATTTCTTACCTCTTGCACGTTCTTTACTCTTGATTGGAGAGGGAGCTTACAGGGGACAGGCTGAAGAAGCACATTAGTGGTGTCTATTTCCATAGTCAGTATGTGGCACAGGAATCCCTTCTACTGTGCCTGGCCACCTCTGCCAAACTGCCTGCAGCTGTGCACCCAGCCTATTCACTGGGCTGTTCTCTCAGCCCTGGATTCCATGCACTTTGGGACTTGCAAGAGCAGCTGCAGCAACAGGTGCTCTCTGCCCACAATGTTCCTACCCCTTCCCAGGCTCAACTTGGGTAGGACTGCACACTTGGGGCAGCATTTCCTCTCAGCAGTGGGAAATCTACAGTAGGATTTCTTCTAATTCTTTACATACACACAGCTTTTTATGTGGAGGAGTCAGCTCCCTTTTCCACCTGTTACCTGATCAGTCAGGGCTTAAAATGAGGCTGGCTCTTTCACACTTTGTGTACCATAATCTAACCCAGAGGGCACTGTGATATCATTCTTTTTGTGAAAGCTGAGAATGAATGCTGAGAATTCCTTTACATCTCTAACTCCTACCTTTCTCATAGGCCTGATATAATGAGTGCAATAAGTTATCTGGTCTGACTGTGGCACAGATGCTAATTGAAAGTTTTCTAAATAGAAAATAAATTTTTAGAAAAGGAATTTATATTCTTAAAACTCTCAGAAGAGGGTTGATTTGACAACCCTTTAGTACTAAAGCTCAAGTACAGGCAGTCCTCAACTTACGACGTTTCAGGTTACAATGTTTTGCACTTACAATGTTTATAAATTGACACTCTTTCAACTTTACAATGCCAGTTTTGACTTACAACACTTGATCCAATGCAATGCCACGCCAGCAAACACGTTTGCTGAGTGGCTCATCTCCCTGGAAAACATCTGTCCAAACTTCCTTGGACAATTTCTTTAAGAAAGCAGACAAGACTCCAGAAAAAACTGCAGCCAAGACTCCTCAGAAGACTCCAGCCAAGAACCTTTAAAAAAGTCCAACCAAGAGCCCTTCAAAAAGTCCAGCCAAGTCACCTCAAAGAAGTCATAGATTTATAGATGTTAGGGTCAGAAGGGACCTCAATAGATCATCAAATCTGACCCCCTGCATAGGCAGGAAAGAATGCTGGGTCTAGATGACCCCAGCTGGATGCCTATCTAACCTCCTCTTGAAGACCCCCAGGGTAGGAGAGTGTACCACCTACCTTGGGAGCCTGTTCCAGACCTTGGCCACTCTAACTGTGAAGAAGTTCTTCCTAATGTCCAGTCTAAATCTGCTCTCTGCTAGCTTGTGGCCATTATT
>JAGPOW010003685.1:32822292-32850547 GCA_030014935.1 Caiman crocodilus
TTCCTCCCTAGGTGCAGCACTTTGCATTTCTCCTTGTTGAACTGCATTCTGTTGTTTTCTGCCCACTTGTCCAACCTGTCCAGGTCTGCTTGCAGCTGTGCCCTGCCCTCCGGCGTGTCCACTTCTCCCCATAGCTTTGTGTCATCTGCAAACTTGGACAAAGTATATTTCACTCCCTCGTCCATGTCACTGATGAAGACATTAAAGAGTATCGGTCCCAGGACCAAGCCCCACGGGACCCCACTGCCCACACCCTTCCAATTCGAAACCGACCCATCTATCACTACTCTCTGGGTGCAACCAGACCATATCATCTAAAGAAAGTCCTTCCAAATCAATATGATTGCTATTTATAATATAACTATATTAATGTAGCTATATTACTAAATTATAATTGATTGAGTACAAAATTCTGGGGTATTTTTGATGAAAATAGGGTACTGGGCCTTGGTTCAGGAACAACCCTCCATTTATAACATTGTTTCTTATGAGAAAATTGGTTCCGAGTCACAACGTTTCAACTTAAGACACGGTTTTAAGGAATCAATTGTGTCGTAAGTCCAAGGATTGCCTGTACTGCTACAAGTAGACTCAAGCCAGAGAGAAGCTCTTTCTCTTCCCGTTCTGGAATTCAGCTGTTAATCCACTCTCAGCAGAACCTTTTCTCTCTCTGAAGTGACTCCAAGCCAGCTTTCTAAGTGGTCGGTGAGGCTTAGCTTTTTCTGACATCTCTCACTTAACCTTTATCTCCACAAGCTACAACGATGTGACTGTTTTTCCTCTATCTACAGTCTGGCAGTGCCTCTGATGCAGAACACTTTGAAGACACTTTACAGGGATTGGGGTTGAAAAAGGCAGTTTAAAATTGTATCACTACATCTTTTGCAGGGAAAGACAAATATTGTCATAAGCAAATGCAATGTGAGATCAGTGAGTAAGACTATAGAAATGAGGTTTGAAAATGTTACATTTGACACTTTTGTGTTATCCCTCATGGCTGGTAAATTATCTAGTTTTGGAAATTCTGTGATTGCCATCAGCATCTTCCTATATTTTCATTCAGATGAATTGAATCTTAGCATGTATCAAGAAACCCCAAAACTAGTGAATGAGAACATAATGTATATGTCTTGTACAGAGTTTAGAAGTAGAACAGTTAACACCATTAGCATTTAAGATGTTGTAATTAAGCTTTGCAGTTAATGCCCCATTAAGATGAATGGGAAAATTCACATCTCTCTTTGGCGTTGTTGTTTCAAGCTATCTAGATAAAGACTCACAAAGATAATTACATTCTAATTTTCCTTTCTGCTTCCTGGATATCAAAACTAGAATTTTATACCCCATCACCCACTTCACTTTGTATCATCTTGACAACAGTCATTTCACTCCCTTTAATAATCTCTACTGACTATATACATATTCTACCGAAGACAGAATGATGTGTGTGTTCATATGCAAACTTGCTATCTTTGTCCTTACTTCTGCCAGCTTCAAATTTAGACTGTACTTCTATATTACATATTTCTAAATTGCAATATCTGTCTAAGATGGTAAATACCTTGGGGCATATATTGAATGTCCTGTGTGTACAGGTAATAAGCACAATGATAGCACTCAAATAATAATTTTTTCATTGTTGCTAAGTACATTCCCAAATATTGAACTCATCTTTTTAATACTCTAATTCTCTCTCTTGGTTGGTAGTTCGCATTTCTTTTATTTTTCAGACACTTAGTCCTACATTTCCTGGTATAAATTTAATTTTGCTTTAGGTGAAGTGCTCTAATTCTGCAGACAGCATCCTCCTCTGCAGCTTTTGTACTTATTGTTGCATCTTTGTGTCAGCTCTCACTTGCAGTCCATGATTCCCAATTGCAGTGTCTCTCTATAACCTTTCTGTTGATTGCAGGAGCAGTTTCATTGCCACTGAAAAGAAAATTATTGACAATTCATAACCTGTTATAGTTCCCTTTCCACCTGCTATTTTCTAACTCCCTAGTCTATTGTGAACTTCATGAAGATTGCTTTTTAAAAATCTTTTACCATCTGCTGTATACTGCTTAGTGTTTGATATCCTGTTAGGGTTTCTTGAACCAATTTTTACAGCCTAGTCCTATTTGCATTTCCCAAGCTGAGCCAAGAGACAATTAAATAGCAGACAATTTGTGAGTCCCAGTCCATCCCTACTGAGTTGGGAATGTCATGCTTAAATATTCCAGGTAATCACTGAGGCTTTAGTCCCACCCGGTCTCTGTAAATGCTGATCTAGTTATTTTACAAGTACTTATTTCTACTACACTTAAAAATGATCATGTAAAACAAGTCAGCCTGGTTAACATCCTTCTGTATAACTCCAACCTTGTCTGGGAAAATGTGTTAATATGTCTAAACAACAAGAACTCTAAAGTATGACTTCCATAGGGTCAAAATGTGTTCCTTAGCACTGCAGCACTCTTGACTTTTTTCTCGTGCAACATCGCTGTCAGTGGTGTGACTGATGGGGGATGACAGGGTCAACCACCCTGGGCACTGACTTGTCAGGGGGCGCAGGGATGCAAAAAAAAGCAACTGCAGCTAGCAGCTGCAGATTCATGATCATGAACCAGAAGTCACTGCATCTGCTGTGCCATGGGTGCCCGGCCATATCCATACACCAGTGATCATTGCTTTTGTTTAGTCTCGTGTAGTTAATGTTGACCTTTCCTCTGCTATCTATCTAGGACCTCTGTCCATATAGATTGATTATATTACTAATTGTATGCAGGCCAAGGAATATTCATGCCTTCTGCTCCAATACACATACATAAATTAATATAATATTTATACCCTAATTTCATCCCAAGGCCCTTTGCTAACAATATAATGCTCATACAGCAGTGAAATACAGCATCTGGTGTCAAAAGTGCCAACCAACAACTTGAAGGACATGTTCAACCAGCAGAGAGAGCACATTTTTTTGAGAAAAGTACCCTTGGATTTCAACTGGCAATGAGAAGCAAAAAGGATTTAGTCTTTGAGTGGCTCACAAAAGACCACTTCTCAGTACATTAGATGGAATTGTGTTTACAAGAAGAATGAAAGACTGCGTTACTTGTGCCATGATTGGAATTTGTGCTTCTGTGCTTACACATACAGGACATTTTCATCTTAATTGGGCCTGTCTGCTAATTTTTGCTCATATTTCCTTCAAACCATGGGCATAAAATGACCCCTCAATATGTCAACCTTTGCATGAGCCACCTAGAGAAGAAATTTGAAATTGCACCATCAGTCTGTACTTACATAGATTGTATTTCCATCATCTGGACTAAACACCTAGACTCACTTATTGATTTTCACCACAAACTTAACAACCCTCATTCCTCCATCAGACTTTTTCTAAAATAATCCTATGCTAACATCAACTTTCTAGATAACACAATCCACATCTGGGAGTGCAAGTCCCAAAATGAAAGCACCTTAAAGACCATCATATACAAAAAACCCCCAAAACCCATGGACCATCATGCTATGTCCATAAGACCAGCAGCCATCCTAAGCACACAAAAAAGCTGTAATCTATATTTCTGGCTGTAAGATACCAGCACATCTGCTCTGTAAAGAGCACTTGTGATGCCTATCTGGCCAGTCTGAAATCTGCCTTTATATAAAAAGGACATTCCAATAGAGAAATAGACCATATATTTGAAAGAACTACCCAAGTACCCTGCAGCAACCTGCTACATTACAAAAAGTGACCCACTGGTGACTGCACACCCCTGGTGGCCACCTGTCACCCCATACTGGAACCAATTAGAAGAATACATCAAACAACTTTTATTCTTGACAAAGATCGAACCTTGAGAGAAATATTCCTTGCCCCTTAATTCTTGGCTTTCAAACGAGGCCCTGACTTTGCCCAAGTCATCATCCAAAGCTAGCTCCCCATTGCTCAACAATTATCAAGCGGGACAAAGCCTTGCGTTAGCAATAGAAGTTTAACCTCTGAACACATCTCCACTGGTGCTACAATCAACACTCCTACCCCATAATAAATCCATCAAAATCTGTAGATCCTAAATCTGCCACATCCAAAGATGTGATGTATCTGATCCAATGCACCAACTGTGCTCATAGTAACTGTGGGTGAAACAAAGCAGCAGCTATGCGCCAGAATGAATTCTTACAGAAAAAATATAAATGACATACACACATACATCAGTAGGAGCACATTTTTTACAGAACAACCACACCCTCTTTGACTACACTTACGCTTAAGGAAAATCTATCAAACACCTTAAAAAGGTAAGCTTGTGAACAAAAATTCAGCTGGGTGGGAAAGCTAGGAACCAAGGACTGAACACCAACATTGGTTTTATGATGTATATAATCTACCTGATTCTTGAAATTCTTCCTACACGCTACAGATGATAATGATTCTCCTTCCTTTTGACAGGTCTTGATCCCCAAAGTAATCAAGCTCCTCTTTTTCTGCTAATTGTTTGTCTGCTACCACAGGGAATTTCTCCCCCTTCCAATTTCACACTCTTCTTAACAATTGCTGTGCTTGCTTCCCTTTTCAGACTTGAAGAATGCATTGCATTTGAAAGCTTGCCTAACTTTATCCTAACCATGCAGTTGGTCCAATAAAAGATATCACCCAAAAATAGCCTCTTGCATAATTCCTGGACCATTATGGCTACAGCATTACTCTAACCTTACTTGTACTGAACTCCATCTCACTCCACATATTGAATTCAATAGGGGAGGTTCCCTATCCTACCTAATCTCAATTTGGTTGAGGTTGGGGAACCATCAGCTGTAGCTTCCTGATTCCTCACTGCTCAAACCTGGTGCAAAGTACAACTGCCTGTCAAAGACCATATAATATTGGAGAATGGACATAGCTAAGCTCCCCTGACATGTCCTAACCCATACTTCCTTTACCCTACATGGAGGATTTGAGGTCAGTTCTACCAGTTTTACAACAGTGGAAAGCTCCTTTCTCTGGGTCAGATTTCCCATGGGCTGTTTCTGGCTTTGATCTTATGTTATGCACAAACTGGCCTAATGGAAATAAACAGCTTTTCTTACCATTTCTTCTTTCGGATATCTATTTTATTTTCACTTTCTACACTAATAGTTGAATTTTCTGTTAGTTTTAGGTTTTGTAGTAGTTTGATTTTGAAAAATCTTAATATTGGGCCACATGCAAGTTGAGAGCTTTTACTTAAAGCAGTAGAACAGCTATGTCTTTTTAGTATTCTTGGTTAATGTGAAGTGGTCCTGTTCAACTGGCCAACAAAATCAGGTTAACATTGCTTTTCACCTAAGCAAGCTTTTACTGAAATGTTATCTAGGATTTTACTAACTGGTATACGCCATTAACCGGAATTTCAGCAACAGGGTGCACATGGCACCATGCCCTACCACATTCCTGTCTGCTGTGTCATTTTCTTTCCTGGCTGTGTGCGCGCCCCTCCCCCTGCTGCAACAGCCCATGGCCAGGCTGCCCTGGCATTTGGGGGGAAGCGCATGGCCAGATGTGGAGGGGGTTGGGACCTGACTGAAGTACCGGCCCCTCCCGCTCTTCCCAGGGTCAGAGCCAGGATCCCTGTCCCCCTGTGCAGTGGTTCTTCCACCCCACCACTTCATGCTGGCCAGAAACCCTGTGCCTCAAGAAACCAGCACTTTTAGCTTACTGGCACCTCTCATTTCCCACTCATGCCAGATAACAGGGATTTATTTTTAAGGGACTGAAACACAGGGTCTAGGCACAGCAACCCCCAGCACATGTACTGAGCATGGTATGCAATGCCATCTTGCTTGACACACACCGCCACGGAGCCCAGACTACTCCCAGCAGGCAGTTAGGAGGCTGCAAGCCCTGCTGCAAGCAGACTGGGCCTCATGGGCCGGCTGCAGCTGGAAGGCTGCAAACAGTTGCTCCGGGCTACAGCATGTCAACACTCCAGCACCTTCCAAAGGTAGACATTGTGTTTTTTCCAGCACTCCGGGCAAAAAATGTTGCCTACCCCCGTCTAGGGCATTGATTATAGTGTAGCTATTGCATGTATGTTCCTTAGAAGCAGAATGCCAAAAATCACTGTCAGGGGTCCAGAAGAGCTTGTTTATGGAAGATGTTGGTGGCTTGGAATAGTGAGCAAGGGAACCACTGACTTATGTTTGTTCCTACTCTGTTTAGGGAAATGTAACTCCAAACACAAATAGGATTGCATCAAAGAAATGCCTGACTCATAATCAATTTGTCCTCCTAATGGAAGTATCTCAGCAAGCATTAGTTAATCATTTAGGGCAAAAGGTATAATAGCACTTTTAACCACTGCTGTGTCTAAACTAGGGAGGTCTCAGGTCAATGGCTGGGACCAAAATAATAGGGAAAAATTGCTTTGGGTTGACTTGGAACATTTCAACACAGCAAATATTTTGCTTATTTTGTGATTTATTTTAACTTTTTTACCACTTTTTAAAGAAAGATCCACTTCAAAACATAAAGGCACTTTGGGACGATAAGTCAAAATCTTTCATTTTGAAATACGTTAAGACAAACAAAGTGTTTGATTTTCAAACATCACCCCACACAATTTTTTAAGTTGCAATTATTTACTAAACTTAACCCAAGTCCCTGGGCTGTTTCATTATCCCCAAAACTGCATTTTTTTTACTGAAATTTGGTCACTGAAAAATTACAGCCAGCATTAGTCTTGATGTGCTCTGAGAAGGGTTGGGCGACAGTGATTAGAATGCTGGAAGCCATTACTAGAGCTCAACTGGTGCTAACAGTGATGGAAATATTTTTGGCAGCTGGCTCTAGTGTAGACATAGCCAATAAGTGCTTCAAACCGGACGCTTCATCTCTTAAACCCCCATTAGCACTCATCAGCATTTGACTCTTATCCAGCAGCATTTCTTCCTAGCAAATGCCTGATCCAAAGTAATGGGCAGCTTTCCATTAACTTTAGTAGGTTTTGGATCAGGCCGTGGCTAGCTGCTACCCAGTGGCTGCTGAATAGCTTCAGAGAACAATTTAAACTTTCAGGTTTTTTCTATTCTCATTCCTTTTTTTTATAATGAAACCAAATCATTTCTTCAGCAAGTCTGCCTTCTCCCTCTTCCATATGTTCCCTGCCTACATAAATACCTTTAGCCTCTTTATTAATTCTTTGATAAATATGTTCATATCTTCTTCTCTCTGCTCCTTTTCTGCACTACTCTCATAAATGTAACAGTTTTTGCCCTAATTTGGCCCTGTCTATGGTGAATACAGACCCAGTGGAAGTGAGTGCAACTGTCTTAGCTTCAGTGGTGCTTATATGGCATGCCCCAGGTCTAAGATTAACACTGTTTCTCTAGCCTTGCAGTTAACACTCTCTTTCTGTGGCTCTCCTCCCACCAAGACTTGAATAATAAAACATGCTGCAAAGCAGTGGTGTTCCTGAGACATAACATTTGGGGTGGCAGATGGGGTGGTAAAGAAACTGTTTGTGGGGGTGGGGTATGGCCCCTCGCATTCCACGCCCACAGCATATATTTTTAATATTAAATATAATGTGGAAATATAGTACATTTTAGAGCTGTATTTTATCAATATATTATCCTCTTAAGTGCAGTACTTTATAAACATTGATAAACTAATAATAAATAAACTCATCGCTACTCCTCAGAGAGCAGCCATCATAATGTGGCAGTATAAGCTGGAATGGCAACTGGGACATTGTGGTGGTGCAAAGCGTAGATGTCTTTGAGTTCATGGCTTGATGGGGTGGGACCCATGGATGGGTCTATTTGACTCTTGCTAACTCAGATGGTTTGCCTGGATGTATATATAGCAGAATTTGGCTTATGGGCATTAGTGCATACATACTAACATAGTGGTTAAGTAAAATGGGAAGTGTTACTTAGGGTAAAATTTACCTTGAATATTAATTATGGGACAATTAAAAACATATACATGTCAAATGAGAAAAAACGTGATTCAACCATCTGTAGTCACACTGGATGCAGCTCTCCATCTCATATTGTTGTTCATAAAAATTCAAAGACCAGGTAAAGTGCTGTTATTTTGATTTGGTCATTTCACTACCAGTTTTCACTCGCTCTGTGCTGGTATAAATGAGGATGCAAGGTATGAAATAATGGGAAAAGCATCCCTAGTAACAAGGTCCTTCTCCCAAAACAGATCTCAGGACTGAATGGATCTGCTCATAAGGCAAAGTGCAACCCAGCATGTGGAAAGCACAGAAATGAGTGTAAAGAAATAGCACATTGAACAATACAAAACGCCAGTCGCATGGAAACCTGAATCTTACTGAAGGTATTTTCATATCTCTAACCCAGTTGTGTGCCCTTTGAAGTTACTGACAGAACTCCCACTTGGATAAAGTGTACTCAGAAGAGAACTAATTCATAGAGGTCTTTGCTGAATAACTTTGAGATCATCAGGGATAGTAGGGTTGCTAATCCTGTTTGAATCCATTCTGGGAGGATTCTGGAATGCCAACATACCCACAACACACAACGCAAGTGTGCCCTCATGCTTGCGTATCGGTTACAGATTACAGTGCATAGACTTTGCATCAGGAAGGCAAATGCACATTATTCTTTCATTTTAAAAACCCACTGGAGTTCAACATTTAAAATTTATTTTAATGAATGTCCTATCATTTATCTCCCAGGTGACTCATAGTAGTCTCCTGGAGATTTATATCTAATTCCTGGAGACTCCAGGGCCATCCTGAAGGTTTGGCAACCTTAAGGGATACACAGATAATTTCATAGCTAATAAGCCTGAGCACCATTGTATCCTTACTTTTGACAGCCCCACTTAATTTCTCTGTTAGTTGAAGGAGATTATCTCCATCCAAAAACTGTAAGAGTTGGCTAGCAAGCAACTTAATGTTCTCTATTCTTCTATTTTTTTGAAGAAAAATAATAAGAGAAAAACTCCTGTGGAACATGTACATTTTATCTTACACACTGAGAAGCTGTTCACATGAGCACCAGTGATCTAATAATTTATTCTGCTTATACTTGTTTAAACAAATGTGTGTGCAGCAAACATTTGTGTAAAGTGGGCATTTTTTATTTTCTCCTACTAGAATTGGCAGATCTCTAATGTATGGTAGGTCTTTGTTTGTCTGTCTGTATACAGTATGCACACAGAATAGCCAGACATTCAGAGAGAGAATTAGAAATGGCTAGTGCATTTATGCAAGAACATTTTTCATATGCTAAGTGTCTATTTGCTCTATTTCCTCACATCTTCCCCTCTACCACCTCCTTTTTGGGGGGACTTTTATCTACAAAAAGTGAGATGAGATCTGCTAGATTGTGCAAAATAAAATTCCTATTGTTTTCATTAAAGATGGACAAGAAGCAGTAAAGACACCCTGACACACGCACACATGCAAAGAAAACAGATTTGTTTTGACAGTGTATTATACTACAAAAATATTTATGAATGTAAGCTGCAGCAAAGTGCATCAATCTTAGAGAATGCAGACTCTGCATACTGTATTCACTAATTTTATAGCAGTGCATGGAGATATGAATGAAGCCCACTCTCTTTTTTTGCTAAATACACTCTTAGCAGGGTACCACAGTAATTTACAATTGAAAACATTTTTAAATGTCAGACTTTTCACAAAATGGTAATATTTCTTCCATACACTGTAAAGTGACCACCCTTTATTTTGCAATCAGAGAGCAGAGCTGGCAGAACTGAAATCGTTTGGCAGCTGCAGAGATGAAACTGAACTGAACAAACAGTTTCTTAAGTGATGCTTGGATAGAAGAAATTGGAAATGGTTCAGTTTTTTTTTTTAATTCATTTAAATGTGTGAATCCTGCTTGTTACAGGATGTAATTTATTACATATATAATATGTTATATTATATATAATTTAACATGTGTAACATATGCACATCACTATATTTATTTTATGATAATACTAAGGATGTTGAAGAAAAGTATTAGGAGAAATTCCTACTATAGAAAAAATACAGCAATGTAAATAAAGCTGATTATAGTCAGTACATGCATGCAACAGTATACAGTTTTTGCAGCAATCTGTACATGTGACATGATAAATTATTCTTAATTTTATTGTCCAAACTGAATTCTGCTTTATAAAGTGGAACCTTCCCAAAATGACTAGTCAAAGGCCACTGCCTACCTGCAGCAGATATTCAGGGAGGCAGCTTCATACTGTGCTGAGAAATGCTGGCTTTGGAAATTTAATATGTGTTATCCATCAAGGTTTAAAAATGACAGATTTATACACAACTTTCTGCACAGCAGACACTTTCAGATCATATAGCTCATCAAATGCAAAGTCAATTCCTGTTAGTTTCTGCAATAGGATGTGCCCTTTTAGTTTCCAGTCAGGTCAGCATCCGCAGTGGGCCCAAGTTTAACAAAAGTTGCATAATGGTAACAGGCTTCAGTTCGACCGACTTCAACTGTTTAAGGTATGAAAATTCTGAATTTACTAGTATTTGTAGAGACAGGTATTCTTCATTGTCTAAATTATCTTTTCTGTTGGAAAATCCAAAGAAGAGATGAAAATGCTTGCATAGAGTATCTTCCTCTCTCTCTCTGAAACAGCTTCTTATTCAGCATGAGGTCTTCATAGCAAGTGAGGAGTTTGGTTTTGTTGGCATTTGGTTACACTAACCAAGGCAGCCAACTGGCTCTGGATTCGGTGTTGTAATGCTTTAGTGAGTTTTATCTTTGTACTAAATTCAGTACTTTCTATACAATGCAATGCAGATATATCAAATGAAATGCATTACTTTTCAGAAGTAGCAACATGGATTTTTGGTAGTGCTATGAATCTCTGACTGTCAGTTTAGTACTCTGTGGTAATGTAGATGGGGGTGATTTTAAAACATCAATTGTATAAATTAAGATATACAAAAGTACTTTGATAATTACTTTGAGGTGAAAATAAAGGAAACATAATGGAAAATGCTGGCTCTGAATCTGCTCTTTCATAGACACCAGTAGGAATTTTGCATATCCCAGCTTTAGCACAAAACTGCACAAACAAGTATTTTACATGCAAGAAGCAAGGATTTTTTGGGGTGATATCTCTTACTGGACCAACTGCATGGCTGAGATAGATTTAGACAAGCTTTCTAATGCAATGAATTGTTCTTCAGGTCACTATGCCATGGTGGTTCATGAAAGGTGATGTATTTATGAGCTACTGAACCATTCCCGGATTGTTAATTCACCATCCTTTTTCTTTTGTCATTGACTCCTTTCCTATTACTATTGACCTCAGGAAAACATAGCTACACATACAGATCCGATAAGAGAGTCCCTGTATTTCAGGGACTCATAATACAATGAGGAATCTATGATTCTATGATAAGGCCACCAAGAGACTGTACTATGTAATCTGCATTTTTTGTAATGGAAGTAAGACATAGATATAAGGGCACTTAGCCAAATCCAACCAAAAAGTATGTGGAATTACCAGGAATTAACCTAGATCTCTTGAGTTCTACTCTAAGTCTCACACCTTTACAAGACTAACCTTGCTAGCCATTGTATAAACACGATATGACACAGAGCAGGGATGTCAAAGATACAGCCTGCAGTTCAGATCCAGCCCATGGACCTGGGTCATCCAGCATATAGGCATGCTACATTGCAGCAGACACACACCAGACTGACCCTTCACATTGGATCCAGGGTTAGTCCAAACTGGATCCACGGACAGGCCACTTGTGCCCAATCCATCACACAGGTCCAGTCTGGTGCAGGTGCCACACGCATTACATGCTCCAGACCAGCCCCACACACTGTGTAACAACATGCCCTGGAATGGCCCCATGTACCATGTGCTATGCATGGGGCCAGGACAGGTACACATTGTATGTGGTGTGTGTGGCTAGAGCAGTGACATGCCATGGGTCTCTGGCATTTGGGGGCCAATGCTTGAATTTGTGCGTCCCCCATATTTCTCATAGCAATACTTAAAGTCATGGTGTGTGATAAAAACTCTGAAGGGCCCCGCCAGCAGCTCCCCAGACCAGCACCTGGGTGCCATGGCCCCAGTCTGCAACTGGGTTGGAATCAGCAGTTGTGCTGTCAGCACCATATGCATTGGGCCAGGGCACATGCTGCATGCAGCACCCATACCAAACCAGCACTGCAGGCTGAATCTGGCAGCTAACATGGAGCTAGCATGTATACTCGATCTGGCCCTCAAACTGGCTTCATGACCCTCTTCCAGCGCATGTGGCTGGATGGGTTTGACACCTCTGATATAAAACCAAGAAAAGTACAGTATTATAGGTAAAAAGTGGGAAATACAAAGCAGTCGTAAACATGAACTTGATTTTCCAAAGCTAGTGACGTAATTGTATAAAAAAATCATAGACTGCTAGAAACGGACTGCATTATTTAGACACAAGTCCTACAATCACTTGTCAGGTGCTTAATTTTACTCATACAGAAAAAACCTGCTGAAGGCAATGCTATATTATAGACAAACACTATATTAATATGTTTGTCTTTTCCTTCTCAAACCCTAACAACATGCTGTAGGTCAGGAAGAGAGGAAATTTGCTGCCTTAAATGTCTTCTGCTGACCTACCCATGGTGTCAGGTTCTTGGCAGCATTGGGGAAAGCCAATAAACCTTTGCTATAAAGTGATGTTTCCCTGGCATCTACTGGGTAATGTTTCTGGTTCAGGAAAAATAATGATCATTGCCAATGGAGCTATAAAAGAAATACATTAGTTATCCTATAAGAATAAGACCAAGAAAATACATGATAAATGATAGAGAGTAAATGAGGTGATTCTCCAGATGAATTTATACTAAATGAACAATGAGATAAATCAATACTATATTGCCTTCTCGAAAAACTAGCGTGGCTATAGCACTGTCCATAGCATAAGTGAGATTCTCTGATTTAACTCTGAAAAAAAGATTTTAAAATTACAATTAAGAATCTATTCAATAAAATGAATTATATGGCAAAAGGTCTTTTTAATGACAGTACAGATTATTCAGTACAGATGGTCTAATCCCTTTAACAGGTGTTTTGTCAGAGCATTCACATTAAGTCATATTTTTTAAATTGTCTGAGTTAGCTAGGGTGTGACTACATGGAAGGCTTACTGCATGTTGTGTCAGCCATCGTCACCCAACTCCTCCATCCCCTCTCCAATCTATGCTTAATGCTCTTTAATATATCCCAAGGGGCACACTGAACCTGATGCAATTTGCTTCTCTGAGATTATAGCAGGGAGCTTGTGCTGAAGTATGACCTGGCCTCCTACTTAAGCACTTTGTAGTATGGAGGTAGAAAAGGTACAAGTTCCTGGGATCAAATTCAATTAGCCCTCCACTGTTCTTCCCATGATTTCCTGAACCTGTATCTTCCTACACTTCCTACCTTCTTACGTCTTATTCATCTTTACATACAAGGGGCTACTTGCTGATTTATATATAATTGCTCATTGTTTAGCCCTTCATTTTCCACGTGGCCTACTACCCTTTCTGTACAGCTCTGACAAGCTCTGCCAAACAACTCAGAAAATACCCTTTGCCAGTGTTTTGTAGCTTGCCAGAGGACCATACCAGGGTTCCAGTTAGCCTCTGGGATGAACACAGAGCCTAACTGAAACACCAGAAATACCCACCTTTACAAGACTGTCCCCAAGAAGCTGGGGAAGGGGACCATATACTGCTTTGCTGTGAAATATGGGGAGCTTATCAGGCACGTAAAGACTCTGAGCTGCAAGGCTATAGATGGAAGGGTCATGTGTAGCAGTATACATGAACACTGTGTGCCCCCAGAGGCTGGGGGGGCATGGCGACAGCCCACAGGCAGCAGTGTCAGCAGTGTTGGTGGCAGGGGCGTGGCGGTGATGACCAGGGAGTTTCTGCAGGCAGCCCCGGCAGTGGGGGGTCGGCTGCGTGGGGAGCTCCTACAAGTGGTGGTGGCGGTGTTGGTGATAGGGGAGGGACAGGCAGTGGTGAGCAGTGACTGCCTGCAGGGGCTGCCAGCAGTGTCAGTGGAGCTTTTCATGGGGGGGTATGCCACCAATCTCAGCAGGTGCGTGTGCACCTCTATGCGTCACCAATGGGAATATGTTCTTATATAGTCCAACAATGAAAAACTGGGCACCTTCCATCACTATGCACACAGACTCTTCTATGTTCTAGGACATTATAATGTAGGAAGGCAGTCTCATTTTCATACCCAAGGAATGGGTCAAAGACACTGATAGCAGTGGGCAAGATAGCAGAGGCATCTCAGTCCTTGAAAAGAACAGCTTCTTTAACATTTACCTGAATTTTCAATATCTAACTGGTGGGTGATACTTCAAAATTGTCTAGCAGCAGGAATTCTAGTTAATTGGTCACACCCTTGGGTACCCAACTTGTTTTAGGTACCCTAGTGTCTCACCCAGCTCTGGCCTTCCTTAATGGCTGCCCAGAAAAAAATTATTTTTCTTTCTTTTACTTCACCAGCTGAAGACAACTAAATATCTTTTCTTTTCTGCATTTCTGGCAGTTTAACATCTTCCAAGGTTTCCCCAGCCCAAAAGAAATTAAATCAATACTGGTAACAGGACCTGTAGTAGTATTTTTCTCTCTCTCTGAACAAGGCTCTGTTTGCATTCAGATTTTTATTACATTTGTAAATAATCCTTAGCATGGTGTAACTATGGACTGGCAATCTTTGTAGGAACTTCTGAGCAGGGCAGGGGCAAAAAGCATTCCAACTATCACTGATTTTTCCTTAGACACATTTACAAATTTTTGTTTTGAGCACCAGAATTAGAAATGTTAAATGCCAGTTGAATTCCCCACAATTCAGCATAGGATGTTCTGTTTCCAGTACAGAATATTTAAAAATTCTAGAAACAATGTTGGTATTTTTAATTAATAGTAAGAGATCAGCTACTATGGAAATTTTCCATGTTTTTTGAAGGGGAAAAAGGCAGCTCTCAAAGCTCCCAGGAGACATTTTTAGAAGGATGTGCAAGCACATTTTACTTAATATCAGACTCATTCTAACACTGACTTGGACATGGTTAGATTTGTGTTCTGCTTAATCCGTGCTTGCAAAGCTAACAGAAACAGGGAAATTCTAGTGAAAAAAAACTTATGCAGGGCCAAATGGGCTTCTTTATGTTCTTCAAATCCCAAAATACAGTGGTTTTCCCTTTTAGTTTGTATGTTTGTTTTCACAAATACAGTCTCCATGATTATGGAGGACATGGTTTAAATGACAGGAGAAAGGGGAACTCACCTTCAGTGAGTTCTGTGAAAACCCTCAGATACTTTGAGAACTTTCAAACCTTTGCAGTTCAATCACCCTTAGTTTTAAGCATCAAACTGAAAGTTTTAAGCATCAGTCAAGCAATTACCCACTGTCATGTTTGATAAAATCCTAAATGATAACAGACAAAAATGGTTCTGCTGCATTCTGCAGTTGTTAAATTATAATGAGAACATCCTATTTTTTAAACAATAAATAGCCAGGAAACCAAAAAGCAAATAGCTGCACAAGGTTGACACCATCTGCCTCCTTGTCGAGAAAATGTTTGTCTTTGTGTTCTCACTTTTCCTCTCTTCAAATGAAATAAAATTCTACGGAAAAATATGCATTTTATTTCTCACATAGTTAATTAGTTATTTACCTTCTTCAGACTGCTCCATTGTCTTGCATGTGCTGAAGGAAGGCAATTTACCTAATAAATACTGGATAACATGTTACTAACAGGGTCTGTTGGAATTTACTTTAATATGGTTGCAGACAGATTTGCTGTAAATGCTTCTATTCCATAACTCAAAAAACCTGTTACTGCTGCTGTTATGGATAAAGAATTATAGCAGAAATTATTTTGCAAGAAATATAAGAGAGATGCTACTGATATTAAGAAGTTATGGCAGTTAAAATTGGTGACCTTTTAACCATTGTGTGTTCATGGAAGAACAGCAATATTTGTATATATGAAATACCTGAATTTTGATGCTGAAAAATCTCTAGTTAGCATGATGGTTTTCTCACCTTTTTTGTGTTTTTTGTGTTTCACTTTTGGTTTCTCCTCCCTTCTTTTCTCTTTTGGTGTCAACATTTTTATCTTTCTCTCATGAGGTCCCACATGTCAGATGGTATTTATTTTAAGTGGTTTAACTGGAAAGATAGTTTTTCTATTATCTCTTAATAGGAAAACCATGTTATTGTATAAGTTTGCTTGTTTGTTATTCCCACACAACTCCCAAAAGAAAATGTAGTCTATATGGTAACAGTGGTACCGACTACCCTAAATATAATATACATATCACATTGGATTTAATTTGAATGTAGAATCAGTTATGCCATTATAATGAAACAAACACTGCCATCTTAACAAATGACTATTTGTAATTAAATTACAGACGTATTTACAAAACAAGATTGTTTCTACCTTGTCTCTGAATAAGCGAGTCTGGACATCTGTATTACCAGTTCACTACTTTTCTTGAGCATTATGTACATGAATCTGATATATGTGCCCTTACCTAGTTTTAATCTGATATATATGCCATTGTAGTCATGAAGAGTCATCTTCCCACTTTCTTTCTTGTAGCTAAATGCAAAACTGAGGCAGTAGTTTCACTTGGCTTTGTTCTGTGATTTTGTTTTGCAAAAATGATACTAAGCTAGAGTATTTCAAGCTGAGATTCCAAAGATCTGGTGTGGGGAAATTCAGATAGAGGGCACTACTTTAAGGCATCCACTATTAAACAGAAATAAAACAGCAAAATAAAATCTGGATCCATTTTTGGTTTTGCAAGCCTTGTAGTTCAGAATTCTGCCCATAACAGTGGTTATGAGCAAGCTTTAATTTTAATGAATCCTCAGAGTTTAAGGAATGGGTAAGCAAGGGTCTGTCTGGATAAATGGCCCGTTTTGACTGTCAGCAATGATGAATTCCACACTTTAAATTTGAATAAGATTTGTTTATACATCCTAAGGATGGAAGTGTCCATAAAAAGACAACAGCATTTTGCAAAACAATTCATTTAGGAAACAGTCACATGACCTTTCTTACTGCCTTTAAGATAGCAATAAAATTGGCTCAGCCAGCCAGCCCTAATGAGGGAGAAAGAGAAAACATCAACCTTTTCCCTTTCCTCCATCTAATTATAAACATCATTGTCAACTGACTCCAGGATCAGCTGAATCCTAATTGACCTTAGACACTATACAGTGAAAGATAGTCAGAACTGCCAAACTAAATATAAAAAAATAAACAAACTGCAATTAGTGCTTTAACTCCCAATTTTCCACTTCATTTTTCCTCACCGCTACTCATAATTGCAACATCTTGATTAAAAGTTTTTAAGGCTTAATTTTTAAAAGTTAGGAACATTATAATGAGTCTCTCAAAATATATAGTGTGTGTTTCAGGAAATGAGCAGTCAGCATTATATAAACATTTAATATGACCAAACATAATTATGACTATTAAGCATGTCATTCAAGGTTGTTTCCAGTGCTGTAGAATCAACTGCTTTAAAAGTGACAATATCTTTTCTTTCTAGATCATTTTGGCCCAGTTTTCAAATACTTCAAATATTCCAATCCCACAAACATTTACACACATAATTAACTTTAGGAATAGCTAATTTCCTTGACCTCACTGGGCCTGCACATATGCTTAAGAATAAGTACCCACTTGGGCAAGGCATAGATCATCAGGGAGAATTTTGTCCATAGGTTTCTATAAAGCCATTACTATGAAGGATGTACATTACACATATTTAAAAAATAATACTGGAAGTAATATTTAAATTAGGGTACAATACGTTCAACATTTCCAAAGCATCTCTTCTATTACCAAGAATGTGGAGACAATGAGGCAATGAATGAAATCTGGCTCCAGTGAAGTGAATGGGAGTTTTGCTACTGACCTCATTAGGACCAGGAATTTCACCATAGGTCTTGCCTAAAATTATATTAGATGGTAGCTGAGAAAAAATTCTTTTGCTGCAGACAGATAATTGGCCCCCTCATGCCACACCTTTTTAGTGCAAATTAGCCACCAGCCACAATGTACTTACAAATTCCTTTCAGGTTTCCCTGTCATGCATGCTATCAACAACATAAAAACTGCCTTGAAGGAAACTAGGTCTAACTAATGAAGTCATGAGGATAATTCAAGAAGTGTGTCCCTCACTGTTGCACTCTGTTCAGCGCATGGACATCTGCAAAAAGTGCACATGTACTTATACGTTAAGGAAGAAAATAATGATGAGGGAGAGCAAGAGGGAGGGAGGAAAAAGAAAAAAGGGAAAAAAAAGAAATATCACTAAGTGTTACCACCCCTCGGATTCCTTGAATGATTTGTCTTTTATGTGTCAGTCATTTCACAGTCCATATATATGTTTCCGGTTCTGCTATTGATTCAGAGCATGACCTTGATCAAGTACCTTGATTTCTTTGTGGGTATATCTCACAGCAAAATGAAAATGTGATTGTAGCATAATTACCTGTACTAGCTTAATTTGCTACTGCTACCCATTTTATCTTGTGAAGATGCAGTTATATGGGTTTCATCATGGGCTAGCACTCATGCTGCTACATCTTTGCTGTTATTGTTAGATGTGCTAGTTACATTAAGCTAGCACAGTGTGCTACAGTCACATCTTCATTTTGTCATGTAGACATGTCTTATGCTTTAGTATCACCACCTTTAAATGCAGGTGTGAAGACCAAACTGCTTACATAAACTGGTAAAGTGCTTTGGGATATACCATTAAAAAGATGTGATGTAAGTGCTAAGTATTATTATTTTAGGTTATAACTAGTCACTGACTGTTCTTTCATGTGTTTTAATGTTGAGTAATACATTGGTTCTGAACAAAAAGCATTAGTAAAAGGGAAGCAAACAGAGCTAACCATGATATGTTAGGGTTTGTTTTGTTTTATTTTTGCTTTTAAATAAGAGGCAATATATAAACAATTTTCAAATCAATTTTTTTTTTAAAAAAAAGCATATGTACATCTATATATTTCACCCAGTACACCAAATGCCCTGATGGAAACCATGTAGGAGAAACCAACAACCGTGTACTAGAATGAATGCAGACCAAAAATCTATCAAAAACAAAAATACCCAATTACCAATGGGTGCACAATTCTCACAAGATAAACACTCTCTCTCCAATCTCAGTTTTAATCCTCATAGGGAATTTACAAAGCACCTTTCATAGACAAACTTACAAACTTCACTTCATAAATCTACTGGACACAAAAAATCATGGACTAGATATAGACAGTGGATTTATGGCACATTATAACCTGTCTGACATCCAATAACCGCAGGTAACCTCTCTCATTTTGCCAGCTACATTTTATCACTGGTCAATATTCCCCCTCTCATCTGTCTCATACCTACTAACTCCCATCTCCTCTGATCTTCTCTGCCACACATTTGCATTTTCACAAACCTGCATTTGGCTTATTGGCTTAAGCATCTATTCCACCTAGGAGAGCACACAAACACCAGCAGACTCTCCCTATGCCTGAAAAAAGCTTGTGTCCGAAAGCTTGTAAAGAACATATTTTCCAGCTATTTAGTTGGTCTAATAATAGATATCACATTTACCCAAAGAGCCATGTCTGCCTATATAATATATTTTTTAAGACTATTTCCTGATTTTTTTCCTCCAGACGTAAAGATAAGAGAAAGGAATGCTGGGAAAATGAATACTGAGGAAATGAAAAACCACATTAATTTTTGTTTTTAGGTTAAACCAACTGGTTTCTTCACTTAAAAAATGCAAGTTTACACTGCACACAAAATATAAGTATGTTATGTACACATATACACAAGAATGTTGGTTAGTGCAAGAACAAAACCTTGCAGTGTTAGCACTGGAGACAATCAACTAGAAAATTCACCTTTTAATATGACTCAAAAAATCTTCAAATTCAAATTTCACTGTAGAATAAATCAGTAAGGAACCTTGCATATCTCAGCCTCACTATAGTTTCTTTCTGTGTTATATTTTATGGGGAGAAGAAATTTTACCATTATTGAGAGACAGGTGAATTTTATGCAGCATTCTCTTATCAGGTACTGTAATCACACATTGCTTTGAGTTTCTGTAGCTCTGTAGTATTATTTGCAAAAATAAATATTTTGACTTTACCCTAAAATCTTTTAACGTTTAACTATAATTTCTGTTTTAAAATAATTCTGCTGTGCCTCATGCTCATTCTGTAAGCACAATTGGAAATGGAAAAAATGGCAGCTTGCTGTTCAAGACAAAAGAAATGCAGAGCAAAGAATTTGTGGTTTGTGCAGTGCTTTTGTTTTATAATGTCAAGCACAATTTCCAGGTAAATACATTCTTTTAAGCACTCACTGATACCTAGGAGAATCTATATTGCTCATCCTTCTTTTAGTAAGAACATTCTTTTCAGGAAGTATTATTATAAAGTGATAAATGTGTGGATCCAATCCTAACATCAGAAAGAAATGAATTTTAAGTTACCAACCAAAGAGAAAGACTATGGGTATGTGAAGCATTTGTTTGCAAGACACTATGATGTTTTAAGCATATACCTAGTGCTTTCTACACATGCTGAGTAACCAGGCTAATTAAAAAGCCCATACAGCTCTTGTTAAAATCTGTTCAAATTTTTGGAGCACCTGTTATAACAGAATGCCCACAGACTTGATAGTTTAGAGCCAAGACACCTGCTACCTTATGTCTCACAGTATGTTCAGTTTTATACTGATAGTAAAAAAAAAATCCACTTTTTGACATTTAACAATCTCATAAGTGATAAGGAATAAATCAGAAAATTTGGTAATTTAACCCTTTCACTGACAGTTCTCTTGCCACACCTATAGCTTTCTGTAAGCAGTCAGTATGAAATGCACAACCCTGGGATCTTTGAATTGCTTTGTTGCTGCATCCCTGTTTGTGATCTTAAAATGCTAAGGAGGAGGCATAGCACTTCTCATATTTTATTCTCTGCATTTTATAAATGTAGGTATTAAATTCAGGGATATTTTATACATACAGTATAGATTATCTAGAAAAGGTACATGCTGGATACTCATAACAAAATCCAGCTATTTTTTTTCCTTGAGCCACATTTCTGTGCTACAAATTGATAATTAAAAATATAACTTGACAAACTTACTTTTTTTCCAATACTTTGTCTAAATAACTATATGATTGGCAGAATTGAGAGAAATATGTCTCAGTAGGTAGTTTTATTAATAAACATGCATAAGCACTGATCTTCTTGGAAGGAAGTAAACACCAAGAAGGAAAATGAATTATTAATGAATATACCCTGCTACCAAAGGGGATAAGAAGGAGTAACAAAGTGACAGTAAGAAAGGAAATATTTAGCATGAATATCAATAATAACTTACAGAGAGTGGTTCATATCCTATAAACACTTATGCACACACATAATTTTATACATATGTTATGCACCTCTGCAGCACTTGAGCACATTATGGATTCACTGGGTGAAAGCATGTCCCTACTAGAGTTAATGGAAGTGTTGTCATTGATCTCAGTGGGACAGATATTTACTTATATATTTTTAAGGCCAGAAGAAACCATGTGATCATCCAAGCAAGACCTCTTGCACAGACCATAACTTCTGACTGTAGTCAGATATATCTTTTGGAGTTTTTTTTTTATCTGGATAAGAGATTTCAAGCAAAAAGGGATCCACCATGTCCCTGCTAAGATGACCAATGGGTAGCAGCAGTAGGCAGCAAACCTTCTTCTTTTGTAAGAGACATTTCTGGATTGGCCATCTCCAGACTATACCAGTGCAGATCTACAGTGGTCTGGACATGAAAAGCAGAATGAAACTTTACCTGAAATGTCAGGGCCATTTAAACTTGTGCTCCATAAACTGCATTGTTTTCCAGTTTGCTTCTGAGCACAGGTGATGTTGTTACCCTTTAGGATCTGTCTCTCATTTTGTGTTCAACTGAACTAGATAGGGTCAAATTTTTGGGTGACCCAAAAAGCTAGATCCCTAAATTTGTTCACCTGGAATGCCAGAGCTGAGGGCATCCACAGCACATAGAACCTCAGAGCAGGAATTCCCTTTTCACAGTATCCAGAAGCCCAACTGTTTAATTAGATATAAAATGCCCTCATAGGGTAGATTGGAGAGGCTCTCACGTCCACATCTAGACAGTGAGTTGAATTTAAAGCAACGGGAGGCTTACAATTATTTTTATAGAAGGGGTTTTAGCTATAAATTGATTCACATTCTTATACCTTAGAGAAAAGGTGTACTCTAGCTTTTCACTACATTGTAAACTGCTCAGAGCAGAGACCTCATCTCCCTATCTCACACATTATGAATCCTACCTTGTGTAACAAAAGTGGAAGAACTCTTCTGTTGACCCACCACACTAAGAGGTACTAGTACCACAGAAGACAACATTAACATGCTAACTCACTATAGCAAGATCTATGTATTCTTTTCCTGTTATTATTACTTAACATTTATATTTCTGTGTAAAAATTTATGAATGACAGTCCCTGCCTCAAAGAGTATATACCCTAGAGCAAAAAAACCTGGTGGATGAGACAAACAGGTGAGCTGGAGAGTATTAAAAATAAAGAGAACATGCATAATATTTAGAAGCAGGGATTTATCCCATTCACAAAGTGACACAGATACTCGGAGCTGAATATTACTGTGAAAACCATAATTGGGTGTTTGGGGACACGAGCAATTATTTATACCTTCTAAATACTTCTTTGTATTTCAGATCTTTTTCTCATGTAACAGACGTTAAGTCCTGGAAACTTCAAGTGTTTTTAAGGCTTCTCATCTCCATATAAAACTGATTAAAAATTAAGCTAGGAAAACTAATTGGTATCAGATACTAAAAGTTCTTGCAAGTTGCAGAAAGTGTTAGTTGTGGGAATAGCATTTATCCATATTCTGCGTATTGATTTGCCTTGGAGATAAAAAGCAACAAGAAAGCAGGTGATAAGCCTTTGTTAATGCCTCTGGGATGAAATGCGGTAGCTACAGACTACTGTTGATAAACAGATTTTGAATTAATTAGTTCTGCATAATTTTCTGACTTATCAAGTGTCGAAAACTGAATGCTACTAGTCTTCTTACATTTGTTTATACACCTCTTGCCAGCCATGAAAAAATGTTTTTATTTTAAAAAGAGTCATCACTTTAAAAACCTAATTTTAACCAAGGTAACAATAAAATCATCTTTTACTGTAAGTTGGCATATGGCAGAAGAAGTATTAACCACAGTTATTTTTGTTGAATTATAGAGATATGTAGCAGAGTTCTTTCAAATTGCAGGTCAATCTGTTGGCAAATGAAGAGATAGGCCTTAAACTGCTACATTTATTTAATAGATATTGTATTCTCTAAGCTTTCTTAAGCAATATATGCCCTTGTTGTGGAGAGGGCATGAGTCGGAGAAGGGTCTGTATAGATCAGAATTAGGTGAAGACATCCAGACTCATATTATTATTACCTCCCTTACAACCACTGAAAATATCCCACATTTGAAAGAGACAAGGATTTGTGGGCATCATCTTTTATTGGACCACCTGCATGATTGGGATCAAGTTAAACAAGCTTTCAAATGCAAAACAGTCTTCCTGTTTGAAAGCCACTCAGGAAGATTTTTGCAATTTGATAATTGTTTTTGTTTTGATTTTGCTGCTAACACCTGAATTTGACCTCGGAATTCTGCTTTGCTCCTATCAAAGCTGAGTACCCGACTGAGAAGAAAGAGCAGGGATATTAAATTCTTTAAATATGACTTGAAAAATATATTTTGTAGCATGTGGCACCCTTTCGCCCTCCTCTGTTTAATGGTGCAGAGGCCTTTAAATTAATTTACTTGCATTTTTTTATATAGAGATAGATGTCATCAAGTGCAGTAGATCAATTGTGTCATGGTGTGTCACAGCACAGCTGATCCACTTTACAAGGCAAAGCACACATCACCCCCATATCCTGCCCTTCATGATGCAGAACAAAGAGAATGTGATCTCCCCACTTTCCCCGCTACCCCAGACCTATGCTGTGGGATAAAATGTTTCCCCACTCAGCCAGACATGTGGGAGTGGCTGGATGGGGAAAATGCCACTTTCCCTGCTGCAAGGTCTGGGGCATCAGGAAAGGAAGTGTTTTCCCTACTCAGAGGGCTGCTGGACTGGAGAAAGTGCCACAAATGTAACAGAATCATAGAATCACAGAAAATTAGGGTTGGAAGGGACCTCAGGAAGCCATCTAGTCCAACCCCCTGTTCAAAGCAGGACCATCCCCAACTAGATCATCCCAGCCAAGGCTTTGTTTAGGCGCGTCATAGAAACCTCCACAGATGGAGAGTCCACAACATCTCTGGTTAACCTGTTCCAGTGTTTTACTACCCTCCTGGTGACAACATTTTTCCTAATATCTAACCTAAACTTCCCGTGTTGCAACTTGAGACCATTGCTCCTTGTTCTGTCATCTGGCACCACTTAACAACAGTCTAGCTCCATTCTCTTTTGAACCACCCTTTAGGTAGTTGAAGGCTGCTATTAAATTTCCCCTCAGTCTTCTCTTCTCCAGACTAAATAAGCCCAGTTCCCTCAGCCTCTCCTCGGAAGTCATGTGCCCCAACCCCCCTAACCATTTTCATTGCCTGCTGGACAGTCCAATACAGAAACATCCTTTCTGTAGTGGAGGGCTCAAAACTGGACACAGTACTCCAGATGTGGCCTCACCGATGCCAAATAAAGGAGAAGAATCACTTCCCTTGATCTGCTGGCAACACTTCTACTAATGCAGCCCAGTATCCCGTTAGCCTTCTTTGCAACAAGGGCACACTGTTGGCTCCTATTTAGCTTCTTGTCCACTGTAAACCCCTGGTCCTTTTCTGCAGAGCTGCTGCTTACTCAGTTGGTCCCCAGCCTGTAGCAGTGCATGGGATTGTTCTGTCCTATGTGCAGGATTTTGCACTTCTGCTTATTGAACCTCAGGAGATTTCTTTTGGTGCAATTTGTTGAGGTCTCTCTGAATCCTAGTCCTACCCTTCAATGTATCTACTACAACCCCCAGCTTGGTGTGATCTGCAATCTTGCTGAGCATGCACTCTATCCCATGTCCCAGATCACTGATGAAAATATTGAAGAAAACCAGCTCAAGGACTGACTCCTGGAGCACTCCACTTGATTCTGGCTGCCAACTAGACATCGAGTCATTGACTGCTACACTTTGGCCATGTCTAGATGAGCGCATACATGCCTCTTGCCCCACTTCAAACCTCTTTGAGGCGGGGCAAGAGGCACATGCAGGAATGAAGAAATGTTCCCTGAACTGCAAACTTGCAGTGCAGGGAGAAAATTAGACCCCCAGGGGTCTAAAAAACCTGAAGTTTAAAAAAGAGAGTAGGGCATGGTTCCCAACCACAACCTGAGGCAACCAGAGGCTGGGTCCTCCATGGAGACGCTCTGGCGTCTAGTTTAACCCCCTGCCAAAAACCCCGGCACTTACCAGGAGCTCCAATTGCTGTCTGGCTGACTGGGTTCCTGCCCACACACTGCTAGGCAGCCCCAGCAGCCCCTGCCTGGGCCATCCTGCCCCATGCTGTCCTGTGCTACTCAGTGGGAGCGCTCTGCCAGAAGGCCCTGGGGCCCCCCCAACACTACTTCTAAGGTAAGTAGAGGCTTTTTTCTTGGTTTGGGGGTTGTGATGGTGACTGGGGTTGTGGGGGTAGCCATGGGGCCCTGGGGGTACAAGTTAGGGGGCGAGGCTCTCTCTCTCACTGTCTCTCTCTCTTTATAGTGGTCTTTTGTTTTACTTGTGGATTTGGGGGTATTTTACAGAGTGACTTTGGGATTTTTTTTACCAGGGATTTTTCAGTTTTCCAATAGGGAACACCAGTATTTCTGCTAGGGAGGCCAGTGGCAGGACCCTGCCTTCTCAGAGCTGGCACCTTGGACCGAGCTGGCTGTGGCTGACCTCCTGGCCAAATGGGGCCAGAAGGAGTTCAAAGCAGGCCACCACACCCAGAACATCTTCTGGGTGATAGCTGCCCAGATCTCCGGTCAGGGGGCACATGTGGCAGTAGTGCTGCACAGAGGCCAACCCTGGAACCACAGTCCACTGGCAGGTGGCCCAAAGGGGCAGATGCCTCTACTGGCTATGCAGTCCCCATCTGAGTCTGCCAGACTGCTGCAGTGGGTGGAGAGTACAGGGAACTCTCAGGGCTGCTTCATCAGTCCAGCTGGCACAAGGGGTAGTGTCCCCAGGTACCAATTTGCTGGATCCCAGAAGCTCCTGAGACCTAGTAGCCCTGAGCTACTTGCCAGGGTGGCTTTTTATACTGCTGGGGCCAGCACAGGGCAGCTTTTTATACTGCTGGGGACAGCACAGTTATTGGCCTCAGGCTCTAGCTCCCCCTGGCTGCAGATCCGGGAGGAGCCAGGCAGGGTTATTTTGTCCCAAGTGGCACAATTTGCTCCACAATAAAGTGCATGTCCGAGCACGTGCACTGAGGTGAAAAGCCCTGGCTCAAATTTTCACTGCTTCTATTTGAGCTGCTGCAAGTGCGTACACTTGCATGTACAGATGCGCCCTTTGAGCCCAATGATCCAGCCAGTTTTCTGTCCATTTTACAATCCATTAATCCATCCCATACTTCCTTAGCTTGCTTGTAAGAATGTCATGGGAAACCATATCAAAAGCTTTGCTAAAGTCAAGCTATATCACATCCACTGGTCTCCCTGAATCCACAGAGCCAGTCACCTCATCATAGAAGGCAAATAGGTTGGTCAAGCATGCCTTTCTGTTATTGAATCCATACTCACTATTCCTAATCGCTTTCTTCTCCTCCAAGTACTTAGAAATGGGTTCCTTGAGGCATGGGTACCAAGTACATGGGGGCCCAAGGGCCCTGACCCCCTTGGGAAGAGGTCTGTCATCTGAAATGCATAAAACTTTCCACATGTCCAGCAACTTAGGCCTCCCCCAAACAAAAATAAAAGTTGGTGCCTATGCATTGGGGATCTACTCCATGATTTTTCCGGGTACTGAAGTGAGGCTGACTGGTCTATAGCTCCCTGGATCCTCCTTCTTCCCTTTCTTAAAAAATGGGCCCTTTTCCAATTGTCTGGGACCACTTCCAATCACCATGAGTTTTCAAGCAATCACACTGGCCAACTTCCTCAGCATCTTTAGGAGCATCCCTTCCAGCCCCACAGACCTATACACATCCAGCTTTTCTAAATAACACATGCAGCTTTTCTCTAATAAAGTGGCAGAGTCTATTACTACCTTTTATTATGCCACTGATTTTCCTGTCATGTGGTGCAACATAGGTTAAGGATATCTTTGCTAAGTATTTGTGCCACCTTAAAAATTTAAGGCAGCACAAATGAGATGACAGCCAATATCTATGTCCACCCAAAGATCTCAGGTGTGGTCTTCACTGGTGTTGCTGGAGAAGCTCTTGGAAAGTCAGAAATTTGTTGAGCTCTAGCCCCCAACCTAAAAAGACATGGATCTTTATTTTATAATAAAGGTGCACCATTCTCTTACATGCCTATTAGACTTTGGTGTTCAAAATACATGAAGCTGTCAGAGACAAAAAAGTTGTAAACATTTTGACTAAAAATCCCTTCTCTTTCATTCCAGTCTCCTAGGATGGCATGTTTTCACCAGTTTTCTGGTTGCTAATGGGTCATTCAGAGTAGACAGGACTGGGATTTATGATGCAAAACCAAACTTTCAGATGTTTAGGCATCAAAAGCAGTTAGAACAGACAACCATAATATTCTTTTTCTTTGCTGCTCCCCTGGCAAGATTCTTTAGACATTTGCCAATTATACTGGGAGGAGAAACACAGGCCTTGAGGCCCTAGTAGATTTCTTCATGTTAAATTATTTTTAAATGTTTTATTTTAAAAGTATGCATTGTAACTTTGAGGCTACACAAATATTCTACTACAACTATACTGACATCATTGCACAGCCACTGGGGAATATTTGAACACTCGTGGTGCACAGGCCAGGTCCCGGAGGACTGGAAAAGGGCCAATGTGGTCCCCATTTTCAAGAAGGGGAGGAAGGAGGACCCGGGCAACTATGGGCCAGTCAGTCTCACCTCCATCCTTGGCAAAGTCTTTGAAAAAATTATCAAGGCTGACATTTGTGAGAGCCCGGCATGAAAAATTATGCTGAGGGGAACCAGTACATAGGTTCATAGCAA
>JAGPOW010003685.1:32850647-32861287 GCA_030014935.1 Caiman crocodilus
CCTTGGCAAAGTCTTTGAAAAAATTATCAAGGCTGACATTTGTGAGAGCCCGGCATGAAAAATTATGCTGAGGGGAACCAGTACATAGGTTCATAGCAAGTAGAGCATGCCTGACTAATCTAGTCTTTTTTAGTGACCAGGTTACAAAATGCCTGGACGCAGGAGTAGGGGTGGATGTCGTATACTTAGACTTCAGGCAGGCCTTCGATAGGGTATCCCACCCCATACTGGTGAACAAGTTAAGAGGCTGTGACTTGGGTGACTACACAGTCCAGTGGGTGGCAAATTGGCTAGAGGGTTGCACCCAGAGAGTCATAGTGGATGGGTCGCTATCGACCTGGAAGGGTGTGGGCAGTGGAGTCCCACAGGGCTTGGTCCTAGGACCGATACTCTTCAATGTCTTTATCAGTGACTTAGACAAGGGAGTGAAATGTACTCTGTCCAAGTTTACGGATGACATAAAACTGTGGGGAGAAGTGGACATGCCGGAGGACAGGGAACAACTACAAGCAGACCTGGACAGGTTGGACAAGTGGGCAGAAAACAACAGAATGTAATTCAACAAGGAGAACTGCAAAGTGCTGCACCTAAGGAGGAAAAATGTCCAGCATACCTACTGCCTAGGAAATGACCTGCTGGGTGGCACGGAAGTGGAAAGGGATCTTGGAGTCCTAGTGGACACCAAAATGAACGTGAGTCGTCAGTGTGACGAAGCCATCAGAAAAGCTAATGGCACTTTATCATGCATCAGCAGATGCATGATGAACAAATCCAAGGAGGTGATACTTCCCTTCTATTGGGCACTGGTCAGACTGCAGTTGGAATACTACATGCAATTTTGGGCGCCATACTTCAAGAGAGATGTGGATAATCTGGAGAGGGTGCAGAGAAGGGCCACTCGTAAGGTTAAGGGCTGCAGGCCAATCCCTATGAGGAGAGACTGGGGCACCTGGACCTTTTCAGCCTCCGCAAGAGAAGGTTGAGAGGCGACCTTGTGGCTGCATCATGGGGGCAGAGAAGAGAATTGGTGAGGTTTTATTCACCAAGGCGCCCCCAGGGGTTACAAGAAATAATGGCCACAAGCAGCAGAGAGCAGATTTAGACTGGACATTAGGAAGAACTTCTTCACAGTTAGAGTGGCCAAGGTCTGGAATTGGCTCCCAAAGGATGTGGTGCTTTCCCCTACCCTGGGGGTCTTCAAGAGGAGGTTAGATAGGCATCTAGCTGGTCATCTAGACCCAGCACTCTTTCCTGCCTATGCAAGGGCTTGGACTTGATGATCTATTGAGGTCCGGTCCCTTCTGACCCTAGCATCTATGAATCTATGAATCTATAGGATTTTAAACAGATGTATATTATATTTATAGGTGTCAATTTTTATTCCATAGTTACTTTGATATTCCTGAGAAATGGCTCTGCCTAGTAATTTCTAACCACTTCAGAATTCCCAACCATTGTGGAATTTCTTAGGGAAGGAGTGGTATTAATAAACAGGAAGGAAAATCAACTTGTAGTTAATATCAGTCTATTGTGAACTTTGTCAATAGTTCAACAGTTGATTTGGCCTTGGTCTTTACAATGTGTGAGTGTACTGCTGCACTGACACTGAGTTCCACTGAAATCAGTGAGAAAAAGAGAAATAGTGCAACCTGCTAATCTAAAATTTGAGCACAGCAGTACCCTAAAAATTATAGGTCAACCTTGTGTCCTAAGGAACTGGGACATCTATAAATGTTCTGCCCTTTCAGATCCCAACTCTTCAACCTCTTTTGGCTCTAAAGTGGTTTGGCTTTCAGTGATCAGTACAGGTAAACTAGTCTGGCCATGATACATCCTAAGCTATGAATAATGCATCTGCATATGCTTTTACAAATCAGGAATAACAAGGTCAAATGTCCCTCCCATTCTTACAAGCCTTTCCCTTTGAGATAGAGGCTTCCTAAATTTGCAAGCTATACCTTAAAATTTTTGGGAGTAGGATTAGAATTCAAACTGATCTTATCAAATTAGAAGAATAGTCTCAGATAAGTAGGATGAAATCTAATAAGGACAAGTGCAAAGTACTACACAAATGATTAGTTGCAAAAACACAAAATAGGGATCCAATAGCTATATAGCGGGTATACAGAGAGAGATCTAAGCATTGAAGTAAATCATAGACAAAACATGAGTCAACCATATCACACTTTGTGAAAAAGGAAAACACTATCCTACTGGCATGTGTAGC
This sequence comes from Caiman crocodilus, assembly GCA_030014935.1. NCBI lineage: Eukaryota > Metazoa > Chordata > Crocodylia > Alligatoridae > Caiman > Caiman crocodilus. The sequence continues at coordinate 32,852,875 of JAGPOW010003685.1, forward strand.
ACAGCACCTTTGGGTACCTGCCACTTTAAGGTCTTGTTTAGGCTGCAGAGGAACCTGCAGGTGGGAGCAGACCCAATCAGTTGGTCACGTGACAGTCAGGAGGCCACCTGATTGGGGCAGGGCTGGGCAAGCTCAGTATAAGAGCAAGCCCTGAGGAACAGAACCAGCAGTTGCTACATGGATGCTGCCGAGGTAACATTGCCCAGCTGAAGATCTGCTGCTCCCAGGAACATTCTGGAGGTCAGGGTAGGAACTATGGGGATGGGGAACAAGGAGGTTTCAAGCCCTGAGGAAGTGGCTATAGGCCTGGGGCTGTGGAAAGGCCAGTGTATGGTAAGGAGCCATGCCTTGCATTCTTGGTATCAGGGCATTAAATGGGTAGCCTCCTACATTTTTTCATCTGGCTCAGATACATCAAGGCATAGTGGGCGAAACAGGGTGAACTGCCCTAGATGGGTGGGCTGGCTGACATTGTGACCGGCCCTGGGAGTGGCCCCCTGTCACAGAAAGACATATGAAATAATCTTTCCATTGTATTCAGCCTTGGCAAGACCTCAGCTGGAGCATTATGTCCAGTTTTGAGTGCCACCATTCCAAAAATATGTACGAATTGGAAGGAGTCTATAGGAAAGTGTCAGAGCAATATAGGATAGGTCCATGGGGCCCTGTGATGACGGTGGTCTTACGTATGGTGTCGCCCATCGGTAAGGTAGCCCCTCCCCTCGTCTTGCCTGCCACGATTTTGCTGGTAAATTCTTACGAGAGGGTTCTAGTGGAGATCTTCTCAGAGGTGTCCCCCAACACGGGTATACTCACAGTTGTTATGTGCGTTGTTCCACAGGGCTCTGCCACCCCTACACCCCATCCACTCGCCAACCGATCCTGTGCTGGTCAGGTGTTAATCTTTGGTGCTCTGCAGGCTTGTCCCGCTGTCGGACTCAGAAAAAATGAAGGGACGCAAGCTCAGCTGCACAGCTCAGCCAGCCTGTTCCCTTTTCTCTCTTTATCTTCGGTTCTCCCTGTATTTCTTGGTGTCTTTCCTCGCTATCTTCTTTAGAAATAGTATTCTCCTGGGGCAAAGAGGGTCACAGAGCTGTCTTCCCTTCCCCAGCAACTTCCAGGGGACTCCGCACCCGTTCCCCGCTCTATTTCTCTTAGGGGAAGCCCTGGTAGCAGCAGGGAGCTTTGGCGTTCCCCTTGCTCCCCATCTCCCCGGGGAGTACTGGTCTCTCCTCGTTCACTTTCTGCTGAGAGCTAAGGGATTTCCCCTTTCTTGCCTCCACCAGAGGCTTAGAGACTTCCCCTGCCTCTCACGCCAGTGAGGCCCAGTCTATTTTGTGCCTGTCCCCGGCAGGAGCGTCAGCATGCCAGGTGTGCTGCCTGCTGTCTCTCCCTCTCTCTGGCTCCTCCTCCCCTTGGGTGTTGGGGTTTTTAAACTTTCCTGCAGTGGCCATGTCAGCCACTGCGATTGGCCCACCTGCCTCCCTCCCAGGGAACAGGTGCTTAAATAACTGGCATAATGCTGGCTCGCACGGCTGTAGCTGCAGCTGCGGCTGCCGCCACGGTCCCAGCTCCGGCACCACCAAGTTTTCCGGAGGTAAGTCTCCCCCTCCAGGGTTCTGCTTCAGGGTTTTGTGTGCTCCGCAGACCTCCCTCGCCTCTTCTCGTATCTGTGGAGGTGCACAGCCACCACAGGCCCAATGGCCCTCTGTCCTGTGAGACTGGGCCAAGGGGACATGAGCTCACCCAGTTCTAGCACCACAGTGGAGATCACCTGATTCTCACATGCCATGTCTTGATGTTGAACTTGTCTTAGTTGGAGGTAATCTACTTCTGCTTCATGCAGTCCTGGATAAACTGGGTCTGGTTCTTCTGTGGGGCTCCAACTTCCCCCACATCCCATCCAAGCACCACCTTGTGGTTACAGCATCTGTTGTGCCCTCAGTTCTCAATAGGCACTTCCTCTGTTCTTCGCCCCTGCAGACCTCATTCATCTTAGGCCTGGCTTATGGAGACCATGACTGAACCAGCCCTTCAATTGGTCAGCCATGGCATGATCCATGAGAGGAGAAATGGAGACAACACAAATGGTGAAATGGAAATCAGGTAACTCTCGGCCAGTAGGGTCATCATTACCGTGAACCCAGTAGGGTCATTGTTAACCTTGGCCTTGAGATAATCCAGTCCTTAAGACTGCAGGTCTTTCTTAAGTTCCTGGTCATCCCAAAAGTAATAAAAAGAAACAAAAGGAAATATACAGGCCTTCCTGGCCACCTTCATGAGGCTTGGGCATTTCCCAGCCTTGGACACTTCATTGTCCATCCTCAAGCTTTAGCGGCACCTGCTGCCTTCCTAGGTGTGGCGAGTCATCCACCTGTCCTCATCAACTCAGTTTCTACCAGCATGACTAAGCCAGAGTTGGTTTGATCCTACCCCTTTTCCTGATGCTGCAGCCCAGCCTCTTAGGCTCTACAACCTAGTAAAATAAAAGAAAAAAAATTACCCAAAAGCAAAACCTGCTCAGAGCATTGCCAGCTCTCCAGACGACCTCTTTTCTTCAGCGTGTCTTCTTGTCAGTGCTCCCTGCTGCCCCCACTGCTGTGATCTTTGTGGCAGTACTTTAAATAATGGAGCCCCTCCAGGCTCCCGAGGGGTAGTTCCACCAGCTCTCCTTGGCCTAGAACTCCTTCACCAGTGCCTTGGCATTCCTGGCTCCTCATACTCATTTGGCATCCATTGCTTGCCTTTTCTGGTCCTGGCAGTGGGCCAGAAATACACACACTGCCACAGGTAGGGCCAAGCTTGATTGAGCAACTGATGACAAACTGTGGCACCTGCTGATCGCTTGGCATAGTCAGCTCCAGCTGGTTCGGTAAGTTTCCTTTGCTGCAAGCTCAGGAGTTTTTTCTCACTCCTTCACGAAAGTAAAAGAAAACAGGAAGTCTACAGAACATGATCTATGAGGATAGAAGGAAAGAATTGGATTTATTTAGCCTAAAGATGAGAATGGGTACCAGAACATGGCAAGTGGAAGCATTTTGCTTGGCCTGCGTGTCTTGAGGCAGGAAGCAGGAAAGGGGTAGGGGCTGTGCTGCCACAGCAAGGATTGGCTATGGCTCCCATGTTGTTTGCCCCTGGTACACTAGCATATTACAAGTCAAGGTTGCAGGTGTTTTGGGCATTATGGTGGTTAGGCATTATGACAAACTTTCTAACTGACAAGATACTTCACTTATAGATAAATTATGAAGGCTGTGAAACCTCTACCAATGAACATTTTAAAGAGAATGTTAGGCAAAGATCTGTCAGGAATAATTTAGATCAGGGCTGACCAACTTCTAAGTGTCTGGGGACTACACACCTTTGGGACTACAGTGGTGGGGGCCATGCCAGCAGGGACCACAGGCCCCCAGGGCTACACACCAGATAACCCCCACACTATACCATATATCTGTGTGCTCCTCCTTCCCACTGCATCATGGACTTTGGCACCCCACATCACCCTAAGCTCCCTGGACATGGGCTTGCCTCTCAGGCACCCTGGGCTGCAGACTTCTCCATCAGCTCAGGCTGCTTTATGCTGCACCGCTACACTTCTTGGAGTGGTGGAGGGAGGGAGAGGGAGCCTGTAGCCCCTGGCTGTTTCTACAGCTAGAGCAATTGAAAGAGTGGAAGTGGTCAGGTGGGCCTGAGGGCCACAACTTAACCCCTTGCAGGCCGTGTGTGGCCCATAGGCCACCAGTTGGATAGACCTGGCTTAGACATAGCTGATCCTGATCAATTCATCAGGCCCCAGATAAACTAGATCTGTATTTCTCAACCCATGGGCTGCAAGAATATATGAAAGGATCACAAACAAACTTTAAAAATGGATCAACAAACTTTAAACATGAATTATCCTTTGAAGAAAAAAAATGTGGGAAACCATGGCTTTTTCCTCCCAGGCTGGCAGAGCTCCAGTCTTCAAGGTATAAAAATTTTCAGTGATTTGGAGTGTTGAAACAGCAATGCCTGCAACCTGACCTAATACTTTTTTGTGTACAGAAATTCTCATTGCTTTTAACTGTAGCTATGAACATTTAGTAATTCCACATATCCAAACGCAAAATATGAGGTCAAGCACCTAACAAATGAGAAATATGGCTTAAGGCAGTAGTTTTCAAACTGTGTTCTACAGAACCCTGAGATTCTGCAATAGGTCATCATGGGTTCAACAGAAAATTTGGGGGTAATGGCAGAGGTGGTGCACCACCATTGCTTGGCCTGGTCACCTGGTTCTGCGTTAGTCTTTAGAATAGAGGCAGGGTAAGTCCAGAGTGAGTGGGGGCAGGAAGACAGGGGTGGGCAGTGATTCAGTTGCACCACCCTTTGATTTTGGTTCCACCCAAACTTTAAAACCAACTGCTTAGAAAGGGCAACAACATTTGTGTTCAGGTAGTTCTGAGAGAGTCTGCAGCAGGATGGGTACTTAGGGGCAGCTGTGGTGCACCCCAGTGACCACACAGTAGTCCTGCCTCACTCTAGATCCCTGGGTCCCTTCTCTTTTCCCTTTCCTGACACACCTTTATGTAATTACTAGATCTGTGAAAGAGAGGCTGCCCTAGGGTCCCAGAGTGAGCCCTCATCCATCTTTCTGCCAGTAGGTCCCTCCTGGACCCCATTAATCTCAGTTCTTCCTTTCATGCTAAGTAGGCCCTCCTGTCCCACCTGTGCCCCAGGGCACCTGTTGCCTTAAGGGCTACTTGTGACTTCCTTCTATCCTACAGCCATACCCATTCTTCACAGATGTTGTTGGTCAATCACTCAAGGCAGGCCTCCTTATGCCACTCCACCATTGTTGGGGCCTCAGACTTCCCAGCCTCTGCCCTTGTCCTCTAGCTGGCCCCCTTAGCCTGGGCCCATTGCACTAGACTTGGCTTTGGGGCTCCAACCCCTATCTTGCCCCTTCTCAAGCTTTAGGCTTCTGGCCCTGGTTTTGCCCTTCTCAGGCTATGGGCTCTTGTAGCTTCAGGCTGACTCTATTGCCTCTCCTAATTCAGGCTTTGACCCTCTCGGTCTCTACCTGTTCATGCCATGTCAAAACACCTCGAGTCCCTTGGGTATCTCTTTGACTTGTGTCTGGCTCTTGGCAGGACTCAGGTCCTCACATGCCCCTTGGGTACAATCCATGGCCTCCAGACCTCCCTTATGAGCCACACCTAGTCCTCTTGTTTAAACCTTAAATCAAAATACAAGGACCCTGGCCACAACTAAAACTATCCCCACAGTGGGGCCCAAACATAAACACCAGCTGTACAGCAAACCCGGACTGTACAGCAAAAGTCTCTGCCATACTGGGTATTACTTCCTTGCAAGCTCTAGGTGCCTTTCTTGAAGTTCCCAAGGCAGCTCAGGTCCCAGCCAGTCATTCTCCTACAGCCATCCTGTTCCAGAGCTTTTCCCCTTGCTACCCGCAGGGACCACCTGGCTCAAGCACTGGCTTTAGGTACCTCCTAAGCCCTGTCCCTTCCTGTCAGGTGACTCTCCAGCCACCTGTAGGGGTTTCCATTCTGGAACTTATGACCAGGCTACCTTCAGAGCAGCTTGTTGATGCTGCCCTTGCTGCCTTAGCATTGTCCCTGCTACTTAAGGAGCTCTCTTCCTCTTTGTACTATTGCTAGGCAGCTAACCCTGCAGTGGGTGCTTGTCTCCTGTGAGTCCTTAGCTGCCTAGTCCCCTACAACCAGTCCATTCTGAGCAGTCTTTTGCCCTACCTGGGGCCTCCCTGCTACTATTTCTCCCCTCAAGTAAGAGGAGTCCTCTGGCTCCCTGTTACAGAGTCAATTGATATGATGGCTCATGATGACCACTCTCATTCCTGTTAATCTCTTTCCACTGCACAGATGTTAACAACCCTTTTTAGGGCTACGAAAAACAGCACTATCTTGTTTCGCCTTCCATTTCACCTTTTTGAAGGGACAGTGTTTTGTTTTGCTGTTTCAAATCACTGTTCCATTTTGATTCGTCAAAAGTGTTTCACTGTTTTGATGCTGTTTTGACGCATTTCAACATTTCACCTATAGGCTATAATGGGGAATCATGAAAATGCCTAGGACTTTGTCATTTCTTTCCTGATTTGAATGAAAAAAACAGGTATGGTAGTAGCCCTTGTTGAGGCCATGAAGCCTGCCAGGATTCAAGGAGATAGATTCAGGGGTTTCTGGGAAACTTGACATGTTTCAAAACTTTTGAAATGTTTTGAGTGCCCTTGTTTCATTTCAAAGCTGTTTCAAAGCCTTCCATTTCATTTCAATTTTGCTATTTCAAGCTCGAAACGCATAGAAACAGCTTCAGAATGAAAAATCCATCAACGTTTTCCATAGCCCTACCCTTTATCCCTTTTTTAATGGTCTCTGTGTTCCACTATTCAAACTGGCAGGGGCTAGAGAGTAGGTGTGTGTCCTCTTTCTGAAATGTTGCTACCTGTTAGTCATTCCAGGTAATGTCTCTGTTATTTCACAACCCTCCAGACTGTTTTTAGCTCTTCCTGAAAAACTGAACCTGGGTGTGGTAATATTAACTTGGATGTAGAAATGACTGACGGTGAAGTATTGGAGGCACTGTCAAGACACTCAAGGAGGCTAGTTTTTGTTTTATTTATCTGAATAAGAGATGTACATTTAACTATAATGACTACAGGACTAATGGTACAATATCCTTTGACTATTTTTTGCCTTGTTTGTTGTATCTTTTCAAATGTTATACATAATTTAGCGAATTAGTGCACATTCCAATAGTTATATATGATTTTTTGCTTTGACCTGAAACTGAATGATACAGTGCTTAGCCCCCTAGCATATTAGTAAACGTCTAGTTTCTCTTTAACTGGACAAAAATATGTTGCGTTATGTGTGATGAGGTACCAAACCATCTGCACCCCCCTGCTTTTCAAAATCCTAGATCCTCCCATAGATGAGGGTAGGGGTTCCATGGAAGAATTGATCTGAAAGTATTCTGTGATTTTTTGGAAGACTGAAAACCATTGGTTTAAGTGATTTGCTTAAAATCACGTAAAATCTCTGTGATAGGAACCCGGTCAATCCCAGTTCTCTTCCCACCCATATTCCTCGTTAGACCTGTCTTCTACCCTCCTGCCACATTCTCCTCCCAATCAGTTCCTAATCCCATTCTCCTAGTCCAGGGGTTGGCAATGTTTTCTAGCATTGGTCAAAATGACCCATTATGACCTAGCTACCACTGCCACCACTTTTCCTTATTGCCTGGCTTTTGCACAGGCAAAGATCTCCCTCCAGTGAAGCTCCTGGCATTAGGCTGCAGGCAATGCCCTGCCTTTGAAGAAGCCCCCACTGGATGGCTGTGGTGTGACATGGGAAAAACCCCCTCTCTGCAAAGCCCCCACTGCTTAGCTGCAGCATAGTTTAATGGTAGTAATTTTATAGTAGCTAGGGTCAGGAGGGACCTGAACAGATCATCTAGCCTGATTCCCTGCCACAGGCAGGAATGAATGCTGGGTTCACAAGACTCCAGACAGGTGATCATCCAACCTCCTCTTGAATTTGCCCAAAGTAGGCATGAGGACCACTTCCCTGGGAAGTTGGTTCCAGATTTTGGCCACCCTAACTGTAAAATATTGCCTCCTGATCTCTAACCGAAACCTAGTTGTTGGAATACTGTGTGCAATTTTGGGTACCGCACTTCAAGAGGGATGTGGATAACTTGGAGAGGGTCCAGAGAAGGGCCACTCGTATGGTTAAGGGCTTGCAGGCCAAGCCCTATGAGGAGAGACTGGGGCATCTAGACTTCTTCAGCCTCTGCAAGAGAAGGTTGAGAGGCGACCTTGTGGCTGCCTATAAGTTCATCATGGGGACACAGAAGGGAATTGCTGAGGCTTTACTCACCAAGGCGCCCCTGGGGGTTACAAGAAATAATGGCCATAAACTAGCAGAGAGCAGATTTAGACTAGACATTAGGAAGAACTTCTTTATAGTTAGAGTGGCCAAGGTCTGGAATGGGCTCCCAAGGGAGGTGGTGCTCTCCCCTACCCTAGGGATCTTCAGGAGAAGGTTAGATAGGCATCTAGCTGGGGTCATCTAAACCCAGCACTCTTTCCTGCCTATGCAGAGGTTCGGACTCGATGATCTATTGAGGTCCCTTCTGACCCTAACATCTATGAATCTATTGTCTATCAATTTATTACCATTTTTCCTTGGCACCCCAGGTGGTGCTCAGGAGAAAAGGGCTCTACCTATTTGCTGTTTATCTCCCCGGTGAGTTTGTAGGCAGGCACCAGGTCCCCCCTCAGCCTCCTCTTGCAGAGGCTGAACAGGTTCAGGTCCCTCAGTCTCTCCTCATAGGGCCTGTCCTGCTGCCCTCTCACCAAGCAGGTGGCCCTCCTCTGAACCCTCTCCAGGCT
>JAGPOW010003685.1:32861387-32909311 GCA_030014935.1 Caiman crocodilus
TCCAACTGTGTAGGCATCAATGCCACAGTCACTTAATTTATTGATGAGGATGGGGTGAGAGACAGTGTCAAAGGCCTTCTTAAAATCTAGAAAGACTACATCCACGGCGACACCAGCATCCAAGGATTTAGTTACTTGGTCATAAAAGGCAATCAGGTTGTTCAAGCAGGACCTGCCTTTGAGGAACTCATGCTGCTTGCCCCTGAGCATGTTCTCCCCTGCAGACCCCTCATAGATGTGCTCTTTGATGATTCTCTCCAAGATCTTCCTGAGTACTGAGGTGAGGCTTACAGGCCTATACTTGCTTGGGTCCTCCCTCCTCCCTTTCTGGAAAACTAGGACCATATTAGCCATTTGCACCTTTGGCACCTGACCAGATGATCATGAATCTCATACAGCTGGGCCAAGGGCTCCGTGATGACCCCTGGCAGCTCCCTCAACACCCTTGGGTGAAGGGCATCTGGACCTACAGATTTTAAAATGTCTAGCCCTTCCAGAAGATCCCTAACTACATCTGCACTAACTGAAGGCCTGACAGAGCTATCCCCAAGATTGTCCCTACCTCTGGTAGGTGGGATATCCCGGTCCCTGTTCAAGAAAACAGAGGCAAAGAAACTGTTAAAATATCAGCTTTTTCGTCTGGTGTAGCCACAAGATTACCATTTGCATCTTGCAGGGGCCCTACATTGCCTGGTGTCCTCTTTTTGCTCCCAATGTACTTGAAAAAGGACTTTTTGTTGTCCTTAATCCTGGACGCTAGCCTGAGTTCCATCTCTGCCTTGGCCTTCCTAATAGCCCTCCTATTAGTCCTCAGGCATTTCTGAATGCCCTTGCTGAGCCAAGGGGGCTTCTGAGCACTCTTACCTCCCTTGCTTCTCTCAGGGACTGTTATCCTTTGGGCCTGGAGAATCTACCCCTTAAGGTACAACCATCCATCATGGACTCCCATCTCCTCTGCCTTCTAGGTCCTCAGTGCCTCCCCCACTAGTTTCCTAAGCTGATTGAAGTTGGCCCTTCTGAAGTCAAGGGCTTTAGCCTTTGTGTGAGCCCTTGACACTCTGTGTTGGATAGTGAAATCCATCAGGTGATGGTTGTTATTTCCCAGCTGGTCAAGGACCTGCAGTCCCCTCACCAGGTCATCCTCTGTGGCCAGGACCAGGTCCAGCAAGGTGTTACCCCTAGTGGGGTGGCACACTTCCTGAATAAGGTAAAGGTCCTGTAATACAGCCAGAAACCTATGTGAGCAGTCAGACATGGCTGTCTGCTCCTCTCAGCAAATGTCTAGGTAGTTTAGGTCACCCACGACAATAACATCTCTTGACCTAACCGCCTCCATAAGCTGACTGGCATGATACAGGCAAAGCCTCCCACTGCTGAACACTGGAAAAGCCACAGCTCTGCAGGCTGGATCTAAAGCAGGGATGGGCAAAATACAGCCAATGGGCTAAGTCCAGCCTGCTAGGCAAATTCATCCAGCCCACAGGTGCCCATCAACTAACTGTACTCTACCCTTCTGCCCATGAGGGTGGTAGTGAGGCACCCACATATACACCCCCCACTCCAACATACACTATTGTGCTTTGCTCCCATCCTCGTGTGTGAAAGGGCCTGGCTCAGTCAGCATGCAGCCACTGCTGCAGCTTCCAGGGTACGTGGTCAGCTTCCCCAGAGTCCTGCTCACTTTAGGCAGCAGCAAGTAGGAAAATGGGGGAGGCAGGTGCAGGAGGAGCTGCAGCTGGGTGGGAGCATGGAGCATTGGGCTGATAGTAGTGTACAGATATGCAGGTGAGTACAGGTGAGTAGAGGATGGCTCTATGAGTGTATATCTCTGCAAATGGATGGAGTTCAGTTACGCACTCCACTCTACACAATCCACTCACGTAGTTCTCATACTAATCACATATATGAGCAGGTTTACATCACATGTTCATCAAGTGACTCAGTTTCTCACAAGCTTTCAGTCCCAATCGGACACAATGTGCACTGATGCCAACTCAGTCACTCTCCCAGATATGCACCCAGCTACTACACAGGCTTACAACGCACACAGACTCAGTCACTTCCTCAGTAGCTCTCCAAGTGATAGTCCTGACAGGGTTTATAGTGTCTACCTCACACCACCTGTCAGTCATATGACAAAACCAATTATCAGTCATCATTCATCTGTCCATTACATTGCTAACCAATCTGGAGTGTTATTACCTCAGGTAAGTATTTCATGCCACACTTTACATGTTCCCTCCAAATTCAACTTATATAATACAGGCTGATTGTGGATGCTCGTCAGTCCTATGTAGGTCAATGGACCCATAAGTTCAAGAGTTCACTCTCCTCCACCTGAGGTACTACAGCGGGGGTTAATGTGAGCAAAGGTTTTGCAAGTGTTGATGTCACGTTTGCCTTCAGTGTGTCTTTGCAGCACTTTCTTTGCCCTATGCTACTTCACTGACTTTCTTTCAGTTATGAGAAAAAGATTCTCTTTGGAAGATGGGAGTCAGACATGCAAACAACATGACCTTTCCAGTGAAGTTGGTTTTTGATGATCATGGCCTCAATGCTGTTGGAATTTGCTTTGGTCAAGACACTAATGTTTGTGCGTCTATCCTCCCAGCTAATCCAAAGGATCTTGTGAAGGCAAGGTGTTACTTTTCCAAGCTCTTGAGATGTCTTCTGTATGTGGTTCAGGTTTCTGAGCCATACAGCAGAGTTCGAATGATAATGGCTCAATAAAGCAAGGGCTTTGTTTCCACAAGGATGTCATGATATAAGAAGACTCTTTTACTCAGCTGTCCAAAGGCTGTGCTCACTCATTTCAAGTGGTGTTCTATTTCTGTGTCAATGTCTGCCTTTGATGAAAGATGCCTTCCAAGATAGGCAAAGTGATCCATGTTCTCCAGCAATTCTCCATTAATTTAAATGGAGGTGAGGTTTGTTTCCCATTTGGAACAGGTTGGTAAAGGACTTGCGTTTTCCTGATGTTTAGAGTTAGGACAATACTCTCATAAACTTCTGAGAATACATTAAGAATGGTTTGGAGGTCCATTTCAGATTGAGCAATGACAGCATTGTCATCCACATACTGGAGCTCCATTATGGATATTGTCATGGTCTTCATTTTGGACTTGAGTCTGTTGAGGTTGAAGAGTCTTCTGTCCATTCTATACACAATTTCAATTCCAGTTGTGAGCTTTCTGTTATCAAGGTTCATTATGGTGGAGATGAAGATTAAAAACAAAGTTGAAGCGATAATGCAGCCTTGCTTCCCTCCAGTTTTCACCTCAAATGTTCTGTTTCATTGCTGTTGCTGAGAAACCTGCTGACATGTCGTGTGGACAAGTCTCAGAACACCGATGAACTTGTTTGGACAGCCAATTTTGGGCAGGATTTTCCAAACGGCTTCATGGCTTACAGAATCAAAGGTTTTAGAAAGGTCAATGAAAGCCAAATAGAGAGGCAGATTTAGCTCATGGCACTTCTTGGATTTGATGTGCTATAAAGATCATGTCTGCAGTTCCTTGAGATGGTCTACAGCCACTTTGAGATTCTGGAAGAATTTCTTCTGCAAGTGGGAGAAGGTGGTTACCAAAGATACAGGTGATGATTTTCCCAGCAGTGGTCAACAATGAAATGCCTCAGTAGTTTCTTCAATCAGCTCTGTCCCCTGTCTTGAAGATGGTATCAGTCAAGGCATCCCTTAGGTCAGCTGGGATTTCTTCCTTGTTCCAGGCTTTAGGGATGAGGACATGAAGCTGACAGTAAGTTGTTCTCCTTTTCCTTTGAAAATCTCTGCAGGTATTCTGTCAACACTGGCTGCCTTGTTATTTCTTATTTTCCTGATGGCACTTCCAACCTCTGACAGGGTAGGTGGAAAACCAAGGTCTTCTCTAATTGCTTTTTGTGGAAAGTTGTTGACCTTATCTTCATCCACAATTGAGTCATGATTCAGAAGGTCCTGGAAATGTTCTTTCCAGTGAGCATTGATAAATTCACTGTTTTTCAGGAGCGTTGTTCCATCCTTTGATCTTAGAGATTGAAGGCCTTGAGTGCTAGGGCCATAGACAGCTTTGGTAGCACTGAAGAAACCACGAGTGTCACGGATGTCAGCAAAATGTTGGATTTCTTTTGATTTCTGAATCCACCAATAATTCTTCAGTTCTCGCGTTCTTCTCTGCACCTCTCATTTTGCTTGTTGGTGTGCATTTTTCTTGATAGCAGAGTTGATAACATTCTGCCAGGCACAGCAAGCTTTCCGTTTCCTGTCGATGAGACCTTGAATTTCAGTGTCATTTTCATCAAACCAGTCTTGATGTTTCCTGGTCTATATACAAGAGTAAGACTTTATTTTTGAGTTATTATGCAACCATCTCTATATACACTATGCAAACACAAATCTTGACAAAAATGTATTTTGTAATTAAAATATGTTATAGTAGGTGTTTGACTTTTAGTGTATGATTTGTTTTTTTTCTGGTTCCAAGATGGCAACCCTCCCCTCCCCAAAGAAACATTTCTAGGGGCAGGGGGAGGGACTTCCAGTGGCAAAGGTGAGGGGTTGGGGTGGGACTAATGGTCCCAAGATGGTGACCATGGGGCAGAGAACCTGTCAAGGGGTGGGGCTACTCTTGTGCCCTCAATAGCTCACCAAAACTCATTAAGTGGCCCTCCAGCCAAAAGAATTGCCCACCATAATCTAAATTCTCCACTGGCCAGATCTGGCTCGTGGGCCATAGGTTGCCAACCCATGTCCTAGTCTATTAGTTACAGACTCCTCTGCTCCCCAGTTTCCTCTTCTGGTTCTGCACCTGCCCTTCATTTCCTCCCTAGATTTCTTCCCAGTGTCTGTCTCCCCAGGCATCTCATCCAACCAGTCACAGTCTTCTTGCCCAGCCATTTCCTATCTACTGTTTTTTTCTCCTCCTAGTCAAATTTTACCCTCTGTGCGTTAGAATCCAGAATCTTCTTTTTCTTTCCCTGATTGCCAGCAGGAAGATCACTGAAAGAACAAGAGAGGTAAACTCCCTGTCCTCAGATCCAGTGCCAGACCACACTCCAGTGTGGAATAGCTGGCAGCAGCCAGTATAGAGAAAGTCCCTCTGGGCCCACACAGAATCAGACTGGAACATGCACAGTCATTCTGTAGAGCTAGTACATGGGTGCTTTGGTCAACAAGAGGAGATACAATGACAGAGTCATCAGAGTTTGAGAAGAACCTAAGAAGAATCATTTGAAGATCTGAGATATCGAAGGAGCTTTTACTGTGCATGTTCAAACTGTTTTTTCAGGGACTTATAACCTGGCCCACTTTGGTAGAGATAAGATATAGATCCATAACAGAAAGGACACATCTTGACACATTTCAAGCTCTTAGCTGAAGGCACATGGTACTTCAGCATTTTGGACAAAAAGTCACTGGAATTTCTTAACTTCCTGAGGTAGATGCCCACAGATAAAGCTTCAGACCGGACAATTCAGGTTTGGAAAAGGGTCTTATAGGAAGCATTGGTCAACTTTGGTGGTCAGCAGCACTTCCAGTGCCTCTTGTAAGAGTTTTATAAGGAAGTAGTTAAAGATACACCTTACAGCTGAGTTAGACATTCATGGTATCCTGTTAATAGGCTTGGCTAGTTCTCATTACACGAGTTTAACCTATTTGGTGAAAACAGTCACGCTGCCTCAGTCTTGTAGACCTCATATTACTTTTAATAAAAAGTTTGACTATAAATATCACAGGCTGAGGCCAGTAAGTGGGAGATTGTCGTCAGAATAAATCCTATGTTTTAGAAAACTGGCTCTTAAAATCCAGCATATTTGTAATAACTGCTTTTATTTAGTTTCCTTACTGAGCTAAATGAAGTAGCAGACCCTGAAGCAGTGTTACATTGCAAAATATGCCAAGTAAGCTTGGCTGTTCCTGAACTAACCATTCCTAAGAGGGTTTTTTCTCTCACATTCCACTTTCTTCCTTCGCTTTTCCAGGTTGTCTATTTTGAGTGGGAACTAATGGAATACACTGATTTCCTGGGTCAAAAATTCCTCTGCATCTCACTGGAATTGCTGATTTCTGGTGATCAATGAGCGCAGAGTATTACATACCTATAATGTTTTATCCATCTAAAGCTAAATCCTGTCAAAAGAACTTTTTATTTACAAATGTGACAGGCAGAAGTAATACATTAATGTACAGAATGCATACAACTTATGAGAGAAAACAGTTCATCTTGCTACATCATCTATTTTATATCCCATGTAAAAAAATGCACATGCTTTAATATATTCATTCAGCGCAAAATTTCTAAAATATAATGTTTCAAGTTATCTGACTCTTCCTCTTGTGTTAGGTGTTTTGTAGTTGGTTATTTTTGTATTTTGTAGTTAATTATACTTAGTACTTACACAATACAATGATCCTGGGCACTGTTAGCTGTAATCTCATTAAATACACGTCATATATCCTATGAATAGTCATAGGCTATGCATATGAGCATCAGTTAATGAGAAGAACGTCTTAAATTAGCCTTTCTAACAGCTAAAGGTATATCACTGTTAGACAGAAGGATCAGTTAATTAAGCATTGGATTAATGAAATGGCAATTTGTACCCCTATGGAAAAATATACATCACCCTTTGAAATAGACTTCACTCCATTTTCATGAAGTTTGGGTCACAGTTTTAGAAGTGTTATTTGCTTGATGTGGCTAATATTTGTCAGATGCTTTTTTAGTTGCCTGAAATAGATGTATTGTAATTATATTGTGACTTGATAAGAGCAGTCTCCAGGTACCATCATTCATTAGTCAACTTGAGTAGGTATTTTATGCAAGGATTCTTGGCCCTTCTGAACATATTCCTTTACTGTCAGGGCCAAGTTCTGTTTAACTCACCCAGCCAACCAAGGGTGAGGTTCCTTGTTTAACTCAAATGGCACTTTTCTACCCATGTAAGTGGTATTTTTGGCAGTCATACTTGTGGATATGTAAAAGCATCCACACTGCCACTGAGCATGTGCAGTAGACAACATACTGGCTGAGCAGCTGTGTGGTTACATAAACACATACACTAGGCACACTTATGTCATTGAATTCTGCCTGAAGAAAGCCCCTGACTTGAAGTAGAGAGGTACCCTCCTAAGTTTTAGCCCCAGTAGTTGAGTGGTGAGGGCACTTGCCTAGGATTTAGGGCCCTCTCACATTGTCCTAATCACTAAGACACAGGTTAAGCATTTCCTAAGCTTTACTCTTGCCCTCCTTTTGAAGTCAGTTCTCTGGGCAGCCACAAGAGGGAAATAAGTAGAGCCAGAAATAAAATAGCAAGCTCGAGGGTGTGTGGATCCATGAGATGGGTGCTGTTCTTGATTGGAAGGGGCCCTAAGTTCTAGCATGGGCTTTCGCTCCCAGTGGGGAAGAAATTTCTCTTTTTCTCCAGCTAGTTCATTCACTTAATAGTAAAAGCAAGATACAGAAACTGGCGGGAAGTTGGAGAAGATGCAGACTCAAACCCTCTTTGAACAAATGTGGGGTGGGGGGCAAGTAAAACCTGGATCTCTTACTTCCCTAGTGATTATGCTAACCACTCAGCTATTGGATCTAAAACTTGGAAAGGTCTTCCCACTCATTTTTTCCTGATATGTACATAACCACATACTTAGCTGGCTAGTGTATATAGTCTACTACAAATGCTCAGTAGCCATGTGGACATTCCACCACCACACCCCATGGGTAACAGAATTGCAAACTGTGTGTAAGTGCCAAAAAAGCTTTCCACTTATGAAGCTGGAAAAGAGCCATTTGGTAACATAAAACAAGATAGGATTCTGCTCTTAGTCCTGATGTGGATTTGATCTGACCTGCATAGGTGGTACACCAAGTGAAAAATTAGAATTAGCGGTATTTAAATTTCTGAATCCAAAGCTCTGCATAGTGAGGTGGAAATTATTACTATTAAGGGGCAGATACTGCTTAGGAATACACACTATTTTGCAGTGTATATTTGCAATCGTGCGCTTGTGTGGCATAAGCTATGGAGGGTGCCAACAGTGTTCTCCACATGTTATGTTGTGTTGGTCAAGGCCTGAGCACCCTGTTTGCACCTTCTGTGATCACAGCCAGCAAAGTAGTAAAAAGAAAAATGTAGGAGGTGGAAAAGGATGCCTTGTTGCTGTGCTACAACTTGAAAAGGTTCATGACAGCTATATTGCCTGTATCTGAAAATAGCTACATTGCAAACATTTGTAGTTATACACAGTGAAGAAGAAAGCATTTGGAGCGTTCTCACATTGTAACAAATGAACATTTGCTAAGTCTGTGACCATTAGGGACTCCAGGCTGGGTAAGAGTCAAGAGTGACTGCACCATGTGTTGGCTCTCATAGTTTAGATAGATATCATACGGAATCATTAATCTCAAGCCAGTGCCAGAGAGATGCTGAATCTGCTTGTTTGGGTGTGTGCACACACATGCATACTCACACAGACCCACATAGGCTGGTTGAGGCCCAGTTTTCAATAGAAGTTGTTCTAGGTTACAATGTAACAGGCATATGTAAATGCTTAGAACCATGCCCACCCACTCCTGCTCATATTAGGCCTGTGAGAAACGGTTCGCATTCGCTTTGGTTTCAGATTCAGCTGATTCAGGGGATTCAAATCACTTGGAGATTCAGCTGGTGCTGAATCAACTGAATCTCTGAATCACACAGACCCCATCGCCCCTCTATTCTCCCATACCCGCCCAGCCCTAGCTTCTGGCTCTTTGGAAAAAAAGCAGCTGACTTACCAGCTGCTCCCAAGGCCACTGTAGCAGCCAGTGAATGTGGGGTTTTTGTTTTGTTTTTTTAAAGGGCTGGAAGCTGCGGCAGGCAAGGCAGCCAAGGGGTGGGCGGGTCAGGGACTCATGGCAAAGCCCCCCATGCAATGTGGGACACTGGGGGGCAGCAGGGATCCCTCCCCACCTGGCAGCAGCTAGTGAGTAAGGGCTTTTTTTTAAACAACCAGGAGATGGGCCGGGTGGGGCAGCCATGAAGGGGGTTGGGAGAATGGTTGGGAGTCGGGCGGTGCTCAGGGGGGCTGGAGGAGCAGGCAGGCAATGGGGCCTGGCAGGGGTCCCCTCATAGTCCCCTTCCCGCTCCTACAACCTCCACTCCCCCACCCCCAACTTACCAGCATGGAGTCTGGGTCCAGCTCCCTGTTGCAGCAAGCAAGGACTGCCCGAATCGCTGAAGCTTTCCAAATCTTTTCCAAATTGATTCAGAGAGCTTCAAATCGATTCAGACCTTTTAACTGGTCCCTTGATTTGAGTTGGATTTGGAGATTTGGCCACCAGATTGGGCCAAATCTCCTCCAAATTGAATCAGCACTCAAAGCTTCACATAGGCCTAGCTCATCCATCCCAAACTCTAAGTATGTGGGTGAGGTTACTCAGGGGCCATTCTCTCATGGTTGTCCTCAAGACCTTGGTCTCTGATGTGTTTGTGAGGAGCCACTGGAGGTGCCCATGTGGTGCTGTCTCCATGGAGGCAGGACCTGGCCCAGCCCAAGGACACATAGCCCCTGCATGCAGTGTTGAAATCCCAGGTGACAACAAGAGCATCCCAGTTCTGCCCAAGGGACCCACCCCTACTGAGCAGTCCCCTCCACCCCCACACAGTCGCTCAACCCACAGTTCCCCCCACACCCTCTACATAGTGCCCCCCCCTTCAGCCCCTCCCCATCCATATTTACTTGGGACAGAGCCTGGGTTTGAGCCACCGCTGCAGCCTTGCCCCACTCCTATTTGCCCCAGCACGCTGAGACAGTATGCTGGGGCAGCAGGGCCACAGGCAGCCATAGGGACATTCTGGCCAGGTGCCAGAGTATCTCCTTGGGGGACCCAGCCTCCAGTTGCCCCCTGGAGCATGCCATGCGCTGCTTTTTTCTGGCATGTTATTTTTTGATACCAGGATTTCCTGGTATCAAATTTAGAGCCTGCGCTACAAATATGCAGTGCAGGGAGCATTTTTCGTTCTTAGCATGCCTATTCTGGCATCTCAAACTGCTTTGAAGCACTGCAACAGGCACATGCTCACTTCTCTGGAAATGACCACTATGTTCACTTTAAAACCCTTTAACCTGCCAAAACTATGTAATATTGCATAAACACAGAAGAA
The DNA here is from genome assembly GCA_030014935.1 of Caiman crocodilus. Taxonomy (NCBI): domain Eukaryota; kingdom Metazoa; phylum Chordata; order Crocodylia; family Alligatoridae; genus Caiman; species Caiman crocodilus. The sequence goes on from JAGPOW010003685.1 coordinate 32,871,528, forward strand.
AACCAGGCCTAATAGAAACACAAGATATAATCCAATTCTCCTGATGAACTATGAAGAGGAAATTCAGGCTATTGGCACGTCATAGAATTTGCTGAAATATCAGTGTCTTTGGAACTGTTATCATGTTTCCACAAATACATGTGGATGAAATTACAACTTCGTTCAGAACTCCAGCAACATGGAAAGGCCTGTCAGGGTATGTTTACAAGTAAGTATGCCATATGCTACACTAAGGAAAAACATGCTAATTACTTAGTTATGACACAGAAATGCTTCAGACCTACTGAACATATGAGCTAGTTACTTTTTTCTATGGGATAAATTTTCTTGATCCAGAAACTATCATTCTTTCAGGTGTTTACATTTAGAAACAAACAAAAGAACAAATTAATATTTAAATAACAGACGATACAAATAATCAGAAAATGTCACTGATAAAGTCTGAAGAACAGGGTTCTATATTTTTTATGTCTTTGTGACGGCTGTATGTGTTGTAGGGCTTGCTACCCCTGCCCTGAGCTTGTCTGCCTATAGGCGGCGACAGGGTGGACCTCAGCTTTGGATCACCTGGACTGCTAGGAAGTTGATTTTATATTTTTCTCGTCTGCCATGACTTTGATTAAATATATTTCCAAGAAGCACTGTCCGCGGTGATCCTGCCTGGTCTCGATCCGTTTCTTCTGTGGGGCGCCAAACCTCCCCTTTACCCCAGCCTAGCCTCTCCAGATAGTACTCACAACATTTTTCTGCAGCCAGGTCACAGTGCTGCCTGTTGTGGTCTTATTTGGCTCTCTACCCCAAGGTGACCTTTAATCTCAATTAGGTACACCCTTCCAGGCCTGGTCTTGGCCTGTACTCAAATATCAAAAGAAAAGGCAAAAAACCCCAAAGAGAACCCTGGCTGCTCTCAGCCTCCTTGTCGGGCTCTGATGTCCCCTTTTACCTGGGATCAGGTTCTCAAAATCCCAATCACAATGACCAAGAAAATCCCTTAGTCCAGTTGTTGTTATGCAGTGGCCTGCCCTGCACCCTCATGAACATTCACAGTCTTCTTGGGGTCTTCCCCATGTGCAGGAAGGCTTTACATGTAACTGTGTTTTTTCCCTCAGGCCCTCCTCTGGATCCTCTGTCGAAAGCTCCACTCTGGAGATTATCACAGGCCTTATGGACTCCCTGTCTCCTGATCCTCAGCTGCAGCTCCGCTATTACCACCAGCTGCCTGTGTGCAGGCCTCCACCTGCCTCCTGCTCAGGGTCACTCCCGCAGTTCCTCTGGCAAGTTCCACAGCCCTTGCCTGCTGGGAGGCTCAGCCGTTCCTCTCTCCCTGTTGCCTGCAAGGGACTGACCCCTCTCTGCCCCTCTCCAGGGCTGGAAATACCTTTGGGCAGCCTTCCTCCTCCAATCCGGAGTGAGATGCTGCTCCAGAAGTGTGGCGGGTATTTTCCTTTCCTTCCAGTCTCCAGCTGCAGCCCTGCTGGCCCTACATGCTGTGAGTTTTGTCTCACTCCTTCACAGTCATTTATAAAGCCTATGAATGGGCTTGGTGAGGTCCAAGAAACAAAATTAACCACTCCTGCCCCAAAGAGTATGTAGTCTAAAATAACAAGAGAAAAGTCTTAATCTTTTAAAGACAAAAAGGTGCAGAAAAAGAACAGACTGTGATAAGTATCAGAGCCTAATGTTGCTAACTATACTCATCTTGAAATCAGCATAAGTTTTACCTAGGCAAAGATTATAGAGCTTGTTATTATGATGAAAATTACTATTATTATTTTTACTGCTGTAGCACACAGAGGTCTCCAGTTTGGGACTCAGGTGCTTTATACACACAAATTAAAACATGGTCACAATCCTGGAAATCATAAAGCTCAATCTGAAATAACTTTCTATAATGGATGGCAAGGGTAAGGGTAATAAAATCTTACCTAAGGATAAGGGTAATAAAACTATATATTTGCACAACTTCATGGTTCTAAAGCAGGGACTCTCTACCATGTTAGACTCAAGACACCCCATGAAAAAATTCCAGCTCCTAGCTTTACCTCATTTTTGACAATGGAAAAATAATAGAGCAATGATTTTGCTGCAAAGAACTTAGAAAGACCAGAACAGGTAAGGACATTTTTGACACTATGGGTTCCTACTGGAAATCTTTGGGTTTATCTTGTGAACCATATGTAGGCAGGTGTTTGTACACTTAACTATGCTAATATTGTGCAGAACCCTGTGGCGCTCTTTAGAGGATCAGTCAGCACCCAGATTGAGAATTCCTATTCTAAAGTAACCAAATGCTTCTTTTTAAAAAAAATTGTGTAAGTCAGCTATCCCTTGCTTAACCTAATACTTGTTGGACATCTGGGGCATTTATGCTCCAGGAGGCGAGGGGGAGGGGAGTGCTTTAATTAGTGCCCAGAGCATCATGCATCTTAGCATCCCTGTGCTGAAAAATGGCATCAGGGTGCTTTCTCTAAAGCTCACCTAACAAGCTTTAGTTAAAATTCTTCTGCCATCATTTTTCAGTGTGGAGATTCTGACACATGTGATGTTGGAGTCTGCTCCAATGCACTACAAATATATTGTGCTGGAGCAGCCTCCCTGCACATGTATAGGAGCCCTGATGGCTCAAAGAAGTAGGTTTAAAGATTTGAAGGAAAAAAGGAAACACCTTACAGAATAATTTGTTCCTCTAGTCAGTTGACTGTTGAGCTTCATTTCTTATATTCTCTTTTGTAGAAAGTATTACTTGCCATTTGTTAGGGAAATATTTTAATGCATTCAATACTACTGGATATGTGTTTTAAACATCTTGCCTGAGGTGATATCTTTTATTGAATTAACTGTAGAGTTGGGATAAAGTTAGACAAGACTTCAAGTACAAAGGATTTTTCTTCAGGTCTGAGGAGAAAAGGTCTTATCCATCAAGGATTTCTTATTCATGCAAGTAGCCATGTCCAGTGAAATATAATTCTGTGCTTTTGTGTGGAAGAGCTACAGAATCAGACTTATATTTTTGTGTGATCATAATATCCCTAGGAAACACACTTCTGCTTCTGGCATTATCTTTAACTGATTGGTAGGAAGGAAAACAACATATACACAATTATTAGATTGATCTTTTGTATAATTTTCTTTTTAGCTGCCACCATTAGTTCCTTTCAGTTTCCTTTATTTCACTCTGATGTTTTGATATAGATAATAGTTATACTTGCTATTTGTGTTTCACCTTTACATTTCTAAGTATCTACTGTATTTTATGAAGGAAGCTAATCCAGCAGATAGAGGGGAGATGTGATGTGTTTTTTCATGGATTCTTTTGTTTTCTGATTGTATTTCTTCTACAATAAAGTAAAATTCATTCAGTCTGAAATTTTATGCTTGCACTTTCTGTAAGGCAAAGCGTAATTCTAATTTGTATAGCATCTGTTACCATACCAGCTCTGTTAATGATCTGTTGCTCTATCAGTTTATCTTTTCTGCTCTCTCTCTGCTACCAGAATGTATGCCTTTTATTGTTAAATGTGCGTGTGTGTGCATGTGTGTGTGTATGTAATTTCTCCATTCACCCATCCACCCATGCTGACCGCCAAACTCTGTACATACAATACCTCTGGAAAGCAATGGCTTCCCAAATGGAGGGTGGTAACTTGTTGGAGCACAGTAGGCAAGCAGTGAGGGGAGAAAACACTACGATTACAAAAAAGGGTAGCAACAGAGTTTATAAGAATTGTTTCATCCATTATCTTGCCATTGTGCTGAATTCTCTTTGTTATAAGATATTATATGATGACATCACAACAACAAATAATTGGCCAGCCTGTAGCTGCTACTAGATACCAACCAACAGTCCCACTGTACCATAAAGATAATTAAGAGCCTCACTAACCTGAGTAATTTCCATATATGAAATACAATTCATACTGCTGGATGCAGTCTTCCATCAGGATTTGGAAGCTTCCTTGTTACCTGGGGAGGTGAGTGGAGTTTGGTTTCCCTAAACCAGGATTGGCCAACCTGCAGGACAGATGCCATAAATGGCATGGGCATGCCCTCTATGTGGCATGAGGCAGACTGAGGAGGGGACAAACACGGCAGCAGATAGGGTATAGAGCAGAAAGAAAAGCAGTAGATAGGGTATGGAGCACAGATCATCAGGTTGGACAGGGGAGGAGGATTGGAGTGATAACTGGGGGTACAGGGAAAATTTGTAGCATGCCTGCCAAAAACGTTGGCTCCCACTGCCCTAAGCTAAGAGATTCTGGAGGATTAATGTGGCTAGAGTCATCTGTGCTGGCTAAGACTTCTACAATTGCAATTATCCCAGTTCAGAGGACAAGCAGAATGATGACTAATACCCTCACAAAAGATCTGCTGGCTGGAAGTGGGGATAGATATAATACCCTTGATGTAACTCATCCCTCTGGCCCTGCCTAACTCGTCCGGCCCTGAAGAGCTTAAAATCCACTCAACATTCCAGGTTGGGTTACAAGAAGATATAGCACAGTACTGCAGAGGTAACACTTCCCTCCTCCTGCTTCAGTTTCCCGGCCAGCTTCATCTTGTTTTCATCTCTTTTCCCAAGGGAGATCACACATACTTGAGCACTGGAGATGTCAGTTTTATTCCTTGATCTGTTCTCTCTGGTCTGCTGAAGATTTGATGTGAAGATTATATTTTCCTACATTTTTTCTCACTGAACTGTGGATAGCAGAGCTATGCAAAATGTATAAGATGAGGAACTGGGTGTTAGCAAGAGAAAATATTTCCATTTGTTTTGGAGAGGGAGGGGAAAAGAGCATTTTATGCAAATTTGGTAAATCTGCTAAATGATAATAAATTACTAATCAAGGTCAAAAGGTCATTAAAAAATCAGTTTAAAATACATGAATATAAAACAAGTAGGCAAAAAAGCAGTTGCGACTGCCATCTGGTAAGTAAAATAAAGGGGTCAAGGACATCTATGGCCTGTAGAGATGTAGATGAAAAAAAATTAAATGTGTAGATACTGATATTTCAAAAGCTGCTGTATTTTACTCATAAGCTGCAGAAACCTGTTATTGACTCCTATATTATTGTTTATTTCTTGTAACTGCAGGCAAGACTGAACAAGCACTCATCTAATTCTGAAACTTAGCACAACCTCTAAATAGGAAACATAACTAAGAATTTTAAATCTGATATTACAAATGTTAGCTTTGTGGTGATAAATTACACAGAGCTTTGCAGTTTCATAGCTGTAATAAATTCTACCTTGATTTCTGCAGTCAGGGGAGAATGAAAATGTATTAGAAGTGTTCATTCTGCAAGACACAAATATTCTGGAATGATTAACATGTCTCTAAATGACTCCTCAGATGTTCATCAGCAGAAAGATACATTCACATGAAATAACAGAAAGCCTAGAGAAAACTGACTGGAATTTTAAAATCTGTATTGATAACAGCCTTGGTGCTACCTGTGTAAATGTTCACTATAACCTGCTCTCCCCCATCCCCACCAGTCTACATAGTCAACCCATTTCCTTGGTTTCTCAGCACTGACTGCAAACAGTCAGCAAACTTGGGGAGCACTTCTTGGGTGTTTGCCTCAAATGACCAATCTGAGATACATATTATATTCTCCTCAGCTGGTTTTCATATGAGGTCAGAAAGCTGAATCCTCTTCCAGGATGTACTGCAATGACTTTACTTCAAAAGAATCCAAGACTCAGAGTTTTGGAGTGGGGGGGTTGACACTGGGAGTTCCTAGCGTTACAAAAAAATCTCTGCTAGAAAAAGCAGCATGGTGCACATAGCAACAGCTTGCGCCACAAGAAATGGAGCTTGCGCCACCATGCTCTGGTTGCTGGCCAGGCTCTAAGCAGTCAGCTTGGTGCTGCTGCTGCCCTTGGAGGCCCTCAGGACCCTAGGTCAGGCTGCTGAGGCCAGCACTTGTGCCTTCCCTACTCCACCTGGGTCAGTTTGCCACATGCCAGACACACATACAGGGCATGCCCAAGGACAAATAGCAGGGGCAAATATGTGCCCCTGCTATTTGTCACATGGGAAATGCATGCCCCTGCACATTCATGCTTGTTGGGACTCACCCATATGGTCTAAAAATAAGATGTGCTAAAAAGAGAGAAAAAAATCAAATGAAAAGAAAGGCTTACATCTAGCATGTCTGCAACACTGCAAAAGTTAAGTGAGCTGGGACCCTTTTGTGTCATAATGCACAAGCAACTGGTAGAGGGGACATGGTGGGGGCATGTGCCCCCCCCGAGATTGGCACCAGACTCGGCACTGCTCAGGACAGGGCAGTTTTTTTGCTGCGTGGGCTGGCAGTGTATTGAGGTGTGGGGGACACTAAGCCATAGCACGGAAGTATAGGAGTGGATATGGGGCTTTTGGTTTGCTCCTGGGCCTGCCCACAAATTGTGACTCCCCCCCCCCCCCGCAACTCAAGAAGCACCAGTCACCCCTGTCATAATGTGAAAATAAGCTATGTTTTACCCTCAGTCAGGGGTTCCCAAGCTGTGACCTGAAGACTGCTGGTGGCCTTCCAGGCCATGGTAAGTGATTTGCAGTTGGTCCATAGAATACTTTGGCCCCTATGTTCAAAGGGACTTGCTGGGTGGCACATCCCCTGGCTGCAGCTGTGCACGTGGCCTCTCCCCAGGAATGTGACCAGATGCCCCACATGCATGTCCCACACATGAGAAAACCACCATTGTAAAAGTTGTGTCTGTTGTGGGCAGCAGGGGTGGGGGTCTTCTTTCCTGACTGGGTATATATTTAGAGGACAGAACTTGCGGGCAGATTCTCTGCTATATATTATAGGTGGTTGGGGTCAGCCCTTTTTCCTGGTAGGAAAGGTGGGGGCAGTGGGGCACCAGCTCAGGCACCAACTATGAGGGGGCGCCAAAATACCTCCTTCCCCAGAAGTCTTTGCCACAGCAGGGGCAACCCTCGGCTGTCCAGCCATAGCAGCCAGGCAGGACAGTCCCACACACAGCAGTGTATGTCAGGGTTTGGGACCAAGTGGGGCAAGTGGGATGATGTTTCCTCCCACCAGGGGAGTTTTTGTCACAGCAGGCACAACCCAGTAGCATACCAGCAGTGAGAGGGAGAAAACAAGGCACCCGGCCAGTTCCCAGGGAAGCCACATGCTGGGACTGCTGCTGCCGGAGCGAATGGTGCTATAACAGCAGCAATGGCAGCAGTGTCAGTTGCCTTCAGTGGGCAATGAGCCCAGGCAGGTAAGACTTCCTTTGTCTTCACCCTTCCTCTTCCCTCCCACTCTAGGTAGGGGGTGCTTTGGAAGGAGACAGTGCCCTCTCCAGGTGTGTGGAGGGCAGGTGCTCCTCTGTGAGATATGTATATGAAGGCAGTGTTCTGGAAACAGGAGTTGACCTCATTTCCCAGCTGTAGGGCATATGGGGACTTTTGATGAGGGGCCTATCCCTCTCCCCTTTTGGGTGAGGAAGTTTGGAAAGGATGAAGCCCCTTCTTATGACCTAGGACAGTAATATTCAACCAAAGGATTGTGGTACCCTGGGCTTTTAAATCCTTTCAAAGGTGCCATGCAGTGTTAGCGGTGTTAGGTGTGCAAGCATGTTTAACAGGATAAACCTAGAGATTTCAAGTAGGAATTCATACTGTTAAAAACATTCTGAGCTGTTGTGGTCTTTAAGTTCTTTGCAACGGAAGAATTGTCCTACTATTTTTCTGTAGTAAAAAAATGAATGAAAACTAAGAGCTGGCATTTTCCAGGGGATGCCTTGAATCTAGAGGTCAAGAGCCACTGCCTTAGGATTTTAATTTTCATGTATACTGAACACGTCTACATGAGAAGTTACTGAGCATTTATTTAGTACTTGCTAATACAAGTAGCACTGATGAATGTCTTTTTGGCACTGCTACCGTTCAGTAGCCTAATAATACTGTGCAGTAGTATATTAGCACTGTCCATGCTGTGATGCACTACTGTGCAGTCAACATCTTGTGTAGATGTGCCCATTATCTTATAGTTGTTTCAACTGAAAGTCTGAAAATAATGGTGCATGGTGATTCATGAGAAAATTTGGGTTGACAGTGACCTGTTTGTTCAGAAATTTTGGAACTACTTCCCTAGAGTATATAAGGATTTTTTGGAGGGTGCTATCTTTTCTTGGACCAACGGCTTGCATGTATCAATTCTCCCTGTTCTCCATTGTTAAACAGTATGTCAGACACAGACTCAAGCTACCAGTGCCTTGTAATATTCTCTGTTCTCCAGATCTTGGTTCCTAAACTGCAGACTCTTGGTCCAGAGACTGTTAATTCCTATTAATATCCAAAGCATGTTAACAAAGGTACGCATGCTCTTTCTGAGGGAAACAGGACAGTATCTTATAAAAATCCATTGTCTATTTTAAAGCCGTATCCTATTTTAATAATTGCCATTTGCTACACAAGTTTGGGTTCTTGTTTTTCCTTCTGTTACACTGTTTTCTCCAAATGTCTCTGTGAAGGTGTATCCACACAGCAGTTAACTCTCAGCCTGAATTTGTATTAATCTACCCTCTGGGTTATTGGTGCTGGAAAAGGTCTCTTTTATATGTTAACAACACCCCTTCAAATGGTTACTGGCTCTGGCCAAAGTGTTAGCCTTGAAAATAACTCACTGTCTGTCTGTTAAAAAGACAGCTTTGATATTTATGCTGTATTTATACTGATATCTATGCTGTAACAAATACGATTTTTTGACAGATAAAGTCAAGTCTGTCACGTTTGCTGAACTCAAATCTGTAACACCCCCTCAAACTCCCCTACTTCCCCAGAATTTCAATCTTATGACCAATAAACTAAACCACCTATTAACTATTTAGTTCAGAGTTTCCCAGGTTGTGGTCTGTGGAGAGTTGGTTGGTCATGTGATGCTGCTTCTCTTTATTTTCAGTTGTATAAGTCACATGAAAAGATAGCTCAAATGCATTCAGTTCTTTTCTAATATTACTTTTTCACATGAAAATCTGCTCTTGCTACAGCAGAGATGTACAAGTAGAAGATCTATATGGGATATACAAAAGTGAATGGGAGAGGGAATGATCTCTAAAATGTGGTCCAGACTGACCCTCTCTCCCCACTTACAACAAAAACCGGTGATTGTAAAACAGTTCTTGCTGTTATTATAATGCACAATAATAAGGCTTTAAAAATCCCCATCTAGTTCACTGAAACTGAAGAAATAATATAAAATTATAAAGTAACAAGCAGAATATGGCAAATGCCAGATGAGGTGAGAGAAAGTGCCATATGTTTTGTGTTCTGAGTGTTTCTCTCTGCTAATGTATTTTTAAAGAAATTTACATTTATGTATTGTTTGTAGCTTTCTAAATATTTTATCCTGTCTTCAGTACAACTACTCAGTGGAATAAGAATGACTCCCCTAGCTACAGAGACCCTTCTTATAGCATACTAATACCACTCCTATGTCCTTTAATTTAAGGGTCTAAAAAATAGCTGACAAATGCAATATCTGAGGTGATATCATGAATAATCCTTAAAGGCCGTTACAATGATCTGTCTAGAAAGTTATTCTCAAATACCAAGAAAGACAGAAGTCTGAACACTTAAATTTTATTTGATATTATTGACCAGTTGTGGCAGGGCACTGTGTGTGCTTGCCACTGTAAGGGCCTGGAGCTGCTAGGTGCCTGATGAGGGCAGCCCTTTTGAACCGAGGGCTGCCCATATAAACAGGGCGGTTCTGCTGCTGGGCTCAAGCAACAACATTGCCTGGCTGGGGGGCTGCTGGTATCATCTGGAGGTAAGGGAGGAGCTGTAGGGGACAGTCAGGAGGCTCCTGGTCCTGGGTATGACCTAAAACTGCACCCTGCCAGGAGTGGGTGGCCTGGTGGGGCTTTCAGTGGAGCGGGAGCCCCCAGGAAATGCAAGGCCAGTTACCACCCTGGTGAAAGGTGGGTTGGGGAACCTTAACCCCTAGCCCCCACAACTGGGTGGGTTAACCCTTGTTTGGAGGGTCAGGAAGGTGGACGCCATAGAGAAAGAAAAGGCCATAGACTCAGGCCTGTCTGGACTTCCCCTGACTGGCCCATGCTGGGGCCAGAACTGGAAGGGGCCCACTGTGAGGAACGCCCAAGAGCTGCACACCCGGGGTTCAGACTGGCCTGGAGGTGGGCCAGGGCTAGTAGCCAAAGGTCCTGGTGGGGGGACCACACCCAAAGGGAAGTGGTTCAGGGAGCTAAGCTGCCTAGTATGAAGGTGGATGAGGCTGCCTGAGGAGAAGAATCCGGGTGGAGTTCAATTAGGAGGACTTTGGGGCCCAGTGTGGGGCTGGTGATGATGATAACATTGAGATGTCATCTGCGAGGCTTACCCTGTGGTGTAAGGGAAAAATGGAGCTGCAGATAGTGCCCCCTGGCATCGGGGCAGGAAATGGGCAGCCTCCTGCTTAATTACATCATTAACTAATCAATTCCAACAAGGCAAGGCAGGTGAGAACGCGGGTGGCTAGCCCAGAAACAGGTAGGTGGGCCATGGTTAAACTGGCCCTGAGAATGTCCTCTATTACACCAGTGTTCATGTCAGGCAAGGAAAAAAATAACACGCACTATATCTAGAAATATTGTTCATATTCCTGTAATGCCTTCTATCCATTGGTTTTAAATTGTTTCATAAACATTAGCATTTACAATGAATTTGAGGAAAAAATTATCATGCTCATTTAGCAGGGTGAATTGGAGGATTAATGAGGTTATGGGTAACATTTTCAAAAGTATGTGAGTAAGGAAGGCCAGGTCACCAAGTCATTATCTACATTTGAGAATTTTTACAAGACCTTCCCACTATCATTATCATTGGCTCTGGTGGGTGGACAGCTCTGTTGACTTGGGCAGTTATTTTCAGCACCACTTTGATTAATCTTTTCTAAGCCAGTTTCATTGATGCAATGCTGAAAATAGCTGCCAGAGCCAGAAAGCATCTGTACTAGAGCTCCCAGTATAGTTAACAATAGCATAGCTCAACTAGCTACATCAATGGTGGGAGATTTTGGTAAAAACTCCCTAGTTTTGAGAAAGTTACAAGGTCAGTGGCAAAGCTTGGAAGAAAAGAGAAATTTCCTGACTTCCTGTCTTGTGGTTAAACCACAGAATATCCTTCTTCCCAAAATGTAGTCAGAAAAATATTTTAAACAATGCCTGTTTATTAAATACATCACATAAGATATTTGATGGTAGCAAAAAAACCCCAAACAAACCAAAAACAAAGCAAATTCAGGAAAGAATACAGCATGAAGGAGGAATCATAAAGGTGCATAGTTTAACATTAAGAAACAAGAATACTAAGACCTGGAAAAGCTAAAGTTGATAAAAACAAAAAGGTTGTGACCATTAGGTAAAAGCCTAAATTGAAAAAAGCTAATTGATAGGCATGGTACATCCTGGGAAGCTGGAGGATTCATTTATCTCCCTGGGGCAGACTGAAGTTATAAGCTAGGTAGCCCTCTCCAGAGTTAACCCTCACCTGGAGCGATATAACTTTCAGGGAGTATTTGGCATGAGTCTATGAGCTATAATGTGTGGACGGTCACATTTTAAGTGCCTTTAGTATGGTGTAAATGTAATGTGTGACTTCATCCATAGCCATCAAGAAAAAAGGAGGTGAGACTGTATTTTTAAACATGGACCCTATTTCGAAGGATCCTTGCAATCCAGGAATGAAGGATTGGGTATTGTTGTGTTGAGCGCTGTTTACCACAGAAAAAGAAGACATTTTTTGTTTCACCAGAAGGATAAAAACATAATTGAGAACCACAGGGAGACAAACAGCCAGTTGGGAAACAAGCCTGTGAGTTGATGAAAGAAGCAACTGCCACCGTTCCCAAGTTTATAAATGATGTCTGCAACTTTAAGGTCATATGCAAATGATGCACTTCATGCACATGCTGTATTCTTTTCTGCCTTGATAAAAGGTGACTGCAGCTTCCCAAAGACTCAAAATATAATAAACCTGATGCTTATTTAGCAGTTCCCAACTATGGTCATGGGTCACCAAGGATCTCAAAGATGTGACTGGCCAGATGATGCTATATCTCTCCTTTCCAAACACTAAAATTTTTAAGAGAAATAAATATACACATGGAATACTTTCTCAATATTAAATGTCCATGTAAGAAAATACTGCAGTCATCACAGTGAAGTTCTGAGATAGGAGAGGAAATGGACCAAGAGACAAGTTCTGTATTTAAGAGGCAATTAAGCTGTCAAAAAGTTTGAGAATGCCTTCACCTAGCTCCACTCTCTGCCTGCTGTACATCATATATAGCTTCACAACAACACTTCCGGTTACATGGACAGTAGATCAGACTACATGGACAATAGATCTACTCATATGCAAAGTCCATCTGCCCCAGAAAGCTCTTGACAGTCAGTCCTTCAATCCATCAGGCTCCTTCAGAGACTTATAAAGTAACTACAACATAAACCTGATGTTTTATGAGTAATCAGGGAACGCCATCTGTAACGTTCTGCTCATAGAATACTATAAAAATAATGCTGAGACGGAAATTCTGTATACTGACTTTCAGTATTCAAAACTATACCGTAAACCCAGATGCCAACATTTGTATTTAATGAATCATTCAATTTTATTGCCTACATATAAAAAAGAAATATGAAATTGAAGAATATGAGAAGCCAGCATTTTGAACAGATGTCCCCAGACACATTTTGTATTTGACAGCATTTCAAATCTTCCCAGTGCTTTCTTACTTTCCAGTAACTTATTTTTCCACTTGGTATTATTTATGCTATTACCAGCTGAGATATGCTAACTAGCAATATATGCATCCTCATCTTCTCAAGTGTTAACAAGAGAAAAGTTCGAAATACCATAATTGGGGAATGATACCTACAGTATAGATGGGAATAGTTCCAAGAAGCTAGAATAAGCTTCAGGTAAAAGCAATGCTTCTTAATTAAAAAGGAGAAGAAAAGGAAGAAACATTCAAGTCAGTTCTTGTTTTCTCAGAAGCAGTTCATTCATCTTAAGCCAAGTTTTGTACATGTTGCCTAATACCAGACTCATTCAAGTGTCAAAAAAACTTTTTTTCATTTTGGCAGGGGGGAGGGGGAGAGAAAGATGGGAAATAATTCTAATTACAAAAATAAATTCAAAAACCCTACAAATATACCTAACACCTATACCCCCCCACACACACACTCACACTTATATATAATTCAGTTGCCCTTGAAAGTACAAGGGGCTTCAATAACAAGAACAACAATTTGGTCAGAAATGCAACTAAATCATACTCTGAAAGATGAGTTGACTTAAGAAAGGCTCACTGGAAAAATATTGAGGTTTCCAAAGTCTGTTTTGAGAGGGAATAAGTTGTGACAGCTGGGAATTTGTAGGGTGGGGCTAATCAAGACAGCTGGAGAGACAAGTAGGACTAGTGCAGGTTAGAACCTACTGTGATCCTCCATTTTACTCCTTCCATCATTCTTCAAAAGAGCCTCATCAGCTGTCCATCTTAGCTTTCTGTGCTCCAGCATCCTCAGGTATCTTTGAACTTTGAGACAGCCATATGATTTTTATTTTTAAAGTCTACTCAAGAGAGAAAAGACAAGAGTTGTCACGGTGACGTCAGCAGCTGACTTCAAATACCTCTCAGGATGCCAATTACAACACTGGGGTAGGCACTGGGGGTGCAGAGAGAAGTGCAGCTCCCTTCTGTAACTGAGAATGCTTTGCAGGAAGTGTTCTGAGTTACAGTGATCCCCTGGAACAAACAGAAGTTCACTGGAAACAGGGAGGGGAATCTAGCTGCTGTCTGCCAGCATGCAGCTGGTTTCCCCCAGCAATGGCCTCTCCTCCCTGTGAGGCTGCAAAGTTTTCAGAATGGGAGGGCGGAAAGGGAGCAGAGGGAGCTCATTATAGGGGTTTCCCAGCTCGGGGGGCTCCAGTACACCAGCCTCACCCTTCAGTGGGGGCTGAAAGGCCTCAGACTGAACTGCCTCCACTCCCTTTCTCCCTCCCATTTTGAAAACAGCTGAAGGCTAGCAGGCAGTGCAGACAGAAGTTATACAACATGCTCTGTTTTGAAATGTCTTCATCTGACCCCTTATCCAGTGAGGGTTCAGATTTTCACCTGACTGGCCATTTTTGAAGCTATCTGGGGCCATGAACGCCGAGTGCCCCCCAGAGGCTGGGGGGGCATGGCAAGCTCCTGCTGACATCAGTGGCACTGTTGGCAGTGGGAATGTGGTGGCGACAAGTAGTGAGCTCCCACAGGTAACCTAACTGCTGTCAGCAGGGAGAGGGTGGCAAGTGTCGACTTCCAATCATCAACCACCCGCAGATGCCACCAGCAGCATTAGCAGTGGCCAGTGGCGATTGGGGAACGCCTGCAAATGCTGCTGGCGGTGTTGATGGTGTGTGTGGGGGAGGTGGCAAGTAGTGACTGCCAGCAAGCACCACCGGCAGTGTTGGTGGCACCTTTTTGCAGTGGGTTCATTGCCAAGCTCACGTGCACTTGTGTGCACCCCCCATGCATCACCAATGCCTACAGCTGTGAACTTGTGTTTGGTTATGGCTATAAACTTCTTTCTGTGGCCAAAGCAGACAAAAATTGTCACTTCTCTGTCTGTGCCCTGGGAGACGCTTTCTATTCAAAGGTGCACTATGCAGAAAATCAATCATCCAGCTACATTTCAGTAATATTGCCACAAACAGTACACCTCAGGAATTCATTCTTTATCTGTGTCTGCTCACTTCAGGAAAACTTATCTCCACCCATGCCTGCACCTATTTTCCTCCCTTTCTCTCTGGACATCTCCTCCATTGCATAATTCCCTCCCCCTCTCTTTTTCCATGCCTGTGCCTGCTTCACACATTTTGCTACCAAAATACTGGTTCAGGGAAAGGAGAAATCTTCCATCTACTTCACTTTAAGCACTGGGGAAGACTGATGTGAAGCATGCCAATCTCCACGTGCCAGATTCTGATGAGGTGTATATAGTCTACCTATGGTTGGAAAATAGATCTTACATTATAGACAAGCCAGCAAAGGGTGCCATGTCTGAGAGATGTTAGGGAAGTAGGGCTAGGAAGGTAAGAGGTGATTTGTTGAGCTGTGGTGAGTAGAAGCCAGTGGCTGCTGAGGACCTGAAGAGCGACAAAGACATTGTGGGCCTGGATAAGAGGAGGCAGAAATGAGAGAGCTAGAGATGGATACAGGAGGGAGGGATGAGGAAAGAGGGGGTTGTAAGGACAGGAAGGATTTTGGGAGACATAGAGCAAATAGGGCAGCCACATACTTCAAAGGACAGGGACAGAGACTGAGACCATCTAGGTGAGATGGGCAGCAGTATCTGGTGGCAGCCTCATGAAATGACCTTTGACTTGGTGAGAAAAAGCATGAACCACATTTGGTTATACTTAAAAAAGTATGTGTATTATAGTTGGAAGAAGGAGTTAAAAGTCACTTACAGAGAACACATTTTATCCACAGCTGTGGTGATGTGCTATGGCTTGTTTGGGGCACCACACTCTAAAAGTGATATAGAGAAACTGAAGAGAATCCAGAAGAAATGGGTTGGAAAGCAAGGCAAATAAGGAAAGGTTAAAATATGTGTAGGCTGGGAAAAATGAAATTAAAGGTTGGGAGAGAAAAACACAATAGCAGTTTTCAAATGTTTGAAAGGCTGTCTTGAAGATAAGACAGATATTGTTCTTCCTTGCCACAGAGAGTAGGCCATGAGGCAGTGCATTTTAACTGTAATAAAGCAGATTTAGATAAATTCTCAGTAAAAAATATCTTTAATTATAAGAGCAGTTGGACAATGAAACAAGTTGCCTGCTGGACCTGTAGACTCTCTTTCATTGGAATTTTTCAAGAGGCTGGATGACACTTATCAGAGACAGATTTGGAAGAGTGAATCCTACATCTGTGCAGAGTTGTGCTAGATGACCTTTAGGGTCTCTTCCTCCTGTATAATTCTAGTATCTTTCTGTAATAAAAACCTTTTTTTATTAACAGCAACCATCAACCATTAATATTAATCTTTTGATTACCAGAGCTTTCTACAATTCCAGCCACTGTGCTCTTATGTCTTTTACAGAAGCGATGTGATTCATTATCATTTTTGTGATAATTATTTTTATGAGCTACTGTGGTATTGCCTAAGGCAATTTATTGTATGTCTATTACAACTTGCTAATAGAGTTTTGCTGCATGCTTCTATTTAGACACTGAGTGGAGTAGGGCTTAATAAATCTTACGCTCTTTTGTATTACTAATGAGATGTGTTATGTTATTCAAAGTGCCCATATAAAAGTATACAAAAAAACTAGAACTAGACCAACTTGGTCTAATAAAAGGTATCATTTTGGAACCAGGTGTTTTAGTTTTTTTGTATGTCTTGTTGTCTCAGCCCAATATGGCTGCCAAGTACACATATAAAAGTATATTTTTCAGGCATGTGTGCTCTGGGGCACAAGTTTGACAAATATTTGCAGAGACGACATACTATCCAAAGCAATAGTCATGAATATATATCAGCTACATGTATATATTTATAATATCATTCCGGCATTCTAAATCTAAATCTTCCCATGCTGCGTTCATGTCTCAGGAGTAATTCCAGGCTGAAAGAACAGTGACAGGGTCATGTAAAAAGGAGGGCTGCAGGAAACTTCTAGAAAAAATTCCAGTGATCTCTAATGACTAACGTGCTGGAATCACTAGTAAGGTACCAGTGCTGAAAATATCCTTATCCTCAGTTAATGCAGATTCACCAGCACCTCCTCTCCCCCTTCCCACTTCACTGAAACTCCCTCACTGAGGATCAAAGTGTAGCAGGGGTATTAATGCTGAATCTGTTATGAGATTTTGCATGTACACCAACTGTACCTAATTCTAATTCCTTCTCTGCTTTAGGCTATATTTATGAATTCACATACTACTCTGTTCACACACAATTGGTAGAAAGAAACTGGAAACAGCTACATTGGCTAGAGAAGCCACAGCTGTCTCTCTCCTCTGCTAATGTCTGAACCTTGGGAATGTTTACGTGGCAGGATTACCCATGTTATCATATCCATTTTAGCCTAACTGTATCCTAGTGTCCATAAACAGAAATCTTATGATTGTTCTTATTCAGGCTTTGAACCCATGTTTGTTTGTCTGTACAGGTTCCTCACTCAACACCATAAAGGGATCAGATAAAACTTCTGTTGTCACTATTGTTCATGATGGCTCTTTATGATAACTTGATCCCTCTGCATTATATTAGTTGTCCTACATCTGAAGTCCTACATTTCATGATCAGAGGGCAGGAGAACAGACCTTATGACAAGAGGCTGAGAGCTATGGGACTCTTCAGCCTGGAAAAGTACAGGCTCAGGGGGGACCTGGTGACTGTCTGTAAGTATATAAGGGGTATATATCAGGATCAGGGGGAAACGCCTGTTCACCAGAGCACCCCAAAGGATGACAAGGACAAATGGTCACAAAGTCCCCCAAGACCATTTCAGGCTGAAATGGAAGAACTTTATAGGGTATGAACATAAGGAAGAACTTCTTTACTGCCCAAGCCCCTAAGGCCTGGAACAGACTGCCATCAGAGGTGGTGCAAGCACCTATTCTGGACTCCTTTAAGAGACATTTGAATGTTTATCTTGCTGGGATCCTTTGACCCAGCTGACTTCCTGCCCCTGGGGCAGGGGTCTGGACTCGATGATTTCCAATGTCCCTTCCAGCCCTAAAAAAAAAAAGAAAAAAAGTCCTGTTGGCCACTGGAAAATCTACAGAAATGACAGCATGCATCTTTCTGAGGTCTGTTGCCATGTTCTGGAGGTTAGTAATTGTTGCTGAAATGCACTTCACCATCTTGTAGATTTTCCATTTGTATCCTGCTGCAATTACAGCACACATATAAACAGCCACTATTGATCTACTTGTGTTGAATTTATCCACTTGGAACAAGCTGGAAAAGACAATAGAAAGAAATACAAAGAATTAAAAATGACCCAAATTTTAGTGTAAATGTTTTGGCAGAGGCAGGTTCCAGCTTCCAGTCTGGGAGTTCAGAAAGGACAACCACTTCCACAATACACTGCAAACCAGTTCCTAGAGAAGCTCAAATAAGCAGGGCCCTTGGAACTCTGTGACTCCAAGGAATCCTAGTACCGAGACTATTTAACTTCAGCATCAGGATGTATGCAGGTATCTGGGTATAAATGTCTCTGAAGCATCATAAATGGCTCTGCAGCACAGATACTTGGGCTAGGTACAGTCATAGAAACATAGAATCATAAAGAGTTAGGGTTGGAAGGGACCTTAGGAGGTCATTTAGTCCTACCCTCAGCTCAAAACAGGACCATCCTCAACTAGCAGACCATCCCCAAAGCTGGACCATCCCATCCAAATCTGTCTAGTCAGGTCTTGAAAACCTCTAAGAATAGAGCTTCCACCACCTCTCTGGGTAACCTGTTCCACTGCTTTACTACCCTCCTAGTGAGAAAATTCTTCCTAATATCTAACCTAAACTTCCCTTGCTTCAACTTGAGACTGTTGTTCCTTGTTCTGTCATCTGGCACCACTAAGAACAGTCTTGCTCCATCCTCTTCCAAACCCCGCTTCAAGTAGTTGAAGGCTGCTATTAAGTCTGCTCTCAGTCTTCTCTTCTCTAGACTAAATAAATCCAGTTCCACCAGTCTTTCCTCCTAAGTCATGTCTTCTAGCCCCCTCACCATTTTTGTCACCCTTCACTGGACTCTCTCCAATTTGTCCACATCCTTTCTGTAGTGGGGCCACAAAACTGAACACAGTATTCCAGATGTCACCTCACTAGGGCTGAATAGAGGGGAATAATCACTTCCCTTGACTTACTGGCAACACACCTACCAATGCAGCCCAGTATGCCATTAACCTTTTTGGCAACAAGAGCACACTGATGGCTCATATTCAGCTTATTGTCCACTGTAACCCCCTGACCCTTTTCTGAAGAGCTGCTGCCCAGCCAGTCAGCCCCCAGCCTGTACTGATGCATGGGATTGTTCCATCCTAAGTGCAGGACTTTGCACTTATCCTCGTTGAACCTCATGAGATTTTTTTTGGTCCAATCCTTCAATTTGTCTAGGTCAGTCTGAATCCTAGCCCTACCCTATGGCATATCTATTACTCTCTCCAGCTTAGTATCATCTGGAAACATTCAAAAAGCCCAAGGAGGAACTGATCTGTTATGTGGCTTTCTGTAAATGTTGTTCAGGTTAGATCGGTAGCAAACAGAACACACATTCACCATTTGGTGGCTGGGTGGAAAGGGATAGCAAATCTTAGATGAGGTTCTGTCATTTTTAAACCAGGCTGTGTGCTGAACTTCTGTTCTGTTACAGGTATTGACTGGTTTCTGATCACTTATACTGGTAAATGTGTAATGTCTGTACCTGGCCTTGCAGATAGGCTTGGAAGCATGTGTTCACTTGCATGAGGTCAAAAGACAGAGACATTCTGCAGCACAAATACGCTCCTAACACATACTAGGAGCATCTACATGAGATGCTACTGCACAGTTGTTACTGTGCATTTATTTAGTTTAGTACTTGTATGAGCAAGTACTAAATGCTTAGTAACTGGAGTTACTATGCAGTAGTGCCAGTGAACATCTTTTAGGTGACACTACTGTAGCCCTAATAATGCTACTACTAATAATACTGAATAATACTGTAGCTTAATAATACTGCACAGTAGTATATTAACATGTCCATGCTGTGACGTCTACTGTGCAGTATTTTTCGGCTACTGCGCAGTCAGCATCTCATGTAGATGTGCCCATTGAGTAGCACGTTAGTCAAGTGGTCAAATGGGCTTCAATGAGACTGCCTGGGGAGTAAAGTAGTACTCAACACAAAATAGGTGGCAGAATGAATGGACCATTTGTGAAGAGCATTTTTCCTCCCCTACATTCCACACAATGTGTTCACTTCACTGTAATTGTAGTCAAACTAGATTGTTTACAGAGTGTTGTGAAAATAGATTGATTGCAGGTACTGTAGTATATAGCGATGTCTCTATTAATTCATTTAACACCTTTTCATTAGATTAGTATTACATTTGAAATCCTCCCTTATAGAAAAATCCTATCAAACTAAAAGAATCTCTGAGAAAAAAATCCTATAGAACATTTTCAAAAAATACAAAATGGTTATAATCTCTATTAAATTTTTTAGGCCTTTATCATAACTTCCCATTTAATTCATCCTTTCTAAATATATGGGACTTTTGTATAAAGGATTGTTATTTATAAGTGCTTTTTTCTTTTACCCCTGTATTTTATGTTTGCTTACAAGCCAGGGCAATATGTCTCCCTATGTTGGCTATAGCTCAATTGTTTTATTATAAAATTTATAAATAATTTTACCTTTTATTTAAAAAAAAATCCTGTTGTTTCCATCAATATGGTGATATATGACTGGCTTTAGTTTTATTTCTTCATCATATCAGTAAATAAATTTAAGCCATTCAGTAATCTGAAAAGGCCTGGCATTCCATTTGGTGTAACTGTTAGAAGCTAAATAATTATGTTTTTGTAATATAGTTGATACATTCAACATAAGGCTTATGATTTAATAGCCAACATGTTGTCTTAAAGTTGCTTTAAAATGGAAAAAAAACCCAGGTTTAAGATTCAAGAAAGGGAAATGTAACGAAGCTTTAACTGTGATGGAATTCCCCAGACACAAGAAGGAGCTCTTCTTTGGAATAGAAGTGGAGGAAGCAGTCTGGTGTTACTGGGCAAAGCATAATAATAGTGAGAAAAAAAATGAGGAGCAGGTTGTGCCTGTTTGTTGCTGCTTTTTGTTGTTCCCAAATAAATGAATGTTAATTGAGAAAGAGTGCAGCTACATATTTTATGACACACTGGGTACATGCTCTCAAGTCTCCTGAGGACTGGTTTAAATTCAAGCTAATGCTAAACTGCACTTAATTAGTGTTGCTGTAGTTGATTTCACTTTTTCCTGTTACAGAAGAATGTGAAATGTTACAGTTTTGCTATTTTAAAATGTTAAAATAAATGATAGAGGTGAAGAAGTGATTTAGTAGCTGAATGACTTCCTGGCAGGAGAGAATCTGACAGGATGGCATTTTACTAATTAAGAAGAGTGCTGGACTAAGCAGATGGGAGAAATACATACTGCAACTTTTTTTTTAAAGACTCAAGACAATGTAGAAAAAAATCTTATCAAGGACATTGAAGAGTATGTATTCACTTAAGAGAGACAAGTAAATGAAGCAATTTACTATAGTAAAAGAAACCTAGTCACCAAATAAAATTGCTTACATCAGCTGATAGACTAGAAAGGAACCAGGAGCCAGTGGTATGAGCATCAAAGCTAGAGACTCCTGCTCTCAAATTCCATATGTATTACAAACTTGCAGTGTGGGAGTTTGGCAAAATACTTAGGATGAAATACACAAAGCACTGAAGTGCTGAACAATTTAAACACCAAAAGAGCCTCAGAACTCTGTCCCAGCTGCCACCTGACCCTGGAAGCACCTTAAGTATTTAAATGTCTACAAGTTGCTTTCAGTAAAGTTTTCTAGGTATCTAAATGCCTGATTCAAGTTACTTGTCCAGAACTGTACAATTCCTAACAGTGCTGAGCAAAATGCTCACCTAATTCATGCTAACCCCACAAAGATACATCAAGCACATGTTGTTCTATGTAGGTCACCTCCATTGCTTGATCTCAACACACACAGACCAGGTCAGCCTCCAGACACACACAGCAGGAGGAGGCAGTTCTCCACTTTCACCCACTCAGGATATGTGATAGGGGTTCAATCCTACCTCAGAGGATTCAAACCTGAGTCTCCAACCTCCCTGTGAATGCTGTAACTCCCCAAGGAGTAAGGTGTTCTGAATTAAAGTGTTCTTTCCTGTTGGAGTTGTTACAGTTAGCAGGGAAACATTAAGTATTTATGGAGCTAGAGAAAAGGAGTACACATCTGAATCTATAGTGTCCAGCCTTCTGCTCCAGTGAATACCAATATCAAGTACTCAATCAAGTACTCCAATGAATACTGATATCAAGTACTTCTTTGGAGTAGGGCCTGTAAACTAAGTCTCTCCTTTCTAATGTGAGTGGCCTAGCCACTAGGCTGGAGTCACACTCCCTCTTTCCAATCATTCAAGGGATTGATGAAGCGCTTTCATAGCACATTGTACAGCCTGTGGTTAGAGTATTCTTCTCTAACTCTCCCATTCAATGCAATAGCATAACTTGGAGTGTATAAGGGAGGGGCGGGGGTGACTGGGGTACCAGACATGAGTGCTGATTTAGAGTGGGCACTGGAATGGCAGCTGCCAGGGAGCCTATGCCACTGCTCCAGCCTCTGCTTTGGAAACCTGGACTGAGGCGGCAGCAGTGCATTCAAGGTGGTAAGCACTCCCCCTCTTCCTCCAATTCCCCATTCCTCTCTATGCAGCTCCAGGCACCAACATTTAAAGTTACACTTCTGATGCATTGTGTAGTGAGTCTGGGCTTCCTAACTTCAGGCTGCTAGGCACTGGGCATCTAAAAGTTAGGGCACTGTAAAGCCTAACTTCTTTTGTAGATCAAATCCCTCACCTCTCAGTGCTTCTGCTTTCTGTCTGTGAAGGGGGATATTATTGACGGACTTTGCTAGGGATGATAGACGTATCTACAGGAAACATTTACTGCATAGCTGCCTAATTAGCTCCACAGCAAAGTCTCCATGTCTACACATGCAGCTCTATTAGGTTGCAGTACACTAATAAACACCACCATCCTGAGGCAGTGTCACATACTGAGTAGCAAGACACATGTAGATGCTGATGGGGCTGGCTGGGGTACAAGCGTGGTTCAGCATTGGGGCTGCCTGCTGGCTAGCCCCAGACTGAAGCACCCTCATACTCCCCCAGATCACCCTGCCAGCTGGGGCTGCTCCATCCTGGCTCATTGTGTTGCAGGTTTTGGGTGCATGTGTAAATGTGGCTCCTGAAAGCAATAAGCTCTGACATGATATGCACCAGAGTTTATTATTTCTCATTTATTACACATTTAGATGTGCCTGATGAGTAGAAAATGATGTTTGTAAACTGCTGCAAATTAGTAGTACCCAGGGCTTAGACAATGCTTTACTGTTTCTTTTCTGATTGGCTGTAATAATGTTACAACCACTGATCGTTCTAAACAGTATCTTTTCTTACAAAGTTTCTTCCAGTCTCCACTTGCAAATAATCTTTGATCTGTTTCTCATAATGCTGATTTGCTGACAGTATTTGAAAGACAGAGGAAATCCTTGGGCAAGAAGTATCTCCTTCCCTAAAGAAGGTGGAAGGAGTTTTCCTCCCTTCACAAAGAGAGCTCTTTTTGGGCATGGGCATCCAAGGAATTGAAAGGATACATAGTGGTTGGGTGGCTGAAGGAATGGGTATTATTGATAGGACTGACTAGAGCAAGGAGTCTACCTTTGTGTCCATTTGGTCATATTCCACTTATGCAGTGAGAATTTTCCTAACAGAAAGTTACTGGAGGAGCAACCCCAGAGATGTTTTGACAGTGCAGCCGCCCTGCAGCGCTTCTGGAATGGGAGAAGCAGTAGAGACACAGTTTTCATGCTGAAAGTCTGTAGCCTCCCACTGAGCTTGTTGGATTCAGAGAAGAGAACTGCTCATTTGAAAGAAAGGCCCACATCGTGTGAGTGCCTGTGTGTATATGTGTGTAAAAGTCAATAGATAAACCCCATGCTTTCAATGAAAGGAATCTGTTGGTGCTTTCCAGCCCATTGGCCCCTTTAGACATTTCTACGCTAGGGTACATCAGATACAAAGTCAAGACTTGTTGCTCTTCTCATCATCCTGCTTTCAACTAAGCATCTTCATTCTTCTTCCTGACTGTTAAGATGACATATATTCTTTTGGGTTTAGCTGTTGTTCCCACTCTTCTCAATTGGAAATCTTACCATATTTTAGATTCCCTTGTTCCGGTCTCCTGTCCGTAACAAAGAGTGCAAAGAAGACAGTTTTTGCTGTTGGGTTCCATGTCTATAGCTCTATCTGCAATTCTTCAATTGGTACACTCAATGCAGACAAAGCTCATCATTACTGTGCAGAGAAAAAGATGTTGGCAGATATGTGGATACACTACAAGAACTGTCCAAATAACACTGCTCCCACGTTAAGCCCTAAACAATATAGTGCAAAAAGCAATCAGTAGTTAAAATGGCTAAAGTCCCATTTAATAGCTCTATCAAAGTGTGAGAGTTCAGAATTTTCAGATGATTATTCAGATTTGTAAAATGAAGTCAAAATGATCTTACATCTCTTGCTTAGAGGGAGCCAACAATAAATGGATACAATGCTGAAAAAACAGGTGTGTTTTCACTTGGAGGAAGCAGCAAGGGATATGAAAATGACTTAGCAGCTGGTGAATAAGAAGACTGAAGTTGTGCCAGACAAAGAGTGTGTGTGTTTTCCCACTAATTATGCAAAAAGCCCTAAATCCATTGATTATGTTGTTCTCTTCCTTCTTCACCAGAAATAAATATAAAAGTTGTGTGATGACTCTTTCAGGAAATCAAAATTAATATCAATGACTTGTATTCTGTACCCAGAGCTGGGAAATCAGCCGGGTGAATCATCTTGCCATTCTTTTAAACGCTCATGAGTACAGCTATGTAAAACTAATGAGTGGTTTGCAGGAAGCTAGTCTGAGCTTTTTTTCATGGCTTAACCTTCAAGATTCACATAAAATGATACTTGGGTTTAAAATTAGCATGAAATATCAAAGCTAAACTATTAAGTAGTATGGGGTGGCCAACCTGCAGCATGGGTGCCACAAGTGGCATGGGCATCATGTGTGTGTGTCACATGGCAGATCAGGGAAGGGACAGGCAGCATAGTGGCAGATAGGCCAGGAAGCAGAAAGCAAAGCAGCAAAATGGGCAGAGAGCATAGGGAAGCAAATGGATAACAGAGCAGCAGATTGGTCAGGGAAGAGGGATTAGACTGACAGTTGGGGAGTGCACAGGTCTAATTTGTGGCACATGTGCCAAAAAGGTTGGCCCCCACTTAAATAGTACATAGTTTCAGGAAGAACTAGTATCTCTTAATACTTGTGGAAAGGAATGTACTTACTCAAAATTCAGCTTATTTCCTCTGAAATGTATTTTGGAAGAACGCACCAGGCATCACAGAAAAATTGGGCAGAGATGCATGATACTGCTGAAAACAGGGTGACTTCCACTTGTTTTGGACTTTGCTACAGAATTTATTTTAACTTTAGATGCAAATCTGTATAAATTCGACAGTGTTTCTGAGTGTATTTTTACATAGATTGCAAGTTTAACTTTAGTTGTCTTAAAAATAGGATTATGGTGGCAAAGCTGAGGCCACCTGAAAGTACCATGCCTAGGAGCACAGAAAATGATCAGACATGTTGTTTACTTATACTGTAACTAGAATTATCATGTATTGCTCTTGCTAGTTTCAGAACTTTTCCTCCCTATGTATCTTTAACCTACAGCATTAATGCTACAGTCTAAACTTCATTAAATGGCTTGGGGAAAGGAATTAAGCAAACTCGTTTAAATTTAATTTAAACACATACACACAATTTCATTCTGATCTGCTATTTAATTTACTTTCATGCCTAGCCTTTCACTGAGGAAAGCCAGGGCTATCAACTGGCATTGAGCTGACTCAGACTTGTAGTTACGAAATCCTTCTTGACTCTTTAGCTACTAGTCATGAACTGATATTACAAAGCCATTCAGTGATGTCTGAAGTCATTCCGGCAAGAAGAACACTGCAGCCAAACTCTGTTCTATGTCTCTGTTCTATGTCACTGTGTTGTTTCCTTTTAAAAATCAAGAGTTATGACTTTGGTCACATCTACATGGTAAATGTACCATGTCTGGAAGCAGCACCTTGAAGTATGCTGTATTGCTCAAGACTGAACAGAACATCTGTGTTCACACAACTCTTCAGGTGGACTAATCAGCTTGGCGCTAGCTAATTAGTATTGCTGCTCAACCCATCTGTAGTGGACAAGAGTACACTATTTGCAGTTCAAGATGAAGCCTAGCTGAAGCACTTGTAGAACCTTAAAGGTCCTGCTGCCAGGTCTGATAAGTTTACCCTGTAACTTTAAGTATGTTGGACAGATTCAGACAAGGTTCTTTGGGTAGATGTGATATCTTTTATTAGAGAGTTTCCCTATGCCTGAAGAAGGGTGTTTGTGCCCAAAAGCTTGCAAAGAACAATTTGTCCAACTGTTTTGGTGATCTAATAAAAGATATCACATCTACCCAAAGAACCTTGTCTGCCTATGTCCTTAGAGCAACACAGCTACAATCAATAACCCTTGGACAGATTCTTAATTCCTCTATTTCTGTAACTAAAAGAAAGTTGGGGTTAGGGAAGTACAATAAAAAGGCTTCAGGTATCTTCTGTGCTTCTTATATTGTGGGGCTCTGAAAAGCCCCACCTAATCCTCCAGGACAATTAGAGCAGCCTCAGGACTGGAGTTATTGATTCTGCTTCCCAAAATTATCCCATAAAGCAGAGAACAGTTATAATGTAGCTCACACTACTGCTAGTAGTACTGCTACCCATCCCCTGCACTGGAGAAGTTCAGACATCTTCTGAAGGCATTTACACAGGTCAGAAAGAATCACAGCACTGCAAGGGTAATCTTGTACAAACTTCTGCATAGATGCAGGCTTTGCTATTTTAAACTATCCAAGGCAGACACTTTTAAAACCTCTTGAAAACCTTCAGCAAAGGAGATTTTACAACTTATTTAGGCAGCTTATTTTATCATCCTATTATTCTTACAGTGAACAAGTTTTCCTGAGATTTAATGCAACTCTGCTTTGCTGTGGTTTAAATGTATTGTCAAATGTCCTGCCCATTGTCAAGGAACAACAGTATTTCTCTCTCTCCATAAATATTTATTCTTAATTATTATTAATAATAATAGTAATGGCAACCTTTGAAATATCTGAAAATATTTTCATATCCCCCCTCTTCATCTCCTTTTCACTAAACCAAATATACCTGCTTCCTTCAGCCTGTCCTCATGTAGATTCCTTTCCTTTTATCAACTTTATTGCTTACTTCACTCTTTCTAGTGAGTACCCTTTGGCTATTTCTTGCCATTCAAGGGTCCTTTACATGGTCAGAACTGTGTAAGAGGGCCTTAAAATAGTTTACAATCTGGTCTATAGACTTGCTTGGCAATTTGTAATAACAATGTGTTTGCTATGAAGGCTTATCTTGGCATTTGAGTTACAGCCAAGAGAGAACATATTTTCCTATTTTGAATTTAGGATACAAGAGAACTTGCCCATATAATTAGCAACATATTGTTATTTTACAGTCTTCCATAATATTACTAAGCAGCCAAAGCTTATTTCTGTTACATGTGTAACTATTGACTTCAGTAAAGTTTCAGACATGCAACAAAGATTAAGTTCTGATCTCAAAGTAGGTGGAATCCACTGGGACAAATTCTCTTCCTGTCTTGAGGCTAGAGGAGCCTGTATGGTATCCTTACACAGTAGGAGAGGGCAGGATTTCAAGACACTTGAGATCTTCTAGGAGCCACAGGGCTCCTCTACACATTCAGGTAAAGGTATAATGGGATCTAATGACCAATCCACACAATCATGCCTGCTGCCATGTCACATGTGCATGGCAGGAAGCATGACTGTGGGGCTGCAAATTAGATCCCATCATGCCTTATTGTCAGTGCAAGGGGGTGACTGCTGTGATCTCCCAGCCTCGGGGGTGCCTCATTTATCACTGCAGGGTCACATCACACACCCCTGTAGCCATGAGATGGTAGTAGCCATGGGGTTGCATATACACATCTTCCCCAGCTGGGAACTCCAGTCAGCTGGCAGGGCTCCCAGCCACCAGGGCCCCTGGCCACACAGTCAATTAATGGCATGACAGGAAGCAGCTGCAAAGTTATTCTACAAAATATTCCACATATTTTGTGGAATACTTTGTAGCTTATTCCTCTTTGTATCACACCAGTACTTGATTGAATGTGTGGCTGGGTGACCATTTAAGGTGTGATTAGCTGGTTAAACATGCCTTAAGTATAGATGGAACCACAGTGATATTTTCTGCCAGGACTTCCTATGACCTGAAGGAGAAGGGGATTCAAGCTGGAGATGACAGACTAATAGTTGCTTGGATTCCTTTGTCAAACCTTCCCTGTACAGATGCGTACAATATGCAATGGATGGGAAAGAAGCCACTGCTTCTAGTGCTTGCAGAGGAAGATTTTATGAAAGCCCTTCCATATATCAGTTGTGTCAGAGGAAGTTCCTGGCATGATTTTTAACACGTGTCTGGGATCAAATCCATTGCCCAAATTAGTTAGACTATGTTATTACTCTATGAAAACCTGTTTTATAATATATTTTTGACACAGCTTTCTTCCCAGAGCTAAAAGGACACTAAAATGCCTGGCATTACAACCTTCTGAAAGAAGGTGATGGTTTGTTAAAGAGTGTATGTGTTTAGAAGAAAAAACAGAAAAACAACAAGAGTACGTGACTCAAATACTTGAGTCTTACAAGTAGCAGCAGCAGAGATCAATCTCTCACAAACAGCAATTGCCTTTATAAAATTCTGTCAAGAGGTAACTTGAAAAAGATTCCTCATTTTACCAGTTTGAGCCTTTTACAGGACCACCGAGGACAGAAGTCAGCAACCTGTCAAGGAAAATCCTAAAAAGCCCAGTGCTACAAGTTTTCTAGGCTCCCTAAATTCTCAAAGTACTACTGACTTTTTTGTTGACTGCCTGCCAGTATAAAGAGTATAATTAAATGTAATGGCTTAGTTACAGTTGAAGGGCAGGGGAAAGCAGCATTCACATTCTGGAAAAATCAGATTTTTTTCACATTAAAAAGGTTTTGAAATAGAACCTGGGAAATGAAGGATTCAGAAGTAAAGATGTAGCATTTGGTATGTTAAGAAACAGTCTCTTTTGAATTCAGTACAAATGTATACTCTAATAACCCAAGGAATGTAGATTTAAGCAAATCAGTTGAAGGCTGTACTAATATTTTCAGCCCATGTTACTCTTGTCTTGCTCAAAACAAAAAATGTTTAGAGAAACATTGGGTTGTTAGACTTCCCCACCCCATACATTCCTTTTTTAATGCTCTCATAAATCAGATAGCTGTAAAAAAAATCCCCTAGTTTTCCCACTGAAAGAACTTAAAACATGGGGCCTACCTAGAATAATTTTAGAATTTGACAAGCTTGCAAGTATACAAAGTATGAATGACGAGAAAGTGATTTACATCTCTACCTGAAGGATGTTAAGATGACATTCACCTATGACTGAAGAGCCAGTCTAAATTCTTTGCACCAGGGGACTTTCATTTAAGCTGGTACATGCTATCCAGGGAATGGCTAGACAGTTCCAAGGCTTTTCAAAAAACTTTCCTAAAGGCTTTACCCTATGATCAAGCAAAGAATCCCAAAGGCAAATCAAGCAAGAAACACAAGCCAGGCATTGCACTTCTTTAATTGGCCTAGAAAGGGGACAAACTTCCATTCTGTTTTTATGGGGAATCTCCATCATTTTATACTTCCCTCAAGGGATCAGATGACCCAATGGGAGTGATTAACAATTTACAGGCTTTAGCACATAGTGCCTTCTTACATTCTATTGTGAAGTTTTAAGCACTGATTATTCTTTCTACTGCCCTTCAGCACAGAGTAAATTTCACATATGATATATGATATGATTACAGTGTATGACCAAAGAAGCTATATGTCCTGAGTTCTAGACTGTAGTTCTGGTAAGGAACATTTTGGTGGGGCTGCATATGCACATGCTTTGCTGTAAATAGTTGCTGTCAATAGTATCATAATTAGGACATCTAGGTGTCCTTTTCATCCTGGGGTAAGGTGGCAGTGGGCCTAGCAACAGGACCCAGAGATGGATCCCTGATT
Source organism: Caiman crocodilus (assembly GCA_030014935.1). Classification (NCBI taxonomy): domain Eukaryota; kingdom Metazoa; phylum Chordata; order Crocodylia; family Alligatoridae; genus Caiman; species Caiman crocodilus. The sequence goes on from JAGPOW010003685.1 coordinate 32,901,523, forward strand.
GGTTTCCTGAAACATTGTTTAATTTGATTGGCTGATGTTAGTCCCTGGGTTAATACTATTTGTAACTAGTTTTGGAACAATTTTGTGGCTAGGGTGGGTAAGGAAAAAGAGAGGGGCTCTGTGATTGCTTGGGGAGAAAATGGAGTAGTGCCAGGGAGGGCAATATGGAGAGTATAATCCCAGAGAGAACAGAGTTGGAGAGAGGACAGGGTCACAGCACGATAAAGACTGTTTTGTTTGCAGCTGCAGGATCTGCTGTGCTATTTGGGACACTGGCATTTGGCCCTTCTCCTCCCACCACCCTACCCTTTGAAGAGGAAAACACTATAGACTATACTAGACCCTAGCTGTTTAATGGCAATATTGTGTTGCATTTGCTTGTATTCACTTAACCAAAGTTTGGGTGAGAGAAGAAGAGGCAAAGGAAATGAGTAAGCAAGTGAATACCAGAGGTGAGACTAGTTTTAGAAAGTGCAAGCAAGATGGTTCAAAAGAAATAAGCTAAAGGTCACTTAGACTGCATTTATGCCAGTTAGATAGGGTTTAGGACAAGATACAGCTCTAACTGGGTAATAAATATAGGCAGATAAATATTAGTTAGAGTAGAACCTATTAGGAACATTTTTTTAAAAGTTGGCCTCATTTAGAAAGCTTTTGGATACTGAGCAATGCAGTAGAGCATAAAAATCTGGGTTCACCTCAGAATCTTTGCTCTTCAGAACAGAACTACAGTTCTTGCTGAATAGCCCATCTAATAAAAATGTGAAATCTAGATGAGAAGGCCTTTCCCTAGGAGGATGGATGCCTGTTAGAGGCTTTTAAGGTATTAGGATTTAATTAAATTAAAATTCTTTCAATGCTAACAACATTTGTAATAAATGCACATATTCTAATTTTTAATCATTTGCTTGATATGCTTTACCTGTACTGTTTGGTCATTTATATCTCATCTGCATTTCATTTTTATATCTGCTATTAAAATATGTCTAAATTTATAGTTGTGAATATTTATTTTTGGTGGAACTGGCTTTATGAACCTTTCTTGGTTCCCAGACTCTGAGCATCAATGCATCCTCCTTCCCAGGGGCAGAGCAAAGAAGAAGCTCTCTGAGGTGGGGTGCTACAGATTGCCAGGGAAAAGGAAAAGTCAGAGTCTCAAAACCAGAGGCTTTCCCACACTGGATCCATGCCAGAACAGGCTTCGGGGTGGGATCCTTCAAGAGAAGGAGACTGGACAAGGCTTCTTTTTGGGGAGTCCCAAGGTAGAGCTTTCACTTGAAAAGCAATGTGATCCATGACACTGTGAGACTCACTTTTATGTCTTGTGTCCAATATGGAATGTACCTGTTACTGACAATGGAAGTCAAAAAAGGATGCAGCTGAACCAGTGCTAGCCACAGTTTAACAGCAAATGTATCTAAGAACAAATTGTGTGTGGCAACACTTCAGAAACCACACTTAAATCTCACAAGTTCTTTACCATGAAGTGGACAGAAGTTTTAATTTTCTAAATACACGGATAACCCAAAGATCTGGAGCCTCTATATTGCTACTCATCCCCAGATTCCCAGGATACACTGGGATCTGTTAGAAATCATTACACATGGGGAAATTTTTGAAGGTTTGCATTAGAATTAAGTCATCAAGAGCAACATCTTCTACCTCTTCCTTTCTCCCAAGTCATAGAAGCCCTGGTTCTGAAAATGGGCTATTGTAGGAGTGGAGAACTGCAAATGCCATTGAATCACTGCTCTAGGTTCTTAAGAACCTGAATTAGCTTGTTTTTGTTAGGCTTCCCCCTTAGGGCACCACTTCCTCATAGGGTGGGGTTTCTATGATACCCTGGTAATTAAAGATTTAATGTCAAATAGGACTGTCTTTTTGTCTCATGTCTCACATACACATAGACATTTGACTAGAACAGAGGTTGGCAACCTACAGCCCACAAGCTAGATCTGCAGAGCTGTTTTATCCAGCCCATAGATCCAGGGGACTTTGGCAACATTTTGGTATTGTGGGACTTTGATGACATTTTGCTAGTTGTGGGGCTTCACCAGGTAATAGAAGTGGCAATGAGAAGTGGATATGGTGGCACTGAGGGGTGGGGTGGCATTGAGGTGACTATAGGTCACCTCACTATAGGGTGACTATAGGTCTGGCTCTGGCTCCCCCAGTGGCTGTGCATTCAAACCTCAATTCCGTTAAAGCAGTCCCCTGCTACAAAACCTTGCTGAGTCCTGGACTAGAGCCAGACCAGTGGTGTTCCACAAACACTTGAGAGGTTGTGAATAGCAGGGGCCATTCATATTCTTTCAATCAGGCATTGAATACAGCATAACTCCACCTAAATCAGCTACAGCTACCTACAGAATATTTTCAGCTACAGCTAAGGTCTGGGGAGTCTGTGTTTGACATTGGGTATCAAAGATGGCTTATTTTGTGACACAAGTAGGACCAGGGAATGAACAGAGTAGAGTTGTAGAGACACTGTGCTATCTCTTCCTAGTGCCTGAAGGCTGTGAAAAGAAGAGCCTGCTCCCAGAAGGGGAGCTGCTCCCAGTACTGCTGCTCCCAGAAGTGAAAAAAGGAAAGCTCTCCCAGACAGATGTTGTCCTCCACATTCTTATAGGGAAACTCAGTCTATAGGTTTCACTAAAAAAAAATTTAGAGAAGAAAATCTTTACTTCATATGATAATATGTTCTTCAAGATCATGGTCAGCACCAATTAAGTCTCATTTGGAGCTCTACTGAAAATTAATTGATACATAGGCTTTATGCCAGTCTTCTACTAAATTTCTCCCTATATTTATACATCATATGCACCTTTCTTTATATGTGATATAAGCAAATGACATGAGGCTGCTTTCATGAAGTTTTTACTATTTTCTATTAGAATATCAGTGACACTGGCTTCAGGAGAGCTTTGGGACTAAGGTTTAGCAAAATATATTTGTATTTTTTTTTATCCATCATGTAAAAAATAGTTACGAATGGTGAAGAATAGCAGCTCAGCTCCCTACAATCCTAGTTCCTGATTCTGCTATCTTTAAGCATGCAGAATAGCACTCACCTGTGCCATTTGTCCCACTGAAGTCATTGGAAAAAATCCTGGAAATAAGTACAGAAGAATCAGGCCTACAGCTCATTTACAGAATGTCTTCTGCTAATGTCTCCTTTACAGAGAGAATCTCATTATGATTGGTTGTTTGCAGTTGCAAATAAGGAAGTTCTTAAGTGGGGGATTTCTCAGTGGAAGTTCCCAGCTAACGTCAGTCATAACCAGTAAAGGAGGCTGACAGAACTGCATTTCATAATCCGGTTGACAAAGCTTCCAGACTGCCTAAAATTTGTCTGTGTTGTTGCTGAAGAAAGTGACTGAAGAAAAATATTCTTAATGCAATTACTGATAAGGTAATCAAAACATTTAGTTACTATAGTTTCTATTACTTGCCTTTATCAAGTAACTACTGGTATATTAAGGTTCCAAGACAAGATGTAAATACTACAATTTGTACTAACATCTGCCTTAATGTTATTTTAGATTGCACTGTCTGTGTGTGACCACATTTAGGTAACTGCTGTTTAGCTATTCTCTGGAACCCAAGACTTCCTTTTGTTTCCATCTGCTATGACTATACCGCAAGCAAAAAACAAAGCTGTTACATATAGTATGAGTTTTACACTGGCTCATACTTTTCTGTTCAGAAGAATTTAGAGTTTTTTCTTCTTTTTAGCAATTTCATTCCAAATTGTTTCATGATTCACCCTTCTTCTCCAACCTAGAGATGTTATTTTTCACCTGTACCAAAAGATTTCCCTTTATTCTCCTTATTTTCTGTTTTCAGTTCTCAAATATTACTTCCGTGACCCAACCTTAGATTAGGTCTTCTCTTAGTTTGATAGAGTACCTTTCTGCATGTCTCCAGAGAAAACCCAGGTTTTCATTTTGATAACAAAACAATTCATATAATGCTATAGGCTGTGCCAGCACCCGGCAATATACATTCCTTAGTGAAAGTTAATAGTCTGGAAAAGGTTTAGACATCTGACGTGGGCCACCTAGTGTTTGAAAATGTGGCTACATTAAGAGGCTTGGAAAAAAACACTTTTAACCTTTCAGTTTCTGATATTTGGCTTGTAAAAGCCAGTTCACATGTATAAGCCTGAAGACATCATTGGGGAATTGACTTAAATCTATAATGAAATGTACTTTTCCTGCTATTATATAGTGCATTACAAGCATACCTTTAAGAGCTGACATCTCTGTGATACTTGTTACTTGTTTTATAATGAGTGATATGTTGTCTACATACATTTGTCTATTACTCCCAAAGTAAAAAAAGTATCATTTGTTAATTTTTTTTTTACAAGGATCTCAATCCTGAAGCACCCTGTTTGCATAGTCATGTAATCTGCTTGACCTATTTTACTTGTGCAGAATCTGGGTTTCCATTTTGTAAAAAGTACTAAGTTTCTAACCTTCCTTGTTGCAAACAGTGACTTTTAAATGTAGACTGCATACAACACACAGTGAAATCTTCCTGGGTCTGCAGACAGTTTGCTACAGTGATTCAGAAATCTGAACTCCTCCACACCCATTAATCTCACTGTAACTTTAACTCAAAACCCTTTAATATCCTTATAGGGTAGTGGATGACTTTAAAGAGAGCACTGATGGAGGAGCAAATCCCATATGGAGTGGTTCATGTGGGGTGCTGCAGGGAACACAGGGAAAAAGGAGAGGAAAAAAGGAAAGGCAAGGTGGGAAAGGAAGAAAAACAAGGTGCAGAAGATATTCTTCCTTTCTGTGTTGTTAAATGTGGCAATAAGATAAACAACATATCGTGATTAATGGTAATCATTTAATGTGTGAAAGGCCATTTATTTTTAATAATTGTTTGTACTGTGGTAGTGCTTAGCAACTCGGTCATAGACTTAGACCGCACGTACTGACTAATTCCTATTGACACTAGTGAATTCTGCTATAGACAGATGGGAGCAGATATGGCCCTCAATTTATACCAAGTGAATTATGGTCCCATGGGCTGTAATTAAAAGTGGAACTCTGCCCTATCTACCAAAAGAGTTTGACATCTCTAGTTTCCTACAAATCTACTAGAGCAAACAGGACCATATTCTATTCTAGCTATTAGGCACATAAGTGGATTTAGTTCTTGAAAAGCAGTTGATGCAAAGGTGTGTGGGTCCTCTTCCTCATTCTCACTCATAGGTGCCAACTCTGTGGGTGCTCTTGGTCACAAGCACCCACTGAAAAAAATTTAGTGGGTGCTCAGTGCCCATGAGCTATGGCCATTTTGGTTTTACACTGCAGATGTTAAAATAAGTGCTTTACTGGAAGCAGTAATGCATTACTTCAACCCAGCTCTGCAGCGTCTGTAAAGATCAGGTGCTTGAGCAGGGCTTTTTGGCACTTTTAGCTAAAACTTATTCAGTCATCTATTAGGTAAAAGCCCCTCCAAGACCCCAATAAAGCGCCCAATATTTACAGACATCGGGTAAGCTTAGGGTTGAAGTAACTTGCTGCCTCTGGGCATATGCAGGGTGTTTAAAATAAAGCACTGTTTTGTGGGGTGGGGGGAAGGGAGAGAAGGGGGGCAGGTGGGAGGGTTATGTCTGCAAGCACCCACCAGCAAAAAACAAAGTCAGTGCCTATGTTCACACTGTTTTATGATTCAGTCTTAACAGTAAGATAATGGCTTGTTACAAAAGGATATGCATCAATGGATTTTCAATTACTTCAGGCCTAATAGGCAGAACAGAATCTGGCCCATAGAATACAGATTCTACATTGCGATTTTAGAGAGTTGTTTTGTTTTGGGTTTTTTTAGCAGAGCAACGTAGCTAGATTTTATTCAAGCAGTCTGAGATTTTGGAGAAAAAAATAGGAAACACTATTGTACAGCAGGTGTGCAGTGCCACCTTATTTATCTAAACCTACTGAAGGAAGGGGAAAAATGCTAAAGTCTGATGACAGATCCTTCTCATGCAATTTATCACAAAAAGATGCTACTGACAAGCTGCTAAATAGAAGAATTATATATGTGATTTCAAAAGAGTGAAGTCACGGTTTCTAAAGGATTTCCATTTTTGTGCTGTCAGCTGTAAAAATGTCATATGGAACTTTTACTAAGTGTGTTAGAAATTGATTAGTGAACTTTTGCTTTTTATCCATCAGTATGTACGTTGCAGCAGAACTAGAGCTGGTATAAACTGTTACAATTCCACATATCACTAGATTTATGACTATACCAAGTAAGGAGATACCTGATTATCTTCACTACTGTTGGATAACATTATTTGATTTGTGCTGCCTTTAGTCCATTTCAGTGCGTGAAATTTAGCTTAGCCTGACTTGAATATAGCTGTTGAGTATCTCTGTTATTGGAACTACTTATTGTGACATTCTTTATAGTAAACAGAGTGGAACTAGTGAATGGAATGGTGCAGTACAAAGGTATGTGACAGAACTAGATAAAGACCAAAAATATGTAAAATCTTAAGGAAAAAAGAAATAAATAATGTATTTCCTCCGTCATGCAGCAGATAGGGCAGGGTGGCTCTTTAAGAGACTAAGGTTTAACAAGAAGAAAGACCTTTTGTAGAAAACAACGTCATGAAGTAGGTTATCTGAAGGACACTCAGCAAGCCTTCGGAAGTTGGTCAAGACTTCAGCTAAGGATCTTAGAAAGGTTTTTTTAGGAGGAGTGCTCATAGCCTCCTTGCCTTCCTGGGGTGCTCTTCATACAATAAGCTCTGCTTTGGCCATTTAGGGCAGGATGAACTGTCAGCTTTCAAGGCAAATAATAAGCTGTTAGTAACTAGCAGTTTTATGGAAAATTGAGGGTGACCCTCACTGAAACCCTAAAGACGACCTAAGGCTAAATGAGTGTTAGAATGGTCCTTAATTAATCTGCAATGGTAAATTGATAACTGTGTCCCTAATGACCTTCAGACACAGAGGTAGCAGGTGTGGACTCCAGTGAGCCTCCTAAGACATGTTGGAGGGCTCTTCCTATGATCAACTAAGAAAATGTGAATGGGTATGCCTGCACCACAACCCCCACACTCCCAGGGAGCATAGCTCTTGAGCACATCCTGTCTGCCAGCTCCCATTTGCACACACCAAGCTCAGAAATAAGACAGTGAAGCTGTGTTGTAGACATAGCATGTCATCACACCACAGGCAGAGGATTAAAGAGCAGAGGTAGGAGTGCCCTCAGAGCAGCTTCCTCACCTCATTTCTGGGGGGGGTGGGACATGGTCAAAAGCAGCATACTTCAGGAACACTGAGGAAGTGAAGATGATGCACCCTCGATTTATTTTTGTAGGAATACTGTGTGTGACTGCTTTCCTGTTTGGTTTTGTGGTGCTGCCTATTGAATGGAGTTATGTCAAAGAGGGTCATAAAGGGATTGTTAAAAAACATAGCAGGAAAGATAGAACAATGACATGGGTAAGTCAGCTTCAAGGGGCTCTATCCAGGCTAGAAAGGCTAAACCTGGGATTAAAGACCTAAAATCTAGACAAGGTTCCTTTTTAAGTGAGCTAGAGATGAGTGGTTTGCCAGGGGCTACAGATTCCTCCCTCCTTTCAATTGAGAAGACTGGACCCAAATGAGCTACAGCTCAGGGAGGATAACTTAAGGGTTTGTGTGTGAAGAACCATGCATTTCAGAGTTTCATAGTTTCATAGTAACTAGGGTCAGAAGGGGCCTAGAGCAGGCCATCTAGTCTGACCCCCTGCCAATGGCAGGAAACAAGTGCTGGG
>JAGPOW010003685.1:32909411-32975425 GCA_030014935.1 Caiman crocodilus
TTAAAGCCCGCCTTACAAGATCAGCCAACCTGGAAGAAAGAAAACGCTTACCCATGGGTGATAGGTGAAGTCCATCCTCCGCCAGCATGCTCTGCGTAGTCCTATATTTGTGCATGTCCTATACCTTGACCTGAGTGAACAAATGATGCTTTGTCTAAAACAGTGGTTTTCAAGCTGTGGTCTGACTGAATTAGTCACAGTTGATTCTGGGGGCTGGAACCTGGGTCCTGGTCTGATCAGGAGTGCTGTGGACTTGCAGTGTAGGACCAGGCTTGCCCACTGTAGGGGTACACTCTATAAGACCACCACCAGGTGCAGCTAGCCTTTTAATTGTGACACTTCTTTCCTGCTAATATCAGGAAGTCCACAGGAAAAAGAAAGGGGGGAAGAGTCTTGGATCTACTGCCACCAGCTCTTTCCCATCCTAAGGTCCATAAGAAGAAAGTAGTACAAAGCAGGAACAATAAACTTATAATGGAAACTCAACTGCAACTTTGGCTCTACAGTTATTACTGTTCAACTGTAGCAAATGAAATTATTAACTTGCCATTCAAAAAGAATCACTCTAGAACTGATTTCAGAAATAGAACTATTTTTCTAAATATATATATATATATATATATATATAGTGTTGAATTAAAAATTAAAGGACACTTTCTTTTTAAAATCCTTGGATGGAGAGTGCTGTGGATCATCAAAGTATCATGCCATGTATTTATCACATCACTGCTGCTGTACAAAGGCACATATCCAGAGATCTCTCCGTGCGGCAGTGAAGTGCAGCCTCTCCATGGGGGTGAGGGAGCAACTAGGCAGAAAACGGGCAGATAGCTGAAGTGGGTAGGGAAGGCAGAGCTGGGGAAGTGAGGTTTTCCGCCGGAGGCACTGAGGCAGTCTTTCTCCTGCTCTATGAAAAGTGCCAGCAAGAATCCTTCCGCGGCCATGCTGCAATAGAGATGTTTGCCAGACTTGTTTAATTAGCTCGCAACCTCTGAACCCGTGGTGAAAGGGCAGAGCCGTGAAGCTGGGCTGTGCTCCGTCACATGGCTTGGGTGTTTGGGACAAAACAGGAAGCAAATGCAGGTTCCTGGGTTCAGCCCGCTCAGACGGAGTGAGTCAGGGGAGCAGCGCTGGTGCGAGAAGGGCTGTCTACTCACTGAAGACTTCGTAAGTTTGACTCGCTTGTAAACATTTGTCTGCCACCCTGAGTGCAGCCGGCGCCGCAGCAGCTACAGTGCCCGGGCCCGGGCCAGGAGCCGAGCCGAGCCGGGCGCGCCTGGGCGCGGGGTCAGCACCGCAGCCGCGCGTTGACTCCTCCTGCTCCGGCGTTTCCTTCTGCTTCGTTTCCCTTCAGCCCTTTGTGTCTCGGGCTGTGGGGAACCTCCTCCCTGCCCCGGGGCTGGGCGCACAGAGGAGGGCAGGGGACACGTAGCTGCAGGGGAAGAGCTCGCTCCCCCGGCGTTTGCAGAGGCGGAAGTGTCGGGGGAGGGAGGGAGGGAGGGGATGGGGCGCTGGAGGCACCGTGGAGGCGGCGGTCCGGCTGCCCGGGGGGAGAGGAGCAGCTCTTCTCTCGGCGGCTCCCGGTGCGGGGACACGAGGGGAAGGGGAGCTTGTTCCCTGCCCCGTCCGGCGGGGGTTCCCTCGGACGACAGAAGAGTTGAACCGGGCTCCGTTTGTGCTGGGAAGTTGTGACTGGCAGGAGACTTCTCCACTTCGGGGAAGTTGTAGCACAAGAAACAGCCGGGGGAAAACTGGCATCTCTGCTTTCCGGGCCTCAACGGTGCGGTCCCCTTGCGATGCCTTGACTGAGTCAAGGAGATCTTTTCTTTTGTTTTTCAGGGAGCGGGTGGCGGGGGTCTCTCTGTCTTGTGGCAGCGTTGAAAGTGCCCGGGTCCTGGAGGCTTTCAGTGTATTTCTGACTCAGGAATGACAAACCCTCTCTGTCTTGTTGACAAGACATTACTTCAGCAGTTGCTCCCACTCTGAAGGTGATCTGAGGATAAGCTACACTTGAAATGTTTTTGTTTTAATTTTGAAAAAAACCCAGTGGATGAAACCAAAAAGATGAAAAAAAAAATGTAGAGAAGAGTTTGCTTCTGGATAGTGCCAATAGTCTGATGTAAAACTACAAAAATGTGTGTGCTTCACTTTTCAGAAAGCTTTGGGGGTGTTGCAGGCAGGACCGCTTATGGTGTGCAACTTCCCTGTTGTTGGGATCCTGGCAGAATTAGTAGGTATCTGGAGAGAGAAATGAAGTCTTCTGCTTACTCCATGGCATCCTGCAGAGCGGTTGACTGACTAGCGGCTCTCTTCATGGAGCTGTGCACCACAGCATGAGTGGGAGGTGTGTGTGGGGAGAGACTAAGACACAGGCCCAAGTGTTTTGTTCTCTCCTGTCATTTTTAATGTAGTCACCATCATTGTGGTATCTGAAAACCTCCCACTGCTTCATCAAAAATCTGACTGACTTGATTTGGTACTTACAGCCATTTTTCATTGCTGTACATTATCATACTATTGTGCTATTCCATCGCACAACTGAACTAAATTAGAATATCTCCATATAAAACACGGCTGTGCATAAGAAGTTTTAAGGCCAGAGTGGTGCCTTAAGGTTGTCACTTGACTTTAATTTTACTTCCTCCCACATATGTGTTTTCAATAGAGTATTTAATTACACAATTGTGTAATTCTAATATTATAAAAGCCTAAGCATGTCTGTCTGTTTGTCCATAATGCTTTTTCACGTTCTGATAGGCTGACGGAAGCAGCCAGGCAGAGTGCTCCAAGTGTGGGGGAGCGCCGCCATGATTCCAAAGCTGCGCTGAGGACTGCTGGCCTCGGCTCCCCCACCCCCGTCCTGCAAGAGGCAGAACAGTGGCAGCCTGGGGCATTAGGTGGCGGTGCTCCATCCCAGCCCTCTCCCCGCCTCCGGCCACCCATCATTGTTGACGGGCAAATGGCTAGTATTTGTATAACGTTTCAAAAGTGTACTTGCTTGTGCGATTTGGAAAATGCAATGTAACAGTAGATGCATGCACCGTTTTGTATTACTACATTAGTTTTATTGTACTGTAGTTAGAAAAGAGCATAAGCTCCTCAGTTTGAAAGAGCAGTGTGTATGGTTACTCTGAGTCAGGGGTGAGCAAAGTCCAGCCCATGGGCCAGATCAGACCCATGGCAGACTCCATTTTGAAGCAGTCCCTGCTTATGTTGCTGCAGTAGGCTTCCATGAAGACCCCAGCAGTGGTGGGGCTGTGACACTATGGGACTAGGGGTTTTTTTGGAAATTGGCTGCAGCAGTGCTGGCAAGTTGTGTGACTTGGCAAGGAACTGCTCCTGGGCTTGGGATCTTGTGGCAGTGACAGCATGGTCCAGAGGCAGGGTAGATTTGCCATATGCTGCCTGCTCACTCTGGCTCTGACCATGCTGTCACAGCCACAAGATCCCGGCTCCAGCCCTGCAGCAGTTCCCTGCCTAACCACACGCCCTGCCAGCACTGCTGGGGCCAGTCCCCATGGAAACCCTGACCCTGTGCTGTCACAGCCCAGCTGCTGCCGGGGGCCCCGTGGAAACCATCTGCAGTGATGTGGGCAGGCCTGATGGGAAATGGAGTTCAGCCACCAGCTGGATCTGCCATTTTGCCCACCCCTGTTCTAACTGTGGAAGACCCCATGCTCTAAAGACTTGTTTTCTTTGTGTGACTTTGCCCTTCAACTCCCCCCTCCCCCCCCCCAATTATTGTAATGGAACAGGATTCTCCTTCTGGATAACAACTCTTTCTATGTGGGAAGGTTTAGTAGCCCTTCTCAGTCATTCATTGTCACCAGGGGAGAATTAGTAGTCCCCTTCTAGCAGTAGATATTGGTATTGATGAAGTGATATTTCAGAGTGCTGGGATTCCTGGTTGTGGTGATTCAGAGAGAAGTTGATAGCAAAGATTGGAAAATAATGAACTGAAATACTCTCAAACATTATTGCTATAATGGCAATTTAAAAAAAAAACAAAACCCAATGATTACATTTTGAAATGGCATATTTTTATATAGTGTGAGAATATGAGATTTAGGTTTATAGAAATGTCAACAGATCTGTCCTACATGATTATATGTTCTTTTCATGTATAAACAAAAGGAGACCGCTATTCAGCTGGTGTAAATAAGTGGAGGCTTTTCTATTTGATACTTTGTACTAAATGGTGCATCAGAGCTCTATGTAACATCTTGAAACATTGTTTGATTGTCTCATGGAGGCTTAGATGTACTTGACAGTCCAACTTAAAGAAGGTTGGCTAATGCTGCTTTGAGAATCTTAACTCATTATTTCCTTTAAGTACCCTTACCATATTGTGCATCTCTATGGTAAATGTGCTGGCCTTTCCATTATCTAATAAAGCATTTAGTTACTGTATTTGCTAAAATAGATATGTCCCTGATTATAAGATAACCCCCCAATAATTAGATTCTGTATATGGAAAAATTTATAAATTTGAATTTTCCATATATAGAATCTAATTATTGGAGGTTTGCTTGAGTTTGTCCCCCTCCCACTGCTATAGCAGGGAAAATAAATCAGGGGGGGGGTCCGGTAGCCCCCTTTAACTGTAAATCAATAGCCAAGATGCTGGCTTTGAGGATGAGGAAAAACCTCCAGAAGATAATGCATGAAGACCAAGTATGCATAGTACCAGGTAAAAGGATCTCCAAAGCAATCAGAGTGTTCAGAGATGCACTGTCCTGGATATAAGAGAGGAAAACAAACACAGCTATAGGAAACCTAGATTTAGAAAAAGCATATGACAAAGTTGATCATGATTACATATTTGATATGCTTGGAAAAATGGGTTTCCCAGAGAAATGTGTATGTTGAATAAAATTATTGTATAAAGAAGTGGATAGTCAAGTCCAAATTAATGGACACCTAAATGGCCTTCAAAATCCACATGGAGTGAAACAAGGGTGTCCCCTGTCACTACTAGTATTTGTGTGTGGCATGTCACCATTAGCACAAAAAGTTAGAAAAGACAAGATCATAGGCAGAGTAAATATACCAGAAGGGAGAAAGGTAACATGCATACTATACATGGGTGATATAAATGTAGTGGCTAGAAACAGATTTTCAGTGGGAATGGTGCTAAACCGTACACCAGAGTATGGAGAAGTGATGGGACCTAAACTAAATAGATCAAAAAGCACCATGAGTGGGGAACTGAAGGTACTTGAAGTTGGGCCTTCAAATAAGAGAGAGAAATCAGAGTGCTAGGGATTCCAGTGGATGCTGAGGAGAAAGGTAATATAGCATACTTTGGTTATGATGTGGAAGGCACAGTCCTTTGCCAGAAAAGTGGCAACATTTAAGGCTGTGTTACGGACAATTATTCTATATATGGGATTTGTGTTCCTAGTAACATGGCAGCAGACAGCAAAAGTATGGGGGAAATATGTGTGTTCTTCTGGAATGCTAGAAGAGAGAGGTTGGCTAGAGCTGAACTGTACAGAGCAAGAGAGATTTGGGGGCGGGGGGTGACGGACAGATGGGGACTGTTGGATTGGGGTTGTTTGTCCGTGCAAAATACGTTAGTGCAATATTCAAGGCAGAAACGGAGGGAGAGGGGAAAGCAGCACATGTCACCTGACTTCACCCAAATACAATTCTGAGGAAATGGGGAGTATATTAGACTTCTTTGAAGAGTCCATGGGCATGGTAGCCAGTGATTCATTAGGTCAGGATGGAAGGATTCGTGCAGAGGTTTAAATAGGGAAGGTAGGACTGAAGATCCTGAAGGATCATAAGAAATTGATGAAAGCAGGAAGGGAGAGAGACAGGATGCTGCTGGTGTGAAACTTCACAGAAGAACAAGTGAAGAAGGTGTGAAGAGTAGTGGCAGGTAAACCACTAAAGAGGGAACATGCTGATCTAGCATGGGTAGTTGTACTTCTCTCACCAGCAAGACACTTCTTACAACACAGATAGGGCTTGACAGGCTCATCAAGATGCCCAATGGGGAGTTGCAGGGAAGAAGAAATGGTGGGACATGTGTTTTGGGAGTATGCATATGTAAAGGGGGTGTGAGAATGGGTCCACTGCTTCCTGAGTGTCACCAAAATAAACCTGTCGTACCAAGTGGATCAGATGAAATGTTATTAAGAACTTTATTAGCATGTGTTACAACTAGTTTATAGAAAGTAAGAAATAGCTGGATGTTTAAGGGGTTGGCTTTCTCTGAATGAGAGTGCCTGAAGCTGGGGCTGCATGAACTGAAATATTACATTGATCTGGACAAGGAAGAGATCGGAGAAGAAGAGGCAGAGTACAAGTGGAAGAAGAAGGACTAGACGCTTGTTTCACTAAATCAACAAGATATTGATGGGAAGGAGAGAGAGTTTCAAGTGGTTACTGAGGTTTTCAAACTCTGAGATTTTCATGGGTTCTATATGAAGAAAAAGATTTCTGTAAGGGTTAGTTTTTTGGCAGAGTTGACGTATGTTGCTTACAGATTTAATATATGTAGGTATACGTTTTTCATAGAATCACAGAAGTAGGGTCGGAAGGGACCTTGTTGATCTTCAAGTCCGACCCCCTGCCTGGGCAGGAGGAAAAATGGGCTCAAATGACCCCAGCCAGGTAGGCATCGAGCCACCTCTTTAAGACTCCCAGGGTAGGAGCCAGCACCACTTCCCTTGGAAGTCGGTTCCAAATCCTAGCCACCCTAAGTGTGAAGTAGTTCTTACGGACGTCTAATCTAAACCTACTCTCCAGCAACTTGTGGCTGTTATTCCTTGTTATCCCGGGGGGCGCTAGGGGAAACAAGGTCTCCCCCAAATCCTTCTGGTGCCCCCTAGTGACTTTATAGATGGTTACCAGGTCCCCTCTCGGCCTTCTCTTGTGAAGGCTGAACAGGTTCAGGTCCCGTAGCCTGTCATTGTAGGGTCTGCCCTGCTGTCCCTGGATCATGTGAGTGGCCCTCCTCTGGACCCCTCTTAATGTTGTCCACATCCCTCTTGAAATGGGGTGCCCAGAACTGGACACAGTACTGCAGCTCTTGCCTGACCAGTGTCACATAGAGGGGGAAGATCATCTCCTTGGACCTACTTGAGATGCACCTGTGGATGCATGATAAGATCCAGTTAGCCCTGCCGACCATGACCTCGCATTGTTGGCCCATGTTCATCTTGGAATCAATGATGACTCCAAGATCCCTTTCTGCCTCCGTGCTCTCAAGAAGGGAGTTTCCTATCTTATAAGTGTGCTGCCAGTTACTACTGCCCAAGTACAGCACCCTGCACTTGTCCGTATTGAAACACATCCTGTTTTTGTTAGCCCACCGTTGCAACCTACCCAGATCTTTCTGCAGTCTTTTCCTCCCTACTAGCATGTCCACCTCACCCCCAAATTTTGGTATCATCAGCAAATTTTAACAGGTGGTTTTTCACCCCGTCGTCCAAATCGCTGATAAAAAGATTGAACACTGCAGACCCAAGGACCAAGCCCTGGGGGACTCCGCTGCCCGCTTCCCTCCAGGTTGACTATGACCCGTCACCACCACCCTCTGAGTACAGCCCTTCAGCCAATTAGCAATCCATCTGACTGTGTAGGCATTGATGCCACAGTTGCCTAGTTTTTTTAATGAGGATGGGGTGGGAGACAGTGTCAAAGGCCTTTTTGATATGTTGTTGTTTCTATGATATCAAGTCTTGGTAAACAAAGATGCTTGATATGTATAACTTAAGTGTAGGGTGATAAGTGTGTTTTTAATACAATTTGTAAGATATATAGATAGATACATATTTTATATATAGAGACCCTTGCCATTCACAGGGCATACTTTCTTGAAATCCCCACAAATGGTGGAATCTGTGAATAAGGCACTGTGTTCATGAAAGCCATCTGTGTTCATGAACGCAGTACTCCTGACGGTTGGTTGGGGGGAAGGCACAGTTGTGCTGGGGGCAGTGGGAGACCAGCGGTGGCAAACACAGAGCTCCTGTAAGTGTATTTAAGATGCGAATAACAAGGGGTGGGTGGGTGGGTGGGTGTGTTTGTAAAATAAAGGTTCCCATTAGCATGTTTGCCCAATGTGGGCCGTGTGTTTTAATAGTCATGCTGCATTTAATCAACTTTATAGTTGGCTTCCATTGCTGAGCACATTCTGCTTTAGGGAGCAGTTTAATGGTAGACAATGTATTATTGAGGTTTCCTTGTATGCAGTTGTAAAGATGAGAAGGTTTTTTCCCCCATGCCAGTTGAGAGAAAAAACCTTATCTTGTATTTGACTAAATACGGTACTTATTCAAGGGCTGTTTTTATGCAGGTAAACACTTACTTTTCTATGATTGCTCTTGAGATGAAAAATTCCAAACTATTTAAGTTGCCTTCTTCTAATTTTATATTATTAAAGCAATTCATTTATGTTGCCATCTCTAACTTTCAATGCCTGGTAGGAAGAGCACAAGTCCAGCATTCAGGATGGGTAATTAAAGATGTAAGTTCTGAGCTGTTGATGTTCCAGTTGCTGAGTGCTAAGTTCTTGCTTGTGAAGAAGGGAATAACTTTCTTATCACCCTTTGTGCCTTGCATGCAGCTGAGATTTGAATCCTTTGGAGTCTGTGAAGGGCAAACTCTCTCTAATAGCTTCTAGTTTCTCTCTGTCTTTCTTGCCTGACCAGATACATGAGAAACTTGCAGCAGTTGATGATCTCACTGGCAAAGTGCTGTTGCCCATGGAGAGAGAGGGCAAGAAGCCTACTCCCCCAAGTTTAGGTTCCTAAGATGAAAAAGAGAAAGATCTCTCTACCTCTAATGCTTGCAGTAGCAAATAAATCTGATCTTGTTGTTGCCCTACACTTGCTTATGACTTGTGCTCCTTGTTTCTCCCACAGATTGTGGATTTTGAGAGGGTATCTGTAGAACAAGATCTGTGCTCTTCCCCCAGGTTGAACCATTACAAGAAGATGTCTGTCTATTCTCTTCTCTCCTCCCTCCCTAGCAAGAAAGGGACACTGGCAAAGTAGGTGAGACTGCCTGTTGTGTCAGAAAGCAGCTCTGATCTCCAGTCTGGTTGTGAGCAGAACTGTATACTACAACTCTCCCTTCTCTACCAGTAAATGAGGGAGGGGTTGTAAGAAAAATTTTTTGGTTATTATATCTATTTTTTTCAATTGGTGTCGTACTGAATTTTCTTGCATATCACATGCCTCCCTCCCCCCCAGTAAAACTTATACCTTGTTTTTTTGGAGAGCAGAATGCAGGAAAAGAGATTTTTTCCAAATGGCTGTGACCCACAATAAGTCTTCCTGGAAATCTAGAGTGTCTCTGAGCAAGGCAGCAGGAACTACCTAGTGCGGCAGAACAGCAACAAGGCTAGGCCCCAGACCTTTGCAAAGGCAGTAGCAAGACTCTTACTACTTTATGGTAAATAGTTACATAAGTTCCTGTAAATAATTATTTCCATACCAGAGGCCTCATCAAGATATACAACAGACTCTGTGCAACAGATCAAGTGTCCTGAGTCCACTCAGCTGCTCTGTCAGGCACAAGCTAGCATGCTCTGTCAATAGCTACATTTGTGAGAACGTTAACACAGGACTCTGCTCTTTCGACTTGCTGGGATAGAAAAAAGCAGCAACTATTGGTAACCATTATAGCAGTGTCTGCTTGCTTCTATTCTTCTCTGCTTCTATTCCAGAAAATAAAAATCAACTTCCCTGCTTAAAATATATACCCCAATATTTATTTTTTTTAGAGGGCTGATTTTGGTGGAAAGGATGTGTGTTGTGTGCAAGTAAATATGGTAATCCAAACGGTCTTCTTCTACAGAATGTGGCTCATCTAGCTCTGAGACTCAAGGTTCCCTGGGAAATGTAAACATAAAAATATTTTATGTCTTCTATTCAAGCCAGTTGCAATTATATGCATTAGTATAAGACATAATGGAAGCAATTTGCCTAATAACCTGGTGAAAAATAAAGGTATAAAAGAAACTCTTAAATACTATGAAATTTTTAAGGAATTTAAGAGCAGACAGAGTCCTTCTGAGTATTAAAAGTACTCTTTTTTTTTAGTCAATGGAAATCCTGCTCACTCAGTTCAAAATATACCCCATACTGTGGAATGAACACTCCATTTAGTATAAAGGAGCTACTCTTCAGGAGGGAGGAGAAATAGTACATGTAGAAAATGCTGCAAGGTAGAATGCATTGACGTTCAATTGTAAGCAGATACATTGGTGGGGGAAAAAAAAACACCTTTCATAATATACACAAGCACTTATTTGATTAGTATGTTGCTATAGTAGTTTTCCATTTAAAACTTATATGAATACACTTAACCCCATGAAAATAACCATTCCTGAGTTAAAATGTGACTTCTGCAGCACACAAGCACTTTGCAACAGTGAGTAAATGGTTGCTTTATTTAATTATATCTGTGAAGTAGGTTAAACAAAAAATTTTCTGGGATGGCTCCTGCAGGGATGGTCCTACCTTGATAAATGTGTTGGATTAAATGACCTTGTGAGGTCCTTTTCAGCCTTACTCTCTTGTGATTCTACAATGGGAATTTTAGGTAGGCAAAATGTCATTAGACACTGGCTAGCTCAGTGGTGTTCATAGAAAATTAAGTTTCAAAGGGACTTCAGGAGGTCATCTAGTAGTCTAACCCCCTGCTCAAATCAGGATTATTCCAGCCAAATATCATCTCAGCCTTAAATTACCTCCTAATTTCTTGTGAAAAGTACCCCAAAATTAAATAACCACAGTTGGCTAGTGTTATATTCATCCACATAGAAAGGATGACCATGTTTACAATCTGAATAACATTTATTTCATATGGAGAAAACAAAGTAAGAACTAATATGACATCTCAGTAAGGGAATAGTCAGCAAATATCTCTTTCTGCATACTGCATTAGAACACAAAATAGAAGCAGCAACGAATGAAGCTACTTTCCATTTAACAGTACAGTTTTAAATTAATGAAGTCAGAACAGATAATATATATGTATACAATAGCCATTGGAATAAAGGTGCTTCATCCCAAGAGAGGGGTATCTATACAGGAAGGGAATTAAGCCATCCTGGGTTAGGGTACTTCTACATTTTTGTTTTTCTGTTTCAGCAAATAGTTCAGCATATCACACTAATGGGTGGAAAAATCAGTACAAAAAGCATGTGTAGTGTCCCATCCTGACAGAATTATTGATTTACTGAGTCAAAAGCTGAAGTGCTACCCTCTGAATCACTAAATGATGTGCTTTTGCTAAAGCATTAAAATGGTCTAATGCGCCTTCTTCTAGTATCTCAGAATGGAGGTATTAAATTTAATGCACCTTAGCAAAGGCGTGTGAATGAATGTGTGGGTACACCCACTGTATCCTGCAACACCTTAGTTTTCTTTTGCAGTCTCCAATCCAAATAATGATCTTACTTGTGTATCGCCCTGCTGTGGGGTGCTAGCCACTGCCAGTGACAATTTGTGGAACCCTGGGGCACCAGCTAGACCCCTCCTTTTGGTTGCTTTGGGCTAACGAGGACCCTCAGGATCCTGGTATGGGGATACCTCCTATAACAGCACTCTGACAGAATAGGTGACTATTTACGATATTTATTATGTACAATAGATAGATATTGATAGATATGTATTAATTTATATTCAGATATTTACATTTATATTCATACACATACATTGCTATCTATTCTAAGGTTTAATTCATAACGCAATTAACTTCTGAAACAATACTAAAGCACTCAGTGCTTATATATACCTTGGTAACAACATACCTACATGTATGGGTAGGTGATCACATCCTGGTAGGTCTGATTTAGACACCCAGAACAACAGTCTTTTGCTTGATTACTGTTGTCTTGACATCACCTTAGTTCAGGCAAGCATAATCTACTGTGGGTGTGATAGGAGCTGCCTTGATGTCCCCAGGGCTCTACTCCTGATGACAGCTGGTCCCATGCTTGACCTCCTATAATACATAACAACCTCCTTTCCATGACATCCCATTCTGCCTTTCAGACAGGGCTGGTGGGTCTACCTCTCTGGTTCCTTACTCCCTCAGGGACCTGCCAAAAGAAGGTCCACTACAAGAAGAGAAGGCTATGCCCACTTACCAACTCCCAGCCCCAGATGCTTCCCCTTTAATCAGAGTTAGGGCTCACCTCCAGGCTGTGCTCGCTTCCCTCACTCACGCGACAGGTGCCTCAGCTCCTGCAGCCTCCCACACTTACCGCTCTGGCCCCCCAGTGAGATCCCTGCAGTCTCCTCATGGCGATTTTTGTCCTTCCCTCAACTCCCCAACTATCCCCAATGGCCCACCTTCTGCATCAGACCCTGGCGGCCAGCCCATCCTGGCTGCAGAATTCTGGGGCTCTGGAAGGACCCTGTTTCCAGGCCCAGGGGGGGGGCAGAATTGCTGCAGTCCTTTTGTTCTGGTGTCCTCAGGGGGACAAAAAAACCTCCCAGGCCCAGCCTGGTTTTGGTTCACCATGGGACACCCGCTATGGGTGAGTATTCCTTCTGTTGCACCTAGTTTCTGGTAGCTAGAGAAATCAGTCACTGGTAATACCTAATGAACTTTTCTTCTCTCTGTCAGTAAACTCATTGTATGCATTTGTGTGTGTGTGTGTGTATAATATTTAATAATGTAGTATTACAACAGAGGGGGCACATCTACCATACAGCAAGCTACAGTGATATAGCAGTCATGTGGGACTACACGTGATCGCCAGCTACATTACCATAGTGGTGAAATCTAACTGTGGGCTGCAGGCATAGTGCAGTAAACACCCATACTACACCACGCTTTAGTACTTCCAAGAGTAGTAAAGCACAGCATTGTAGCAATGTTGCCCTACGGCAATGTGTAGACGCACCCAAGGTGTAATGTAGAGTGACACCTTGGAGACTGACTTGTTTGGAGAGGCACAAGCTTTCATAATCAACATCCTACCTTAATAGCATCTGATGAAGTAGGTCATTGCCTACAAAAACTCATGCCTTTGAACCGGTTAGTATGTAAGATGCACTCTACCCTACCGTTTGCCGGACTGAAGACTAACATGGTTAACCATCTGTCTGCTCATACAGTGTGAAGTGACTGACAAAGCCAATAAGACCATTTAAAAATTCTGGGGCAGGTTCTTAGTTGGAGCAAGTTATTGTGTTTCCTTTGTAGTTAGTGGAGCTGTGCTAGGTTTACAGCCACTGCAGGGCATAACATGTAGCCCACAATTTTTATAAAGGCCTCGTTACCTCCTGCTGGGGCCTAATTTTTTCAACACCAAATGTAATTATTCAATACATCCTACTGAGACCAATGAGTCCTGCTGTGTGCTTTTGAATATCTGGTGGTTTTATTCAGGTTTCTAAACAGAACTGAGGGTTTGCTGGTCCGTTGTTTTTTATTTTATCTGATCTCCTTAATGCTGAGCAAGTTTGAAAATGTGGGCCATGTCTCTTCTATTTAATTTTTTTTTTAAGTTTTGCCCTATGAAGTGATGCAGTACTTAAGGAGTCCGTAGAGAGCCTGTCAGCTAAAACCTGAGACTATTGGATAGTTTCTTATCTGTCTTGCCTGTGTAACATTCATTTAAACTAGTATCCCACTGCATTTTGAATGTATGGTTTTCTATCCCTGAAAATAATATTAAGCATAGCTTTAAATATTGATCTGAAGTTTTAAGGCACTAAAAGTTATTTTCTTACAATTTAACATAAAATATTCAGATCTGTAAGTCAGGTGGATTCTATTCTTTCATATGGTTGGCAGAAAAATAAATATCTTTTGAAAGACTTCTTTATAAAGTATAATTTCTTATCGAGTGTATTTTTTGCATACTGTAAGATCGGCTTTTGTGGGGTATTTTTCCACCATGAGTCTCAATGTTTTGATGTAGAAAATGTTAAGACTCATTATTTTTGCTTCTGTGGTGTTGAATTAAAGTTTCATTTTAATTTTTAAAAAGCCTTCATTAGCATTTGAAAAGAAAGTTAGAAAAGCCCCCTTGTCATGCTGAACAAGATATTCTAACTTCCAGCTTCTTTGAGGGAGAAACGCTAAACAGTGGCTAGTGCATCTTCTGACTTTTGAAATGTATTTGAAGTAAAAGTTTAATTTTCATGTCATACTCCCTGTCACTATCTGTTTGTAGGGGTGCACCAATAGAGATTTTGGGGGCTGATATCCATAGCCAAGGAGGCATATCGGCCAATACTGATCCAATTTCCGATACATCTGCATCCAGCTAGTAAGTCTGTTGTGGTGAAAGGGGAGGAGGGAGGGAAGTGGTGTGGGGGACAGATCAACGACCCCTGCAGTGAGGGAGGAAGTGGGGCAGGGGCTGGTGTAGGCACTGCCCTGCCAGGGAGGGGCAGGCTCGGAATGGGCCCACAGCTTGTCAGGAGGGGTCATTGCATGCCACTCGTCTGGTGGCTCCTGCCGCTGCTTCCACCGCTTGTCCAGGAGGGCACCGGGTGGAGGGGGAGGAGAGGGGAGGGAGAGCATGTGCCCCCGGATCTGCGTGGGGCAGTCTGGGAGGGCTGCAGCCCCTGACCCACTCCTTCCCTCACCGCAAGAAGTGTTGATCTGCCTCCCCATGTCCCTTCCGTCCCCTTCCACCATAACAAATTTACTAGCTGCACACAGCTCTCTGTGCTGCCAGACTGTGCTCCTCGCTGCCTGTGTAGTGCACTGCAGCTGCATGCATGCACAGGTATTTATTGGCCACTTCAGGCTGATTTCTGATATAGTCACTTCTTTAAATCAGTGCCGATCCAATATTGTACAAATGTATTGGTGCACCTCTATCTGTCTGTTGATCTATCGTATTAATCTCCATTTGGTGGAACAGGTATCTGGTCTGATTTCTCTTTAGAGAATCTCCCAGGGGCCTAGGGCATCCATTCAGGGCCTTGTGGCATTTCACTGTAATCAAAAATCACTGCCCCTGACCCACGTCCTTTTACTAAGGTTCTGGAGTATAGAGGATGCTCGGTAATGGTCGCAAACATCAAATAGGAGTTTTGGGAGATGTCTAATAAGGTCAAAAAACAAGATATTCTGTGTCCCTGTTTGTCGTGTTCATATTGTCCTGGGCTGCACCCAGATTCTTTTATAAAATCTAGGAATGTATGGTTTGGTGCAGGCTTCCTGTGCTGTAGAGTGATGGGAAGAGCCAGGCAACCCTGCTTAGTGATTGAGTAAGGGAAGTGTTATTTTATATTTTTAATGTTGTTATTTTCTGTACTTAAAAAACAAAACAAAAAACCCAAACCTCACTCACTCCTCACCTAAATCACTTAAAATATAATCATATTAATTTAAAGGTAAAAAGGGAGTTGAAACTGTCTGTCTGTCTTTATGGTGTGGTTTATTTTATTTTATTTTATTTTTTTAGCTAAACTTAAAGACTTAGACTTTTTTTATTTCTATGGATCTTGGAAAGGCTAAAATATTAAAAGTTTGTTCTAAACAGGTACTAATAATTGAGCAAGAAATTTTAATTTTAGGAGCAAAGGACTGGCTATTTCCAAGTTTGTCTTGATCGTCAAATGGAAATTTGTGACAAGTCAGTTTTATCCTAGGGACTATATAGGATCAGTACTGGTGGTCTCTAGCTCCAAGTGTTGATATTGAAACTGTTTAATAAATACAAGCAAGTGACACCCACTGTAGAGGGAAAGAGCTTACATTTGGGGGGTTTTTCCACTGATTAGTATTTCTGATCTCTAAATAAAGTGGTTTTGATACCCATTGCAGCGCTTCTTATTAAAAACTCGTGTGTTTAAGTATAAGAAATGGATTGTGTCCCTATGCCATTATTTAGTAGGCCTCTGCAAAGCAACTAGTATACACTTCGGATTTGGCCAATTCAGGGGATGGTGATTCGATTCTAATTCAGATCACTGTCCTGAATCAATTTGGCCGAATCTGATTTGGAGACTCGGCTACCGCCAAATCGGCCCCCTCCCCTGCTCACTCTCAATGGCTGCCCTGCCTGCCCCAGCTCCTGGCTCTTTTTAAAAAAAGAAAAGAAAAGCCCCTATTTGCCAAATTCTGCCAGGTATGGGGTGAGGATGGGATCCCTGCTGTCCCCTGTTGCCCCATGCCGCATGGGGGGGACGGAATCTGCCATGAGCCCGCCTGCTCTCCCAGCCCCCCCATGGCTGCTCCACCCACCCCAGCTGGCCCTATCATTTACCTGTTGACTTTATAGTGCTATTTTTGTTGTAGGTGTTGTAAGATAACAAAATATAAGCTGTCCTATGTTGTTTGATATGCTTCATGGTGTTTGGATTGTTGATTATTTATTCAGTTCTTCAACACTTGTGTCCTGAAATCAAAAAGTTGCTGGTATATAACAACTGGATCTCAATCCTGTATTAATCTACACATGTACATTATCCTAGTGGGACTATTCATGCATATATATGACTTAATCCAAAAGCAAAATTATGTCATTCAGCTTTAGGTCAGGCCTCTGTTCATACCACAATAAAATATTTGCTTGAGCAGAGCCATAGATCAGATCATGTGATTTTGATTTTTGGTCTCATATAGTTAGCGTGGCAGGTATTTGATGATAGAAGTTGTTACATGATCTACGCAATACTAGAATTACACATTTTGTTAAATTAACTATCTTTTTCTTTCCAATCACTTTTCAGGTCTCTTAACTAATCAATCTTTTCAGTGATGAGACAACACTGGGAGGTATGGATAAAAATATTGGAGAGCAGCTTAATAAAGCTTATGAAGCCTTTCGACAGGCATGCATGGATAGAGACTACGCTGTGAAAGAAATGCAGCAAAAAGTACGTGTTAGATTTTTGTCTGTCTTTTTGTCTCCTGTGGATAATTATAGTACACACAGACTTAAATTTAATTTTAGGGACCATTTTCAGTGCATCTTGCTACAGCTAGAAATGGCACTTAATAAACCAAACTACTAAATTAAGCAATAACACATTAAGCTGTGAAAAAGAAATCTGTGTATGCATTGTCTGGCATATCTTTATCTTTTCTTTATGGAAAAAGGTATTGTCTGCTGAGGAAGATGAACAAGGTCTCTTTTTTAATATAGCTATATCTCTACTATCTGCAAAGTATCCAGTGTTAATTAAATGTATTTAAAAATATAATTTGTCTTAGTTTTTCAAAGAATTAGTAAGTTTGACTGTTTCAGACAGTTATTTAAATAATTGTTTAATAGTAAGATATGCCATGTAAATAATAATAATTGTTGCTGTTGTTGTAATAATAAGAGGTAGCAGCAGTAGTTATATCAGAGTAACGCCTA
This sequence comes from Caiman crocodilus, assembly GCA_030014935.1. NCBI lineage: Eukaryota > Metazoa > Chordata > Crocodylia > Alligatoridae > Caiman > Caiman crocodilus. The sequence goes on from JAGPOW010003685.1 coordinate 32,926,714, forward strand.
AAAAGTAATGCTAGACACTCTGCAAGGCTATAGGAAGACAGAGTTGTTGTCCAGCAGCATTTATAAAAATCTGAAAACAGCTTGCATTTTGGGCTTTGCTTTCAAATCAAGTCAATTCTATGCTTAGGAACTAAGGGTGCACCAATATCTCAGATGGCTACTGATTAGCACCGAGAAAAGGAGAAATAATGTTATCAGCCATTGGCTTTTTTGGTTGTTGTAGCTGATAACTACAGCCATGTGCCTGGAGCCCCCTAGTGAACATAGTCCAGTCCTTGTGCCCTGCTGCTGGCCTGAACCCACAGCAGCCTGCAGGTCCTGGAGAGCAGTGGGAGGGGGAAGGGGCACCTGGGAGCAGTCGCAAAGGGACTGTTACTGGCTCCTGCTTCTGCCACCACTGTCATAGCAATGCTATGCATGCATCAGAGCTGCCACAGAGACTTTGGGCTGTGCACGGGTGGGGTAAGTCACCACGCGAGGAAAATTCTGCTCTGCTGGGCGTGGGGCACCTTTGCAAAAGGAGCTTCTCCCCAGCAGCCGTGGGAGCTCGGCTGTGTGGGGCCTGCCAGTGCTGAGGTGGTGGTGTGCTCTGAGGCTCCAACTGCAGCCAGAGCTACTGTTTGCACGAGGGTCCACCCCACCATCCTGGAACAGCAGCATGGGTTGTGCAGAGAGTGGGGCTGTGGGCATTGTGTGGAAATTAGGCAGTCATTGCCTTCCTCATTGAGAGCCAAAGCATGCAGGAGGTGTATGTGTGTGTTAAATACAAAAAGAACAAACAAAAGGTTCATTTATGTCAGTAGTTTAAAATGCCCTGCACTATCACTAAATATTGGTTTTTGGATCGGCATTGGCTGATATTGTTGGTTAATCATTGGCTGTTGGTATCAGTCAAGAAAATCTTTATTGGTGCACCCCTATTAAGACCTTTTGTTAGTAACAAAGAAGCAGTGGGGATTGGTTCAGAGGAGAGTCTGAATCGTTAGGAGGAACGCTTCGGGTTTTTTTAGCTTCTTGAGAGTGTTGGAGTAACATTGTAGCTGTGATGGTACAGGAATTGTGTTGGACTCAAGGATTTTTGTGGGTCATATCTTTTATTGGACTACGCGCATGGTTAAGATAAAGTTATGCAAGCTTTCAAATGCAAGGCATTTTTCATCAGGTCTGACCAGACAAAGTGACCTGATGAAGAATGGAATAAAGTTAGACAGGCTTATGAGCATAAGGCGTTCTTTAGCAGGTCATCTTCATCGGGTCACTTTGTCTGGTCAGATGTGATGAAGAGTACCTTGCATGGAAAAAAAACCTGTCTAACTTTATCCCAACCATGCAGTTAGTACAAAAGAAGATATCACCCACAAAAATCACTTTCTCTCAGCTTCATTAAATAATCCTAACAAGCTTTGGCAAGCATTTATTGCAGTTGTCCTGGCCACAATTTTTCCATTATCTGTCTGGAGCTGGTAGCTGTATGTACAGTCCAACACATTGCAAAAGCAGCATTTCATGATTCTGTGGTACTAGTTACTGTGCATCTGCTGTTGCATGGTGGAATGTAAAACGTTTCAGACCCTGCTGTAAAAATGGTTGAGGCTCATCAGTGCTCATTAGTTTACACACAGCTCACTGGAATTGCCATGCTGGAATTCAGTTTGGAGGCTATTTTAAAGTACAGGAGGAAAAAATAGTGTATGTGGGGCAAAGAAGGTCTTCAAGGAAGCATGCTTTATTTCAAAATCCCATCTAAGCCTCCAGTGCAAGCTTAAATAGGCCAATGAATGCTTGCAGAACAGGTTTCAGATCAGCTGTGTGTGGAATCAATTAATTATATGCTGTTCACTTAATCAGGATTCATTGTTTGCAATAATGCTGATCCAAAAGTGATTTTGTAGAGCACTTTCCATATATGACAACTGCAAAGTTTGCTTTGTTGGTAAACTTTGTGGTGAAGTTGCAACTTGCTTTGCTAAAGGCAGCTCATTTAAGAACAATTGAGAAACTTCTGAACTCTACCTTTATCTGTGTTCTTTGAAATAATTGCTCATTATCAACTTGGCTCTTTGGAGCACATAGCAACACACATAAAACTGGTTGTTCTCAAAACAAGAAATTAAATACAAGCTGAGGGAATAGTCTTTCTAAAGTGCTATGAAAAAAAAAATAGAACATAAGAAAGAAGTGGATGAGTAAAGGAAATACATTTCTGTGGTATTTGGTCTTACATTTTGCTCTTGTTTGAAACCGGCAGGTTTTCATAAAGGGTTCCTGTAATTTAAACCTATGTCCTGATCCTCCTTTACCCATCAGTTTCTCTAAGTACAGAAGAGAGCCATTAGGGATAACAAGGTGTTGTTTTTTTTTTCACCAAACCTTAGATCTGTTTTTTAACAACCCATATACGGTGCTTTGCTCTAGTAACTGTTTCCTTCCCATTTGCTCCATGGCCTTAGCACTTTGTTGGAATGTCCACGATTCTGTTGTTAACAGTTTACTACTTAAGTTATTGGTAGGCCACTTGTTTTGCCAGTCTCCAGAGCTGGGAGCCATGTCAAGCACACAGAAGCCAGAGTCATCTCGGCCAGATGGTGTTTGATACAGATGGATGGTTGGTTGTCATGCAGATCTTCTAGTTGGTAACTTGTTGCTGCCATCTGACTCAAGGAATAATTTGTGCACACTGGCTGTCAAAAGCATCTTCTCTTCTGTCTGTTTTAGCTGTCATGTCTGTGCTCTGTACAGAAGTGTTGACAAGACATTGCTGTTGTACATTTTCAATTTGGTTCTCAGTGATTTTTCTGCTTCAGGAGATCTCTTATAGCTGCTGGAGTGTATTGCTATATCATCATTTTCCCATGCTCATGCAATGCAACAATTATATGCCCTGCTAAGGCAAACTTGGGTAGATACACTCTTACATACTCTGTGGACAAGAATATATTTTTAAATAAAAAACAATACAGATTAGATTAAGACTAATTATATACGCTCACCTCATAGCAGCTTCTGACTTTGCCCCATTTCTTTCTCTGCTCAGTCATTCATCTCTCCTTTTGATTTTTTTTTTTTTAATTCCCCCCCAAAGCTGCTTGAAAAAATTTCACAGGTTATTTGTCATGATTTCAATATTATTGGTGTTGTAGCAGCAAAAGCAGGCTAACTGAATAATGTTGTATAATTCCATTCTGCTGCTATTCAGATACCTGAATCATACCTGACTGTCATTTTCTTAATTGGTTATCTAATATACATGCATGTTAGGGTAGCTGACTGTCCTTCTGCCTGGACTGATAGACCAGGCCAAGATGCTGGCCAAAGGGGAGATTAGGCAAAGTTAGATGAAAAGTAATGCTGATCAGTCACATATTCCTTTCTCTGCTGACTAAGCCCTTCCTCCCCTTTTCTGGGGGATTTGGAGGACACAGGTAGCAAAGACACATAGCTTCTCTCTTTTCTTTGAATAAATGAAATATTGAGGAATATATTTTCTTAATTGAGTGGAGAATATCTGCTATGGGGATAGAAGTATATTAGGGGGGGAAATAATCAATATATTTCTGTAAACGTTTAGATTTGTTTCCTTAAATTGGGTGTCCTATTATGGTAAACAAAGTAACTAACTAACCCTATGAAATAATAAACAATTACCAAAATACCCTAATTTTAAAAAATGAATAATTCAGTTCATAGTTATAAATAAAGTTGGGGTATACAATCTCTGGGCTGCATGCAGCCTTCCAGAGTAGTATTAATCACCAGATATTTCAGAAAGTTGGCCACCCAGTCAGTTGACCACACCACTCATAGTGGTTCTCAACTTTTTTGTACCGCTCATTGGACTCAAGGCACCACTCAGAATATGCCAGCTCTGCTTTCACTTAATTTTGACTCCAGAAAAATAACAGAGCAAAGAACCTGGAAAGACCACAACAGGTCAGAATGTTTTGACACTATGTTGGATTCCTATTTGAAATCTTTTTGGGTTATCTTGTGTAAGTGCTTGTATACCTAGTATTGTACAACATTCCCATGACACCCTTAAAAGAATCTCACAGCTTTCCAGAGTGCTGCAGCACCAAATTGAGAATCACTGGCCTAAGTAATCCTCCATTGAAAAATGTACCATGTAAATAGCCTCAATAGAGTTTGAGTTACACACCCCTGGAATACAAATTATTTTACTTAAAAAATATCTTGCCACTTGCTACTGTTGGAATCTAGATTTCTCTAATCTAGCAGCTAACTGATTGCTGCTTTTTTGAGTCAGTACAGACTTGACTTTAACATATCACAGGTGACAATAGTTGGATTATTGTGCATAATCCATAGCTGTAGTCATCATAATACCAGAGTTGTCAACCTGCATCTGCTAAAGATGAGGTCCTTTGCCATCACAAAAAAAGACTAGTGCTAATTCAAATATTATATTTGCAGACGGAAAGCTATGTACAGCAAATACGGGAACAGCAGGAACAGATAGAGCTTCAAAAAGGCATAATTGGAAAACTCAAGTCACAGTTAGCTACTAACAGAGGTATGTATTCTAATTTGTATAACTCGATATGCATCTCCTTGGGTGTGTATGTATATGTGCATGTACACGCGCGCACACATATGTATACATATATACACACAGACATACAGATGCACACAAGAAAATACATATATTTCAAGAAGAAGCGTGAGAATAAAAACACTGTGCTTGCATTGAAGTCAATGGAAGTTATATGGGGTCTTAGTTTCTTATTAGAGTAAATAGTTTTATCTGTGAACAGGGTTTACTTTTTTATTAATATTCAGGTATTTGACCAATATGTGTGAAGAAGCTTTAGTTTGCAATTGGGTGCTGTAATTAAATGTGTTTTATTCTACCATATTTTCTTGCATACAACATTCCCCCAAATATGGCATACATCATGTTTTTGGAAGGCAGAACGTAGAAAAAAGATTTTTCTGGAGTTATCGCATAGAGCTGGCTTTTTCATGAAGGCACTGTGCTACAAGATGGCTGCCAGCTTCTCTATCCCTGCCAAGAAGCAGGAGGGGAGGCAGTCCAGTATTAAATCTTTCACAGTCTCTTGAATTGTCACAAGTTCTTGGAAAGTTTTATTCCATAACAAAGATATGGGGAATATGTAGTACTGTGGTGAGTGCCACCTCAGTACTACATATCCCCCTGCCCCTATTATAGTATAAAGTTTGCCAAAAAAAAACAGGTGCCAGTTTGAGAGTAACTGTAAAAAAGTTAGCACTGAACTGTAGCCCCTTCTACCTCCTAGCAGGAACAGAGAAGCTGGCAGCCATCTTGTAGCTCAGTGTCTTTGTCTTGCTGTTGCCTTCATGCAATGACATTCTAGTAAAGAAAATCAACTTCCCTACTTAGGACACACACACCCCAGTTTTGGAGTGCTGATTTTTGGGGAAAATATGTGAGGAAATACAATATATGCTCAGTCAGGTAAGTCACGTGGAACTTTGATGTTAACTTATTGGATAACCAAAGCTTAAAAAAACAGACTTTGTTTTTTCTGTTCAAATTGCCAATGAATATTCTTAATTGTATGAATCTATGGTACAAAGAATGGAAAATAGAACATTTCCAGCATGGATGCTTTTGGCTAATGCTCTTACTTTTCTTGAATATCAGAAAAGGGGGGGAGGGTTCCCAAGAATATGCAAATATTGTGCTGGTTTTGTCCAGCTCTCTAGGTAAGTATTTGAGGACAGAATCTGGGAAAAAGCAAGGTCTAATAAAAGAAAAGTCATATATATTTTAAATGAAACTCAGCCTAATCAAACCAACCAGTATATCTAATGTGGCTTTTTTTTTTTAACATGGCAGAACAAAAATAGTGATGCTCAGAGCTGTTTTTATTTTCAGGCAATGCACATGGTTATGTTCTACCTGAAGACCCTGAAACAAAGAGAAATGACATCTCCCTTAACTTAACTTTTGATCAGCTTTATGAAAAACTGAACCTGGCAATGCAAAGAGAGAAATTTTTAAAGGTACAGTTGCCTGTTCTGTGTTTGATATGAGGTTATGTTTCTGCCTTGAGGACGCAGAAAAGAAATGAGGTTTCAGAGACTCGTAGAACTGTCTTTTTCCAGGGTCAGATCTTCAGCTGGCATAAATGAATACAGCTCTGCTATAGTGGGTTGAGCTGTGCTGATTTTCATCAGCTGGGGATCTGGCTCTACTTCTGCCAAAGAGCAGCAAGAACTGGGAGATCCAGTTCACTGGAATGTTGAAGATGCTCTGCACTTGGTAAGAGCCTTGCTGTGTAAGTAGGAGCTGTGTACTCTCACCTAGTTTTTTACTTCATTGAAGTAGCATTCAAGAAAGAGCTCCCACTTATTGCTCAGGAGAGCATACTGCAGTTCATGCAGGGAACATGTGTTTGTGGGTGTGGACACATATAACGATTAAAGCATTTCAGAGGCTCCACATATACAAGCCCTCTGAAACATTCTTAAAGTAGCTGAGACACTCCAAAATAGCACATCTTGAAAGGAAGTACTGTTTTGAAGTGTTTCCCTTTTTTATATATCTGGACGCGAGGGGAAGGAAAGTGGATGGGTCCCACTGTATTCTACTCTGGCTCCTGGGGCACTGCTTGGTCCCTGTTGGGACCCCTGAACACTCTCTACTGAATCACCCCCTTGCCAGACCTGGAACTGAGCTTACCCCCACTACCACTGCCCCCCCCCCCCCCGATCCCTGGCAGCTCCCAGGCCCAGTGCCAGTAAAGGCACTCCAACCCCAATTCCCTCTATCTCTCTGCTGGGCTGAGAAGGTAGTGGGGATCAGAGCTGGAGGTACAGACTCATGGCAGCAAGGCTGGGGAGCACTCCACTATCCTCTCCCTTCTCCTCCCCTCTACTTTCTATCCCCGTGAAGGAGGGAGAGGAGAGAGCTTTGAGTGGAGTCACCAGTCACTAGTCTGCTCTAGCACCTGCTGGCAAGCACTAGAGGATGCTGCAGTGCTCTGAAACATGCTAGGCAGGAACAGCCAAGAGGCATGTGTGGCTCCTGGATGAAATGTTTCCTTTATGAAACATTTGCAAGTATGTTTCAGTTGGAAAGGTTTCAATTGTTACTTCTGTCCAGACCCTGTGGTGGGGTGGGGACTTGACACATCTGTCACCAACATGTGATTGTGGTGGAGAGTGAATCTCCCCTTTTTTTTAAGTAATCAAAACTGGCTGAGACTTTTTTTCTTCATATCCTGGTTGCTGAAGCCACACAGATTTTCAGCATAGCCCACTAAAGTGACAGGGATGAGAACAGAGCAGCAGTGTTCAGGAGGTAGGAAGTAATTTACATGAGGCTCCCACGCTGAGCGGAGGTAGTGAGAGAGATAAGCACAATGCTGAGCCATTCCCAGAACTGGTCAGCTTGCTGCATCTTTTGGGGCATGCACCTCAATAAGGTTCTCTTAATTTATTCTGTGTATGACACAATGATGTTCTCTTAAAAAAAAAAAAAAAACAAATGTGCAAACGAAAAGATTAAATTTCAAAAGTTAATTTCAGGATTTGTTTGCTATATACACACTAATCCTACATTTCTGTGAACTAAGCACATTTTATCAGATGTGTTAATTTGAAAATCATTTTATCAGATTAGTGACAGTTGCTAATTATCTTGTAGGAATCTAATTTGAGTCTAAGGATTCTTTAAAAAAAACAATTTTAATTTATTACTAGAGAAATTCTAGAAAGAAAAGAAGATACAAAAATCTCATCCTCATAGTCGTGTTTGTGGGGTAGCACCCAGAGTTCCTCAGCTTTGTTTTCTTCATTGTTTGTGTTTATTTAGATGGCTTGAATAGAATTCAGTTGAAGGGTTAACTCTCACATACGTGCAATTTTTTATATTTCTCTGCACTTAGTTGTGCATTGTTTGCATTATAGTTTTGGGTCCCATTGTATTGTACAAACAGATATTAAAAGGCAGGCGCTATCTTGAGGAGCTCGAAGTTTAAATAAACTAAATAGGTAAAGAAGGAGAGAAAGGAAGCACATTATCCATGTTTGTCAAAAGGGAACCAGGATGCAGAGAGAGTACTTAACTTTTCATAGTGTGCTGGGTTGTCTGTGACAGAGCTGGGAGCTTTAGCTCTGATTGAATTTGAGTTCAGCACCTTTCTTTTCAAGACATGATGAGCTAGGTGTTCGCACCTGGTCTAGTCAAGTACTGTTCTAATTTATATCTTCTACTCATTAATATAATATTGTGCCATGTGCACATTGCATCCCTTACTTAATGTAGGTCTTTGATTACACATTTAATAATATTGTTCTTGTAGTATTTGTCCTACCTCTCCACCCAATTTAAATAGCTGCTTCCTGAAATTATGGTCTTCAATAGAAAAAACAGTTCTTTATCTATAGGAGTTAACTTCCTATTATGTTTGAGGATTTTTTTTGGAAGATACTCTATCAAATTATTTCCCTAAATTAGATAATTTATGTCCACATTGTCCCCCATCATGTGAACTACTTTCAGCTGCATCCCCAATAAAACTGCTAGGCTCACAAAATATAAATTAATGGTAGGATTCAGTAAATGTAGAATGAACATCTGTATTTAAGATAAATGTAATTTATATTCTCCATGCTATTCCTGGTTAATGTTTAGTGTTTTCCCCAATTCTGTAAGTGCTTGTGTTTTTCCTTTTAAACCTCTTTTAAATGTCCAAACTGTCTTCATCTGTCCCTGTTGGAATCTCTCTGAATTCAGTCCTCCATTCAATGAAGTCAATGAGTAACTGTCTGTAATTAGTGCAGAATTATGTCCTAATTTCCAGATACTTAAAATGGTACTTTATTAAATGTTTTGGAGTTGCTTATTTTTACACCTGGATCTTCTGAGAGAGAGCCATATTTTTATCTTGTATCTATATACTGTTCACAGTGCAGTCTAGCTTCCTTCTCTAAGCATTCATACATATTGATCAGGGGGATGACGGAATAGAAGCCTGTACAACCCAACCTAACAGGGCCCTGGAGCGTGTTCAACACTGCCTTCTGGGTTCTACTGAAGAGGGAAAACTCTGGTGTCTCTGCTGGAGTCTGCAAATGTGTGAATACCATCTCATAGTTAGCTTATTTTTTCAGGTACTTGCTTTTTAATCTGAAAAAAATCAGAATGCATATGATCTTCATTTATGCCCAAAAGGAGACATTAAAAATACCAGTGCAGTGTGCATCTTATCCTAGACTCAGGTGAAACACCAGACTGATGGGAATCAAGGAAATCCATTAAATCCTTTCTTGCCAGAGTTGTTTTGCCATATCCTTCTCAATCATCTTCCCTCCAGTCCCCCAGAAAGGAGGTTACCTTTGGCATAATCATCAGCATGAAGAGATGTTAAATATGAACCAAAGGCTAACAGTAATTAACATCTCCCTTCAGGAGACTAATGAGACATCATTGGGCACATACTGAAATACTGACCCTAGCATTTCCAGCCAGATTTTTATCAACTAAGACGGGCTGATCTAAAGCTTCACAACGAATCAATGGTCTTAGGAAGCAAAACTAGATGGACCTAAGCAAACAAGATCTTGAGTTTCTTTCCCAACTTAATTACTGTAATCTTATGCATGAAGTATATGAACAATATTTGACACTGCAGCCAAGACAAGATGGTGTCTATACACCCACTGAAGAAACTTGCCATTGATCAGGACTGTGACACAAGGAAGCCCTCTCCATGTCAAGCACCATCTGATAAAATATTTTAAAATGTATTTATACTGCAGTAAGGTATTCAGAAGTTATGTCTTGATGGTCCCCACGTCACCAGAGGCATGGGAAATGACTGCTGTAAACTGAACTGGCTGAAGCAATCCAAAAGGAGGAGGTGTGTTCTAGCATATCATGCCCCATTATTTCTCTTCCTGACTCCTCGTACCAAAGATGGGAGAAGGTGATATGTATTTGACAATGCTAGCTTTGTACTAGTTAACAATTCACTGTGCTTGCCCATTTTAATGCTATTTAAATTCTTTTTGTGTCCACTGAAGTAAAGCAGAATTAGTGGGATCCAAGTATGCAGCATTTTGCTATCAGCTGTGTGGTTTGTTTGGGTTTTTTTCCCCATCATCTTTGTAGGCCATTTGTATTCCAGGTGACTAGTGTAGTTGCTTAAGGGGAATAGGAATCTTTTGGACAAAATGTACCAATATTTAGACAAAAGAGGGTAAATAGCCTGTAAGACTATTAATATCAGTTTATCAGCTAAACAGTATTTTTCCTGGGAGCCATCTGAAATCTTGTAACTTCTGATCATTTAATAGAACAGAGCAGTAAAATGGGTCCTTGGCCCTCACAGGACCTTCTCAAAAGGGAGAGTCACTGATCTGTTTATGACATGTGTGATCTCCATCCCCATTGCCAATCCCAGTACAAATCCATAGTGTGGCCAGAGGTATTCCTTGAGCCAGACACTACAAACGTAGTACTATAGTGCTCATGAGACCTTGAGCCAATCTAAAAGAGATTACCACCTTGTGTTTGAGTGGCTTCAGCATTTATTATTCCAGTTCTTAAGGGTTCGTATGGCACTGCTATGATATTAGTAACAGGTAGGAAGGGTAGCATAATGACCTGGAGGGGGTGCTAGATAGGGAACTAGCAGTTACCTGGTTATATCTTGACAGTTAACAGTGATGTTGACTTTCACTGTCATGTAATGAAATGCCTTCTTCACAATATTGTAATATGATACTTATATTAGAGCAATGATAGTGTGCTGGTTCTTCAACAATCTCACATGAATAGTCTTCTCTTTCTGTGTTTCCTTATATACCCATCCTAACTCTTCTAAGCTGGAAGTGGGCATTTCTTTCCTACTTTCCACAAACTACTAGAAAAGTATTGCAGTGCCATCTTTCCTCCTTTGAGGAGAAGAGAAGAGCAGCTCTCACTGCAATTGGTGTTTGCTTAGTACTTACATGAGGACTCCTTTGATCTCTTCACCTTCTGCTCTGCTAAACATTTTTTGCCAGAGAGAAAATCACAGTACCGTCTAGACTGCATGAGAGCTACACAGAAGGGGTGAAGGAGTCCCAAACATGCTTCTTTTGCACCCTAAAAACTTTATACTGAATCTGCTTTGCAGTAGTTACATTTTTATTCTGGATTTCACTCTGTATTGTTTTTCAGACCTCCTTTGTGTCTTAAGCCTGAACCTAACACAACTCTTGGCTCCACCATAACTTGAAGCAAGTCAATGTATTCAAACCTGGTAAAAAGAGTATCGTATCCAAACACACTACTGCCTCTACCTAACATTCACTCTAAGAAATCTGCACATTAAATTTCACCTAAATACTTTGCTGCTTCCCATGGTCCCAAATATGTTTGAGCTTTCAAAGATCATCTACACCAGACAATAATTTTCTGTGCCTTCTACTTCTCTCTCCATTATTCCCTTTGTTTTCTCTCAGTCCTATCTGGCTAATCTAAAATTTAGCTTCTATATTTTGAACAATATCATCTGTCTTTGGAAATGTTGGCATGTAGTTTTTTATCCTAAAGCTTTCAGACTTCATCTCCTTTTCTAAGAACTGAATGTAAAAATCTGTCTTCATGTGTCCAGTTTTGGCCCTCATGCTTCAAGAAAGATGTGGACAGTTTGGAAAGAGTCCAATGGAGAACAACGAGAATGATTAGGGCAAGACTTATGAGTAAAGGCTGAAAGAACCAGGGTTATTTAGCCTGGAGAAAAGAGAACTGAGGAGGGGATTTGATGGCAGACTCCAGATACCTGACAGGTGATTACAGAGGGGATAGAGATAGGATTTTCTTCACAAGCATAGAGGACAGGGCTAGGAGCAACAGCCTCAAGTTTCAGCAGAGGAAATTTAGATCGGAGATTAGAGGAACTTTCTGACTATGAGGGCAGTCAAGCATCCTAACAGGCTGCCTAAAGAAACTGTGGAATCTCAATCCTTGGAAGTTTTCAAGAGCACTTGGATAGTATTCATCTGACTACTTGCTATAAGTGGGGACTAGAACAGAGAGGGGTTAATGACCTGTCCTGGAAATGGAGACTAATATCTGCTCCCTATCTTTTGAAATAGCAACTCTGGTAGGACTCCTTTACCACTAGTTATCAGTATCTGAGGTAACAGTATTCAAAGCTAGAGAATGACAGTTGGAAAATAGAGGGAATAGCTGTACTGCTATTTAAAAGATATCGATATGTGAGGTCTACAGACAGTCAGAAAGATCAGAAATTTCCCTTGGGTAGAGAAATCCCATTGACTGCTCTGGCTACTCAGTGAATGGAAGCCTTCAGAGAAAAAAGAAAGGTTTATTTTGTACTGGGTGATATGCCGGAACCCGACCTCAACCTGCGCCTGACCTAGAGCACTGGCCCATGATTGATTACATTTACAATTTAGAGCAAAGAAAAGCTTCTTATCCAAACCTCACTGTTCAGTGGATCCATGATATTGACCTTTGTGCAGCCTTTTGAGATGGCACTGCTGGGACAGCCACATGCATGTCTTTGCATCTCTGTAGCCAGAGCTGGCTTTTTCTCTTACATTGTCCCTATGTGGAATAATCCCTGTTTATGTCATTTCAAATGCATCTTTTCACCCTTGCAGACTCCTAATAAACAAATCAAATATTTCTCATTGAAGTTCTTGGCTTTCCTCTGTATTTGTTCCTTTCTTCTCCCAGCTCCTTGCAAACGTATAAATATACATCTCTCTATATATAGTGCATTGTTCTTGACTTCCTGGCACGTTGGTGACATTTCTGGGTGAAAACTGAACATCTTTGGCCTCATTCTCCACTCAGTTACATGCTGTTAGACTATTGGAACACACCTGAGGTCTCATGAGCACCCAACCTCGTATTTGTCTTCCACATTTGACCTTGTTTTTCAAATAATCATTTTGCCATAAAGCATTATTTGCTGTTGTCTTGACATTGGATGTAACTTCTAACCCCAAATCTAAGTCCAAAATTACATTGTTTTTCTTTACTTGTTTTGGCAGAAATGAAGGTTAGAGTGATGCAAACATACATTTTTTTTTTTTTTAGGAAGGGGGACACCAGCTCTGAAAAAAACAAAACACTTGCAGTTTCCTGTTTGAATGACTTACGAAACAAGTCAAAGTTTGTTCTGTAAAAAGATGTATGTGTTTGTTTTCAGCGTTAAAACAACAGTGGCTATTTCTGATCTGCTTGGCTACTTCTGGTCAAATATAAATCTAATTTGACTCAAGTGGAGACCTAGCTCCTGTTTTCATTATGACATGTTGAAAATACAATTTAGTTCAAAAACTCCTTGTTTATAGTCTGCTGTTTTCTGCCTCACATGACTATCCCTATACTTCCTGAATCTCTCTGAAATTTACTCTTTTCTTCCCTTTTTTTAACCTTATATATACAACTAACATGAATCAGTCACTCTTCTGCTGTTTCCAATATAAGTTTGTTAGAAATCTCATGCAACCATTAGTTATAGGTTTCAGAGAAATGTAGCTTTTGTAACTGCATCTCTATGCTTCCAGCTATGTACCTTTTCTTTGCACTAATAATCCAAAGATTACCTACCTCTTTACATAGATAATAACAAATTTTTCCTTTTTATATACTGATAGGTTTTTGTATAAAATTCTATTTTTAATATAAATTCCAACAATTTACCTATTTAACATTTTAAGATTTGAGCAGTACTTTTTTGCTAAGATTGAAGCATCTGAAGACTGTCACCCTCTTCAAAATTTCTTTTAATTCTACCATACTTTTGTTTAGATTTCAGATGTTTATTTTAGCCTATCCAGGCCATTACATAAAGAAATATCTCCTAGTCTGGAAATATTAACCCATTGTCCCATTTTTGTAGGAACAATTGGAGAATGAGAGCATCAGAATGAAGCAAATTGAGGAAGAGAGCAATCAAAAAGAAAAGAAACTTGTATCAATTATTGCCGTAAAAGAAGAAAAAATAAGGATTTTAAATAACAGATTAATAGAATTAAATGAAGTACAAAATTGCATGCAGATGCCAGTATATAAGATGGAGGTAAGAATATAATATAATATAATTATATTTTTTTAGTAATTATCCTTTTCTGTTCTTTTTATATTATTCACTGTAGTAAACAAATTTTAGAAGAAAACTGTATATTCATTACCCACAATATTATTAAAATATATACAGCAGTATTGTTCCTTCTTGATTAAGCCATAAAATACTTGAAATTTGTTTTGTGCTTTTTAATTTTTCAGCTTTGTATTTTAAATAGCTTTCTCTAATATGATCACATCATTTCAAATTAAATGCATAACTTCTCAATTACTCTTGTTTTATTTCACTCTGTTCAGATAGGGAATTTTACTTATCAGGAAGAATACCAAGTTAAAATAAACATAAGGTATTTCATGACTAGTCAAGGATCCAACTACAGCTAATGGGCACAGGACTGAGCCAGCTTTAAAATAAACTCTCTACTGGTAACAGTGTGGCTGGTGCAGTAGCATGGAGCTTAGTGTGGGCTGCTTGGTTGTTTACCCAGCTTCCGGGGCAGGTTTTGTAACTTGCAGAGTTCTGTACCGCTTCTACCAGTAACCAGTCTAGTTAGTTTAAAGCTAGCAGAGGTGTCTACTGAAACTGCAGAAACCTCCTGGATTGCAGTGCAGGTATGAACTTTGACTGGTTATAGTAACAACTCTGCTTCTTAGCTGATGGCATTGTTTTAAAGCTTATGTAATACTAGTGTGATCCACAAGGTGGTACTCGAAGTTAATAACTTGTTTAAAATCATGGTAGCATACTTGACAGTGCCTGTGGTTTGCTCCTTGAAAAATGCTGAGCTGAATTGATTTTTTTAGAAATAGCTGAGTCCCAATGTAACAAGCCCCTAACCAGCTACATGATTAAATTACAAGTATATTAAAATACAAATTCTGTCTGCCAGTTTCTATCTCCATGAAAGGAAGATCATCTTTATCTACCTTTTAAAGTCCTCTGAATCTTGAATGAGAATTGCTCTATAAACAAAGAATTGTATTATTAAATTTGTGACACCCAATTCTTCATGAATTTCTGTCTAGCTCACATAATTTGTAGATGGGTTTTTGGAACCAAATTATCTTCCTAGCAGTCCACTGATGTTGATGAATATGGTAACATTAATTAATCTGCCTTTTTGTTAGTGCATGTAAATATAAGAATTGAAAAATGTATGCTAACGCAGGCTCTTTACCTACATATTTTACTTCAAGGTGAAAGGGAAAAAGGTTGCTTCAGATAGACTTGAGTTATCTCCAGGGATCCCTGGTATTTCAGCTGTGCCTGAAAGGTATATAATTTTGCTGCATTTTTGCAAATTGCTGTTAATGTTTACATCTGCTAAAAAGTAATAAAGCGAGCTGCTTCCCTGCCTTTCTATAGTATAGAAAGAGTGGAGGAAGTCCAGAATGCGGAGGAAAGAAGAGCCAATACAGCATGTGGAAGCATAGCTGGGGCTCTGTGGGTATTTGGGGGCATGTTGGGAGACTGAACCCCTGCTGCATCAAGCGGCTGTTTTTCTGTCTCCTTTGGAAATAGCAGTAGTTGTTAATGTGGGCTGTTGGATGGCATTAGCTCATCTTGGAGGGGGAATGTGCAGCCATGGTGGAATAACTGATGGCAGCACAGCAGAGGAGCCAGCTGTGCTGCCAGGAGGGGACTCAGTCTGCACAAGGAAATCATTCTTAGACTGCCTTGTTCTGAATCAGAGTTCGGAGCTGGGTTTGATCCATGGAGCCCCAGCCTCTGTTGCAGTAGAGGCTTTTGTCATCTGTACATGATCATGAGAAGGGGACTAGGGAGAAGAAACTGAACTTCACTATATTTAATGAGCAAGTATTAGTTCCTGTAGACCTTTCCACTGTTCTGTAAAATCACTTCTCCTCCCTACCCAATTCTTTTTTCTTTTTACATTAGAAATTCAGCTATTCCTTGGAAGGCTGTGCATGATTGGAAAATTAGTAGGATTGCAAACAAAACCTGATTTGATACAAAAAATTATACTTTATTTGAACTGTCCATAGTTTCGGTGTGTTTTATGTCATCAATTAAAACATCTAAGAACAGTTGGAACAAATTATGCAACTGCTACCATTTTTTTCAGAGGTTTTTTTGGAGCAAGGTCCAAATCTACATTTCTTCCAGAGGCCTTCAGCAAAACTATCAAGGTGGCACTTGACATTCCTTATTATTATGATACAGGCAATAAGAGAAACACAGACAAAAAAAATCTTTCAAACTTTTTAGAAGTAAAAAAGTAGAAGGGAGTAGAAATCCATTTTCCATATTCTTGTTATCCTTAACAACCCAAGAATTTATGCTTAATCCGTGTAGGCCAGTGTACAAGAACAGCTAAGTCCTTCAATTTTAAGTATTATGCTGCATAAGTAAGGTGAATAATGTAATCTCCAGGGTTTTTGAGAAGTCAAAATCTGCACTTACATGATAAACTTTATTTCTCATTCTTAGTATGATCAACTAGGTATTTGACAGCCATGTAGCACTCTACAAAAGGCCCTGGAGAAAACCACATCAAGTGGGAGGGGAAAAAAAGCAATGATGTTGGTTGCACAGGAGAGGGGCAACTAAGTCAGATGTTCTCCAGTCCTTTACAAAAATGCCACATAGAAAAATGGAAGGAGAAGCCAGTAACAGCTGCTGTTACATGGCTTGTTCACTTTCCTCTACAGACTAAAGTCAATGGGGAAAAATAGGAAAAAATAAATGTTCACAGCAGCAGTGACTGATTTCTTTGGACTGACCATCACATGAATGGAAGTAGTACAGTTGCCAAGAATGCACATTATGGCTTATACTGGAGGAAATGGAGAAAAACACAAAGATCTATGGCTGAGGTTTTCTGTAGACCCCAGCTGTCTAAAGGTTTACTGCTCCAACCCAATTCTGTCCAGAGGCATGTGAATGTGTGACTAAACAGCTACAAATTGTATCATATATATTTGCCTGCATTGTTCCCTGCCATTTGTCTTTGAAAGGTGGGTGTGGGTGTGGGTGTGCATGCTTGCTTGCACATGCACTTTGAGAAAGAGAGTTTGTTTGTTTTTTTAAATAGCTATTTGTTTTTCTCTCTTACATTTGTGGAGTGCTACTTGTAAATTAAAGGTAATGAAAAAACTGAACTCTGACACTTGCATTTCAAATATTGGACTTTTAGGGAAGCTCTAGAGACAATTTTCCAGGAGGTAAAGGAAGAATGTCATCGAATATGCACATTAGCCAGAAAACAAACAGATCAACTGAGTAAATTTAACATGAAGAGAGAACCTGTAACTGGTAATATCTTAGTTCTTATTGTGATCCAACTGTTTGAAAGCTTTTCTTTATATTTGAAAATACAGTAAATTGCATATACATTTCAAGTACTGCTATTTACTATCTGCCTCTTTCAAGTCTGTGCACAGGGTGTTTTGCAGCTCACTAAGAAAATGCACCATTAAATCTGATATTCAGTGATCAGTATTCCAAAGTCTATGGATAAAAGGCAATCCCAACATCACTAACTTTCATTATTCTGATTTGTCCTTTGTAATAGATTCTTGGTTCTGAGTGGCCATGTCTACATGTGCATATTAATGCGACATAATAAACTCAAGCACTTATTGCGCTGGAGTTTATTGCTCTTGGGCACCACATTTACATGTGCGCCCAAGACTGCAGCACATTGAGCTGGGTCAGAGCAGCCCTGGCTGGCAGTGGGCCTAGAGGGTCAGCCTGCCAGCCCAAGGCTGCTCTAACTCAGCTCAACATGCTGTGGAGGGACTGGCTGGGGCATGAGTGTATTGCAGTGGGGAGCTAGCCAGCAGGCAAACCCCGCACTGAAGTGCCCTCATGTCCCAGCCAACTGCATCAGCATCTACACATGCAGTGCTGTAGAGTTTTAGTTTACTCCAGCCTCATAGCCCTGAACATGTAGACACTGAGACATTTACTGTAGAGCTAATTAGTCTACCCCGCAGTAAACATCTCACATAGAGGTATCCAGTAGTAAGTAAAAGTATGCTCTGTTAATTTTGTCAGTTCATAAAAATACCAATTATGAATATTGTTGGCTCTCATCTGTCAAAGAAGACTGCTGAATAATTGACATGACATAGAAGAGGACTTTGTCTTAAAGTTCCTAGTGCAGACTTGCAAAGCTTATTCCTGTACAAAGTAAGAACCTAATTCAACACCAACCGAAATGAATTAAAGGACTTGACTGTGGTAGGAACAGGGCAAGGCCCTAAACCCTGGTTTTCTTAATGCAT
Source organism: Caiman crocodilus (assembly GCA_030014935.1). NCBI lineage: Eukaryota > Metazoa > Chordata > Crocodylia > Alligatoridae > Caiman > Caiman crocodilus. The sequence goes on from JAGPOW010003685.1 coordinate 32,945,024, forward strand.
ATGCTATGAAAAAAATAGTTTTAGAGACACAAACAACATGTTAAAACAAGAATCCAGTTACCGTACCCATTCAGTCCCCTTGATCCATGGAGGTATCTTTGATGCATGTCATACCATTAAGTAAATGTATGGTACAAGTCCATGAATGAATTGATGGTCCATTATTTCATGAAGGTCATTCCGCTACTTTTATTATTATTATATTGACTGTATCCCTTTAATTTTTGTGATTTTTTTTTTTTTGAAAATTCTGCAGATATTCCAAACATTTGATTGATCTTTTGTTTTGTTTTTCTTCTTCTTGATACAGATATAAATGTGTGCTACTCTTGACTGGGTTTCTGTAGGCATCACTGTATCTTTATTAATAATGTGTTTTGCATTTCTCCTTAAAAGTGGACGCACTTAAAATTTGCATTGAACGCCTTTACCTATTTAATAGGTTACCATGTTTTTTTGATAATAATAAATAACCATTCACATTATAAATGTTAAAGTGTTTAATGCTACTCACTCATAGCTGTGCCCACTAAAAATCAGTTGTACTAAACTTGAACAACATCAAATGCTGATGAGATAAGGCTGGCCAAGATTTTGAAATGAATAACTTTGCATTGTTTATTCTGTATAAAGAATTACATCTTTTTGGCATGAAAAGACTACTCACTGCATAGTTTAGAAAGGGCAAATACCTCTTAAGAGTTGTTCTTATTATCACCATCTATCACTAGTATAGACTTACCTTACTGATTTCTGTATATTTATGTAGCCCCTATTACCATTATATCTAGGAAACTTCAGGGGGACTGACTTACTCCCAGTCACATTTGGGAATTTATTTTGCAATATATAGGTTATGTGTGTGTTCTTGTGCTCAGTGCCTGGAGTGCATTGAGGATTCCCAAAACATGAGTTGGGGGGGGAGGGTTTAGTTAAAAAGCTTGCCTGACCTGAAATCTGTGAAAGAGGTGCCTAAATACCTTTTTTAAAAACATCTTGTTTTTAGTCCCTCACAGACCATTGGCACTTCATGAGAGATCTTTGGTTACAGCTTCTATTTCTGCCAGAATGGTGCAGTAAATATATGCATGTGTGTGTTAAAAGTATTGGGCAACATAAGTTTCAACAAAATGAATGTTTATACCTAAAATTGTATAGAGGAATAGAATTGTTACAGTGAAACTAAGCAAAATCATATTTCTGGTTTAAATATTTGAATTGGGGCTGACATTCATAAAGGAGGGCAAGAGAAGAATCCCTCATATAGCAAAAAACAATAAAAAATTAAGAGAATTAAAAAATGCCTGTAAGCTGTACATTTTATGCATTAATGATTACTTTGAACTATTGTTTCCATAGGTTCTGTTTGATGGTTTTTCCTTTCCTCCCTTCACAGATATCCAGTTTTCTTTGCCCATCCAGTGTACTGATAGAAGTGATCAACAAGCAGAAGAGCTTTTTAAACCTTGGGTTAAAAAGGATATAAATAGAGGTGCATCATGCATCACATCTATCACACCAAGAGGAGTGGGCCAAGATGAGGAAGACAACTCTGTAGAATCACTTTCTATATTTAATGTCAAGTTTCCACCTACAGACAATGACTCTGCTTTCTTGCAGAGCACTCAGGATAAACCAACAATGCCTTGTACTGTAATAGCTGAAAACGTGCTTCAGGATCATGATTTTAAGATGGAGCACAGGGACCATGCTATGAACAGGAGTAAACTGAATTCTAGCTCATCAGAAGCACATGGATTTGATCCCATAACCTCAGCTTTACAAAACCTAACAACTACTGAAAAAACCAGCTCCCCAAACCCTACAAACATGCTTATAGAAAATTCTCAGGACAAAACTTCGTGTTTGACTACTGGAGATACTGATCCCAAATTTGTTCATGAGCACACAAATCAAGATGTCTGTGAAGTAAAATTTCCCTCTTCAGAGGCCACTGGGACTACTGTCAGAGGACCTCATCAGGTATCTCTCTACTGATGCTATATATTTCAAAAAGTTGATATGGCATTTAAAATGTTCTGGGAAAGGTCTTTCAGGCCTTTTTATGATTCACATTATTCTTATGGTGAATATGACAGATAAATCATCTTTCTGATATTGAACCTGGGTGCACTAAATATTGTTTCAATGAAGGAAGGGAGAGAATTTAACCAGATATTTCTGCAGTATTGTAGCCTTGTAGATATTGCTTCACGTATATAGTACTATAATAATTTCTGCTTCCATTGCAGAACTGATTTTAGTAACTTCCTATGTTTTTATTCATATCCAAAAAATTACTTGCTTTCTCCGTGGTTGCTCAGTAGACTCTGTTGCATGGTGCTGTACAACATTATCCTTTTAAAAATGTACAGCTAGTATGTGGGCACATGGACTAATTTCAACCTAGACTTAATGAGTGGCAAACGCAAAACAAACACTTAACAAGAACTAAATATTTTAGAAATAAAATAGAAAAACATGTCTTTTCAAACAGCCATAAATGGATGACCATGAAAAAACAGACTCATGAAGATCTTCCTTTTAAAAAAAAAAAAAAAAAAAAAAAAAGGACACTTCAAACATCTTCATCAGTATATGGAATTCTTATAGAAGTCCCTAGAATTTTAACACTTCTGAAAAGATGGCCCTTTTCTGCACACAGTTTGCCACACAGTAGCAAAAACATTTTAAGCCTATGTTTAAAATTTAAGTCCATGGGCAAGATCTTGGCCTAACTCAAGATGCTGGAAAACTCAAGTTGACTTTAGGCCAGCATTCCACCATTTTTGTTTCTGACAGCTTATCTAGAGATTATTTGGGGACGAGAGCAGGTATTGACATTTAGGATTTTTTATGGTTTTTTTTATCTTCACTTTTGTCATTGAATTGCTTTGTGTGACTAAGTAACTCACTATTAACTTCTTACATCTCAGCTTTGTCTTAAAAGTGAAGGGAACATTTACTGATCATAGGAGGTATGAGGCTAAATTTAATATTTGGGAAGCTTCTGGTGGACACTAGATATCTGAAAATCTTTCTTATTGATCCTTAGAGCCAGTCTAGTTCACCTTCCTACCTTAGATTGCTTTGTTTTAAACAGAGGCAGAAGAGTCTAGACATTTGTAGCACTGCTTTACATTTTATTTTTAAAAGGTGACCACAGGATCATTGTTAAAAATGTATAATATCCAAAATGTATTGTCTGTCCTGTGGTATATTTTTTAGTTTTGCACTGAATTATTAATTACACTTGTTTTATTGTATAAATTCTCAGTTATAGATGTGACCGAGTAAAAGAAATTAAACAATTTCTTTTATTACTAGTGGAAATCCTGTGGAGCTGTGAAGCATCCATTCTATTACTTGTTACTTTTCCCTTTTTCTCCGTTCTCTCTCCTGCTTGTTCTTTTACTAGTTAGTCTGTGTATTCATTTTTCAATAGATGGCACCCTGCATTGTGTATTACAGCAAGTGAAACAGCTGGTATGTGATTACAAATTGATGGGGAAGTATGCAGCTTGAAAAGTGCAGAAAAATTGCTGTTGAACTGTTTCAAGACAGGAGTAGAAAATTTTTATGTTTATGCACAATGAGGAAATGTATTTTGATATCATTTTTGGTGAATGACCAGTACTGTAGCTCTGGGAAAAGGGTTTAATATTGAATGTTACCTTGGGAAAGAAAAGTGGCAATAGAAAATAGTTTTAGTATTTATAAGTAATATCCATATAGCAAAGTAGAACATAAGGACATTGATTAAAATGTTGCATCTTATCCAGAAGTTTATTTGAAAGAAGCCAGTATTACTTTAGATTCAATTAAATATACATCTGTGTATATATATTTAAATATGCATCACCTGGATTTAACTGTTTCCAAAATGTTTTTATTCATTTCTGTTTTGCATAAATTGGATTAAACTTGTTTCTTTTTAAATAGTAATCAAAGGGTCAAATTCTTCGTCCCAAATGAGTTATAGCCTATTTAAAATTCTTAAGTTTTTAACAGCCTTAGAAGCATGCATGTCCTTTTGGCTGCTTTAATGTTGGCAACGCTTAAGCATGTGCAGCTTTACAGTTGAATAAAGGCTCACGGCATTCTTTTACTCCTGTTACATAAGGGCTAGTGATAAACACCTAAGCCTTGGCACTTGCTTCCATTGTCCCTGCCACTAGTAGAGCTCCAACAGGAGTGAATTATGTACCTGATTTTTTTTTTTTCCTAGCATAGATGAGGAATTTCATGCATTGACTACATATGTTAACTTATAAGATGGAAAACCCCCTAAATGCAATATATTTGGCAACAGTAAGCCTTTGGAACTGCTGCTCTCAGTTGATGTAGTAAATTTAGCTCTTTCCTTTATGGATACTAAATGTAAAAAACTCTGTGCTGTTTCCTTAGGGTACAGTAACTTTTCAAAAACAATGCAACTGCAAAGGGAAACTGATTGAAATAAATATACCTATTATTGGTCTAAGATGTTAATGATTTAAAAGGATTTGTATATGTTTTTATGAACATGCAGTTAAAACTTTAGGACCTGAACTTGCAACTACTTATTGGTGATGGCATGCTTTACGTAAGTGAAATTACTAACTCTAATAAACATTAAGACCTCATGCCAACAAAACACTTAAGAACAAGTAGGACTTCAGGCATTGACTGTAAGGGAACTACATATCTACATGTAGTTAAGCAGTGGTCTGCTTAAGCCTCAAAGAAGTTAATGGAATTTAAGTGTGTGCCTAAGTGTTTTTGCTGGGTTGGTACTTAGTCCTAGTAGTGTTTTCAAGATTGAAATAAACCTTGCAGGACAGGACACTGACGGCCCTCGTTCCCCTGCTTTGCTGGTGGCAAGACGGCAAATTAGAGTATTCTTGGTGTTTTGGGTATTCAGTTGTTCAACATGATTGTGTAGTTTTAGGAATAGGTTGTCAGTACTTGTACAGGATAGTTTGGACAGGGATGATTCTGCCCAGAGTATGGGGTTGATGACTAGATGACCTCTGGAGGTCCCTTCCAATTCTGTTTTCTATGATTCCATTATTTAGAGGGAAAATTGATTGCTAATCTGTGCCCAGTTTAAAAACTAGAGTCAACCACTCTGAAAGTCAGGTTGGCCTCAAAGTCTATCATGGTATGATGGGTAACCACAAAATTCTTATCTTCTAGCTTAGGAAGGTTTGAGAACACAAGAATAAAAGTTCCCTGCATGTAGACAAGAGATGTGAAAGTTCAAGAGAAAACTGCTTGCCATTCTGTGTTGGGTGATAGGGAAAAAGTTGGTGTCAAAAGACTGTAGAGATCTCTCCTACCTTATGTTCCCTCCCCCACATAAAACTGATACCAGCCTGCTGCCATTCTGTCTACACTGCTGGCACAGCATTACGTATCTAGTTTCCCATGTACTCAGAAGCAATGTAAGGTAGCTTATATTTTACATCTTGTTTGTCTAGTAATATTGTAATGAAATTCTTGATCTTCATTTTGCAGTCCTGATTTGTTCCTCACGCACCTACTGGATGGTTATCCACTATATCTGAGTCTCTCTGCTGCTGCTTTTTTAGCATTAAAGCATAACTCAACATGTGCCTTATTTACAGTGCAGCCAGTGACTGCAGTCTTGCATAGACCTATCTGAGTTAGGTTTTGTAGACCACTCTGTTTTGTATGCCACGACTATATTGCTTCCAGCACTTGAGAAGCTAGGAAAATACTCTGGCAGATAGCCAGGGTTGAGTTTGATGCTGCTGCAGCTAGACTGTTCCTGGTACTCAGGCTAGCTTGTTTAAAGCTCATTTAAGTATGTCTACCTTACACTGCAGTCACAGCAGGTAAGAGGTAAAATATAAGCTATGCCACATTGCCAGGGAGACTGGCTTCTGAGTAAATTGAAAACTAAATATGTACTGGTAGAAGGAATATAAAATAAAATCTGCCTCATGTTAGTCTTGTACAGTAAGCATATGCTTTAGTCCTAATGTGAAATGGATATTGCATATTTCCTATACAGGGCTGTATTACCTACAGATGTCTTAGATTGAATGTTTCTACAGGAAAATATGAAATAAGACACACAGAACCTTTCTATTTCGCTGACTAAAATTATTGTAGTAGTATTTGTCAAAAATGCAAGAACAGAAGTCTGAATTCAAATACTTTACAGCTTTAAATGTGTATTTCTGCTTACTTGTTTGCTTGACTCCAAATAAATATTTTTCATTCATCACTTTTATTATCAAGTAGATATAAAATCTGAGTAGTTCAAAATGAGTGCAGGTGACTTTATTAATAGAAATGTGATCTTTTAAAACACAAGTAGTAATCTATTTTTTGCTTCTTTCAGCCCATCTGGAAGCCTCAAGACAATGACTTACTGATGCAAGCTTATACAGTGTCTGAACTGAATCAGTCTGGAATATGTGCGTTCTGTCAAGAAGTTTTCCCACCATCACTTACATCCAAAGGGGATTTTCTCAGGCATCTTAATTCACACTTTAATGCACAGTCCTAATGTATCATAATGCTTGCTTATTGTGTGTAAAGCAAGCTGAATTCTGTGTTGTTGTGCTATTGGATTGCTGTTCTGTATATTTAAATTTTACTTCAATACACATTAGGAATTTCAGAATTAAGGCTATGTCCACAACAAATTACTGGAACTTTTTCAGTTGAATGCATTTTATTTTTTAAATTACCTTTGACATTGCAATTTTACAATTTTAAGTCATTCAGTGAAATATAGAAATTGTCATATTCTTTATCATGTTTCAGCATTAGCTTTGGGCCTGCTCCTACAAAGCTTTTCTTAGGTTTTCAATTATCACCTGAGTAATCCCACAGTAAGCAGTAACTACTTGCAGGAGTAAAGGTTTGTAGGATTAGGCCTTTAATTTCTGGAGGTTATTAAAAATTCTCCTTATTAGCTAGGTGCCTGATCCTTTGAAGTAACCAGGAAGAAGAAACAGGCCCTATTTTTTAATTCTGGAGTGGTATTTTCAAGTTTGACTTAAGACAGGTTCATTTTGTATTTAGATTGAGAACAAGCATGAAATTTTACAGGTTTTGAAGGTCTTATAAAATCACCAGTATCTAAACTCCACATGTGACAAACTTTGAGAAAGCTCAAACTGTCTTTTGTCAATAATGGGAGAGAGAAGGTCATTCTACCAGTGCAAATCTTTATTAGAGATTTATTTTAACTACCATAGGCTAATTAACCCTTAGCTAAAATGTAAAGGTAGCAATACAAAATGTGACAGACATTAAACAATTGTGCATTATAAAACAATTTATTAATATACCCTGCCAGCATTAATACTTGTGTAAAGTACTCTCCTCCATAGGAGTTGAGACCTGCTTTTCTGAACAGGTTAAGTGAACAAGATTTAAAATTTCCCTGAACTTTACATTCAAAAGAGAATGTAGTTTTTCTTCTGGCTCTTTACTGGATATTATTCAGACTTCCTGGGGTCTAAAAAACATTTGACAACCAGACATGCAGACTAAAGTCCATTGGCTTTCTTTAAACAAATAGAATTTTAAACTAAACAGTTGAAATTTTGTTTTTCACAAGTTAATACAATTTATGACTATTAAAGTAAAAAAATGAAAATAAAATGCAAGGTAGCAAAAGAGTTGAAAGGTAATGATAGGCTCATGGGATGGTAGAGTTGGCTGCATTTGGACTAGAATTTTTCAGTCCGGATATATTAGCATCAATATTTCTTCTCTACAGGTAAGCACACCCCTCCCCCCCATCTTTTTGAGAAGGGGTCTTGGGCAGGGGTGACTTTTAAAAAACTGAGAATCTAACGTCTTGCATTTTAGAAGTGAGTTCTTATTCTAGTCTGAGGTGCAACCTGATCCTCCACTAAACCATCTTCTACAACGATTCACTCCATTTTAAGCCTCTCGTGTTCGCGTGACTAGCGCGAGCCGAGCGTGCTGTAGTGGAGCGCGGGGTGCGGTGCGCGTTGCTGCTGCCGGGGGAGCAGCTCTTCCCGCCGCGATGCGACGCGCCCTGTGCCCAGCGGGGCCAGGACCAGCGTGGCGGCGGGAGGCCAGGCTCCCGCCCCAGGGAGCACCGCTGCCCGCAGCAGCCTGGCACGCGGCTCACTTGTCCCCTGGGCCGCAGCTGCACAAAATGCTACTCTCCGGGCACGCCTGTCTTTCCCTGCTGCGTGCCCAGAGGGAGCCTCCGGCCCGTGGCAGCTAGCAGACCTGGCGCTGCCCCGTGCCCGCCCCTCGCACTCTCCCGGCAGCGGCCGGCGAGGAGGGGAGGGAGTCGGCGCCGAGTGCACCCTGGCCTGGCGGAGCGCACGAGGGGCTGCGGGGGAGCGCTGCCCCCGCGCCAGGCAGTGGTGGGAGGGGAGCGCCTGCCTGAGTGGGCCTCGCTCTAATGCAGCTTTCCCGGGGGAGGCTGCTGCTGCCAGCAGGGACATCTGCTTCCCTGCACTCACCAGGGGCTGCTGCGTCCGCGCGCCGCGGAGGGGACCGAGGACACATGGGAAGTGGTACCGCACCGAGGCACAGAAGGAAGAGGGGTGGGGGGACCTGCCAAGGTGTCGCACCCGCGGGGGCCCCTGGCGGCGTCTCCAGCGCAGCCCTCGCTGGTTTCCAAGCCCCGTGCGCTGCCGGCCCGGCCGGAGCCGGCGTCCAGCGCAAGGCGGCGCCGGAGCCCGGGGGCCGTTCCTGCTGCTGCAGCGGCTGGGGGCTGGCAGTGCACATGTAGCTCCTCTGCCTCCCTCCCCGGCTACCTCGACAGCTGCTCGTAAGCTCCCGTAATTAGACTGTCAGTGCTTGTTAGAGGGGAGGAAAACGCTCCTCTGACAGATTCCGCGAGTCCTCCGCTTTGGTGATTTCTGCGAGCTGCGCAGCGCATTAATTGAAATCTCTCCTCTCCCTGCAGCCAGAAGGGGAGAAGTCCCCCTGCCTCCCGGCCCGCGGCCGCAGCCCCCCTCCGAAAGCCCCGGTCCCTCGGCTGGAGGCGGCTCAGGTGAAGCTACCCCCCGGGCCGAGCGAGCGCGGGGCTCACCTTTGAATGCCACCCCCCCGCGGCTGCGTTTAACTAAGCGGATGAGTCTGAAGAGACCCCCCCCCCACCCCCGCCCCATAAACTGAGCAGAGGCGCGCGAAATGCTCCTTCCCCGGACGGAGGCTGCAGGGGAGAAGCTTTTCCCCCGGAGCGCTGGGCCCTACAGGCGCAGACCAGCGACTCCTGTCCCCACCCGCGCGTGGCTGAGCAGAGGGGCTTGGAGGAGCGACTCCCTGCCCCCCCCCCCGCATACGAGGTTAACTCGGCAGAGGAGTCTCAATCCAAATGGCAACTGGGATTGCATTAAAAAAAAAAAAAACCCTGAAGGAAGGGGGAGAAAAAAAATCAGAAATAGGGAAAGAAAAGAGAAAAAGCAGCAGGCTGATTACGAGGTGTCAAAACTGCCAGGAGCAAGAAGGTGATAGCAATCAGGGGTGAGAAGAGTGCGCCATTCGTGCGGGGCAGCTAATTATCCGTCTCATTTGAGAAGAGCAGCATTCGAGGCAGCAGCGTTCGCCTGCTGAACGGTGACAGATTGGCGCGGAGGAGAGGGGAGGTGTTAAAACAATGGAGCCGGGCTTGCGAGCGCTGCTGCATGCTAATCAGCCCGGCCTCCTTCCTTCCTGCCTTTCCTCCCTCCGCCCGCCTGCCGCGATCCCTCCTTCCCACCGCCCGCCTCGTGGCAAGCCCGGCACAAGCAGGCCCCTCCGCTGCCGCTCGCCCCATGCAGGGCCCGGCGGAGCCAGCCCAGAGTGCGGGGGGCGCCGCTCCCTGCCCGCTGCTGCGGGGAAGCCCGCGCCCGGCGCCAGGCTCGCAGCACCAGCCCCGGCCGAGCCCCGCGCCGCAGGCGGCCCGAGCGGGGCGGGAGGCGCCGCTCCTCTCCAGCGGCCCGGCGAAGGCCACGCGGGGAGCGACTGCCCTGCCACGGCCCCGCGGGGGGCGGCCCGGGCTCTGCCGCGCCCGGCTCGCGGGAGAGGCAGGAGAATGAGCGCCTGGTTGTTTACCGTGGCGCGGTTCTCAGTTTCCCTCCCGGCCTGCCCCTCAAGATTTTGATGACTATACAGTTCTCCCTAACGTGAAAATGTTATTTCTTGCAGATTGACACAAACTGCGTGTTTTTGTGCTAAAGGGAAACATGCTGATTCTGCCTGCCTTGCAGGAGCCCGTGTGAGCCACTCGCCCCCGCGCTCGGGGGAGGCGGCTCGCGGCCGTGCCTGCCCCTGCTCCCGGGACGCGGCCGTGGTCGCGGAGAGAGTCCCGGTCGTACGCGGGGAAGCCCGGCGCTGCGGGCTGGACCCTGCGGTGGTGCACACAAGTGCATTCTCCGCAGATTAAGTGACACGCTCCTCGCCGTAACTTCTTAGTCAGTATAACGAGAGGGATTTCGCGTAACGTGTGCCCTCCTTGAGATGAGAAGTGTGGGGTTAAACGAACAAAGAAAAGTGCCTAAACTATTACGGGCCCGGGGCGAGAAACCTGCTACTCCGGGATGAACCTGCTTAAAATAGCTCCTTAGCTGTTTTCGCGTGTGCGTGTGCTGGGCGGTGGTTTGATTTTTGGATGCTAAGCCTCTGTTTGCGAATATTTGATGAGAGTCTCCCGGAGCATGCAGATGGTAAGATTGTCATGAGTCTGTGGCGTGCTGACATCGCAGGCTGCGAAAACAAGTCCCCACATCGCTCCACGAGCTGGGCTGCGGAGCAGTCCAGAGCATCGCAGGGCTCAGCACCAGACTTCCGTAGGCTTAGGAAGTTTTTCAAAAACACTAGATGCCCAGCGGCATGCATATCGAGAACAGACGAGCTGGAGATACGTATACAGTATATGGAAGCAGCCGCGCTAACCTTTGCCCCCTGTGCTAAGCCACTGACTGTCTGTGCTTCTGAATGTAGCGATGGGAAAACAATGAAATCTTGTCTCCCTTTACATTTGATCTCCAAAGGATTTTTGTTTTAAATATTTGCACGCCAGGACAGAGAGGTGAGGGGGATTTGATCCCCAGTGCAAAGCGGTTATGTTCCACGAACATATGGCTTATTTGGCTGTTACTTCCTTTGACATAATTTTCCAAGATTGTTTAACATATATCGTGTTAAGATGCACAGAAAGAAAGAATACTGGCGGTAAAGACGAATGCTGAGACTCTGGATTTCACCCAGGGAATTATCTTAGTCATTATTTCCATGTCTAAGGATTCACACTGGACACCAATTTATCCGCAGAGGTGCATTGCAGCTCCAAGATGTTGAACGGAGGCACCAGAACTGAGGCTGCTCCTAATTGCTTCGGGGGTATTGAACTCCGGTGGTTAATACCTGCCCAGAGAATGAACGTGCTCGGATTTATTAGGGATTCTGAAATGCTCGAATTAAAATTGTAAAACAGATGTATACAACAGGGTGACGTGGTGAAAACGAACTAAAACAGAAACATTTTGCAGAGACAAGTACTGTATATACTTTCAAAAAGGTTAGAACTGTTCAACTGGTGAAAAGAAATAAGTACTTGTAAAAACGTGTGTATTTCTATTATGCTTAATTTGCCATTCAAAACAAGTTTTTCTTAATAAGCTCTATTGTTTCTTTCTGTTTTGTGAAATTTAATACGTGTGAGACAGAAAGCAGACTTGGAATGTGAATGAAGTCTCTCTCTCTCGCCCTCTCCCTCTCTCTCCCTCTCTTTTAAACACTTTCCCCATAAAGAACTTTAAGTAAAAAAGATGTATGGAAGAAAAGTGGCATGACATTCCTGAGGTCAAGATCTGAAAGCATGTGAAATCTCACCTGCTGGCTTTTTTCTCTATATCTGATTGCTGTGCAACACAGAAGTCTCCCTTAGCAAAACACTAGCTGCTGAGTAATTATGCTTTACTCTCACCGGTGACACTGAGGCTTTGTCAGGGTTTTGTAGTTTGCATATAGTTCATTATAATACCATAATAAAATCCTCATTGTTTTAAAAATCACCACGCTATCAGCCGCGCACAAACATCTATATCATCCTAATCTTGCAGTGTTAAAAGTACAGTCTCAGAGGGCAAAAGGTTATGGAGCTTTCAGAAAGGTTCTCCATCTGTCAGCAAGCACGACACCAAAGCCCTCTAGGTGCTGTGAAAATGATTTTCTCCTGTACAGTCTAGCCCAAAGATGCCATTCTTTTAATTACAAACACTAGAGCTCAGAAACGCCATTGTGTTCCCCGGGGACTCGCAGGCAATATGCAGAAATAGTCACTTATCCTGCTAACCTGCTTGCTCGCTATTGAGGCTGGGATTCTGTACCTGCAAACAAGCTGGTCCTATCTTTTGCTAGGCAATATTGGATGAAGCAGGTCAACGTGTACAGCTGCACTGCCACCCTTCTGATAATACCGGAGTGTTGCCATTGCAAGCATCACTTTATACTAGATCCTTGACTAGACAGCGAAGAATACGGCTCTATTTTCTAATTGATAAAATGTCCTTTTCACCACCACTAGGCGCATCCGCATCGGTTATTATAAAAATCGGACAGAGAAATTAATCAAGACATTTAATAACGGCCTCCAGGGCTGTCAATAAAATAAGTGCTTACAACAGGTGTCCTGAAAAACAAAACAAAACATTAAAGCTATTTCCAGGGTTAGCTTAAATGCAAGAGGAATGCCCATGCAGGTTGCTATGAAGCTGAGACTCTGAGTGACAAGACTTCGTCTCCATATAACAACTTGAGCCACCCCTTGGATGGGAAGCCAATCGGGAAAAGTAGCCCCAAAGGAAGCAACTGATTGAAAGAGTATCCATGCGACCCTACTTGCCAAGCGCAGGACTGGCGAGATTAGATCAAATGGATCACACTGGCTGTAGGTGGTAGGAATGACGAATGAGCAAAAACAAATGCATCCTGGTTTCATGCATCTCATTAACCAGGACAGAACTAGCTCAATGGATCTAGCTGTCTCGAGAGCCATCATCAGAGCGCAGACAGATAGACCTGATGTGTTTGCGCCTCCAGAGGCTCACATAGTCTTGTCAATCTGAGCATTGTCGACTCCATTTCAGGGGATTTCATTGTAAATCTGCAGACTAGTGTATGTAACTCCGGACATACGGGTGGGGGCGTAAAAAAGCCAAGTCCAAGCTCAATAGGAGCACTGGAAAGAAACCTCGGGCTCTTTGCCACTGGAGATGTGAAAGCCCACGGAAGCTCAGCAGCCAAAACCGCAGAAATGGATTTTTAATAGAGTTCTCGTCCATGTGTCCATTTAACTGCACTTTCTATAACCGAATACACTCGGGATTTACAGATTCCCACCTGCTTTGAGAGGCACCAGCCAGTGGCTAATTTAAGTCATCTAACTTTTCTTAGTTGCGGTAGTGGTAGCCACTGGGTGTGCGAGAAATATCTTGGAGCCTAAGTCTGCCAGAGCTGGTGACCTACAGGGAACAGGAATAGCAAGAGTTCCTAGTAATGAAATTGTATCATTTGTGCGTAACCCACCAACTTGCTTCCCAATGATTGTTAGGAATAACAGTCATAGGAATTGTTGCTGTTTTAGGAATACTTCCGACCAAAATGTAGTAGGGAAACATGATTGGAAAATACCGATAAAATGAAATATGTTTCTAAGTTGGCATGGAATATAAAGGTTTTCAGAACTGACGTTTTCGTGTAGTTTGTCTAAACAGTTCCAAAACTTACAAATAACTTTGTATCACAAGTTGCTTGAAATAATCTTAAAAAGGATGTAAGCACGGTCCCAACCAGGAGAGGGGTGGACAGAATTCACTCCTTTCGACATCTTTTGAAGGTAATGCTGTGTCTTTTGAACTATAGGAACGTGATTGCTGCACTCTTTAAAATGGTGTCTAGTGCTGCTAATGACGTCGGGGCACAACGGCCTTTGCAAAGCTTAATGGAAGTCATGTGGCCACAACATGGAGGTGAACGTATACTCTCTGGACCCACGGACACAACCCGCTACTGCACTCCTCCTGCACCCACAACTGCCATTGACACAACTGGGCTCCATCCTAGTCACCATTCCTGGAAGGGCTAGTGTTGTTCAGCTCCTGAAAAACAAGATGGTCCCCCGGGAATCAATGGATCATCATCATCATTATCAGTTCCTATGAGTAACAAAGGACCATCCGAATGGCCTCTTGCGCCGGGCTTTCTACAAGTTCTCCCCTCCGCCCCGCTTCATCTTTCCTTTGAAGATAAGAAGCCTGGGATGTGTAGCCACGCAGTTCCCGTAGCTGTCAGGGCTCCCACTGAGTCCATGAAGTCATTCAGCCCCAAAGACCCAGGGGAGACATTTTGTTTGTGGCAACCCTCCCCCAACTTCTGGCAAATAAAACTATCGCATGGATTCCAGCTTCCCTGCTCCAAGAGGAGAGAGTCCAGATGTGGCACAACATCAGTGACCTGACGGAGACAGGGCCCCGGGGCTCTTAGGGCACCCACTGCCTTTGAGACGGGCCTTATTTCCCTTCGAGCCCGCGTGGCTCTCCCCTAAAGGGTTTCTGAGGGTGGTATCTCTTATTGGACCAACTGTGTAGTTGGGATACAGTTAGACAAGCTTTCCACTGCAAAGCACTCTTCCTCAAGTGACCTCTCTATCCCAGCTACATAGCTGTCCAGTAAAAGATACTACCCTACGAAATCCTCGCCTCTCGCATCATTGCTGGGCCATCAGGCTACACTCCTTTAAAAAAATTTTTTTCCCTTTAAAGAAACCAGTGAAGAGCCGAGCGGAGTTTGGAGAGTGGCTTCGCTGAGGAAAGACACACTTCTCTGCCTTCTAGTCCTGCAAGAGAAAAGGCGCTGCCTTGAATCCTCTCTCTCCTTCTCCTAAAAGTCCAAATAGTGACTGCGGTCGTTTCTACAGAGCCCCTAAATCAGGGCCAGGAGCGTTCTGCTCGGTCTACCTAAACCTACGAGGCCACAAGGCTCTGAAAGAACAAACTAATTTCATCCTTGTCATCTAGACTTGCAATTTCGCTCCTGGAAATGGATAGGAAAGCCAGGCTAATTTTACCCGCTTAAAGTTTTCTCCGGTGCTGTTTCCTTAAGCTTAGTGTGTGCCATAAGAGGAGACGGTGTGAACAATATTGCAGATCCCAGAGGGGCTGGTGCCTGGGAGATCTGGTGATTACCTGCCTTCCATCCCCAGTACATCAGCTGCTGGGATGTGCACTGGACTGACTTTACTATCTTATTTAAATGTGATGATTTTCTCATTTGTTGCATTGTTTGTATTAATACGAATATCTTGTTCTGTTTGTTTTGTCTCCTGGGAGCCAATAAAGCTGTGAAGTTTTTCTTTACACCAAATGCAGCTCTACGGGCGATCAATCAATGGGTAGTTTTTGGATAATCTGTGAGAGTGAGAAATCTAATAAAGCAAGCAACTAAAAAAGGAAAACAAAGTCTATTTTCTGTTAGGTTAGCTACGTCAGGACTTCTGCTTTTCACTGTGCATTTCAAATATTTTTTAAAACTACATTTAAATGTATTGACTTTATTTTTTTGCCCGTTTGAAAGAATTAAAGCACGTTGCTAAATTTTACTCCTTGCAAAAAAGGAAAGTTTAGACTCGGTGACCTCAGAAGCCATGTGGGTGACTAAGTCTTACAATTAAATTACTCTGACACTTCCTTTCCCCCCATCTCTTTCTCGCAGTTGCTTTCCAAGGCACGCCGAGAGGAAAGAGGGGCCAATCATGAAGTGAGAGAAAAAAATAAGTGAGCTTTTAAAATGTCTATTCCTTGTCGTACCAAGCATTATCTTCAAAAAATGTTAGCCAAAGGCAGACGCGGCTGGCGGCTAGATCCTAGCAGAGGCCGTAGAAAATCCTGCCCATTCATTTCAAGGCAGCAGTTCCTTTATCACAGCGAAATGATTTATAAACAGATCAAAATAACAATCTGAATTATCTAACATTAGCAGCTGAACTGAAGAGCCCCGGTTTACGTGATGAATTGTTAAATTGCAGTAGCATTGTTTTGGAATTGCTAATTAAAAAAATAAGTAAACCCCCTTGACTCTGGATATGACAACTGAAAATACCCACAAATTATTTAATAAATGAAGCGTCTAACAACTCTAACACTTCCTGGTCGCCTTGTTAATAAATGTAATTTGAGGTAGATTTAAAAAATCTCCCATCTAAACAGTGAATTCATTACGCAGCGTTCAGATCTCCAGATGCCTATGGACTCCTCGGAATTAGGTGTTAAATAGACAAAAGTGAACCAAACTGCCTTTAAAAGCACAGCATGACCATGTAATTCTTTTTCCAGTTTGTGGTAAAAAATGATGAAACTTCTTTCCAAGTAGCTATCACCCAGATTTAGTGTGAAAAGTAGTGTAATTGTAATTCACGCCATCAGGGTCTATCACTGATAGACTATCAGCTGTTCTGTAGTTAGGAAGGCTTTCTTTTCAAATAGGAAAGCTGCCAAGTGCTCTGTGATACCTCCAGCAAGCTTATCGGATGGGAGATCGGAGCCAAAACAGCAGCTGCACACATATGCAAATTGGCAATTAATAGTATAACATTCTGGGGGGGGGGGGATTTATTTTCTTTTTAAAAAAAAACCGGAGGATGTAGAGCAGCTACCTGAATATTAACCTTAGCAATTGCAGGGAACTTCCCGTCGGGGTGGTCAAGGCACAGTAACCCTCTGCAGAGGACTTGCACTCTCTCGCTTTCCTGCCCCCCGCACGCACAGACAGAGCAAGTCTGTGGTGTCCCGCCGAGGTTGGCAGGACAGAGAAGGTAACGACGGGACACGCAAGGGGGACCTGCCTCCCCTCCCCGCGCGCACGGACTGGGGGATCGTGCCCTGCCGTCCCCTCGGGGCGGGAGCGGGAGCGGCTCGCCGCCTCCTATGCAGCTCGGGCCCTCTTGACATGGCCAGAGGCAAGCCTGGTGCCTTTGCCCCTGCCCGGCCTGCTCCCAGCGGCTGCAGCTGCCTCGCCGGAGCCTTTCCTCGCACCGGAGACGGGGGCTCCCGCGTTGCACAGCGCTGCCCCACTGCCGGGATCTTGCAGCCCGGGGCCGGGGTGATGAGCCGAGGCGTCCCCTAATCACGGGGCTCTTTCCTCGCGGGAGGATCTCGGCACCGCTGTGGCGTCTCCGTGCCTCCCGCCGCCTGCCTCCCTCCCTGTCCTCCCTAGTCCCCGCGCCTGGAGCGCACCCGTCTGCTCCTGCCCGGCGGCCGGGGGCTTCTCGGGCAGCAGGCGTGTGCCCCACGGCTCCCTCCAGCGCCCCGGCCTGACCTCCTACTGCGCCGCCAGGGCTTTCCCTCCGCGAGCTCACGAGCTGGGCCCCCAGAAGGAAAATCAAGTCAAGTGTCAGCTGGCGCGGCACCCCTCAGGACCTGGTTCTCTCGGAAAAGCGCCCTTTCCACCGTGTCTGTCCCCAGCCAAACCCCGCTAAAGCAGCTCGAGCCAGTACGGATTTTCAGGTGGAAGATGAACTCCTCTGTTTTCAAGCCAGGCCCTCAAACAATAGGTGTTTTGGGGAAGTGCTACAGCTAAGGACACACCAGAACCCAAAAGCTGTGAAGTCCCTTCACCAACTAGCTTGTCGGGTAAGAACTGGCAGCTTGGTCTGACTTTTAAATATTAATTTAACCAAGCACACAGAAAAATCTATACATAGAAAATTCAATAAGTAGCGATTCCACCCAGATGAGTTTGGCACCTCTGTGCTTGTCTGCCTTCATGTTGGTGATGACTGCCAAATCTCCCGAAAGTTAGGAGTCTTACTGGAGTGTCCATCGAATGGACACATGCAAGGGTGGATTTCATGGGATTGTCTCTTCACATGACAAGTGTACTATTAAATGACTGCCTGCTTCCTGCCAGTATGGTTAATAGATCGTTGTCTCCATTTCCATTATAAACCTAATTTTACAAGTGTTTGTAATACAGGATATACACACACACATCATCATCATCGTCACCTGGATACATGAAATACAAAGTCACAACCACAACATTTTGACACACTTCTTTGTAAAAAGAAATGGAAATGTAAAAATGTAAATATATACACTAGTTCAGGGTACTTTTTGTGCTCTGTACTAAAAAGAAAATGTTATAGAATAGGAGGGACATTACTTAAAAAATAGAATGGCTAAAATTACTAATGTGTGAAACATAATCTATATTTATCTATTTTAGAACCCTAGTGGTTATATAGAGAGTAAGGGCTCTGAAGGATTCACAGCTTCAAAGGCTTTGTAACTTTCCTAATGAAATCACAGAGGGTTTTGCATAGAGTTTATTTGGAGCAGGACTGGGCCCAGTGCCTACCCAATAAATAAATAAATACATTTTTAAATATTTAAATTTTTTATTGGTATAAGCCAGTAATAGAAAGCAACTACTTCAATCCCTTTAATCTACTCACTTCCAAAAGGATTATAATAATATTAGTTTTAAAACATTCTAAATTTCTAAAATAAGCTGGGAGATGTTTAGGGTCTAATTTAAACTGACTACATCAAGAAAATCCTGTATTTTCATACTGAATTATCTGCACGATTAAGAGGCAAAGGCCTTTCCACATTAGCCACCATATTGCAAAATGCAAAAATCCCTTTCTGCACCCCTATTAGGAGTGGTGTTAAGTACTCATAGGGCAGGATGAAATAGCTCTGAGAACTGCAGCCGTAGCCTCTTCTGTCGGTTACCTGTTTTTGACATGCATATATCTGAATATAATTGGCCAATGGTATAAATACTCTGTTTTTTAAAAATGCTAGCTAATATAATACTAGGTAAAGACATTTGAAATAAGCTTTGTTTCTTTTCACTGATTTAAGGAATAGGAGAATGGACCATTGACAAATCTTTTTTTATCTTGGACCCCCTGGACTGCTTTTCTTTCTATTTTTGATTAAGTCTTCGCCAACAATTAAGAACAACGAGGCAATCCGAGTGATTGGAAGAGTTTTCCTCACCAAACAAGAAGGGCATGTTTGTGCCCTAAGACTCATGCTTCCCATTTTTCTACCACTATTCCAGTTAGAAAATAAAATTTCACTTTATAACCATTTATTCCTATTCTCTAACCCTACAAGTAAAATTTAGGATAAACAACAAGGTTGGGAGAGGAAAGAATACTGCAGTGTATTGGGAGAGGAAAAAATACAACAGTATAGCTAACTAGCATGGTCACTGGGAGAAAAAAACCCTCATAACCCCAGTACAATGTAGCTGAAATGCTTATTTTCATCTCTTTCAGGCCTGACAAAGGGGAGAGAATAAAAATAATGAAGGCGTGTTTGCCTTCTTTCACCTACCAGAGGCAGTGTGAAGGCACAGGGCTCTTGCACGGATGGATGGTCCCCTGTGGCAGGACCACACGTGGGTATGGGTTCATACTATTTTAATGAAGAATAAACCATGACTTCTCAGTGCAACAATGAGATGGCATATCTGAGTAAAACTCCTAGTGAACATTTCTCCTGACTCCTTTCATGGATTCTAACCTTAGAAGGCACAAATTTGTCCACAGAGTTGGGTGTTCTCAAATCTCCTCACACCTAAATGGCCACCAAATGGACAAAGATGGCATAAAGCCCCAGTCCCATCCTGGGTGGTGGGTAGGAACATCAGTACCATCAGGAGACTCTGCATTCATAAAACTATGAAAAATTACTTAGCACAGCAGCAACAAGGGAGCTGTGGTAACAGAAACTCCATAGGGGAGGGAATGGAGAGCTGTGGAAAGGTAGTAAGCATTGGGGCTGACTTCATTTTTACAGGTGAAGCCAGAGGTGGCTTAAAACAATCTCCAGTTTTGCTCATCCAGCCTCCACCCACTTCTTTCATTGTGAACCTAAGATCATTCTGAGAGAAGTCTACTGGGTTGGAGAATGGAAAACTAATGGTGTCAGAGGGATGAACAAGTCCCTCTTCTATCCAGCGGGTGGAGAGATTGCACATTGACCCAACTTCTGTATCTGAATCTTGGAGAAAATCAGATCATGTGCACTGAAAAGTGCTGGACAAATAAATACTGTAGAACAACTTTCTTTGACTATTAATTTGGAATTGTAAATTAATTTGTATGTACCTTTTAGGTTTTCTTTCTACCCAATAGCAAGTGAACTCAAAGGAATATTCACTGATACAGCAAATCTTAAGCAAATACTGTAGAATATTCCCTGAAATAAAATTCTTAATGTTTAATTATGAGTATTCACACTGGCAACTCAATACTTCCTATGAAGGAAGAGAAACATAACATATGGCCTATATGTCTGTGGGAATGTGCCATCTTCTCAGGAATAAGAAAAGGGAAACTAGAGGAAAGCATAACATAAATTCACAGTATTTGCAGTATTTAACAGTTGAAAAAGAGGGGGAGAGGATAGCCAATTACAAATAATCATTTTAGGACTACAACTATACTGTATTTCTGTGCCAGATTTAAAGAGGCAATTCTGAAGCAGGTATGTCGAAGAAGATTCCTACAAATTCTTTAGGGAAATTCAACAGTGTATTTCACTACTGTTTCACAGTGTCCATGTAAAAGAGATTACATCTTAATATCGAAAAATCTCAGTAAACTGCTCATGGAGTAATTGAAGCCAAGAATTACTAATAAAAGTTATTTGGTGAATAATTTTGAATAATGAATACATTTGAGAAAATCGCAATCTGTTCACAAACAGTTCATGAAAAAAACAAGGTGAATTATTCATTATAAGTTATTTGACCAGTTCTTATGATGAAATTGTAAATCTACCTTCCTACAGATGGATACATTCATTTGTTCAATGGTTCTAAGATCTTGATGCTGCAAATGAATCCAAAAAAAAGGACTGGTACAATAAAGCAGTGTTCCATGGACTGTACTTAATAATGAGAAGCAGCTCTTCAGCTTAAACTGTTTAGTAGCTGAAAATGAGGTAAGTGTTATTTCTAATTATTATTTAATTATTTAATAAAAGAAAATGTATTGTGCTCTGTTTAATTTTGTAAATAAAAACAAGCGTTTGCTATTATATTCCAAAGTGCACTGCTACTTCTAAAGTCTTGAAGAGCTTGAAACAGTGAATTTGCTACCTGAGTCCATTTCCACTGAGGAAGGGAATGATATAGCTTGCAGACCTAAATCTGCTTAAGACTACCCATGGTATATGTAGCGTGCTTCGTGAGCCATCTTTGAGAAGCTGGTGACACTCTTGACTTTTAAAGATGTTTAAGAATGTGTCTAATTCTGCTCACACTAAAATAAAACTTTCATGGAACTCAAAAGAAGCAGAATCATGGATCCAAGTTTTAAATTATTACTATATAGTAATAAATAATTCTGAGTATTGTTGCTGTTGCTGAATCCATTTCAAACTGTTCTGGCACCCCATTTTAAAACTTCATTCAGATACATAATCCATAGATAGATAGTAACAGGTAAATAACTTATTTGAATGAAGTTTTAAAATGAGGTGCCAGAACAGTTTTTATATATATAAAATGAATTTTAAATATACACCCACACATGCCATATAGATATATATATGGCATGTGTGGGTGTATATTTAAAATTCATATTCATATTATTTTAGTGTACATGATTAATCAACAGTATTTTAAATTAGAAAGGCCAGTCAGTTATCCATGTTTATTGTATAGGTTTCACCATAACTAAGAATCAGTTTCGAAGGAACAATAGTAAACAAGGCAAAGAGAAACCAAATTATAAAATCATTACTAGTTATGTATTTTATCCAATATTCTTTCAGTCCCTTGGCATATAATTTGTGGAAAGATGAATCTCCCAGTCAAGGGAATTGGACTGGATTTCACATCAGTGTAAAATGTTTTCCAAGTCTCACTTTTTGAAAAAGTTTTAAAATATCTCATTGTAAGTGTAGTGGTTGGCATTTTTTAAATGTGCTCAGCTGTTGCTTTAATATATACAAACACCCCATCACAATTTTTGCTGATGTCGATATGACACTTGATGTTTCTTTATTTCTGAAATGTCAGTTAATTCCTTAAAAAGAGTATACTGTATGCAAGAAAATGTTCTATTTAAATAGTAATTGGAAGTGGTGCCCAGTGATGTGTTGTTGAAATCCTGTGCTTACACATTCTCAAAAATATTTACAGGGAGATTTTTTAATCTATAGGCACCTTATAAATATTTTCATTAACCATAACGTATTTGTACTATAAATCTGAAACAAGTCAAAAGATCTGCTAGCAATATCTCTGTTAGGTATAGCATAATTATGTGTATATTTCTCATCTTCACATGCACACACACATAGATAGATAAGTTGATTGAAGTTTTCAGACAGTTAACTATGTTTTCTAATTTTCATATAAATAAGTATCAGTAGAAATTATATGTATGATTTAGCTACATGGCTTACAATTATGCCACTTATGCAGTTGAATCTCAGCTCTGCGAATGTATCCCTTTTGAATGATGACAAAAGTTTTCTTATTTTTAAAGTTGTTCCATTTTTATCTGGTTTCGTTGTTTAATTTTTTTAATCTTGACTGTACCAAAATATAACATTTTCTGTTTTTCTTTGTCTTATTCTTTATTAATAAGGACAGTTACATAACAATGGGATTCATTGGCTTTTTAGACATTTATTCTTTCTACTTACTTTGAATGCTTTATAGAATATTATAATCATTCCTCAGAGAACAGCTGTGACATCATAATGGAGGATATCAACATATAAAACACAATTCAGTTATAAAACAAAACAATAATCAACCACCACTCCTATTAATAATATGTAAATAGGAAGAATGTCACTAGAATCCACCATCTATGGGGGAAGCTAGAGGCTGTGAGTGGCTTTAGCACCTCTTTGTTCCTTTCTTCTTACTGGGTCTTAGTAAACTGTTGAGTGAGTATCACTCCTCTGCAGAACAAGCCTAACAAGAGCTAATCTCTACCCATGCCAGGACACCATGGGTTGCCTACAAAAGTTAGAAAGGGAGGGAGGCTAGCTTCTTAAAGGGATGAAGACAGAGGTAATATACTGAATCTGAGGACTAGCAATTACTGACTACAAAAAAAGTTGGGGGCAGGACTCCTCCTGTCAGCACTTCCCACTTGAATTATAGTATACTGAGCTCTCAGCAGGCCTGCCAGTCCTCATGATTACATTGAGAATCTCACAATATTTAGTATTTTATTCTCTGAAGTAGTGTTGTTGCTATGAGAAGCTCAGTTTCTGTGTAAGGGAAAAGAAAAAGTTTTTGGGCCCCTCACTGTTGAGGAGAAATATTTTAACATGCAAAATTAAGAGTTAAAAATGGAGGGCAAAGGAAGTCACATTCATTGCTTTGACAATATGATTTTTAAGTTAACTCATAACTTTAAAAGCTTGATTCCTGAGTTTTGAAAGCTTGTTTTGGTAAATACCATACCAAATTTACTATCAGAACTATCTTCTTTTGAATTCTATTAAAATTACAAAATAATTGTAATAATTAACAAGAATAAGTCACTTATAATGCAATGTTCCTTTCACGAACATTAATGTAATTACATTTCCTCTGACCAGTAGGTAGATGTTATTCAACTCTTCTTACTATGCTCAGGTACGAGATTCTTTCTGACTTGCTTGAGATGGCAGGGAATTCATGTCATGGAATTCTTGGGGAGGGGTGTCTTGTACTCCAAATACTGGTGCACTGCCTCCCATTATAGAGAAAAGGATACAACAGTAGAAAAGAATATTTGCTATGTAAGCAAAATGTTACTATAGTTAATCAGAAAGAAGACTGTCACTTTTTTCTAAATATGTCAAGAGTGCTTTACAATTCTTTAACGTTTTCAGGAATTTTCAGACTATCTGGAATGGAATCTACATTTTGATTTCTTTTATAAGTAGGGCCCTACCGAATTCATGGCAGAAGAGGGATGCGTTGTGGGTCTGTTAATTTTGCAGGTTTCCCCACGCTCCCCTCTCTGCCTGCTGACTGGTGGAGGGGCCCTGCTTGCGGCTCATTCCTGTTCAGAGGGAAGGTGAAAACTGCAATTTTAAATATGGTGCCATTTTTGCCTCCTGCCAGTGATCGGCTGAGAGGCCCTGGATAGATGATCAGGAGGGAGTGGTGGGGCCCTCTGCTAATCAGCAGTGGGGGATTGGGGGCAAGGGACAAGGTGCGTGTGGGAGAATGTGCAAGATTCAAGGAACCATTATGCACTGCACTTCTGCTGGGAATTCGGTAGGTCCCAATTTATAAAGTTCTAACTGTTCTAATGCGTGTAAAAAAATGAAACATGGGTTTTAAAGGAGCAAGCCTAAAAATGTTGTGGGTCATACAATATCCTAGCGCAGCAGACTGATCAGAACTAAGGACATGGACTTGATGTTCTGCTCTTAGACTAGGAGGACCTATAATCAGAAGGTCAGCAGAGCACACACTATGGCATATAGATATTAGAGCACTGTGCATCACCTTCTAGCAATTCTTCTGCAGTTGACTGTAGAGCGGTAGTTTCCAAACTGTATTCTATGGAACTGTGGGGTTCCACAATAGGTCATCAGTTTCTGCAAAGAGACTTGGGGTAATGATGGAGTGGACCAGGAGCCGGTATACCGTCACTGCCAGACCAGGTCACTTGGCTCTGCCTTTGCCCACAGGATAGGGTAAGAGTTCTCTGGTAAAACAAGCAATATGAAAAGGTTCTATGACTTTAGGAAGGTTAAAAACCACTGTTGTAGTGCAACATAGGAGGCCTTTGAAAGGCATTAAAAATGGCCTAGGACAGACTGGAGCAGGGTTGATCTTCTGGGCCATGAAGAGTATTTGACAAACAGCCAAAAGGAAAATAACTTTAAAACTCTTTCAATTCCCATTCTATTAAGCTATTTTTTCTGTTGTATTATTATTCTATTGGAAAAGAGAAGCATGATTTCCAGTCCTATCCTTAAGCAAGATACATGTGGTGTTATGTCATCAGGTTATATTGCAGTAGAGACCTCTGGATAGATGCTAGTACTAGGCGCCTAGGTGCCTGTGGCAAAATGTCAGTTTTCTAGACTTTTCTTGAGAGCAGAATCCTCTGCAGAGCCCACTAGTCACCTGTTCCACCTTCTTTCCCAAAAACAGAAGAACACAACAGGTCTCCCCTCTCCAGTGATAGTGGTAATATGATAAAGGAGGCTGGTTTCCTTCTCCTAGCCAAGGTAGATGGATCTAGGAGGAGACAATAAGATTCATGGACATGCTTTTCACATATCTATACCCCCAATAAGTCTTCATACCGTAGTCTACAATGTTTTTGTATTACAACATTTTGTTTTTATGTCATATATAGAAGATATGT
Source organism: Caiman crocodilus (assembly GCA_030014935.1). Lineage (NCBI taxonomy): Eukaryota > Metazoa > Chordata > Crocodylia > Alligatoridae > Caiman > Caiman crocodilus. The sequence goes on from JAGPOW010003685.1 coordinate 32,970,375, forward strand.
ACATTATTAAAATGACATCTATCTAGCTCATTTGTTACAAAATACTACCACAACCCATGACTTTGCTACTCCTTAAGTTACACCTTCTTTCTAGTAGACTGGCATATTTCTGATCATTTATAATTGAACAATTCTATAAATAAATAATAGATAAAATATTAGCTTGTTAGAGATGCCTAGCTGAATGCTTCTCAGTTTACCAACCAATTGCTCTTCAGTTTACCAACCAATTGGTTTATACCTTGATAGTTTACATTTGCACATAAATGTTAACTTAGATTTTCTCAGATTGTTAAACATAAAAATAACTTTCTCCCAAATCAACATGCTATATTATTTTGCATGATTTTCACCATCTTTAGCTTAATTTTGACAAGAAAATTTGTCATGCAGTTGGTCTATTATCAAATCAGAGAAATTAAAAATGGAAAAGTCCTGTGAGTTCACCATTCCTCCACTTGTGTAGAGCAGTTCCCTATAGTCTATTTTATATCCTTGTGTCCAGTCTAGTTTTAAGTATTTCAAATATTAAGGCTTCATCAATTTGCTTGGAAGCCTAGATCTACAGTCTAAAATCTGATCCATGTAGCTGGGACCTATTGCTTTAAAACAGCTGAATTTTACAGTTTGAAAAGCAGCTACTGTGTACGCAGCATGACTTAAACTGAAAAATACAAGGAAATTCTGAATCCCTCATTCACCTTCCACCTTCTGACCCCGCCAACCGCCATATTAGTGTGCCCCCACCAAAATACCAGCTTGTGTTTACAGTTTCATTTCTCCTGATGGTGGATGGGCGCGTGCACACGAGCACTCGCTCTATGTGCACTCAATAGGATCACGATCTGGAGAGCTGAAAATGTAAACACAAGCTGGTGTGACTAGCGGTTTGTGGTTCTTTGTTTGAATACTTCAAAAATGGGCACACTGGCCAGAACTAAAAAGGCAAAAGCAGCGTTGCTATAAATGTGAAACGTTAATGGTTCTTGTCATTGTCACATGCACATGTCAGGTGAAGCAGAAGTAGCCCCACCCAATGGAGACCTGCCCCCCAACTGTCTACTTTTACTTAGTTGACTCCACTTTAATGCAATAATTTTGTTTTCAAGTATGGCTCATAAATACTTTGTTTACAGTTTCACATGTTCATATGTGCTTTTTCAGGCCCCCGTCCTGGAAGTATTTGAACACATGAGCAGCTCTACAAAATCTAACGGGGGTTCACTCATGTGACTAAAGTTACTTAAATATTTCAGTGTTTGCTAGATTAGGTAACTATGATAAATAACGTTATTTACAACATATATTTAACCTATTGTTTCATGGGTTCTTTTGGATTCTGTATTTACAGTGACTCTTTCCTACATGGAACACCTCTGATCAGCTCTTTACAATGGCACATGGATCTGCCCATGGGATACAATGATATAATTAGAAACTGAAATTGGAATATCTTTTGGATAATGTTTTTTCACTCTATTCTGTTCTATTTTTCTGGATGCCATTGGGAAAGGAAAATAATTTACATTGAAATGTGGCATAAAATATGTTGGGTTACATCCAATTATGCTGTCTTATTGCATTAAAAAACTAACTCTTTCCACAAGTAGATCTACTGCTTATACTCCAAATTAGCCCCAGTGTAAAGGTATGTATTATAGTTTTTCAGATCATTTCTTTTAACTGAAGTTACAAATTGGTTCTAACACCTATTGAAGCTACTGTCCCACTCATCATTACAAACTTATGTTAGACAATAGTTGCCTATGGAATCCAAATAAAAGTTGACAATAACAAAATGATTTTTCTCAAAGCAGTAAAGTAAAATATCCAGATAAGCTGCTGGTACTAACTCAATAACTTTACATTCAAGTCATAAGGATAGCACAGTTACTAAACCCAATCCAAAATGTCAAAAACATTTGTGCTATAACTCTTGAAATGCTCACCATACATGAAAAGAGGCAGTGGTTTACAGATACTTCCAGTTGCTTTTGATTAAAGAGTGTTCATCCTGCAAACAGCAGGAATATTTTTCTTAAAACATTTAATGTTTTAGACTCACACAAAAAAATCAAACAGTAGTAGCATTCTCTCTTTCTATTCAGAAACATTCCTTATGTATTTTAGACACGTTTGATCACTTTATAGAAACTGCACAACTGTAACTGCCATCATAAGGTAGAACATCTTGCTTCTTTTTAATACATTATTCTATATAAGAACCCTCACAAAGACAGCTTGTGAGCATTTCACAAATTATAATAATGGAACCACCTACATGTATATCAGTGCTGACAGATCTGGATCATCTTATTTTCACCTGCAGTAAGTTCAGACTCAGCTGAAAACTAAATTATACAATGAACAGCTTTGTTGTAGGAATATGCATGGCCTTATTTTCCACCAACATTTTCAGAATAAATGCATGCAGCTTCCACTGATATTTAATATCAATGGCAATCAATGCTGATAATGTTGGGATTGTAATGTATTTTTCATTCAGATGGATTACAAAGAGCAGATTTTTATATATTTTACTAATTATGTTATGGAACATACAGGGATTTGTCTACTAATAATGTGCAAGTGTTCAACAGCCACAATACACATAGCTAAATGCAAAAAAGTCAGTGATAATATTGCCATAGTTTTCTTTGTTGCACTCAGGGAAAGTATTTGAGTAGATAAAATATAATTAGTCAAAGAAGTATAAATACTGGGATTACAAAGTGTGCCATAGGATCTTTGAATATCATGTTAGTCAGAACCTCTGCCTTATGCTTCTTAAAACAATATTACTGGGACCTTGCTTCTACATAAAATGAAGAGGGTTTTGCCAGGAAAGCCACTCTGGAACTTCTGCTCATTTCCCCGCAAGTCCTCCCCAGTACTATCTTATTGTTTTATACACCATTAAAAGAGTACAGTTTATGATAGAATGGCATCAAGCATACATAATAACCTATAAACTTGCAAAGGGAAAACAATACCACTTACACTAGTCATTTTTTCCTGAAGCTTTATTTTAACCATAAATGCAAAGAGGAGAATAGTAATTGTATACTCCATTACTAGATTAACTAAATATGTATACAATATCGGTAGCAAAAAATGGTATTTTCCTATCTTTCTGACATCAGTCAATATGCAAACAAAATCAAAGCAGCATTTTCCAGTACGATTTTGCAATGCACCTGTACTATTCATAGCATTCTTGATAGAAAGAATGGCTTGTTACACTGGCAAAATTGCAAAGACCTACAAACATGAATGTTTCTCCAGGTCCAAATTCAAACCAAGAGCATTCAACTTTTACTCTCACCACTTCATTTAAAATAGAAGAGAATTGGCTGGTTTCACAGTCAAATCAAAGACATGGAAAAGGCAAAGAGGAATAAGTTATGTTAATAGTATAGCAAAATATAAACAACTAAAATGCAATCTGATTCCTTTCACACAAGTAATATAATTAATATCAATCTAATATATTTGAAATCGGTTTGAAAGTAGCAGTGGAAGTATCCAGGGTAAGTAAGACTCTTCACTGGAGAACAATGTGAAGAAATTTCAATAAATATTTATAAAATAAAGGTAAATGAACAGTTAGAATAATCAAAGAATGTAAATTAAGGTCTAATAGTGTCACATTTACTATTAGGTAAATAACTTAGGCACTTGTATTTCCAGATTATCAAAAGAATGTGTGCCTAACACCTGGAAGAGCGCTCTTTTATTTCAAAACCAAGTGTACATAATGTCAGATCTATGTTTATAGAGTCTTCAACCTTACTCCTAAAATGGGCCAGATTTGCGTGTATAACGTAGTACCTTTCCAGTCATCTCATGTAAAAGTATCGACATAGACTGGCTGCCATCCAAACTCTCTGCCAGATGTAGAATTCTGACAGCTTGAACTAGCGGTATCAAAATGTACAAATGTAGAAGACTTGATTTAATAGGTAATGTGGTGCAGTGAATGGGGCACTGGAATGGGAATCAAGGAGCCTGGATTCTATTCTCATTGTTCCAGTGACTTGCCAAGCATATTTGCTTCTTCCTTATACACCTAGTAGGTCAAAAAACTATACCAGCACTAGAATGACTGGAAACAGTTTGAATGATTTGGTGTTGATATTTCTTAAGTATCTGCTTTGTGTACTAGGCATCTTGAAAATTAATTCTTTTGTAAAGCATTAGTTTTCAGGCAATTAATTTTTTTCATAAAAAAGAAAATGCACAAAAAGAATGCAGGTAGTTTATCCAACATTTGAAAAATATTATTTCTTTATATATTGCTGTCTATCTGCAGGTTGTTATCCTAGATCTATTTCTTGAGGAGAAATTATGTTGATGGGTATAGCTGAGCAGAGAATTTGACCTTTAAAAAATATCTGAAAAGTTTTCCAATTTTTACAGAGACAGCCATAACATAAGCAATTTTTCCAAGTGGCTAATGAATTCAGATAGTGAACATTTGACCTGGATTTTTAAAAGTAATTAGCAACTCAAGTTACCTGAAAGATGGAGCTAAGATGAGCAGGTAGTTCTACATCAGCACATTTCTAATTAAAAATGATGTTATTTACAGCCAGGCACTGAGAGTCATAAGCATCTGAAGTGACAAAGAAATATGCAACAAAGGACTTGGTTCCGGGAAAAATATTTGAGAAAATTCTCAAGTCTCATATCTGCAAGGGACCAGCAAGAGACTTTATGCTGAAGGGAAACCAGCACGGGTTTGTCAAGGGCAGGTCCTGTCAGACCAACTTGATCGCCTTCTACGACCAGGTGACCAAATCCATGGATGCGGGTGTCCCTGTCGATGTAGTCTTTTTAGACTTCAGGAAGGTGTTTGGCACGGTCTCTCACCCCATCCTCATTAAAAAGATGGGAAGCTGTGGCATTGACCCATACACGGTTGAGTGGGTCAGAAACTGGCTGATGGGGTGCTCCCAGAGAGTGGTGGTAGACGGGTCATACTCGACCTGGAGAGATGTTAGTAGTGGGGTTCCCCAGGGCTCAGTCCTCGGGCCTGCGCTGTTCAACAT
>JAGPOW010003685.1:32975525-33068571 GCA_030014935.1 Caiman crocodilus
GTTGAACATTAGGAAACACTATTTCACAGTTAGGGTGGCTAGGATGTGGAACCAGCTTCCTAGGGAAGTTGTTCTTGCTCCTACCTTGGGCGTATTTAACAGTAGATTAGATAGGTACTTGGCTGGGGTCCTGTGATCCCAGCACTTGTTCCTGCCATTGGCAGAGGGTCAGGCTAGATGGCCTGCTCTAGGCCCCTTCTGACCCTAGATACTATGATACTATGATGATACTATGACTGAGGAACAGGGGATTATTTAGGTAGAGGATATTTGCAATTACTTAAAACAACAGGGAGAAAATCTTGAATGCAGAATATAATGGTTAGTTGTACAGGACTAATAATCTTGCTTATACACAATTTCAAGTAATTTGTAAATATAGACTCTACTTCTGTATTTGAGTCTTGCAGACAAGAATACTGCACAAGAAATTTCTTCCCATGAATGAATACATACCCTACCATACCCTACCATACCATACCAGAGGTGAGGAGAGCATCTTAGCTTTGGTGAATAAGTGATTGTAATAAGGATACTATAGAAGGGTCAGTGTTTTTAAAGGTATAAACATGAGGCCACTGAAACACAGGAAAGCCCTACTATAAATTTGCTGGCAAAAACAGTTTCTAGGAGACAAAAAGAGATTCTTTAATGAACCATCAAATTGCTCTGATTTTCCTCTTTGTTTTATGGATGACATATGAAAAAGTGGTGTTATATAGTATACTTCAGCAGTTTTAGGCCTTTAAAATACCCAGAGTCCCAAGAACTCCTTAAATAATACAGAATAGTTTATGTAAGTAAAATAGATTCTCTTATACAAAATGACAGTGGCATACTCAGCATACGGGGTATATAATATAACACTGATTAACATAAAGGTTGGGCTTATCAGAAATTGTTGAATCATTAAGAGAACAATCCAGTAGATTTTGAAGACGATCCTTGGAGAACTGTGAAACCTCCAGTTACAGGTGAATATTACAATGCAGACATGTAGGGCCTGATTCTCCACTTGCTGAGGCCTGATTTATTTTGTTTTAACTGGATGGAGTAGGAGGTGTATGGAACCACTTGAAGAGAGACAGAGAATTTGCAAAACATAATTTCCAAGGTGAAAACCCCCCCACCTTTTTGCCTAGATTGTAAAAGTATTGTTTACTACTTTATCTCATCCAGATTATGCACTATCAACATGATTCTTTAAAACCCTAATTAATATCAGATTTAAATTATCTTGTTTCAGTATTTTTATTCGATAGTAAGAATGCCTCATTATTTAATATCATCTGAGGGACCAATTAACCTCCTGATTTGTAAATGGAACTATAAAAACCCTTTAAAAGTAACGCTAGGATCTTTAATACTTTTCACTTACGTGGAAAGATTAAACAAAGGACCCATTTTTCTCCACTGGCAACTGTCATTATAATAAAATAATATATACTTTCATAATACATTTTGCACAAAAAAGAGTAAAGGTACATGGTGTGTGATTTGAAGTTCATATTATTACACCAAGAGGAATCTAATGACTAAATCCAATCTGCACTGTTTCAATCAAAAATATTTATACATATACATAGGCATAATTTTAGCATCTACCTTCCTTGCAAATGTATTCAAATATCTGGCTGTTTGATTACATGTAGTTGATTAAACATTTTGCACTCTGCATTTACAGAAAAAGACTGACTTTCCTGAAACTCAGTAAGTCCTGGGGCCATACTTTGGATCCTGAAATAGTGCATATAAATTAATATACTTAAAAAGAAATCTGGAAACATATCAATAAAAATTGGCTGAAATTAGAAATCTAGCCAGTGTTAAGAGGGTTTCTTTAGATCATTCATACTGTGGGACTTCAAACTGTCACCACATGGTCCTAAATATTTAGGTCTCCAAATACCAACTGTTACTATGTATAATTAAAATCAGTTTGCAAGCATTAATCAACTGAATCAAGCTAGCTAGTGAGATGGGATAAATTACTACTGTCTTTATTTATGGCAGATATCCAATATAATTAAAATAAGCATTTTACCTTACCTGATCAGTGTGTATTCAGTTGCAAGAATGTATTCTGCCTAGCCACCTGATCTTGATATTAATAAGCCAATAGTTTGTGTGGAGGTGATTTACTTCTGATAATTGCATTTTATCGAAATTATATATTTAGAAAATTAAGTGTTATAAGAAAAATGTTATGGGTGTGATTAAAAAACAGAAATGATGTAATTTGAATATTTAATGTAGTATGAACATATAATAAAATAATTATACAATTCAGGTGCATCTATACTAGATGCTTAATTTAGTATTAACATAGTTTACTGTGAAGTAAGCATGTGTGTCTACATGTGCATATGCTTACTTTGCAGTGAACCTCTCTAATCCCAAGTAAATTTGCTACCTGCAAAAGCAAGTAGCAAATTTACATTAAATAAGTAATAGCAACATAGCAGTCATGTAGATGTCTTAGTGGGCGCAAAATTTGCTCCTGGTCAGCTGTCCACCACAGGGTGGGAGATTGCTCCCTGTCCTCAGGAGCTGCATGTTGGTGGGGCAGGCTCCACCACTGGAGCCTGAGTGGGAACGATGTCCCTGTGCCCTACTAGCAGGAAGCACGAAGCCCCTTGCTCTGAGATCATGATCCCGGCTCATCTCCCTTATCTCCCAGTCCCTGCTCTGCCATTGTGATTGGAGAGCTGCCTGGTGCTCCTGAGCTGGCACTCAGAAGGAAGCCTGGAGCTCCCTCCAGCAGTGGCAGGGCCCCACTGCAGGGCTGTAGGGAACTGGGTGCTAATATTCTCCCTAATCACCCCACATGTTGGCACCTGCTCAAAAATACTTACTTTGGATTATAGTTTCATAGTTGGTAGGGTCAGAGGGACCTGAGCAGATCATCAAGTCCAACCCCTTGCCATGGCAGGAAAGAGTACTGGCGTCAAACGATCCCAACAAGATGTTTATCCAGCCTTCTCTTAAAGACTTCCAGGGTAGGAGCCAGCACCACTTCTCTTGGAAGTTGGTTCCAGATCCTAGCCACTCTGACAGTGAAGTAGTGCCTCCTGATATCTAGTCTGAATCTACCCTTTGCCAGCTTGTGGCTGTTATTGCTAGTCACTCCTGGTAGTACTCGAGGGAACAAGGACTCCCCCAATGCCTGCTGGTCCCCCCTGACTAGGTTGTAAATGGACATCCACAGATGCATCTCAGGCAGGTCCAAGGAGGTGATCCTCCCCCTGTATGCGACACTGGTCAGGCTACAGTTGGAGTACTGTGTCCAGTTCTGGGCACTGCACTTCAGGAGGGATGTGGACAACATGGAGAGGGTCCAGAGGAGGGCCACCCACATGATCAGGGGTCAGCAGGGCAGGCCCTAAGAGGAGAGGCTAAGGAATCTGAACCTGTTCAGCCTCCACAAGAGAAGGCTGAACAGGGTGCTTTTTACACCCTCGGCCAAGTCACTGATGAAGATGTTGAACCGTACGGGCCCAAGACCTGTGAAACCCCACTGCCCACTTCCCTCCAGGTTGAAAATGACCCATCCATCACCACTCTCTGGGTGCGGCCCTCCAGCCAACTAGTGACCCATTTGACTGTGTAGGTGTCGATGCCACAGTCTCCTAGTTTTTAAATGAGAATGGGGCAAGAGACAGTGTCAAAGGCCTTCCTAAAGTCCAGAAAGACTATGTCCACTGCTACCCCTGCGTCCAAGTAAATCTGGGCTGGAAAAAACGCATGTCTATGTGTGCTTGCTGATACAGAAATATATAAGCACAGTAAAAGCACCTTATAAGCTGGCATGCTCTATTAACCAGCATGCCGGCTTGTAAGGAAAAAGCAAAACCAGAAGTGCCCACCATGGCACTTCCAGTTTTGCTTAGCCCCATGGCCTGGGGCAAAGCAGCCTGCACTGCCAAGCCCCCATGGCCCAGGGCATGGCAGCTTGTGTGGGCCCCCCCTCCTTGTCCCTTGGGGCCTGCAACAGAGGCAGTGATCCGGGGGGGCGGGGGGGCGGCAACACCCACCCAGGGATGGGGGGTGTGTGGTGGCAAAGACGTCTGTTCAAGCCTCTCAGTTAAGTGGCATATTTTGTTATGTGGCACTCCCCATTCCCTGTGGGTGGCACTGAACTTCACTCCTAGTTTACAACTTACTTGCAAGCAGGCATGTCTTATTTAGAATCCTAGAATATCTGGCAAATTGGTACTGCATAGGATCTGATGCAATCCTAAGGGAAGTGCCTTAAACATATCTAAACCAACTGAAATTAGACCTGACTTATTCCTGAAACTAAAAATGCTGGAACTGAAAATATTTCTGGAATATATATGTGCTCCTCAAGTCTTCTTATAGGATACTGCATGAATTTGATGGCTTTATACAGATCTTTTGAACTTGTTTGGTTTGTTTATGGAGAGCAAAGTGTTAATCAAAAAAGCTAGTTCTAAATAAAATACACTGCATGTGTATTATTGGTGACACAAGTCTGAAGATTTGCATAAGAGATCCTAGGCCATTAAATGTCTCATCGGTTTCTTTAAGAGAATCTTTTATTTATTTGTTTGAGTAGGGACTATTTAGAACCTATATAACCTAATAGGTTAAAGAGTTGTTAGTAGGATAACAGCTCTTTAACCCAAAACCACATGGGATTTCCTGTTCCATTATTTCAAACACTGCTATACGGACATAGTAGTGTGGCTTTGCCTGTTGGTGTAATTTTCTTCCCACTATGTGATATGTATATATTTATACTGCACATAGTTTTCTTAAAGAAACATAAACATTAGGCAGTCACTAATCATTCTGTATATACTAGCTGTGTTATGTTGCAGTGCAGTCTGATATGTATTTTTATATTAATAAATATTAGTTCCTTTCTTTCTGAAGATATACCCCATCTGTAAATGCATTGAAGCCATACTAAGACCTCTTTTTTTGCTCCATCATCATCATCATTTGTCACAGGAGGACAGATCTCAAAAGACCAAAGGAAAAGGAGAAAGACAGAAGACTTTTTTACCTTGAGAGGCAAGGAGAATATCCATAATGTGTGCTGTCTAAAAGGGAAAAAAGTGTGACCTACTACAAAACAAGTAAGCTATAAATCTGTACTGATGAAGGCAGTTGTTTAATTGTGATCAGTTGCTACACTTGTATCTACAGCATATACAGCAGGAATTTTGCCCACTAGTGAATTCAGTAGCCTACCTATACCAGAAAGCCTCTCCAGCCATTTTTACAGAAAGGCTGGGACCTTGAAAGACACAATGGCCAGGGTTTTCATCTGGGACACAGTCAAGCCAAAATATGTGAAAGTAAGACTAGTTCCTTAGACCCTCACAGAAATGCCTGTGTCAGGGTTACTGGTTAATAGCAGACAGCCTGGGTCCAGATTTCTCCCCTAGATAAGGCCCGTGAGCAAATGCTGGACAAGCAAACCATTTCAGCTTAGCTGTGGTAACCACAGTTGTGGTTACCCTCCTGGGTTGGCTGCTATGAATGGTAGTTCTGTTACTTAGGGCAGCATTATAGGTTCAACTCTATATAGGTTAATATTGGTCCATCACTGGCTGTTTCTTCAAGTTTATTTCCAACCTCTGATTCATATCTTGTTCAGGTCTTTGGCACCTAACACTTAACTTGTGTCCCGACTGCTGTTTTTGGTTCTTGTCCTTGGCTCCTGCTCCTTATCCTGATCCCAGATTTCAGCCCTAATCACTGGGCTAGACTGTCCATGCACTGGTCCTTTACAGTTTTACCAGTCCCTGTCCATAGTGTCCCTGATAACAGGAAAGGAAAAGTTACCTATCAAAGTACCTAGCAGTATTAAGCAACCAAAACTGCCCAAGGAAAAAGAAAGGAAAATAACCCATAGTATCATTGAAAAACATTATAGTCTTCAATAAACCACAAGATAACTGAATTACAGAACCTGGTCATGGGAACAGATGCCTGGACATACCAAGGAAGGTCACTGATTACCTTAATATGTCTATAGCATGTCAACAGTATGCAGGGGCCAGAGAACATAGATCTAAATGTGCTTAACTAGAGAAACAGTTTCTAATGGGTATTCAATGGAGTCTAGTAGACAATAGGAGCTTGAAGATAGGTGACTTTAATCAGAAAGTTTTTGTAGATTAGGGTCTTCTTCCCCTTTCCTTCTTCTGTTGTATTTGAGTATTCAGTAGAGATGGAATTCTTTTGCCATGCTCTTCAGTAGATGCTACAGGGTTACTGCCCTATGCCCACCAGGCCACCCTGTGTGTGGTCACAGGTTGTAGTCAAGTCATGAGCCCAAGGTCCTAACACTTGAAAAAAGTCAGTAGTGACTCAACACTGACAAGTGCAAGCTGCTGCACTTCAGGAGGAAGAACCAACAGCAGATCTACAGGCTGGGGAACTCCCTTCTCGTCAGTGCAGAGGCAGAAAAGGATCTTGGAATCATTATTGATGCCAAAATGAACATGGGTCAACAGTGTGGGGATGCGGTCAGGAAGGCCATCTGTACCTTGTCATGCATCCACAGATGCATCTCAAGCAGGTCCAAGGAGGTGATCCTCCCCCTCTACATGGCACTGGTCAGGCTGCAGTTGGAGTACTGTGTCCAGTTCTGGGCACCGCACTTCAGGAGGGATGTGGGTGGCATTGAGAGGGTCCAGGAGGGCCACCCGCATGATCAGGGGTCAGCAGGGCAGGTCCTACAAAGAGAGGCTAAGGGACCTGAACCTGTTCAGCCTCCACAAGAGAAGGCTGAGGGGGGATCTAGTGGCCTGTTACAAACTAGTCAAAGGGGACCGACTAGAAATAATGCTCACAAGCTTGCAGAGGTTAGATTTAGACTAGATATCAGGAAGTGCTACTTCACTGTCAGGGAGACTAGAACCTGGAACCAACTATCAAGAGAAGTCGTGCTGGCTCCTATCCTGGGAGTCTTTAAGAGGCGGAGAGATGAACACCTTGTTGGGGTCGTTTGACTCCAGTGCTCTTTCCTGTCATGGCAGGGGGTCAGACTTGATGATCTGTCAGGGTCCCTTCTGACCCTACAAACTATGAAACTATAACAGACTCAGTACTGGTTGTTCTTCCTGCTGAAGGTGGAAAAGTAGGCTGCCAAACGGACTATGGGAAATCTTATTTGTTTTCAACTGGGGACAACCTTGACTGGGACTTCCCACTTCCAGAGAACTGCCTACTAGGCCAATCTGAGAAGTACATATGAGTCACATTGGTTTTCTTTGATGACTAACTGTGAACTTACTGCTGAGGTGGCACTGCACGCTCTTGAAGCAGTGATGGCATCCCATATCCAATTATGCCATGCAATTTCAACATCTTGTCTGACACAGTACAGAAGGAAGCAGAAAACTGGGCCAAAAATGATTTGGTAGCTCCAGAACCATGGTAGTTTCATATGGTGTCAGAAACTGCCAACAACAGAGCAAGGAAAGCTGCCCACATCAATTTGGAAGGGGATCTGGCAGAAAACTGGAGAAGACTCAAGTAGAGTTGGAGAGGGTCAAGTCTTCCATGTTACTACATATGGCCTGTCTAAAGGCATTGGAGATATACAGTCCAATCCACTGAAATCACAAGACCCTGCAAACTGCTAGATGAAGACATTCAAAACTTCCTAAGAATATTTTGATCTACACAAGAATGTCACGTGGGAAAGGCATATTTTTTACAAGAAGCCAGCTGCCAGATGAGCCCATTGACCATTGTTGCAGATCTTCGAAATAAAGCCAAGTAATGTGAATTGGAACAGTTAACAGATGGACGAATTACTTGTGATATAAGTGATAACCAAGTCAAAGCAAGGTGAGAAAAGGACTTGACATTGCAAAGAACAGTGGATATTTGCAAGGCTAGTGAAAACTGCTTCCCAAATGAAAGTGTTAGCAAGCAGTGAAAGAACTGAAGTGCATCTAATTAAAAATGCATACCAAAGCATAGAGACAGAATACGAGGGTAAACAAATGGCAGAGACCAGATTTGTTTTTGGTGAATCTAGAGGCAATCTCAACATGGTGAAAAGTCCAGCACAAGGGGCGCAATATCATGTGCACAGTAACAGGAACCATTTTGCAAATTATAAAGACATAGAAAAGCAGATTATATTCATGACCATCCAGCAGAAGGCCCGAACACTGATGATGATGATTTTTTTGAAAAGGGATGGTTTAACTGAACAAAAATAAAATCTGTATTCAGTGTACCAGAGGGAATCTCTTGTTCTAGCTAGTGACCACTCTGCAATTCTATTAAACAAAAAGCATGGAGGGAGAGTAGGATGACTTAATTCCAGTGTTCTCATACCTGCAATGCACTGTAGGCATCTGGTTTGGCATGCTGATGCCCTGCATTTATTTTATATTTATACACAGCTATGGTAGCAGTGTAGCTACCAGGCCTGGCATGCCTTTGTGTGCACTAATGATCCTGTAACCGTTCGTGGTATGTCAGAAAGGTAAAAGGATTCCCAGGCAGATATTAATGGAATTTTTAATTTTCTAGCAGGGAGTTAACTCATTCAGACTTTTATGCTTCATGACAACATTTCCATACTGCAATAGACAAAATAGCACATGGAAGGACTAACTTTTTGTTTAGGTCAAAGTGAAGATGGCATTCTAAAGGTCTAAATAGCTTTCAGACTCTTGAAAGCTCTCTCCCCCATTCTTTGCCAAGGTTGAGGGCTGTCTTGCATCAAAAAGGAATATAAGGCCTTGCACATTTAGTAAACTGCAATAAATAATTTAATTAAGGTTTGGCCCCACCCTAGATAAAAATTATGTCTGTTATTTCATACATAACAACATACATATAAGAATTTTTCCTTGTTGCCAATTTTGTACAAGGACTACTCAGTTCTATAATAGACTTTCTCTGCATAAAGCTTCTGGACAGTAATTGTTGTTTTTAGTAGCACCTCAAATAGAATGTGGGGGAATAGGGAATACTCAGAGTGACTAAACTGGAAGTAGGATGGAGTTGGTGCATGGCTATGTATGGGAATTGGTATCCTTGAACTCCAGGAAATGATGACTAGCTTTCTTGCTTGTCCCATCTTTGTTTGGGTCACATCATGCCCTTTTGGTTTAGAGAACTGGTTATTACGAGAACACCTGAAAGAACTGGGGATGGTGTGACAGGGGAATACAAGAAATTACAAGCAATTAAAGAGGTCCTTTCCCAAACATACTTTTTAAAATCTCTAAGCAGGCAACTGTCAATCCTCTGGATCATGGTGGACAAATAAGAGGTCTAGTTAGATGCCTGATTAGTCTGTTTGTAACTGACAAGCCCAATTTGAGATAGACACAGTTTGTTACAAGTTTCACAGATCCATTATGTTGTCTGAGTTGGAGTCTAAGTTTACAGCACCCTACTTTCTTCTTTCTTGCTTTGCTTTCATCTTCCGTATCAAAGCTGCTTCATGTTAAGATGCACCCAGTGCCAGATGTTCCTTCTAGCTCAGATGAGATTTTATGAGTTTCTCCCAGCTTTCTATATTGATGTTGAATTACTTTATGTAATTTTTGCACACATTTTGGTACTGCCATAGAGGGTGACCCTACTTTCTAGAGTCATCTTGAATCTCGTTATACAACATTTTCTTGGGAATATGATCTCTTTCCATTCTCTTGACATGACCAATCCATCACAACCTCTTCTTGATAGCAGTTTCTAAATGTGTCAGTCCTGCATACTCTAGTACCTCCACGTTTGGTATTTTGTCTTCCTACTTTATTTTCACGTCTCATTCAGACAACTCATGTGAAAGCTGTTCAGTCTTGATGTGCCTAGCATATGTAGTCCACATTTCAGAACCATGAATATACTACAAGAGTTAACAGTCAGCCTCTAATTTATGTGTGTGTGCGCGTGTGTGTATACAAAAAAGAAGGAACATCCCTTTTTTAGTGTTTTTACTTAGCATTGCAATGCTAGGCTGAATAATAAATGTATGGAGATGAAAAACGTCAATAGACTACTGTTGGTTAGATCACACCAGTAAGGGATTTGGTAGCACTCAAGAGAGTGCCCTTCATATTAGATGACAATTTGGAAGTATCTAACAACATATGGTCTCTTTTCTTTGACATATATGATTAAGAATATATCTTTTTTATATCAAAATATAAAATACCATCTGTTATAAGTACCAACTATGGTACTGGCTGTATATATCCAATTAATTCACTGTACTTTCTAATGTAAATATTTCTCCTATTTTCTCTTTTTTCTTCTTCTGTATCTATATTTATTTATAAAAATCTCAATAAATGTATATCTCAAAAAAGTCAATACTATGACTTGAAATGTAATTAAGAATAACAATGAAAGTCTGCTTTCACTTTGTATTTTAAAGATGAAGGGCCAAATCTTAAAATGATGCAAACTGATACAGCGCCATAGAAGTCAATTGATCTAAATGGATTTATATCCATGAAGGATCTAGCTTTTTATGGTGATTAATCTGAATAGAGTGTTGGAACTATCAGGGATTAATCTCAGGTGCATTATAAAATAAAAATCTGCATAATTTTTTTCCTGAATTAAAAGTCCATCCTTCTCTTGTAATCCTAGAGGCAAGAACTAATCTTTGATCATTTATTTAAACCTGCTTTTGACCACATTGAAAATTCTAAGTTCCTCAGCATTTTCACAGAAAAAGTACAGAAGCTAACTTTTGCTAGGTTAAATGAGATTTTCAATAATCCCATTGAAACAAAGTACAAATTCTATTATTGTCTGAATCAATTTTTAAGACATACCTCTGATTTTATCTCATTATGTTATGAAGCCAGCTAAAATGTGTTAAAATTTCAGGGAAGTTCTGTAAAAATCTGCAGTTTGGAGACAGTACTTTTAAATGGAGATATCTACAGAAATAAAATACTCATTTCAGGCTCCAATTTATCTGTCACATACACCTGATCTACCTACTTACTAGTGCAAATTGGCATCAGCAGTACTAAACATTGATAAGAAAGGTCATAAACATCCATATAACATGCTTAATAGCCTCATAATACTTCTAAATTTGACTGAGTTCTTCTTTTGGGTGGGACTGCTATATTTTAAGGGAACTAAGAAACTGAGGGTAAGGATATTAGTAATTTATATAGTAGGTATCTGTCTGTCTCACAAGACAATAGAATTATGCTGAGTGAGACATCAGCTCATGGAACATAATCCTCACTTGAAAATAAAGTGAAGCTGGAGTAACTTCTCCAGGGTGCAAAAGCCTGGGCAGGGTTGGTTATATGGCAACATTGAGCTGCCCACACATTAGTGACCCCCTCTCAACCTTGTTGATTTAATCCAAAGGAAAGGCAGATGCCAGTACGTTTGGATCCAAATGGGTGATTTGCTTTGCTTTGGCAGGTCCTGCAGCCAAGTTGGTTCCAAACATATGACTTAAGAAAACAGATAGATAGAAACAATTCAAATTCAAACTACATACAAAATAATTTCAGCTTTACACAAAATCTGTATCAACCTTTCTAGAGTTGTCTGATGCAATTTTTTGCCCTTTTCCTTTCAAAACTCTGTGCCTCTTCAATTTGATTAGGCTTTGAGTCCTACAAAAACTCATCTCTCTGAACTAGTTAGTCTACAATTTGTCAAGCTACTCTGCTCTCTGCCTATTACCTTAATTTATTTATCTGTTCATTTATATCATGCTTATCACTGTACTAAGTCCCTAGTATGAAAGCTATGGCGTCATCAGGGAAGTCTCAAAAGTACAAGGTTACAGCTGAAACAATTACAGAAGAATCCTAACGTATCTTCCTGAGACTGCTGAAGTTCTCCTCCACTTCCGTGTAGTTCTCCACCCTGGGAGGTGTTGAGCCTTCTCCAGTTCCATAGGTTCAAACTTTTAAAAAATCCTAGGACCCCACATATTAGAATACCATTTTTCAAATGCACTATTGAAATCTTAAATACAGTTCTATCAACATGTGAGAACTGCCATCTTGAAGTCATCCATCAAGTCCAGTATCCAGTTTCTTGACACCAGTGGACATGGCCACACATTTTAAAGAAAATTCATTCTTTTCCCTTCCAAAAGGTACTGCTAATTATGGTAAATCTGGAGGTAAACACCCAGATTGCTTTCTGATCCAACAAAGGCCTCGACAATTGCCTCCGACAGTGATCTCCATGATTTAATCAATACACCATGTAGGGAAAAAGTGCTTTTATCAACCTGTAATTTCTATCTTTAAATTTAACAAACATTCCCATCTTACCGTCTTCTTCCGAAGACCACCTGTTATTTTTTCTCCTTTTCATTCCCCTCTCCTTTGCAAGGCAAACAAGCCTTTTATCTTTCTTTACAAGCATATATCCCTCCTGGATGTCTAACTTTCTAAATAGTTGAGAAAATGTTTTTTTTGCAAGCTTTCAGGCACAAACACCCTTCTTTGTGCCTCAAAGCTAGCAAAGAACAATTTTTTCCAGCTATTTAGTTGGTGTAATAAAACATATCACATCTACCCAAAGAACCATGTCTGCCCATGTTCTTAGACCAACATGGCTACAACCCAAGATATGGTAACTATGGGTGCTCTTCCCTATCCCTCCCCCCCCGTCACATTCTCCTGCAGGTGGGATGTGGGCCAGCAATGCACGTGAAGCTACCCCCTCGCAAGGCACTCGGGCCCGACATCGTACCACACTTCTACCTCGTGACACCAAACTTGTTTATTTGACCTCAGCACAGCCGCTCCCTACACGTCCGCCCTCAAAGGAGCAGGACTGCACGGGGACGAAGACGGGCGGGAGCAGCAGCCAATCTCCGCCTTTTCCCGCGTGCCGGGCGTTCCACTGCCTCGCCAGCAGGTGGGGGCGGGACCGTGTTGCCATGGCTCTGGGCCCGCCACGCTAGTGGCTAGGGGAAGGGAAGTGGCGCGGTGCCCTTTGACTCCGGATGTGTTTGGGGGAGGCCAGGGCGGCCTTGGTTTGAATGAAATCCGGCTGATTCATCGCGGCCCGGAACACGGTGCAGCAGGAGCGGTCCAGTCTGTAGGTAAGGCTGGCGGCAGCCTGCTGGGGGCGGCCGCTTCTGGCCAGGCCTAGGCTCTTGGCGGGCGCGGCCTAGCTGCTGCGGCCTGTCCCGGCGCTGGGGGCCTGCGGGGTGGCGCAGCTTCGCTCCCCTTCCGTTGCCTTCCCTCTCCTCGCGGCCGGGGGTAGCTGGGGCTCGGCTGCGCGGCGAACGGCCGCCGGGGACGGGCCGGCGCTTGGGTCCCGCAGACAGTTGTCGAGGCTGCGGACACCCAGGTCCCCGCTCCTCGCTTCTGTCAGGCTGCCACGAGGAGTGGGTTGTAAACTGACGCCTTTGACACGGTTCAGAAGTGATCGTTTAGTGCCCGAGACAGTAAATGTTACCGGTGCCAGTAGCACAGGGGACGAGAGAAACGGGGGGTAGGGGGGGACCTGACGGGACTTGGCGTATGGAAGAGAAGGAGTCCGTAATCTGAGGCGAAAAGGGAGCATACATACAGAAACGAAGGTGTAGCAGATGTTAGTCCACAGATCTCTTCGCTCTTTGGAGATTCGGTTACTTGCATTATTGCCAACTCTCATGATTTTTGGCGTTGTTCTTAATGTCTGTGCTTCAGAAATGTGAAAAACATATCTTTTTTCTTCTCTCTCAAAAATGAGAAAAAGCTAAGTTTTTCACATTCCCAAAGCATAGACGTTAAGAGCAACGCCAAAAATCATCAGAGTTGGCAACACCGTAATTTAGTCGTATGTGGCTGTTTGGAAAACTTGTCACATAGCCATGCGGGCGTGTATCTTGTTGGTTCTTCGTTCAAGTTCTGTTTATATAAAATATAGCACAGTAGATAGAAATATCAAAATTAGATGCTTTTTCAGCCTGAGATTTTGAAATCTATTTGGAAAGTATGTATTTTTAGTAAGTGCTGGCTGTCTCCCCACATTTAACCATCTTTTGGGAAGCAGTGTCTTTCTCTGGGTTGCAAGATGCTGCAAGTCAGAGCTGTGGATAACTCTTGTAGTCTAAACATTTTGATGGCCCTTAGAAACACTACTGTTACTACTAAGAAGTTTCTGAGTCTATAATGGGCAAAGATGTGGAAGATCAGCCCTTATTGGATTTCCAAAGCACTCTAGAAATTGATCTTGCAGATTTGCTTAATAGTTAGAATTTATCTCAAGTGCTTGGTTACACATGGAAGCTCTAATGGGTTCATCTTTATTTGCAATTTTATGGGGTATTAATAATAGATCCTTCATCTGCTGTGGTAGTAATCCTTCGTCTAACATGGTGACACCCATTATGATGATGGTTAGAAAAATAAGGATATTTGCAATGAGTTTTAAAATGAATTAACTAGGAGAATACAAAAACATTTTCGTAGTCTTTATAAACTACCTCTATCAGTCTTCCTTAACAATTGAAGTGGTATGAAATTTAAACTAACAATTGTTTCTTCTTGGGCTGTTCATGAGAAGTTTGATTTCTTTGCTGCTACATAAGGAATCTGTCCCAGTCCAGTTACTACTTTTGTTTCCGTATTGGGTTTTCTGAGCAGTGAGAGCCTTCAGTGATTCTGGATGCATCTAGTTCTTTTCTTAGTGAAATGATGGATTATTGTGATGTGTATAGCTTCACAGTGCATGTCTGTAGTAGTAACTTACTGTGCCGGTCAGCGCTGTGCTGAAATGTACTGTGCTGCTCTCACTGTGCTACTTCTAGAACTGGAAGGTCAGGCTGTCTACTTTGAGAACTAATTAGTCCACTGTCAGTGCTGTGTGAAGGCATCTACACTGCTTGCTTTTTGGTGAGTAATGTGAACAGAGCAGCACAGTGTGTTTTAAACATGAAATGCCTGTTACCCTGCTTAGACAGACAGGTTTCTTAGAATGATGTTATGAAGTTGCAGCAGAAACCACTTAAACTTCTTTCTATTGGTGGAAATTTTTCCAGTATTAGAAATGTTTCTGGGAGGGGGAGTAGTGCAGGCAGGCATTCAGTTGGCATCTACCCCTTTTCTCCATCTCCTACCACTTGTCTTCCTCCTGCATTCCCAGGTAGTTCCCAGGGATTGCAACAATCGGCAAAACCCCCTGCCTGCTCCACAGGTCAGGGACCTGGGTCTTAGGAGCAGATGGGGAATGTGAAGCAGCATCTACGTAACTTCTAGTAGTCGAGAGCCAAGTAGAATAGCACCCCAACAAACTTCCCTGCCTGCTCTTCAGTCTGGTAATCCTGGTCTGAGGAGCAGGCATTGAGCAAGATGTGGCTGCTCCATCCCTCCCCTCCATGTCTACAGCAGGGGTGGTGGCAGTTATCTCCCAGGCTTTCTCTAAATAAAGTTTTTCCCTGGTCTTTGAAAGGCATGGTAACCTTTCCTTGCCACTAGACTCCCTGTGCTCAACTCCTGGTCTCCAGGGAGAGGTAGGTGGTGGGTTAGTGTACAGGCACATGTTCTCCTGGGAGTGACTTGACTGGGTTGGGGATGGGTTATTAGTCCCTTGGAACCACCATTTTTGTTCTGGAAAAACTTGTGTGAAAGACCTGTATGCTCATGGTTTCTACAGGGATAGCTGCTGTTCTCCCAGTGGAAACCTAACACCTACCTGTACATGGCCTCAGTGAAGCCAGTAAGGAGACTTGGAGCAGTGCCCTGGTTTTGTGAATCACAACCCCTTTACTCCAGTCAAACTACTAAACAAAAACCAACAAGAACAGTTTGTTTTCCAGCTAGGGATTTTCTCCTCCTAATAGAAGTTTTTCTTGAACTAGTGTGTCAGAATGAATTATCAACCAGCCTTGAACAAAGGACCTCCATTGTAAGATTTTATTATGGGTTGTTGGGTTTTTTTGGTTTTGATTTTAGATTTTTTAATATGGGGATTATAGTTCTACACGCAGCCTTGATAGTTACTGGGTAAAGGCTGTCTGATGATCAGAGCCTCAAAACACTGAAAAAGTCTGACTTGACAAGTTCTCACCAAGACTTTGGTTCTCAGCCTTTTCAGACTTAAATCACCCTTGGTAGACTCAAGACACTCCTTCAGTAGACTTGAGGCACCCCTTGGAAAATGTCCAGTCTTAGCTTTCACTTAATTTTTTTACTACAGAAAGATAATTGAGTAATTCTTCTGTTGCAAAGACCACAACAAGTCATTGTTTTTTAACTCAGTAGATTATATTTGAAGTCTCTGGGTTTATCTTGCAAAATCATGTTTGCGCACCCAAGGCTGCTAAATGGCATTCCACAGCATGCTTGGAAGGATCCATGGCACACCAGGATCTACAGCACTCTGATTGAGAATCACTGATTTAAAATTTCTATAGGAACTCAGTAAAAATACGGACAGCTACTGTGTCTTTATCATCTTAGGCAAAGATTATAGGTCTGTATCCATGCTGAATAGAAAAACATTTCAGTATTTTGTCTTCAAAGCAGTTAAATGTAACAGACTGATAAAAACTGTTAGGTATGCCAGTAGAAAACCCAAAATTGCCGTGATAGTTTCTTTTTGCTAGTCACATTTATCTGTTGATACGTTAAGTGGTTTGGGTTTTTTTGGTTTTTTTTTTTTTAATCCTATTGGAGAGTAATCAGTTTGGATATCTAAGGATTGTGGGTTTTTTTATTTTAGATCAGTTGCAAACAGTTTTTTATGCATGTTAGCTGTACAGATTTTTTTTTTTAACAGGGAGGCAAAGATTTTAACTTTGCCCAGCAGGGAGGCAAAGAGTTTTTAGGGTGACATCTTTTATTGGATCAACTGCATAGTTGGGATAGAGTTAGATAAGCTTGTGAATCCAAAACACTTCTTTTTTTTTTCCCCCTGCGTGGAGGTGAGCAATGGGAAAACATAACTGAAGAAATAGAAATTGTTTTGCTAAGGGTGGTGTGGGGGGAAATGAGGAACAATAAGATGATCTAGTCAGAGGCACATCCAAACAAGGTAATTACCTGGGATCCTGATTTTCTTTGTTTAAAAAATCCCAGATTCTCTGATATTTTTTTTTCTTCCCCCCTGCCCCAGCCATGTTTTTTGTGATTGAAATGGAATGCTACCATACTTGCACATCAGTTGAACACGATGCTTTATTGATATAATTATAATTTTAAAGCAGTTTGGAAGCCTACCAGTGTCTCAATTGCTATAATAAAATAAATTATAAAGACTTACATGTTTTGGTGTTTGTTTGTTCCCCCCCCATGGAAAATCAGAGCTCCCCCTGCCCTCTGCTAACCTAGACGTGGGTCCAGCTGTAGCTGCCTCTCCCCTGCTGCTTTGAGGCACTGAGCAGCTTCGATATCCTGGTACCCTGTCCCTGCCAGTGCCCCCTCACTTCCAAGCCACAGTGCTGCCCTGTCCCCCTGCTTTGCTTGTACTTCTCACTTCCACAGGCCCCTGGCCCTGCCAGTACCCTTCACTCCTGACCCACAGCCCTTTGACCCCAGGCTTCTGCCCCCAGTGTGTGATGAAAGGGGTGGGTGTGTAGGGCAGGGTGTGTGTGGGCACAGGTGACACAGAAGGAGAGGAGGAGTCAATGCATAGGGGTGCTACAGAGCTGCAGTCGGGTTGAACCATCTCTGAACAGGAGTTACTTCTAAGGCCCAGCAGGCAGGGAATGCTGCACAGCCATGGCCACCAGGGTAAAGGGGAGGTGCAGAGTTGTGCACCCTACTGCTGCCAGGTAGGCAGGGGGTGCCTCATTATGGCAGCCATACCGTGGTGCTCCCTCCTGCACTGGATCTTGGCTGCAGAGGTGGATGCTGCCCATGGTGGATAAAAATCAATGATTTAAAAACAAAACAAAAAAATCAGATTAAAAATTAAAATTAGATTTTTTAAATCATATTATTTGATTGTTTTTAAAGATTAAAAAAATAAAACTATATAAAGATAGTTGTAAGATACGTTAAAGCTCAAAGCTATCATCATGAAATAGGGATTTATATCTATCCAGTCTTATGGGGTTCCCAGGGGTTCCTCTATAGATTAGTAAAGATTAAAGTAAACCATTCTACCCAATGGGACTCAGTGCTTAGTCCAGAAGATCCCATTAAGCATTTCTGTGATGCTTTTCTATCTAGATACAGCTAGCTATACATCAGAATGAAGTGTGTGTGTGTGTACCCACATGCACACAATTATTTCGATATTTATATCTATATATATATTCGTATATGGAGATGAGAGACAACAGACTTGATTATTTGCCCAGCAGCCCCATTGTCTCTGCAAGTTTTGTGTACAGAATCAAGCCCTTATCACTCTCTCAAAGTGCGAAGTTTCAAGAAGTTAAATGAACAGAAGTTTGTTGGGGGTAAAGTCGATGGGAGCAAGGAGGAAGAGTCTGGAGATAAATGCAAGGAGAGAGGGGCAGTAGAAGCGAAAGAGAAACATTTGGAGCAGAAGATTCCAGAAGTCTTGAGGGATAAGTTTCGGAGTATAGCCTCTCCACTGATTTTTGAGAGCTAGTTAGGGAGTGGTATGGTAGAATGGAAAACCTATCATGGCCACAGGCATTGGTGACACATAGAGGATGCACACAGGTGTATGTGCATCCCCTGCAATTGGCTGTCGCTGATGCTGCTGGTGGTGCCTGTGGGCAGTTGCCTCTTGCTACCCCCTGCCCCATGCCGAAATTGTCGGCTACATCTGAGGGTGGTTGTTGACCACTGGTTGGTGCTCCTGCCCCCAACGCTGCGGCTGCCTGTGGGAGCTCCACGCTTGTTGCCGCTGCCACTTGTGGGTGGTCGCCATGCCCCCCCCAGCCTCTGGGGGCATGTGTTGTTCATGGCCACAGGCTTGCCAGGCCAGAAGAGGCCCTGTTTGGGAATATTTTAATGAAGTTCTTGTACCTTTGAGTGAGAGGGGCATGCGTGCAAAATGCAAAGAGTGCAACAAAGAAGTGCAAGGCAGGCCTGGTTGCCTGAATAAAACAACATTATAAGAAGTGCTTCTCAGGAGGAAGCTGCTTTGAAGATAGTGAACAGGATAATAATTAAATAGAGGCTTCTTGACCAGTGATTTAAATTATGATTTAAATGGGTTTGATTTAAATCAAACCCACCCTGCTCTTGCCCTGAGCTGCAGCATGGCTGCAGCCCTGCTCCCCACTGGGTGCAGAAATCTTGGAGGAGGAGAGATGTGCCCACTTCCTCCACACATGACCTGTGCCCCCTCACTGCATCACCTGTTTCCCCCTTCCCTCTGCCCAAGGGTTGTCTGTGCCCTCTCCACCTGCTCCCTTTACCCCCCTGCCTAGCTGCCATGTATGTGTGCATGTATATATGCATCTGGCACCCCTTGCTTCCTATGTCCTACTCCCCCCCATCTCCAAGCAGCCCCTTGCAGGCTGGAATTCTGCCAGCCTGCAAGAGGAAACTCACAGCTTCCTGCATTTTTCTCTTTTACATGGGAAGATCATTTGTCATGGAAAAACACAGGAAAATCTGGATCCCTGGTAATTACTAAAGCAAAGAAATTGCTAGCTAATCTGCTAATTGTGTCCACACCAACCTCTACCCCCAGATGTCACTAACTAATAAACATCTGCACAAATACATTGTAATGTCTAATGCAGTGGTTCTCGACCGGGTTGATGGGGGTGGGGTGGGGGGTTGTGAATCTTTTAGATGAGTGCGTTAGGGGTTGGATTGGGAAGAGTTACAGCAAGAGTGAGAAGTCCTGCCTGCTTTAGTCTTACCTGGCAGTGGATGCCACACAGGCAGTTCCACCTGCACGTCTGTGGCAGCACAACAATGCTTCTCAACTGGGCTGCTGCAAAACTAAAAATTATGGAGGGGTGCCCTGAATTTAAAATGGTTGAGAAGTATTGGTTTAACCTAGGGGCAGGTGAAGTTGGACTCCATTTCCCAGCAGCTTCTCAAGTGTCACTGGGCTGATTTCCATGGATTTCCACCAGCAGCACCACCATGACGGCACAGGGCCCAGGTTTCCATAGAGACTGGTCCCAGCAGCATTGATAGGAGGCAGCAGCTCCCCACCCAGCCGTACACTTTGCCAGCGTGGGTCAGGGTCTCTGACCCCCTGCTGTCACAATGGTGCCCCTGCTGGGGTCTCCATGGAAACCAGTCGCAGCAACAGGGGTGGGGGGTTCTGGAAAATGGAGTCTGGCTGCCAGCCATATTCACTATTTTGCACACCCCTTGTCTAAACTTTGAATATTTCAATGCATTTGTAACCATGCTTCTTCCTGCATGAAACCTGTTCTTGCAGTCACGATCAAATGGAGATCTTCCCGAGGCAAGATAAATAATAAAATAATAGCAGAATAAAAGCATTTAGCCAATATCTAGTGCAAAAAAGGGAGGTCAGAATTAAGATCTTTCATTTACAGTGGAGCTGAAGGCAGCATTGGAAATAAGTTCTTGGCCCATGCTACATGCTTTGCCAAGTCTGCTTCCCTGCAGCAGGAGCTGACTGGGGACTAGGAAGAACGGAATAGGAAGTAGGCATCAGAACATAAGCACATGTCACATTCTGTAGAATAACCCAATTAAAAAATGACTTTATTAAATGGAAATCCTAATTTAAATATTTAATTGCATTTTTCTTTTATAAATCAAACCTAGTATGTTTAAATTTGGGTTGTTTATATTATGGCCTAGGCTTACTGTAATCCATTAAAATCACTTAAATAAAATAATATGCTACATCAAGGAGCTATCTTTAGAAGCTGGGGAATTTAGTAGTGCTTTCTAAGAGATATAGAGATGGGGGGGAAACCTAATTTTTTCAGATAAATTAAATGTCACAATATGATGTTACTGTTTTAAAAGTGTCTATTTTCATTTTAAATGTGAAGCAGATGCTGACATGTTTTCCAAATGTTGAATACTTTTGATTGCTGTTGTGTGGAAAAGCTTTTTTTCATGATTAATTCTGGTTTCTATTAGAGGTGCACCAGTACATCGGTTCATGTCGTATCGGCACCAATAAAAGGAAAATTGATGTTATTGGCAATCAGCTTTTTGGCAGATATGGCTGATTAATGTTGCTGATAAATGCCATGTGCATGCGTGCAGCCACAGCATGCATGCAGTCAGCCTGGCAGCTTGGAGAGTAGTGTCCGGCTGATAAGTCTGTTGGAGGGAAGGACCGTGGAGGGTTTGATAGATCAAAGCCCCTGTGGTGTGGGAGAGAAGGAGTGGGGCTGGGGTAGGGGCAGACGCTGTCCAGCCAGGGCAGGGTGAGATGCAGGACGGAGCCATGAGAGGTTCATCCCGGAGTGGGGGGTTGCAGGGAGGTGGGGGCGGATCCTGCCACTACACGCAGCATAGGGGGATCCATTAGGGGCATATGCCCCCTGGATCTATGCGCAGGGCAAGGGTGGGGTGCTGCTGTAGGATGGGGCTGGGGGTGGCACCAGGTTGTCCCCAGTGGGGGTGCTCTGTGTGTGTGTGTGGGGGGGGGGAGCTGTGGCAAATTTTGGGGTGGCTGTAGCCCCCCTGGCATTGCTGCTGCCACCCACCCCAAGTGCAGGCTCAACTCCACTCCCTCGCAGGGAAGAGCCTAGTGCTGCCTCCAGCCTCATTCCATAGTGGCAGCCTGCCCTTGCCCTGCATATGGATCCAGAGGGTACATGCCCCTTGTGTCTTCTCCCTTGGGTGCGTGTAGCAGCAGGATCGGCCTCTACCTCCCCGTGCCCCTGGACGAGCCTCTTGTGGCTTTGTCCCGTGCCTTGCCTCTGCCCCACTCCCTCCCTCACTGGGAAGACCTTGATCTGCGCCCCCCTCCCCCCCACTCCCACCATGCCCCTTCCCTCCCCATGCTCCTTCTCCTCCAACAGACTTACCAGCCAGATGCTGCATTCCAAGCTGCCAGGCTACAAATCAGCAATTGGATCACTATCAGATGACATGGCTTGTTAATAATCAGCCATCGGTATCAGCCCAAAAAGTCTTTATCAGTGAGCCAAATAGTCTTTATCTATGTATGGCTACCAGGTGGAGAACAAAATATCTTCTACACTGGACTTGGTCAATTCAGAATTGAAAAACCAACTGGGAACTGTGGGGAAGAAATGGAAAAGCTTCCCCCATCATGTTTCTTAACTATGAATAAGAAGGGGGCTGGAAGGGAGAGAGAGCAATTGAGATGTAGTAATTTTAAAGCCTCAGTCTTGAGGTTTCAAAGGTAATTAGGTACACATAAAGATGGAGATAACTACAATAGATATCTATAGCTGCCTGTGTAAGTTTCTTTGAAAACCTGCCCAAGATGTCAAATAACAGCTTGTTTCTGATTTAAAGAATTAACACTTCCTTTGTTTAAATAAATCACTTTTGGTCTTGCATAAGAATTTCTTCCAAAATATGATTAATATTAAAAAGTGCTTGTGATTACTTTTTAATTGAATTTGCATTTCCTGTTAAATGTAGTATAACAGGTAGAAATAGTTTAGAGTAGAAATAATGTCATAATTAAATATTGTTTGCCGTTTTAACAAAATAAAAATAGAATGATTGAGAATCTAGAGAGATGTACATTGAGTTTAAATAAATTACTTAATGTATGTGTGTAGCTATAGTGTATCTTTTGGTACCAAATACCGAGTTTAGTTTAAAAACTATTTTGTTGCAGTTCAACATGGTTTTTTACGGTTCTACCAAATAAATTTTGGGAGGGGGGAAGTAACTCAAGTATAAATACAAATCAATCTTCATTCAGATAATCAATCTTAATATTTTCTGCTTGCCTAATTTAAATCACGATTAAAATCTGTACCTTATATCAATGATTCCCAAAAGGTATGCCATGAATGATGGAAGTATGTTGTGAAAAATGGGCTAGATCAGGCCCTGGCCAGGCTGGCTCTGTGTGGTAGAACTGAGCCTATGGGTTGAAGTGTGCCACCAGTTATAATCTGGAAAAAAAAACCATGTGCCCAAGATTTCAGAGTTTTGGGAATATTTATTCATGTCACTTTTAGACGGATCTAAGCTGAATTTTCTTTTGATGAAAATAAAACTTGGTTTTACCAAATTCTCATTAAAACTTCCTTTGCACAATATATGCTTGTGTGGTATTCAAATTTTGTGATATCACTGCTATTCCAATAGTTAGCCAAAAAAAGTGAAACTGTTGAGATTTTAAATTTGAAAACTGGATGACTCTTTGTTGTAGATTTCCTGTAAGTAGGTTGCAGGTTATTTAATTAAAAGTGTCCTAAAAAAATCTGTAGGTACTTCTTGAGTTTCAACCAGATTTAAATTCCTTTAGTAAATATATTTAGTTTATTCTGCTCTTACTGCTAAAACATCACTGCTATACTAATCACTGCCGATTCTGCTCTTAAATTTCAAATTTAAGATAATTATGGGCAAACACTTTTTTCCTATTATAGAAGTTGTTTTTCCTTTCCCATTTCTGGAACAGGGTGGTTACTCAAACATGAAGCTTGATTTTTACTTACCTATATTGCCACTGTAGCTGCTTACAGATGTTAAAAAAACAAAAACCCTGGTACTTTATTTCACTTGGCGTATTCCCATGCTGAGTCCAGCACATGCCTCTTCCCAGGCTGCCTCTTTCCATGCAGGCAGGGATTGCTGGGAAATGGAGTGCTGCTGACCAGAACTGGCCCGCAGGCGAGCCTTCGCTTGTCCTTGCCTTAGTTGGACCCAGCTCGCACAACGTCTGTATGAATCAGGTGCTTTAATGAGGCTTTTTTGGCATTTTTATCTAGTTGACTGACTCAACTTTAGATAAGTGCCCAAAAACCCTGGTGAAGTACCCAAATTATGCAGATGCCGCAAAGGTTGAAGTAATGCACTTCTGCTTCTGGTAAAGCATGGGTTTTTATTTTGTAGGGGGTGAGTTGCTGGGGTTGTTTTTTTTTGTTTTTTGAACGTTTGTAAGCAGCCTATGTGGCTGGGAAGCTTCTGCAGAGAGGGTGGCAATGCAGATTTTATGCAGTTCATTAAATTCTCTAGCACAAATGCTAGCAGTAGCTGTTTTTTGTTTTAGTTTGAACCGTTCTTCAAAAGCCTGTCTTATTCAGAAAATGAAGCATGATATTTTCTATGCTTTTGTTTTTAAAGTACCACTGCTTTTTCCTCTTTTTTCCTATTTAAGGAAGAAGACTTAACTAGTTTTTAGGCTGCCAGAAAGTGTGGGGGCCACACCAGAGGTTAAGTAGCTCCTACCAACTCCATTGACCAGAGTGTGAAAGCTCTGACTGAGTGCCAGGTAAGAAACAAATTTGATCTGGTCTTCTGTAACATTTAAGATACGTGGAAAGGTAATGAGTGGCACTTTTTTAAAGGGTTTCTTTTTTCACTAACTTCTAACTCTTCCTTTTCTGCTTCATTGATCTTTATAAGAGTGCTATCTGGGGAACTGTAGCTTTAGAAACATTGAAAAGTAGGGCTAGAAGGGACTTTTGAGATCATCTAGTCCAACCTCCTGGCAGAGGTGAGATAATCCCTGTCCAAACCATTCTACAAATCAGTTGTCTGACCTAAGGGTGTGTGGCTTCTAAGTAAAACAGTTGTCACTTACTTTTTTGACATAACCTGCATAATAAAGCTCTCCAAATATTAGGGAATAAAGACACGTAAATAATGCTCAGACTCCCACCTATAACTCATTAAGAACAATGTTAATATAATTTAAAATGGGTATTGGACCCATCTCTTTTTTTTTTTTTTTTTTTTCAAAATAAGCACCATCTTTTCTCTACTTTTACTTTCAATACATAGACTAAACTTATTTTTCTGGTCCTTCAGACACTTCAGCCCCATGCTATTTTTCTTAGATTTTCCCAGATGCTATTTTATTCCAGATATCATACTTGTATCCATATCCCTTTTTCTGAACCTGAGCCTGCATCAAGTTTTTAAATTCGTATTGTTAATGCAATCTCTATTTTTTTTTTTTTTTCATAATAAATGGGGTGAGAACTCATTTGCTTTTGAAATATGGTCACTTGCTGTTTTCACTCTATTTTTTTTTTTTTAAATAAGCATGCAAGGGTACACTTAAGCAGGCTCCTAGGGCATTTTTACATGTGCTGGGATATGGTGCCAGGTATTCTTAATTAGCAAGCCATGCTATTTAAAGTGTCTGCATGTCATGTATCAATACCGCCACGTGTCCCTGCGCTGAGAAAATGGCAGTGGGATGCTTTGAACTAAAGCTCATTCAACAGGTTTTATTTCAAAGTGCCCTGCCATTATTTTTTTCAGCAATACTGACGCACATGATTTAGAAGGCTGCCAAAGCCCATCAGTTTCTTTGCTCCAGCAGACTCGATTAATCCAGTCTGCTCTGATGCACTGGAACTCCAGTGTGTTGGAGCAGCCTCTGCACATGCGTAGGAGCCCGTAGTGGTGAGCTAAGTCATGACGGTTTCAGTTTATTCAGAAGTCCTATGATATTAAGGATGTGATTTTTTTTTTTTTTTTTTTTTTTTTTTTGATGCTGTACTCTTTCACTTTTCAAGTAAGATTGATGTCAGTAAACCTTTCAATTATAGTTAATAAATTCTGAAGTTAAAGCCGTTATTCCATGTCAAATTCTGAGACATTGAGTTAGCTGGGTTTTTTGGCTATTGTGTGCCAAATAATTGCTCGCTGCCCTGGTTTGGTTTTAAAACTTATCTGCATGTCCTGGAAAGTGACATAAAGTACTAAATCTAATATATTTTGGGACAGCATATTTCCTATGTATTTGAAATTATATTTCTGATTATGTATTTGCGTCTCAAGGAGAGAAGGAACTGCAGCAATGAAATGAAAGCTTTTAAATTATTAAAAAGTGGGAAGGAGTAGTGAACAGGTATTCCGAGGTATACTTAATCAAGATTATTTCCTTATTTAAGGATTGTAAAAGTGGGGAAATTCAGTTATTTAACCACAAGAGTTGTTTAGCTCTATTCTTGGAATATACTAAGGGATCCTATGAGCAACATTTGAAATGCATGAAATAATGGCACTGCCCCTAGTATTCTAACTAAATGCATTTAATGTTTACTTTACAGTATTTCTTTTAGTATAATGAGTTCATTAAAAAAGCTTTTGATGCTAATTCAGATTCATAATCTGCTCAGTGTCTTTCACATGCAGTTTTGATGATAACTGACAAGCTGTAAGTTAATTAGCACAGAACTTACTAATGAGGATGTTAAAAATCCTTACTTCTAAATTTTTATTGATGCACTCTGGACAAATTGAAGGAAACTCAGTCATATCTGTAATAACTTCCAGGCACTTTACCTATCCAGGTGCTGTTTTCAGGTAACAGGAAAAATAGAATTAATTGACTGGTAGCAAAGTTTTGAAAAGTATGACAAGAATGCTTGTCTTCAGAAATGGGGATAACCCAAAACCAAAGCAATAAAGTGAGGTCTGTTAATTAGCATGGAAGACAGCTTCTTGAATTAATATGTGGTGTTAATTAACAGGAAGTCTGATGTTGTGTTGTAATTACCACCAATATTTTTGACATACTGAGTGACTGAAGGTGAATTATATAGATAGCAATTTAGTAAACACTTCAGAGCTTGGGAACCTCTTCCTTTTGTTTCTGTTTTCTAGAAATATGGACAGACTTCTACGACTTGGAGGAGGTATGCCTGGGCTGGGACAGGTTAGTGTGCAGCTTGTCAATATTTTCTTTTAATACAGATCACAGTTGCTGGAGTATTTCTTTATTTACTAAAAAATAATCTTTTAGTAGCAAATTTAACTAATTGCAGCATTGTAAGTGTATAGGAAACATTGTTATATAGTTTGAACTTTGTGTTAACATGAATTGCTGTACTAACATTTTCTATTTGATTTTTTCAAACTTAACTGATGGAAAATTGAAACAATATCTTTATCTAAACAACATGGTGCATGGATACAAATGTACTGCAAAATTAGTGGAATAAAAGGTACTGCAAATCTCACTTTTCAACAAGTGATATTGCAAAATATTTGACTTAATCATTGAGAATAATTTTTAATATCTTGATGCAGTACATGAGTAGATTTAATAGATTCCTTGGTGATGGGCACCCTATGATAACCTACCCTATATAAAATCAGGAAGGCTACATGAAATTTTCTTAAAAGATTTTTTTGCTTGTAAGTAGTAGTTACCACTTATCCACATGGTTGTTATCAGTATTGTTAACAATGTTAAAAGTTTATCATTTTATTAGTGGTGGGCTCAGGACCTCTCTGGTGCCTTCCAGTTCCTTTCTAAAACTCTTCAACTGTTGAATGATCTGTATTTTCTGCCACAATAGGAAATCCCCTATTGTCTCTTTTTAGTCAGCTCTGTTGCCCAGAGGC
Organism: Caiman crocodilus; assembly: GCA_030014935.1. Classification (NCBI taxonomy): domain Eukaryota; kingdom Metazoa; phylum Chordata; order Crocodylia; family Alligatoridae; genus Caiman; species Caiman crocodilus. The sequence continues at coordinate 33,002,858 of JAGPOW010003685.1, forward strand.
CTTAATTCATCTTTTCTCTGTTCATTTGTCTCCTTTATTTTCAGGGCAAGTTTGGTTGGCCTCCCTGGGCCTGCAAGTGAAATTTTTAGGTTCTGCAATGGGAAGTGTGCCCTGGTACTCTAGTGTACCTAGAGTCTGGGTAGATTTGGGCGTATGAAGATGAATACAACTTTTGTCTCAAAACAGTGAGGATGCACAAAGCTTGGAACCAATTTTCCCATTGGAACAATGTTATAAATGGGGGATTGGTTCCTTTACCACGCTCAACACAGATCCAGGGGCACATGCCTAGCCAAGGCTAGGAGGCATGGGGATGCCAGGGCAGCTCTGGCTGCTGCGCGCTGCTTTTCCGGCGAGCAGCAGGAGGGCATAGCCCCCACTCCCAGCACCTTCTGCTGCCTGCCTGGAGCGCCCTGCGCAGATCCGAGGACATCCTCCTTCTCCATGTCCTCCCAGACAGGAGGCATGCAGTGGCCGGAGCTGCCTCACCCCCTCTGGGTGCTCCGGCTGGGCAGCCCCTGTCCCAGCCCCAATCCCTGCCTTGCAGTGGAGGTGTTGATCTGTGCGCACCTCCCCCCCATGCCCCACCACAACAGACTTACCAGCTGGAGGCTGCTGTGTTCACCGCCATGAAGTCAAAACCCCTTTGGAATCTTGAAACAGTGTTGTAATTTACAAAGGTCGTAAGTGACGTTTGTTGTAACTTGAACACTCATAAGCGGAGGACTGCCTGTAATTGCAAATTCTTCATTTGCAAATTTTGGTTATTTGTAACTATTTCCTAAATTTCTGGCTGTCACTTGGAAGGTGTCAAATGAAGTATTCAATGTTGTATTTAAGTAGAATTTTAGCTATTGTTTGACCAGCTCTGCTGTAATTTCTGTATACAGTTGCTCCATTTTCTTTTTTTATAGCTGAAAGTTTCTTCATGCACTTATAGTGCAGCTTCAAAGAGTCCTCAGTTATTTTTAGTTTTGCTTTCTTAAACAGTTCTGGGTATTTCTCTTGTTCCTCTGTGCTGCCAGCCTGCTTCATGACTCTTCATTTTTTCTAACATCTGCGTAGTCTAATCACTCAAGATTTCACTTCATAGTCCTCTCTGAACCTGACGCATATCAAAGCTGTTTTTCAGATTTGGTGTTAACTCTTTAGCCTGCTTTTATAACTTATGATTTGTAATATGAATGTAGCTAGAGAATTAAAGCAAATCTGAAATGCATCAGATAATAGAACATGGCATTCAAATAAACCCCTTAAATTGTTTCTGTGCTTGGCCCTCAAAGCTTTTGTGTGTATTTAAATATAGAAGGGTCTCCTGAAGGAATTTATGTAAGTGAGGGAATTTTTAATAATTCCATATTTCTCAGGGGAACTGAATTTCTGCTGTTGCCTGTTGCAGCTTGCACTGGACAATATTATGGCTACTTTTGCAGTCTTTTAGTTTACTGAATCAGCTGGAAAGATGCAAGTGGATCACTTCTTCCAGTGCATAAATTCCATCATTGAATATGGAAGTTTCATATGTAACTGAATAGAAGAGTTGTTTTGTTTTGAATATTTTTAATGGTAGCAAAGTAGTTTCACACTATATCCAATAAATTCAACTGAGATTAAAAGCAGGTATTCCATAGTAATGAATCCTTCTCTGGAACTGAGATAACTGCACAGTCATGCCAATAAACCACACTAGTATATTTGAAACTATTGTACATTGCTCTTTTTAATTGTTCAGTGTTAAAACTGAGCTGTCCGTTTTGTAGGTTTTATTTTAAATTTTAAACCCAGAGTAAATAAACCTACAACTGTCAACTAATACAGCAGAGGAATTATAGATTAGTAAGGCTGGAAGGGACCTCAGGCAGTCATCTAGTCCAAACCTCTGCTCAAGGCAGGATTGTCTGTGACGAAACCATTCCAGTCACATACCTATCTAACATGCCCTTGAAAACTTTCAGAGATGGAGATTCCACAGCATCTCTGGGTAACCTGTTACAATGCTTAATCACCTTAATTGTAAAAACAAAACAGAGGACTTATGATCTTACAAAAAATGGTAGAAGGTAGAACAAACCAATGATTTTGCAAGCATCATTAAGTAGCCTGGTTCATCTAAAGTATCATCTGCAAACAGCTGTGGGGTTTGTTGCTTGACAGAAGTCAGTTGTTTGGAGGTTTGACAATAGTCTGTTTTGTTTCACCTGAAATTGTGGGCAAGTTCTAATTGGTCTTCACCAAGCTTGTATGTCTCTTATCTCTGCTGTGCTCTTTCAGCAGTACTCATTTTTCCCTGTTTTTTTTTTTTTATCATCACCTATTCCTTACTAGACTTTCAGTCCATCAGCTAACAATTGGGTTCTCCTCTGTCCTTTCCTCTTTATTCCGGGAGTGCTCAACTCATTTCACTCTGGTCCAGAAATTTGGTGGCAGAACAGGAGGTGGCAGTGTTAATTGTTATATTTGTGGGACCTGTGGCAATTAATGAATGTCTCCATTGCTTCCCCAACATCAAATTTCTTGCCCGATGGGAAGCCACCTAGGCTGGATTTGGCCTGCAGGACATATCTTGGTCACTATTCAGAGTATTACTTCCAGTCCACTTGTTACTGTGTTTGATGACTCTGTTCTGTCATAAAATTCTGTTGAACTCTCAACATCAGGTTTTTTACACTTTGTTCTGCTGCTGCTGAACACTTCTGTCAGAAGTTGTATGATCATGCTTAGTCTTTCAACTATACGTTTCCTTTTTACTCTTTTAATTTGGTCATTTTTTAAGCCAAACATTTGACTTCTCACCCTTAGTAAATACTGCACTTGCAAATCCATCTGCTTTTACAACTTTTCTCCATGGCCAGTTCCTCTTCCTTTTTGCATCCTAGATTTTACTTCATTTTGTAAGGAAAAATCACAAAATCCAGCATTGCCATCTTCCTCTTCCTCCCTGGGCATTGATTATAAGACTTGTTGCTTGCTCTCTGCCTCCATTTGTTCATTACCTATTTCCTTCCTGTTGCTTTTCACTTTCTTCAACTTTTCTTTTACCAGTACTAGCAAGTCTTGGTCTTCCCACTTCAAAACTCTTAATTCTATGATATTAGCCAGGAAAATCTTTATCGGTACACCCCTACTTTCTAATAAATCTGTAATGACTTCTTCCTAGCTAAATTTGAGGGCTTTATCCTTCTGGAACATTTTATGGTTTTGGAAACTTTGTCCTCTCCCTGGCTTTTCTGATTCTGGTTATCATGATTATCCTCTTACCTCATTGATTCTCTCCACCCCACCCCCCTTGCAGTTTCTTGTTTGAAGGGTTCTCTTCCCCTTCGTGTGTGCCTGTGTAAGTTTTGTCTTGGCCTCTCTTCTCTGCTGGACTCCTGCTTGTTTTTTGCATGGCTTTCACCACTACTTTATGGTGATGATGCATAGAATCGTAGACAATTAGGGTTGGAAGGGAACTCGGGAGGTCATCTAGCCCAACCCCCTGCTCAGAGCAGGACCACCCCAACTAGATCACACCAGCCAGGGATTTGTCTAGCCAGGTCTTAAAAACCTCCAAAGATGGAGAGTTCACAATCTCTCTGACTAATCTGTTCCAGTACTTTACTACCCTACTAGTGAGAGTTTTTCCTAATATCTGATCTAAACCTCCCTTGCTATAACTTGAGACCATTGCTCCTTGTTCTGTCATCTGCCACCACTGAGAACAGTTTAGCTCCATCCTCTTTTGAGCCACCCTTCAGGTAATTGAAGGCTGCTATTAAATCCTCCCCTTAGTCTTCTCTTCTCCAAACTAAATAAGCCCAGTTCCCTCAGTCTCTCCTCAGCAGTCATGTGCCCCAACCCCGCTAACCATTTTCATTGCCCTTTGCTGGACTGTCTCCAATTTGTTTACATCCTTTCTGTAGTGGGGGACTCAAAAATGAACACAGTACTCTAGGTGTGGCCTCATCGGTGCTGAATATAGGGGAAGAATCCATCTGCTGTCAGTGCATCTACTAATGCAGCTCAGTATGCTGTTAGCCTTCTTTGCAACAAGGATGTACTTTTGGCTCATATTTAGCTTACTGTCTCCTGTTACCACGAGGTCCTCTTCTGCAGTGCTGCTGCTTAGCCAGTTGGTCCCTAGCCTGTGCATGGGATTGTTCTGCCCTAAGTACAGGCAGTCCTTGACTTACAACCTTTCAAGTTACAACATTTCGCACTTACAAAATTTTATAAATTGACACCCTGTTTCAACTTTATGACATCAGTTTTGATTTACAACACTTGATCCGATGCGACGCCATGCATCGCAGTGAACAAGTTCACTGTGTCGCTCATATCCCTGGAGAACATCTGTTCAAACTTGCTTGGATGCTTTCTTTAAGAAAGCAGACAAGACTCCAGACAAACTTGCAGCTAAGATTGCTGAGAAGACTCCAGCCAAGAGCCCTTCAAAAAGTCTAGCAAAATCACCTCAAAGAAGTCCTTATAAATCAATATGATTGCTATTTATGATATAAATACGTTAATGTAGCTTTATTGCTCATCTATAATTGATCGAGTTCAAAATTCTGGGGTATTTTTGGTGAAAATAGGGTATCAGGCTTTGGTTCAGGAACAAATCCCCCATTTATAACATTTGTTTGTTATGAGAAAATTGGTTCCAAGTTCTGTTTTGACTTAAGATGCTGTTTTCAAGAACCAGTTGTGTCATAAGTCCGAGGACTGCCTGTATAGAACTTTGCACTTGTCCTTACTGAACCTCATGAGATTTCTTTTGGTCCAGTCCTCCAGTTTTTCAAGGTCTCTCTTAATCCTAGCCCTACCCTCCAGCATATCTACTATGCCCCCTAGCTTGGTGTCATCTGCAAACATGCTGAGCGTGCACTTTATCCCATCTTGTAGGTCATTGATGAAAATATTGAACAAAACTTGCCTCAGGACCAACCTCTGGGGCACTACATTTGAAACTGGCTATCTACTAGACAAAGCCATTGACTACTACTTTGCAAGCCCAATGATCCAGCCATTTTTTTTTTATTCACTTTGCAGTCCATTCATCCAACTGGTACTGTCACTGGTCTCCCCGCATCTATAGAGCCAGTCATTTCATCGTAGAAGGCAATCAGTTTGGTCAGGCATGATTTGTCCTTAGTGAATCCATGCCGACTCTTCCTCATCACCTTTTTCTCCAAGTGCTCAGAAACTGATTCTTTGAGGACCTGCTCTATGATTTTTCCAGGAACTGAGGTGAGGCCGACCTGTCTGTAGCTCCCTAGATCCTACTTGTCCATTTCTTCAAGATGGGCACTATATTTGCCTTTTTCCAGTCATCCAGGACCTCTCCCAACTTGCCACAAGTTTTCAAAGATGATGGCCAGTGGCTCTTCAATCACCTCAACTAACTCCCTCAGCATATTGTACACATCTAACTTTTTAAATAGTCTCTAATCTGTTCTTATGCCACTGGCTGCTCACCTACTCTCCAAACTGTGCTGCAAAGTGCAGTAATCGGAGACCTGATCTTACTTATGAAGACTGAGGTGAAAAGCACTGAATACTTCAACCTTTTCTGTATAGAGGTATCACTAGGTTGCCTGCCCTATTCAGTAAAGAACGTACACTTTCCCTGTTCCCCTGTTTTCCTGGTCTTCTGTGACGTGACATACTTGCTAATCTTCCTGCACATCGGGATGGTTTGTTCCTGCAGTCTCAGTAAGGTTTCTTTAACATACAACCAGCTCTCCTGGACTTCTCTCCTCCTCAGACTGGCCTTCTAGGGGATTATGCCCATGAGTTCCCTGAGAGAGTCCCAATCTGCTTTTATGAAGTCCAGGGTCCTTACACTGCTCTCCTTTCTTCCTTTTCCTTGGGATCTTGAACTCAGTCATCTTGTGGTTGAAGCTGCTCAAGTTGGCATCCACTACTACATTACCCACCAATTCTTCCCTGTTTGAGCAGCAGGGCAATAAGAGCATGGCCCCTAGTTGGCCTCTCCAGCACTTGTACCAGGAAGTTGTCCCCAACATTCTCCAAAACATCTTGGATTGCCTGTGCACTGCTGTATTGTCCTTTCAGCAGAAGTCAGGGTGACTTATGAGAACCATGGCCTGTGATCTGGAAACTTCTGCTGGGTGTTTTGAAGAAAGCCTTATCCACCACATCCTCCTTGTCTGGTGGTCTATAGCAGACATTCACCATGACATCACCCTTGTTGCTCTCCCCTCTGACCCTAACCCAGAGACTTTCAAGAGGCCTAGCTCCAGTTTTGCACTAGAACGCTGAGCATCTTAAACTTCTAATAGGTCTTTTGAATAACCAGGCTTCATCTTAAACATAGTAAGATTCAAACTGAGTTGGTGATCTTCACTAAATGCTCTTCATTATTGTAGGACACTCATAATAGTCTCTTTCAGGCCTGTGTCCTGGGTGTCATCTTTGGCTTGGCCCTTTTACTGGCCCTACTGAGTCAAGTAATTTCTAAATCTAAACCTGGCCTTATTTCTCTGTAGCCACAGGTAAGTCGAGATCTTATTTTAAATGTTGTCTACTTCAGCATCCTCTTCTCTAGCCTATACCTCTCAGGCCTGTTCAATATGCTCCTAGTACTGCATTGCTCTATCTTGTCTTGTTCTGGCCACATCTCACCCTCTCTTGATTTTTTTTTTTTTTTTTTCCTCCCCCTTTCCCCCTCCCCCATTCAAATTCGTGTCTAGGTAACTTTCCTGCCTTTACCTTTTTTAGACTCTTTGTGCCCTTGTTATATCTACTACTAGACAGCTTGTACGTTAAGCACCAGTGGAGTTTCTTCTACACTGCACTTTATGCAGGGAGAGTACTTCCTGAAGCCACTATTTTTATTCTTTTTCAGATTTTACCATTTAGACTCTCCTCTATTTTGACACCTTTCCAACATAGTTGGATGATCATAGCTGGGCAGGTGACAAGCTGTGGATATTCCCACCTTTACTCCTATTAAAGGCAGACAGCTTTGTTAACGTCAATAATAGATCTATTTGGTAGCCATGTTGGTTTGAGACAAAAAGAAATGCAAAACTCTAGAACTCTTGGTTCAAAGATAATAACTTTTATTATCAACTAAGAAATCACAAAAAAATTATCTGTGCTTGCAAGCTTTCAGGCACATATGCTCTTCTTCAGCCTGAGGACAAATCCAAGATTGGATTATGTTATGTGACAGTTCTTTACATGATTTGTTTGTGCATTCTCTTTCTATTTCATACCCTTTGTTTGACTTTAAATTGTACAGCCTGAAAGACCAGTGATTCTCTTCTATGTTAGTATGGTACCTAGTATATTTGAGCATATGGGTATGGCAGTAATGCAAATAATTTATTAAAAGGATCCATTATGAAGTCTGAGTAAAGATCTCGCGTAAATATGAGCTACGAATGTGCTGATGGAAGGTGAACTAAAAGTAGACCAAGGATTAAAACATGCATCGTAGCCTCCTTTTTCCATAATTTGTTTGATTTAGAGGAGAAAACTCAAAATCTTAGTTAAGTGTAGCTCATTCTAAAGCAACTAAAATAGTGGCATGAATAACAGAAATTATTAAGAATCTCAAAACAGTCCAAACTTTAGAAATAGTAGAGGGCTATATAACTAATGTAAATTTAGCTGGTTTTGAATCCTTCTCGGAAGCATGTTTTCCATTTAAAATGGTATTTGGCTCAGACAGAAGCAAAACCACCTACTTAAATATGAATTTAAGAGGTTAAAAAAAAAAAAAGACTTACCTGGTATTTCATCTAAACATCACGGCTCCATTTAATAAACTGCTTCTAAAGGAGGTTTTGTATGGTGTCATGCAGGTTTGAGGGAAAGGATGGGAAGCTGAGGATGAGGTGGCAGGAAGGAACAAGGAAACTGTTTTGTGTTCTCATTCACCAAACTGGGCATTCCTCTTTGGCTCCCAACCACAAGAGTTTAGATACCAGGGCTTCGACTGAAGTTGGTGAGGCGCTTACACTTCTAAAAATTGCCCTGAATTTTAGTAATAAATTTCAGTCTCTTTACAAGAATTTGAACTGAATGGAGACTAAAATTTGAAGTGTGAACTGTTTCTGTAAATTTTAATGTGTTGCACCCCATTTTTAAGATTACTTTTTTTTCTTTTCAAGTCTTTGCTGTTTGCCAATTTCAGCTTCTTTTCAGTTTCAGCCGAGGACCCCTGGAGCCGTCCCCAGAAATCTAGTGTCCTACTTAGTAGTGTATTAATCTGTCCTTCACAATAGCATCAGAAACGTTCACATAGCCTCCTGTGTCAAATGGTGACCACATTGTATGTAGTGAAATGCAGCACAAACCACTTGTTTTCCTTTATTTGGGAGGAGGAAGAGGAGCTTGTATTTTGATGTAATTTTATTCCAGGATTTGAAAATACTTTTCCTGAGTAGACCTGTGTAGGTCTTGAATCTTACCTTTTGTGGATGTAAATGCAGCATCTCTTAAAAGATTCTACATGAATATTTCAACAAATGTATCCTGAAAGCCATAATGATGCATAGTGGAAGCATAGGATAGTGTGCAGCTACAGATGCATTTTTATCAAAGTAAAAGAAATAAAGGAGCATCTTAGTAAATTTTTCAAGTTTGTATTTAAGAGATAATATGGCAAGAAGAAGAGAAGAAAATGTTCCAAAACTGAATTTACTTCAAGCTTTTGAATTGCTCATTACTTGGCTATCTTCAGAAAAAGAATTGATCTTTCTTATCTAGTATGCATTAGTGATAAAAGAGGGCAGCATTTTAATGTTCTAAACACAGGCCTACTTTCCCCCCTCCTCCTGCCCCCTCACCCACCTTCCTACTTTCTTTTTCTCCTCTGTAGATCAAGTGAGTCAGCACTTCATTTCTTAATTAGATCTTCTTGAGACAGTATCTTACCTGAGATGACAAGTAGCTCTTTGGCAGGAATTTCTACTCTAATGTTCCTCTTTGGTGGTTTACTTCTACCACTTGATCATTCTTTCCTGGTTTGGCCATCTTCATCACTCTGATTTTCCCTTGGGTGAATTTTACTGGTAGCAAAGCTGATTAGTATTCTAGTACTTAATTTTGCTTTTTATGCAAGCTCCTATAAGTCAGGAAGTGGGGACACACTGTAGATTGGGGAGGGAGAAGGGTATATGGCATGTCTACAGGCATGCTTTTGCCTCACTTTTTTGAAACAGTACTGTGAGGCAAGGGCAATTTGTGCCCAAAAACTTATTTAATATTCCAGCTATACAGTTGGTCCAATATTTTTATTTATTTAAGTCGCCAAAAGATCTTTGTGTCACATCTGTTTCCTGCACCAATATGGCTACAACATCACTTCAGCCTCGGAACAATACCCTTTCATTTGGAACGCAATAGGTGGAATATTTGGTTGATAATGGAGTTACTATTTTGTATATGTATGCTTTAGACCAGGGGTGTCAAACTGTCCCTGGGCCACATCCAGACCACCGGGCACCTCACAGGCTGGATGAGTGGGATCACAACAGCTGTGTGGGTCCAGTGGTGTTGGGGCAAGCAGGAGCTGGATTCCTCACTTGCTTCATCTGCTGTTGACAGCTTTATATATCAGAGTGCAGGAGTCGTGGATTGTGTGGTAGGAGGCAGTGCCCTGTAGTCCCACTCACCAGCTTCTGGTATCCTGATGGGCCGAATGGAACGGACGGTTCTGTGGGATGGATCCAGGCCACAAACTGAATGTTTGGCAACCCTTGCTTTTAGGCAGTTGTAATGAGTTCTAGATCAGAGAGCACAAAGACTGTTTTCAGTTAAAAGACTCTGTTGGTGCCACCTTGGGTATCAGGCTTCAGAATGCTAAAGCCAGTGAAGGTGTGATATCTATACTGAAATCCCATCCAGTCTCTCTGATCACATCTAGAGAGAGAGTAACACTTTAAGGTTTCTTTTTGTTAAATATAGCACTTAGACAACATGCTGTTTTACAGAGGAGTGAGGTCATAGTATAAATGTACTTGTATTGCCCTTAAACAACCAGCCTTTACTTCAATGGAATTAAGGGAAGGAGGGGGAGGAAAAACAAAAAAGGAGTTTTGACTGCTCACCATCTTTTTATGTAGACAACTACTTCACAGCAGTAAATTTTAAAAAATTTCACTGATTATATGCTTTAAAATAACACATTTCGGGGAAGGATTGAGGGAAAGATAATCCAATTTTTGCAAGTTGACCTGTTGTATATGGAGTGTTTACACCTTGACTTGAAAAATAAAGAATAAAAGTGCAGATAGCTATTTTATTTGAATAATGGACTTGCCAATTAGCCATCAAGTGCTTCCATCTGTGAAATTGTTGATCAGATGGGTTAGCTGGGATGTTTCCAGATTAGGGCATTGTAAATGGCACTTGAAAACTGTCACTTTGATTATGAGGTTTCAAGCATTGCACTGCTTGATGCTATGGAACCTTTTTTCCCTTGTATTATCATGTTTTTTAGAACACACTGATCCCATTTATAAAGTCTATGGCACCAAAGGAACTTGGGAGACCTGCCACTAATTTAAAGTTCTGTTTAATCAAGTGATCTAGCCAATGTAGGGATTAAACATTTTTCTGGGATTCAGAGAGAGTTATTGACCTGGGAGGCAGAGGGTGAGCTTCACTGTAGATCCCTCCCAATTAGCAAATTAAATATAAGTTTCCTTTATCTTGTTCATTAGTATAAGTCAAGGCTGTCAAACCCATTGAGGCCTGAAGGCCAGGTCAGTGACATTGGCCCAATCTGGCCCACAGACCAGACTCTCAGACCAGCCTCATGCACTTGATCCAGCTCATGTGGCAGGTTTGGCTTGGGTGCCACATTCATTCTGCCCCGTGGGCATAGTATTCCCTGCATTTGACATTCTGGTCCAGTCCAAGTCCAGTAGGTAGCACCACAGGCTAGATGGTAGGATTATGTGGGCCAAATCTTTGACATCTTTGATGTAATTTATTTTAAGTCTTTCTGCCTCTAGAAGGCCTCTGGGTTCTAGCTTATATTTGTGCTAAGACCTCCATATCTAATTGAATACCTACTAGGAAATATTTATTGATTTCATTGGATGTTCTGGGAATCTGGTAGGGTGGCTGTATCTTTAGCCAACACCACTGTATCTAAATTAATGCTCATCAACTCACGTCCATTTAAAAGAATATAAATTAATTCTTGTAATTTATAACCCATGGATAAGTTATTGCTGCTGCCTTCTCCATCCTGGCCCATATTTCTCATAACTTGAGTTGTATTCTTCTCTGACCTTTCTTCCTTCCTCGCCTACCCCTTTCTCTCCATTCCTGCTAAGAGAGATTCTGTGTATTGCAGCAGAGGATATGGATTGCAGCTAATGTAGGCGAATCATGCATTAGTATTGTATTATTTTTATAGCCTCTTCCATCCAAATTATTTTAAACTAGTAAAAATCAATATTGCTCATACCCCTTTAATGACAGAAACACAAAACTAGGGGTAAATGGCTTGCCCAGGATTGCACAGCAAGTCTGACGCAATGACCACTGGAGCTTAAATCCCTTAGTTTTTTTTTTTTTTTTTTTTAAATGTGTTCTTTTATTTGTTTTTATAGTAAGATTCCCTAACTCAGGGGTGGGCAAAATGATGGATCGAGCCAGCAGCTGGGCTCAGTTTCCCAGCAGCCTCTGCCCACATCACCTGTGACCGGTTTCAATGGAGACCAGCCCCACCAGTGGTGGCAGGGTGTGTGGTTGGACAGGAAGCTGCTCCAGTCCGGGATCTTGTGGCAGTGACAGCATGGTCGGAAGCTGGAGCAGAGCCATGATCCACTGCTTGCACGCCCCTTTAATTTTTTCACACTTGGGCAGGTTTAACTGACATGTGTGGTAATCTCTCTGAAAGAAATACCTGCCACACATGCTGCTATTAAATGTCTACAGTCCTTTATGCTAATTCTTATGGGAAACTTTGAGCCAAAATAAATCCCCAGGTTGTATGCTTCTGGTCCATCTCAAGAGGTGAAACTGTGAGAAGTGATGTATTGCAGCATACTATAATGTTTCACTTCCCTATGTTAGAAATAGATATTATCCATGAAAGAGAGTTTTAGCCCAGTGGAGTGATCAAAAATGAAAATCTCTGTAGATGTGCACATTGAATAGGTTGGAACCCATCAGAACTAGCTAAGGAAGCATTTATTTTAATGTTATGAATTTTATTTCTTCCTTTTAGTTGTACTTTCTGAATTTCTCCTAAATTTGTCTTGCTCTGGGTATCACATGTTGGTATATCTTTTCTTTTTTTCACGTTCCTTTGGAAAGGGACGCTCTGCTAAAATCTTCCTAAAGCTTCATCTTTTTTGCAGTAACCTTAGAATCTGCTGAGATATTGACTTGACTTTCTGTCACCACCTGTAAATGAGTAGGGGTGCTGTACTTCATCTAGTACAAAGGCGTGATCCTTTTTGGTTAAATACTTTGTATTTTTTAATACAAATTCTTTAGCTGTACAGAACATGATTTGGTGGGTAGTTGACAAAATTCTGTATCTGGAGAAGGGAAAAGTTAATTTCCAGAAGTTCTGGATAAATATATGATTATAGATCATGAAACTTCCCACTGAGGTTCTGATGCTTGTCTTGGATAAATGAAATCCAAATTCCTTTATGCAGCAAGGAAGGTATGTAAAAGGCGGAAATACTGGAACTTTGTAAATTGCCACTATGAACTGGTAATTGGTTAGATGATTTGACTTCTTGTGTGGAACTTTAACTCTGGATTTTGCAACGTTTTGAGGATGAAAAAATACTGTATTTACCAGAATCCAAGACTACTTGGAATTTAAAAGCCATCTTCCACAATAATTAGTTTCTATATGTGGAAAATTATAGATTTGTTATAATTTTTCATTTATAGAATCTATTGTGGGTGGGTCATCTTAAATTCATCCCTGTCTCCCCACTACTATGGTGGGAAAAGCTGATGGGTAGGAAAAAAGTGAGGAGCCAAATCCTTGCCTTTCCTGCTTGCCCACCCCTACCCTTGCTGTCCCATGCCTGTGACTACCTCCCTGCAGCTTGCCCCCCATCCTCTCCTCTGCTGCCTGCCACATGCCTGTACCTGCTGCTTATCCCTCTGTCCCCCCACCACGCCTGTTCCTGTTCTGCCCCACCACTACTTTTGCCACGTGAGCTGCCGCCTGCCCCTGGATGGTTCTTCTAAGATTTAGCTGCAGCTTTTTTCCTCATGGTGATTGGGGAGGGGGCAAGGGAAGAAGGAACCTCATGTTATATTTGAATAAATGTGGTAGGTTGCTTAAGACAATTACAGCATCATTGAAGGGATGAAGATGAAACAAAGTCTTAGATATTTATGGCTTTAATGCCATCCTAATTTAATTGAATTGGTCAGCTTCAATAGTGCTTCATCTTGTTGCGGGTTAAGATCTCCAGGTGGCATTGGAGAGCTCCCACGGATATGCACCGAGTAGGACCTCTTAAGCGAAGACGCCAACTCAGTTGCGTTCTGGATCCTAGGCAGGTGAAGAGAGACTCCGGAGGTGTTATTTGGTATAGAACAAAAGAAGTTTACTTACAAAATCGTAGGATCAACTTGGGTACAAAGGCGTCGAACTGAGTTACATTCAGGAACAAACGGGTACAAAGCGATGGTCAACACGGTGGCTGCAGCCAGATGGAAGCGTACTGCAGTACTTTCGTATTCGGAAAATCCCCTATTTACTCTAGGGGCCTCTTGGAGCTTGGGCAGGCAATCAGCCTGTCTCAGGATCACAGCTCGAGAGTAAATGTGCAAGGGATAGAGCAAAGAGGCGAGTGCTCGAGGATGTTCTCGCTCCCCTAAAGCTACACAAGCTCTCTCCTCTACACGGGTGCGGGAGACTAACTAACTGACTAATTCTCTTCAGGATGCGGGTCGCGCGTGAGTCTCTCTCTGCGCGTGGCTCCTAATATATTCTCCCCAACCAATCAGAAGACCTCTCCAGTAGATGCTTCTAGAAGCAGGACATCTAGATTTGTCAATCATACTCAGGCGGGTGGAAATGTTAACCCATTATAACAAAGGCGTACTCTGCCACTGCATCGCTTCTCGCTATGTACGAACAGTCATGTCACTTAACATATACAAACATTATCAAGAGAACTGATGAACCTCCTATCATTGATGAGGCAATAATCTGGTGGGAGTTACTAATTTACCACACATCTACTGTCCTTTTCCTTTGAATGTATAATGACCACTTGAATTTTTATTTTGAACAAAATGAGAACTTGAAATGGCTTTGTTCAGGTAGTCATTTATTTCTATTTTTTTTAAGACACTTTAGTTTGTACCATACAATTTATGGTTTTGTATTTATTACAAATCTTGGGTAATATTAGTTTTTCACTATGGGTATATTTTTTTTTTATTAGTGGATAATAAGGTTTCTGCTTATAAATCATTAGACTAATTAGTGTTCTGATTGAGCATCTTTAAAATAAATTGTACTGAGATCAAATTTCAGCATTAGATTCGATCCCACAGGCATTGAGTCATTGCTTAATCTGATTGGACACTTGCATCCCCTAGTGTTTATACTACGGTGAGAAGGTCATGAAACAGTAATTTAAAACTGACAAAGAATGAAAAGCATTCAAATAACTAAATTTTTCAGATGCTTTAAACATCAGTTCTCTTGGTGTAACTTTTTCGGTAACTTTAGGAGCCACAGTCCTCAGGAAACAGTACAAATGTTATTCTGATGATCATTTTAACATATATTCTAAAGAACAAGTTTGGCCATCAGCTGAGTAAGATGTCATTAAACTATAAAGACATATGGGATGTGAATAAATGCTTATTTAAATGGGTACTCTATTGTCTTAAAACTGACTCTTGCACAAAGAAGATGACAGAAACAAAGGCTCTTTCCACAAATGGATTGTGGCCAGCAGCCTAAACCATGGATGCTCAGCCCTCAGCCCACATATCAGATCTGACCTGCAGCACAGTGTCATTCAGCCTACAGGGTTCTCCCTAGGTCTGGAAATTTGGTGGTAGGGGACTGTTGATACTGCTTCCCTGCTGCCAAATTTCTACATCTTTGGGGGGTCTCAGGGCCAGATCTTGACATGAAGGGGTTGTGCTGCTAAGGTTCATTCCATTCTTCTGGTCCATGGGACCAAAAAGTTCAGCATCACTGTTCTAACCCACTTACTTTATTGGCAATTTCCATTTCTAGTCGTCTTTTATTGTAGCTGCGTCTACATGAGATGTTGGCTGCATAGTTGTTGCTGTAACCAGAGTTGCAGTAACCAGAGTTACTGCGCAGTAGTGTTGCCAGGTGACTTATTTTTTTCATGATGCTGATTGTGCAGTAGCTCGTTAGTACTGTGCAGTAGCCTCATGTTACACTTCCTGCCATGTGATGCTACTTCACAGTAGTCGCAAGCTACTGCACAATCAGCATCTCGTGTAGATGTAGCCAATCTTTCCTCTTTTGATACTGCTGTCAGGTTTGACTTGATTATTTTGAATGTGCGGTTTCCTCACAGGAGCTTTTAATTTTTGTTAATCTTGATTTAACTTTTGGGAAAATTTTAATAATATTCTTAAAAGTGTAACTATACTGATAGAAGTATCCTATATAAGCTGAACTACCATCTTGAAACAGGTTAACCGTCACATCTGGACAGATTTTTTGAACAATATTTCTGCAGTCGACACTGTGCTGGTGGTGTGCATCAGCTTGCCCTGCCCACCTGCTCCTGTTTGCATTCTTCAAAACCAGAAGTGTGCTGGTGAGCCACCGCAGGGTCATCCCTAGTGGCATCTCAAGCCCACTGGAGACTGCAGACCCAAGAATGCCTACAGAGGGATGAAGCGTGTTAGGACACGTTGCCAGCATGCTGCAGAAAATGATTTTGCCTTCTCCCTCCCTCCCTCCCCACCCCCAATAATCTTGCTGTACTAGATGGCTGGTGCATGGCACCGTTTATTCCTAAAGCTTCCAAAATTAGTATTTTACATGTTTCATTTTGATGTACAGGTTCATGTGGATTAATCAAATGTCTTTTTGCAAAGGAATTGACAGTTTGGTGGAAATCCATTTTGAACTAGTGGATTTTCTTGCACTTTTTTTTTTTCTTATCACAAGTTTTACAGTTTCCTAATATCCAGTGTTCCAGTTGGAAGGTCAATATACTTTAAAGGGTATGCTGTATTTTTTTTTCCCCGATGCACAGGCCAATAAGATCCTACATAATTTGCTTATAAATATAGTGTGTCTGTTGAAACTTAGCTAGTTATACAGTTACATAACATGTGCTTTTATTTATAAGCATTGGAAATATGGACCTAAATCTGTACGTAGTTTTGGCACAGCTCTAATTTCTACAAGTGGACTTACTGATGATTAAGTATTTGCAAAATAAAAATTCTAAACACCAACTGATCATATCATTATTCAGCATGCTGGTTGCAACTTCTGAAATTTGCTTTTCCTTAAAGTCTTCTGCTGCTTAATTCGATGTTCATCCATAGATGCACCACTGTAGTGGGAAGGCCATATTTAATTTGTTTATAGTTTCTTTGTATTGGGGTATTGTAATATGACTTGAACTGCTGAAATCTGGTAGTAAGCTGTACCCATGTTACTGGGTAAATATTTATTTTTAATTTGGGTGTATGCTAACACCTTTTTGGTCAAATAATAGAAAAAACTGTTTTCTTAAAGTTAAGCTTACCTGGATTTTTCTTTATTTTTAATTATAGGAATTTAATATGGAAACAAGGTCACTACATTAAAGAAGTCTTAGGGTTTTCTGTCAGTTGATCATCAGATTTTAATGTGCCCTAATGGAAGCAAAGGGATTTTTAAAGGGGTGCAATTACACTTATATGATTGTATTTTTAAATGCATGCAGTTATATACAACGAATGTACCATCATTAGTTTCTCCTGTCTGTATATCTTTTCTACGCTATGCTTCTTCAGAATGTAGTAATCTACAGTGCTCTTTCAGTCTCTGTTTCTGAACCTGTCTTTTGATTTACATCTAGAAAAAAGAATAGTTCCAAATCCATTTAACATATTCACTGTTCCAGCAGTAGTTTTAATATGTAAAACAGAATAATTCTTCTTCTGCAATAGTTGGTATTTCATTTGTATCCTAGAAATTTTTCTCTCCTACATAATAAACATATAGTGAATGTTGTCTAGAGAATTTCTTTGCAGGAGAAGGAGGAGGAAGAAACGACACTTTTTCACACTCGAAAGTAACACAAGTTTTAAATTAATCTCTCTCAATTGTCTTTAGGTGTAACAGCTGAAATTATGTACTCAAAGGGTTAAGTCGGCATGAAAGAATTCATTTCCACTTTAATGACCTAGCCTTGCTGGGTTAGGACGATGGGGAACATGCTTCTGACTTGTACTCCTATTGCCAATTAACACCTCCTATAACAGGTTGCCTCAGCTAGTCATTGAAGCAGAGGCAGTAGAAATAGTTTACATGCAGCTTGTTTTTCACACTAGTTGTTTAATACTCACAAAATTAAAGTATTAAAAGGTTCTTTCTTACCTTGCTGGGAGAGAAATAAACACTATAGTGAGTATGTGTGCTTATCCTTGTCTGGTGTTTTGTATTTTAAGTGGTACCAATTTTAAGAATTGGTGGTGATGGTTACATCAGATTTTTATATTTTTGTATTAAAATTAAGGGGTCCAATAAAGACAGAATTTGTTCTACATCAGTATCTTAGCTCATTGCATTTTTGCACAGCTGCCCCTGTTTGTGAAATCCAGTTTCTTTGCTGAGAAAGCTAGGCTGGTAGACTTTTTTTTTTTATAATAAAAAAGTCTTTGTTCAGTTAATGTGACAACAGAGCAGTATTTAAGTTTGATTTAAACAATAGAAAGTGTTGCAATTTGTGAAATATTTCACTTTCACAGTTGCTATCATAATTAATCTTGAATCTACTTTTGTACTTATTTAAATATATGTAAAATAAATAGTACAAATGAAGAGCAGTGCTCTAAAATGACACTTTAGTTCACATTTAATCAGCAGGTATTTTAATAACACAATAAAATTGGCTAAATAATTGATACCAGTTCACACTAAGATAAAGGTGGAGTAATATACCTAAAAGTGTTAACAAATTTGCTAAAAGGCCTGAGTAGATAACACTTTAAGGCATTAGTTTCTATGCTGTTATAATGGCAAATGCCTTTAACACTTAGTCAACAAGGGCTGCCCAAGTAAAAGTCACAGTTTATACAGGATCGTGTTTTAACCCTCTGAAAGAAAAATATTATCTCTTGTATAATTTAACCTTGGAATTCAGTTCATGAACAGATGATTAGAATATACGATCCTTGCTCTTATTGAAAGGATGATAATTTTATTTCATTAAAATAAATGAGAAAACAAATGCTTCTTTATGGTATACAATTTTAAATATAAACCTGACTTTGCTAATAACTGGTGACTTTTTATTGGGGGGCGGGAGGCGGGAGAAGATGAAACCAGGTCATGCTTCTATGTGAGATGACTGGCCTGCAGGCAGGTCATTCTCTGACTAACACGTAGATGATTTAGAAGTAGAAGCTTCTAGTCCCTTTTTTTCCGGAGAGTTTGAGATTGGGGGGGAAGAGTGATGCTTTGCTTTCCATATGTATTGACTGTTAATTTTTAGAACAGAATTCTTCATTGTGGTCTCATAATTACTGTATTTTCTTGTTACTATATAAAGGAATGAATTAAAGGATTATTCAAATTTTATTTTGCAATGTCTTAATCCCATTCATCCTTCAGTTCTCTAATGAATTAATAAAAAATAAGAAAAGGCAAGTTTTTTTAATGTCAAATTAAATAAATTTATTGTAGGGTGTTGGTGACAAGTCTGTGGGTTGCCAACCCCTCCGCAAGGGAACAAAACAAAAAGTAGTAGCTCCCTCTAGACCCCCTTCTTTCCCCAGTTAATCTTTAATTTTGCTGGAGATGTAACTGCTACAGTTAGATTTATAATACACAAGTACATTTCCCCTTTTAAAGCTAGTGAGGTTTTCCATTGGTAAACAACTTATTTCAAATACAATGCTTAACTTTTACATCCTGTCTGCTCCCTTATAAATCATAAAAGGGTAGGTTGGCTTATTTTGAAACATGCGGTGGGAGTGGGTCAAAGCACAGAATTTAAATTTGTACTGTAGCTCTATCTACTTGAGTGAATATGCTAGTGTGGTGGCCATATCTCTAGATTGAAGAAATTTGACTTCATGATTCTTCCTCTGTACTATCTGGAAGAATTTTGCACAAAGGAAACAGTGTTCCTTCGGATTCTGGTTGTGAAGCATTCATTTAAAAATAGAGTTCTCTTTAAAGTTAAAACTTAACAGGAAAGTATAAAGTAATAGAATCCCTGTTTCTCTATAAAAAGTGAAAATGCACACCCCTATTTGTTTTCTGTACAGGACATCTTGTAAGGAAAAGTGCAAAATAAACTGAAATTGTCATTAAATACAATGACATGATGCTAATGCTTCTGTATAAACTGGCCTTCTTATATGAGACTTGGGGAGGGATGACTTTCTTTTAGCGTAACAGACAGTCGTTAAGTATATTGTCTGAAGCTTATTTTAAACTGCTCTTCAGAAGGGATGGATGTTTTAGTATGTAAATTAACTAAACATATTTCACAGGCGACTGGTAGCAGGGGTACAGGGGGGATACGACTCCCCCCACAACCCCTGAGATTGGATCCTGATTTGGCACCGCTCAGGACAGGGCAGTTTTCTTGCTGTGCAGGCCAGCAGCATGTTTGGGGGAAGGGGCAGACATTAAACTGCAGCACAGAAGTATAGGAATGGATATGGGGCTTTTGGCCTGCCCCTGGGCCCACCTACAAATTGTGCCCCCCTGCAGACTGAGGCGGCACCAGTCACCCCCACCACATTTGTTGAATAAAGTATGTGGTAAGTTAAAGAACTGCTGTTATAATTTATAGAAATAAAAATGGGCAGCTGAGATAAACGTGGAAGTCTTCACAAAAAGAACCCATTTTGACTGGGAGTGAAATAAAATGGGAGGCTGATTTAAAAATATCAAGAGCGGAAACTGAGTCAGAAAGAGGTAAGACAGGACTTCATGAAGTGAGGAAGAGTAGTTTGTAATCTGGTATCTTGTTTAAAACCAGTGAAGTGGTATCATTATGTGGCTGTTTTCAGAAGTCATGAAGCTGGAAAGGTGAATTAGTTGGAAAGGAAAGACTTAGTACTCAACTCATTAGATTTCCCTTGTACTTTGAATAAAGTGCTATCAGAAAGATGATGCTTGCAGTTGCTATACCATAAGCTTGACTTCCTTTATTGCAGTAGTTGAATAAGTAATTAATTAAAAAAAAAAAAAAGTCATGCCTGGTAGACAGAGGAATGATGTGCTGTAAACAGCGTGGCTTTAAGCATAAATGATGCAAGACCCAGTGATATAATTAAAAACACTAGTGGATGGAAGGCAAGTGGATATTATACATGCTTATGCCTAGTGGAGCATTTATATATAGATCCTCATTAATTTCTCCTCCCAAAATTACTCCATATTAAATGAATCTGGATATTGTTGGCTGGTTGAAGACCTTCAGATATGTAGTAATAATATGTGGTGATTCTGTCATATAATGCACCACAGGAATTAGTGTTAGGTCCATTCTTACTGTCTTTTAATGATCCAGGAAAGGGAATAAAATTCATGTTAGTATAATTCACAAAATTCTAAACTGTGAGGATCTGTGAACACCACAGATAACAAAACTAATGCAAAGCGTAGAGATTGGAACAGAAGTAGAAAAGAATGTGATTTTAATGTTGGGGCAGAAAGAGGGAAAGAGGTACTACATAGAATTATACCAATAAGTCTCTTAAAATGTTTAAAGATTTTTAGTGCACAGCAAGATGGACATGAGTTTTTGCAACAAAATATAGTGACAAAAAAAGCCAAAACAGATTTGCACTACATTCATGGGGACCTCCTATGACAGAGCAAAGCTGTAAAAGTCCTTTACATCAGAACTGCACAGTAATCACACTAAATTGGAGAGTTGTCATTGAAGAACAATGAAGACATTAAGAGGGGGCAGGCTGAATTCCCCTCTTTCCATCCGGTTTAGGAAAGCATCCATGTTTGAGATGGTACCTAAGCATGTGCTTAATTGCCTTGGGAATCTGGGCATTCCTAGGGAAGTACTAAGTGTCAGGAATGTGCTATCTGGCCATGGAGTAACTAAGCAAGTACATAAGTCTGCACTTTCTTTAAAAAAAAAAAAAAAAAAAAATGTCATTTAGGTTTGTTCATGGACTCTTTAGGATATTCTTAGAGTAAGGTAGGGAAAGTGTCATTAAGGAACTACAGTGGTACCTCGGTACTCGACTGCCTTGAAACTCGTCGAATTTGGTAGTCGACGCATTTTGACGTGAAAATTTTGTCCCGGTACTCATCGTCGTTGTTTGGTACTCGACACGCAAGCTAGAACTTGTTGGTGTCGCTTGCCTCGTGACTCGCTACCCTTTCCAGCAGAAACAAAGGGTTTGTTTGGTACTCATCGTTTTTGGTACTCATCACGCCTCCTGGAACCAATTAACAATGAGTACCAAGGTACCACTGTAATAGGATGTAATTGAGATATGGCAAAATACACCTCAGATGTATCTAAGAAATTTTCCTTAAAGCGAGATGTCTTAAGGTGTGTATAGTACCTTAGGGTTTATGTCAGACGGACTGGGAAAATGGAGATGACGTTCAAGTGATAAAGAAAGTAAGAGAACCAGGGGGACATTGGCAGGGATGACATACTTCTGTTTTGGTCATATTGTGCTGTGTTTATTCACATGATGCCACATGAATCTTTTCCCCTCAGAATCAGCCTTCCAAAATTGGGGTTTTTCTCTTAAGGGGGTAGACTTTTTTTTTTCTTCACTGAAAGAAAAGAAGGGGCAGTAGGCAGCGATGAGAGTACAGCATCTTCTCACTTCAAGATAGGGTCATAGAAAAATGGCAGCTGTAAGCCCCAAGGGGCAGAGTCTTATGTTAACCCTCTCACAGCCTGAACATGATAGGTTATGCCTAAAGGGGCAAATGAGCTGCTGCGTGCAGTCTGTAGTATCTTGATGAGGTGTGTGGGTGGCAACAGCACTTCATTGTTTACAGGAGCTTATGTAAAAAAACTATTTACAGTAAAGAAGTAGCAGTCCTGCTACTGCCCTAGCAAGGAGCCTAGCCTTATGTCAGGTAGATTTAAGTCCTTCTGGAAACATAAGTCTCATACAGATATTCAGTTTCTCTTGGGAGAGTCACTTTTCTCCCAGGAGAAGCCACAAGCATACAGATGTTGAGAATTTTTCTCTCAGGATTAAAATGGCTGCTCCCGGAGAAACATAACCTAGGAACAACTTTGGTTAAATCACTCCCAGGAGAGTTTCTCTTGGAACAGAGAATGTCTGTACATACCATGGCTTCTCAGTAGAGAACATAGTCCTCTAGTCTCTCCTTCCCCACACCCTCCAGCGAGATTGTGTGTTGCATGTTGGCCGGGTGCTCAGGAACACACTCTTTGGAAAAATCTTTTTTTTCCCCTCTACATTCTGCCTTCCAAAAAAAGATGCATTTCTTATTTGGAAGTGTCTGATATGTGAAAAAAACATAGTACTGGGAGAAAAACAACTCTAGATTAATTGCAGAAAAACTGAAGGTGTATTAGTGAATCATAAATCTAAGGATGATAGTTTAAACTATATGAGTTGAGGTCCTCGCCTACAAACTATGAAGAGGAAAAGAGTTGGAAGTTTATGAGGTGAAGGAAGAGCAAATTTAAATTGGAAGGACATGGTCAACAGTATCAAAAGCAGTCTGGAAGGTGAGGGTGTTTGAGAGCTTTAGGAGAGAGTTGTAGTTGGCTACTTGACTGGAAAGATGGGAGAACTGAAGCAGCAGCATATTAATGTATCTTGGAGAAAGTCACCAGAATTAGACTATTTTGCCAAGAAAATGTAGTTTTTTTTGTGTTACTTATGTACCATGCTATTGCTGGGGAGGGTGTGGGGGAGAGAGAAAGCATGTCTGTTTGCAAGATAAAAGTAGATAAATACTTGTATATATGTAAAGAAACAGTGATGTAAATGCTTGTCATCACTTAACTTCACTTTATACCTAGTAAATTGGTTAATGGGTCTCGTTTGGATTTATATGGGAGTTCTGTTGTTCCAAATTCTTCTACATTGCATAGTAGATCAGGAGTTACTTTACCTCTCTAGTATTTGGCTGATTCATTTATGTATAGTCATGCAGATTGCTTACTTGTGTCTTCTAGAGTGTACCCACACAGAGATATGTATCAGTCTTCCAATTGCTTGTTGAGGATTCGGATCTCCCTTTGGAGCTCAGAAAATAATTATTTCTGGGGTTATTCCATATTTGCATAGCATTGGAAAGGATAGAATTTGGGCCACTGTCTCTCTTTTTTGCTGTGAATGCATTGCAGACCCTACATATATGAAGTAGTGTGAACATAATGTTGCTTGGCTGGTGGATGGGATAGACTGAGGTATGATTATTTAGAGAAGGACATTTTGTCCCTTACTTCCCAAGAAGAGTATAGTTTTACCTTTAAATTTCGTGCTCTGCTTTTTTTTTCCTGTTTCAGCAGTATACAATACTGCCTCAGCTAATAATTCACACCTGGGACAATTGTGCTAATTTTCAAATAACTATTCATAAGGCAAAGAGCAAAGTATTTTGTTCACAGCTTTTTCACCTAGGGATTGGAGGTCCATTTTTCTCTCACTGTACCAGTGTATCTGCAAAGTGCTCCTGTAGCCCTTTATCTGCAAGTCTTCTTTAGTTGAAAATCACTGAAGCAAAAGGGAAATTGCTGTTTGTGTTGGTGCCAGTTAATCATGCTAGCCCAGCAGCATTTACATTCACACCACTGTAAGAAACGCACAGTTAATTGGAGAACTGGCCATAGTTTACAGCTGAGGAAGGTTAGCTTAGCTGCAAGACTTAACTCTGACTAATGGAAACTTATCTGACTCATAGCCTAACAGGTGTGCGCTCTGCAGTATTGGTTATTTTATTTGACTGATTCTGTCTAGCCAATTTAGATTATTGAGCATTGATTTTGACTAGATAGGCTAGATAATTTCTACTGGATGACAATTGGTTTGTGTGGAAAATTGTTATATGGAAATGATACTTCATTGTAAGTTCTGCAATCCATGGATTCACTGCATCTAGCAGCATGTTTATGCACACAGTTTTAAAGTTTTATACTATTTTGCAAAATACAACATAAATAATTGGAAAATGAGGCATAATAAATATGGAGGAAAAAGTACTTAATTTATTCTCTTTCATAGGGGCCACCTACGGATGCTCCTGCCGTGGACACAGCAGAACAGGTTTATATATCTTCCCTCGCGTTGCTGAAAGTAAGTAGTTATACACATTTATTGTAAATGGCACTGTGGCTACAACAGGGCATTACATCTGTGATCATCCAAAAAGTGAAGTTGTTGTTTAAGGTCAGTGGAGCTGACTGCTTAGTTTTTGATAAGATTATGGGGTTTTTTTTAATTAAATCTATTCTTCAGTCTTATTTAAGTACTTCACTTATTTAAATGGTTTATGTTTTTTGTATTTATAATTCTTAGCACATTTACAGTGCATTATATTCTCAAATTACGTTATGAGCTGTCAACTAATAAAAAACATAAAACTAAGACTCACAATAGAAGCAGAAAAAAAAATTCCCAGGCAAACCTGTAAACTACATCTATGTTATAACTTTGGTCTCATTTCCAGATGTTGAAACATGGCCGTGCTGGTGTCCCTATGGAAGTTATGGGTCTGATGCTTGGAGAATTTGTTGATGATTATACTGTGAGAGTGATTGATGTGTTTGCTATGCCACAGTCAGGAACGGTGAGCCTTTACAGTAGGAATTAGAAAGGAAATGTTTTTTTAATGTGGCAAAAACTGTTATGTGTGGAACAGTGTCCCATTTCCCCCCACCTTTTCCCCCCAGTTTTCTTCCATTATCCCTTATAAGATATGAGAAAATAGTAATTAGACATTTGGGTTATACCCATCTTTGCTTATCTAAAGTTTATGAGTAGATAATGTTAAACCCTTAAACCACTTCATATTCTTTTCAGTGAATTTATGGCATGTGCATGGTCTTTAGGAGAGACTAACTTAGGGGTGGGCAACTATTTCGGGCAGAGGGCCACTTACTGAGTTTTGCAAAACCATCGAGGGCTGTATGACAGGTAGTCAGGGCAGATAAGTATTAATTTTCTAAATCTTTTAGGGGCCCCACAGGCCAGACATAATGACCTGGCAGGCTATGGTTTGCCCACCTCTGGACTAACTGGATCTTCTATAGGGATAGAAGCACAGTGTACGGAACTCATAGATCATTAACATCAGCACCTTTGTATATGAAACTGTAGCACTGGGAGAAATATTATGGTCCAGTTACGAACCCTAGAAAAGAGGAGTTTGAAAATGATGTCATGCCCTTGACTGTATTATTACCACTGAAACTGTGAATTTGAATCTACTGATTGTGGCAGAGTTTATACTCCAGTGGAATTATTTTTAGATGATATTTTTATAATATTGAAGGGTGAATGTTTTAAAACACTGTCTGGCAAAATTTCAGAGCTGCGGGCTAGAATGTGAACTGCTTTGGGCTTGGGCCTGCGTTGAACCATTGTTCTGACCTGGCCACCACTGCTGCTTTTCCTGCCACCACTTTTCCTTACATTCCGCCTGCAGCTGTGATGCAACTCCTTGCATTTGGCCCTGGTGTGGGTACAGGTAAAGCCCCATGGCACCAAAGCTTGCTGGCTCTGGGCTGGATCCAGCCTGCAAGCCATATGTTGCTGAATTAATTTAAAAATACTCAGTTTTTAAAAAATTGAATTTAATGAAAAAAATACCTTTTGAGGGTGATGAACAGAGATTAGGATTTGGAATTTATAGTGGCTCTGTGTAGTTCAAGTGAAATATTGCTTTTAAGAGGGCAGTAACTGTTAAGATCATATGTTACTGAACTATTAGATTTTTTTTCCCTCTTTTCTTCAGTTTATTCTATACATTTGCCAACATGGTGAGTGTGGTCAGTTTCACTGGGGATTTTTTTGATGATGGAGACCTTTCCTGGGTTTTGCAAGTGGATATTTATCCCTAACAGCAACAATAGAGCTCAAATTGACCTGGCAGGAAACAGGTCAGTTTGTACAGAACAAAAAAAACAGAAGAGAAACAATCATGAGTGTTGCTGTACATGCTGGCTGATGTTGGTAACCTAAAAAAGTATTCTGAACAGAAGATCAGAAAATTTGTAGCATTTTTAGAGGAACTGTAGAAATAGATGCATTTATAAACTCATAAGTCTATTTAAAGATGGCCTATTAAAATAGTCTTGCTTAAAATTTAGAGAATTTCAAAAGTAGTCTGTTTCCCCTTAAAAGTAATAAAGAGTAGTAAAAAATAAAGAATAATTTTTAAAAAAGTCTTTATTAGTGAGGCTGTTAAATCACTTTGTGTTAGATTTTTTTTTTTTCCTTTGAAAGCAGAAAGATGTTTTTGGTATGCATGTTTATATTTTGAAGTAACTTATATGTGAATTCACTAATACTGTCTGTCTTCCGAAATCAGGGAGTCAGTGTAGAGGCAGTTGATCCAGTATTTCAAGCCAAAATGTTGGATATGCTGAAACAGACAGGAAGGTAAGTAACTGTTTTAAAGCAACATCTGAAATTAGTGATGCTTTGTGCATGTTGCTTAGCCTGCATTATTTCTCCTCCTTCCTTCAAGTCCTGTTATTCAATGGGATGTTATCACTGCTGAAATGGATGTAATTGACCTAGAGCTGTGACTAATTTATTGCAGCCCATGTCATGTTTTCCCTTGAAGTGCAGGAGACAGACTTTGTATGCAGATCAGTGGAATATGCTTCCATCCCCAATTATCATATAATAGTCTGGGGTTGGAATGTTGCTCTACTTGAAATATGAAGCTGCTAGAGAATGGTGTTTTATAAGAAATAATGTTACTGTTTGTATTTGTAAAATTATAAAAACATCATAAGTTTATTTACAAGCATGTGGTTTCTCTTTGTAGGTAAAAGAAAGGAAAAAAATACTTGATAAAAGGCGTCCTAGCGTTTAAACAAATTTTTGTTATTTAACTCTGTACCTCTCAACAGTTGTCATCTGCTTGCACAAATTCTTTTACTGTGGAAAAAACTTCAAAATTAATGTTAGCAAAAGGCTCAGCAGCTGAACAGAACAGTGCAAATTGCTTTTTGACTGAGTTCCTAGTTCTACTGCTGGTTTAATTGATATTTAATCCTTTCCCACCATTGGTTCCCGTTGTCCATGTCTGAAATGGACTTTCTGCCGTGAAAATTCAACTCTTGACGCCAAGGAGTTAGAGTAGATATTTACTCAAGTGCTGAAAGGGTAAAAACTGGTTCAAGGAAGGTGTGGTAACAGGGTGAAAAACTGAAAGCATGATCTACCACTGCTAATGTGCATCCCTTAATGATAGCACTCCTTTGTCTCACTTATTCATGTCCATGTTTTCACCATACTATGGTAAGTAATTTAAATATTTCTAATGGTGCTTGTTTCACACCTATGTGTTTTATCTTTTGTCCTAATTTATACCCTGTTTCTTCAGTGTTTCTTCTCATAGCCTATGTTTCTGTTGCTAGTACTGTTAGGAGTCTCAGAATGCCGTCTTTGTTTCAGGCCGGAGATGGTTGTTGGTTGGTATCATAGTCACCCTGGCTTTGGCTGTTGGCTGTCTGGTGTGGATATCAATACTCAACAGAGCTTTGAAGCCCTATCAGAAAGAGCAGTAGCTGTGGTGGTGGATCCTATCCAGAGTGTAAAAGGAAAGGTACAGTTGTTTTTTATTTATTCTTTATTTACTAAAAAAAAAAAGATTTGAAGTTGAAACGCAATGAAATGCATAGTAGGTCTTGAATTTTGGGCACACATTTAACAAAACTGTTTACAATTCTCTGAGGATATAAATGAATTGAAATCTGCTCTTCTTGACTGAGCCATATTATATTGAGCTATCTTATATATTTGCAATAAGCAGTTCTCACTCTGATTAGCTGTTCAACACCCATTCAACCAGTTGAGCTTTTTCTAACTAAACAGACTAAAATATGTATATGCTGTATACTAGATCATCTGAGGTATTAAATTTTGGGTGTGTTGCTAAACCTTCTTAATAGCAAATAGGGATGAGCCCAGTCCCTTGCACAAGTAACAATAGTGATGCATTTTGTAGGCATTGAACATGATGGTTTCTGATGTTATCTGTATTCCAAATCTTTTAGACAATAAAAAGTTTGCCAAAGTCTTGGTCTAAACCATTCACATTTTTGAGTGAGGGTGGCAGATGAATGATTAAGTATGTTAAATGATTATGAAAAGAGATTAACTTGCAAAGCATATTGGGTTATAGTTGTCCTTTGTTGAAATCTCTTTTGTTCTTGTTTAGTTCTCTTTTTATTTCTTTCTAGCCCCATATGCCATTTTCCTATTTCCTGCCTCATGACAGCAGGGAGCAGCTCTATTATCACCTTCACAGAGCTGTCTGCAAATGTGAGAGGCAATTCGATTTTGCTCAACCACAGGGAGAGTGGATTAGAAAAAACTACAGAACGTACAGAAATTGGCTAGGTGGTTACTGCTTTAAAATACTGCTGAGGTGTTTTGTTTGAGCATGCACTTCCATTGTACTGTAGAATAATTATTAAAATAAATCATAATATATATGTATGACATTAATATAATTTTATAAATAGTACTTAAGTTTTTATAAATATTAGTTTGTCTTATCTGAAAGGCAATAGTTTACTTATGGCAGATTATATTAATCCTCCAACTAAGGCAAATGTTTCCATAATTTCAAAATATTCATCTATTAAAATACTATAGTTGATCTTTCTTATAGCACGTTATTCTGTCCGATCAGATTTCCTAATTTGTTCTCCTTATTCTGGCTTCATTTACCAAAGCAAAAATTGTCTCTATATTATTATTTAAAAAACCCAAACAGAATAAGCCATTTAGCAGTACATTTTGGTACTCTAGAAGCTAGTAAAACAGAATTCAGTTGTTTTGTTTTATTTTTTTTTCCTCTGAAAATAAGGAAAGACTGATTTTTAATAAGTCCATAGCAAATACAATCCAGATTTGTATTACTACTGCATTTTAAATTACATATGTATCTATATAAAAATAATTGTTAAAAGCCTAATGTTATCTTGACAATAGATCACACTCATCCTGCTGGACTTGTTAGTACCAAGTATATGATTTACCTCTCTTTTTTTACCTATGCTTATGAATATTCTCTTCAGGGAACAACTAACCTTTGACTTTTTCTGCTTGGTTTTTCTGTTCTTTAGTAGGAACAGATTCATAAAGTCTAGAATTTTTTGTTGAACATAAACATTTGTTTTGATCATTACTTTTCTCCTGACATTGTCAGCTTCTGTGGGGTTTTTTTCTTTATTACAAATCTTGCAATGTATTCTCATTCTTGTTGTTTCTTCCCTTAAAGCTCCAGCTCCTGGAGTCAAATGACCAAATGACCCTTCTTTCATATTTTTTAAAAACGAGTAAGTTTCCTGATTGCAGCAAAAGAGCTCAAAAAGTACACCCTTGAAACATGACACTGGAAGTAAATAAAGGGAATCCCACAGTTATTTTTGATTTGCCACTTCTGATTTTTGGTGGCCTGACTCCTAATTCTGTATGTTTTATGCTTTAATTAAAAGGATACTTTAAGAAAGGGAAACACTTTACAACTTGTTTTCTGGTCTGTACTAGATGCACTGCCAGTCTAGCTAGTACAGTAGACCTGGAAGTGCTGCTCACATGGTGTTACCTTTTCCTGACAAAACGCACTACCTTATTTCTTTGTCTCCCACCTCCATCACAGCAAAAGAAGCTATACTGGCAAAAGCACAGTTTTGCTGGTGTAACAGCCGCTACAAGCCCCCGCTACAGGGGGGCTTTTGCTGGCACAGCTATGTCAGTCAGAGATCACACCTCCTTATATCTCTTACCAACAAAACTATGCTGGCAAAAGATTGTGGTGTATACCTGGCCTGAGAGAGCTCCGAAAGCTGAACTGTGGTTTCCCTATTTTAATACAAGGTGCATTTTAACTAAGATTAAAGTAATTACAAATAACACAATGACTTATATTTTAACTAGCCTTTCTTTAAACCTTTGTGTAGATGGGGCAAGCTGGTTGAAGTATATCTTAATGGGGAGCCCTGGTTCACCTTGTTGAGCTACCCTGTTAAAATACAGCCTGTCCTGTGTACGCTTATATTTTAAAACATATTAGCTAATGTACTTAAAGAAACAGGTTATTTGAATCTAGATTTACCTTTTGTAGTACCAGACAGCTGGCCTAACTAAGGCATTTATCTCACTGCCAGGTTAAGCATGAGAATGCATATAAGGCTCAGCAGTTGAAGGCAGACATTTTTCCAAGAGTTGATACAGCACTTAAAACTAAAGAAAATCATGGTGATTTGGATATCTTGGAAGTAGCAAATAGTTATACTTATGAGTATGGCTTAAATGGGCTGATTCATAGCATTTCCAAGGAGTAATAAAGTATACTTGATGTGATTCTTCAGTGTGAAGGTTAGTCCTGAGAAACCAACCAAAGTCTTGTTAGTTTTACTCTGCTTCTGTTTGGGACTACCAGCAGTGCTACTGGGATTGCTTGTTTGCAGGCTCCAGGAAACAAAAAGTATGATGATGCCATTAAGCTATTTTGCTTGCACTTAGAACCAGATCCTAGTCCACCCATTGGACATATATGTGCACTTTGATGCTTAAATGTGATTCTATTCCACCCTGTTCAGGGCCCTGAAAGTATATTAATGCATCTCCTGTGTAACATATCATCTGACACTTGAGACCTGAGTCAAATTCAGAAAGGAGGAAGGCCCAGCCATCTTCTTTGTATCCACAGTTTTTCAGGGTAGGACAGGATCAGTTAAGTTCACTTACATACCTAAGAGGTAGAACAGAATCTCGCCCTTAGTATTTTGAAATGGATATTTCAGTTCCACAAAACTTGGTGGCATGGGTCTCCACTTCAACTAAAGAAAGTTTTCTCACTAGTGAGATGTAGTGCTGACCCTTTTTTGCCTCACTTTGGCCTCTCCAGCTCATCAATATTATCCATAGGTACAGTGGGCCAATTTTATAGGTCAATAAGTAGCAATCTAAATCTTTTTATCCATATTCTTAACTGTGTGCCACCATTTCCTATGTATAGGTTAATGATACACCAACTGTCCATAAAACTGTAACTCCCATCAAATACAGGGGTGTCATAATAACATCAGCAACAAGAATGAAACTTGGGTTGATTAGTTATCAGTACTGCAGTCCAGAGAATAAAAGAAAAATAAGCTTGATTTTACTTGTAGGGATTAAATTACTTTAAAACTAAATTTATTCCAGTTGGTTAGGAAGTTGTAGAAGACAGTGACTCTAATTCCAGTTCTTGTTATTAATTTGCATCCTGAACTTTATCACAACCTCTCATGTTTGTATCGATATATTATTCAGTAATATATTCATACCTTTGAAACCATGATGCCAGTGTCTAGTATACTGTGATAGATTATTTTAGTAAGGCTCTGTCAAAATAACTTCTGGAAAATATTTGTAATCATGTAGCAAAAACGACTTGGGTAATCTATATGTATTTTCAGGAGGGATGATTCTTCTTTGTTTTTGTATATTTTATTCTGTGTGCTAATCTTGTGACATGTCAGCAAACGTAAAGATATCATTGATCTTAAACTCAAACCACATACTGTTCATTCTGAAATTTTAGGATAATTTTGGAAGGTTCTGAAATTGTTATGTCTTTCTCACTGAGAGATCGGGATATTGCATTTGATGTTAAAGGAATGTTTTAGAGATCCTGAAAACTGCAGTTAGGATGTTAGCTTGAAAATTAGAATGAATTTTCTGAAAACTCTTCATTCAAGCCGTTTCTCTCCAAAGAAACTCTGAATTGCTTATTTCTGTCATGGTTTATGGATTCTCATCCTACCTGTGAAAGTGGTCAGGTACATTCTATTGGTTTTTTTTTTTAAGCAGAGAATTAAGAAATGGGATTTCTTTTGTAATTCCCATTATAATAGCCCCTAGAGGTGTCAGTCTAGCCTCAGTGGCCAGTTGTAGTAGATATTAAGAAAACACAAGTCTTTTTCTCTAAATTGAGAGTTGTTAAGTAAAACTTTTATTATAATTATATTGCAGATGAAAAACTGAGGAACAGGGAGATTAAATGAAGTTTGGGTCAGAGCTGGAAACCAAACCCAGATTTCCTAAATCCCAATCCACAGTTTTTAACCACAAGGTCTATATGAACATACTACTTCTTTTTGTCACAGGCTTAGGTATATTTAGGTTTCAGTTTAGGATGAAAAAACCAAACAGCAGGAACTTTAGGAAAACACTGGATCAAGTATTATCATTTAGAATTTTGTTGGCTTGCTTCATCCTATTTTTAATTCTTCCTGCACCAAGGAGATATATTCACTAAGTATATAGTTGAGATGATTTATTAAGGCATTGAATAAGGAACTAAAATTCTACATAAGCATTGATAATATATCATCCTTGCAACCACAACTCCATCTGTCATGTGCTGAATGAGCTCCCTCTCTTTGTGGCAGTCTCTCCTTAAGGCACGTTTCTTCTCTGAAGCCTTGGAATTATGATTCTCCTTCAGATATAAGTACCACTTCCAGATCTAGACTTCAGTCTGTCCTGCATGACTTACATTTTCTTTTATTTGTTTAGGTTTTAAACTTTGAGGAGGAGGGGTTGTCATCCTTTGAACAGTGCTAAATATACATGTCCACTCTTTTAGCATTGCTCTCTTCTGCTATATTCAAACTCCAAATGTTAAAAGACGATTTGCTTAATAAACACTTTTGACAACAGAAAAAGATGGCTGGACTGTGCTCCGAGACAGGTCTTTGTTGC
Organism: Caiman crocodilus; assembly: GCA_030014935.1. Taxonomy (NCBI): domain Eukaryota; kingdom Metazoa; phylum Chordata; order Crocodylia; family Alligatoridae; genus Caiman; species Caiman crocodilus. Next base: position 33,035,948 of record JAGPOW010003685.1, read on the forward strand.
AGATATTCATGGTCTGTAACCTAAATTTGGATTGCTTTGGAAGGAATTGGGAGGATTATCTGGTGACCAAAAGGTGTCAAGCCAAGGCTAGTCAAACAGATATTGGCTGCTCTCTTTAGTATGTTAGAACTTCCCTCATTAGCCTCAGCATTCTTCTTTTCTATATTTAAAGCTTAAGTTAGTCTCCAACTTTTAGCCTTTCTTATATTAGAATTTTCAAGTAGTTTCTGTATTCTTGTAGCTGAGAACCGGTGTCTGCCTTTCTTCTTTTGTTTGTTTGGATCATTCACGTTGAAGGAGAAGAGAATTAGTTTAAAAAGCCAGGGAAATAGTGTTAAAATCACAAAAAATGGGTGAAAGGACAGATGTAATACTTGAAACTTGTATTTGAATATATATATTTTTTAATCGTACATTGCAGTACATTTTTTGAATTGCCTGAAACCATCTGAAAAGTTTACTTTAAAAATAAGACAGATTTATGTTTTTATGAAAACAGATTGAAGAATGAATCTGTCCTATGCTCTAGGTACCTTAGATTGCCATTAAAATACAATCTGGAATTACTAATCCTGCAGTTAGAGAGAATAGCAACCAACTAGGCAAAATTAAAAATAAAACTAGCAATTCTAATAAATTGGCTGCTGTGTAAGTGCCAGGGTTATTTGTTCTGAATTATTACACCAATACCATTAAACATGAAAATATTCTTCTTTTCTTTTTTAACATATGCTATCAATTGTTCTGTGCCAAGACCATGTATTCTTTTTGCAACATTTATTATTAATATTTGACATGCTAAAATGTCTGTAGTCTGGTGTAAATGAAAAATTCTCAACTACTATGCATTGTAAGAGTTCTGAAGCAGACATTATAATGCATTTATTTTAGTAGAAACTATTGTATGATAGGATGGGAACCTTCTGTATATTTGTGCTGTACTTAACACATTTTGTGTACCACAACAGAATTAATAATATTTTTGTTCTTTCCATTACATTGTTGCAAAGAAAAGATTCAGTATTTTTAATAGGAATGACATTTCTATGAGGTCATGTTTAATGGGCCTAAATCACTTCCCACGTGCAAAGTCATTGAACTACTAATAGACCTTTTCCCTCCAACCTGAATTAAAGAGCTCTTGGATATTTTTTGGTGCATGTATAGGCTGAGGGAAAATAGAAAGGAGGGAGGAATAAATAAAAAATTCAAGAAAAGTTGACTCTTGCGCCTTTTCCTTTACTGCAGTTTTAGTGTGTGATTATTGAACACCGTGTAGTAAATCATCATAAGGACAAATTAGGCACGAGATTTTGGCTGCTTTTTGAATGCGACTCACTTCTACATTGTCAAATGATGAGAACTGCAATCTTAGAAATATGCTTCCCCAACATTGTTACACCAGTATGGCTCAACTCTGCCCCAGGGTGACCTCTCCTACAGGTCATTCTTCACCACCTTCCCCCCCCCCCCCAATCAACTGTTGACTGAATCTGGTGACACTGTCAACAAGAATGTCATTTTTGTGAGTGTTCTGTGATGTGGACATCTGTCCTCTCAAAGCTTGGATGGGATTATAAATTCTTTTAACAGATAGTCAAATAACCACCATGTATCTGGAAATAGAGCAACTCATAGTATTAACCGAAAGATGGATATAGCTCAGTGACCTAAAGATGAGACATCCTTATCTGATCTCAGCAAAATTTCATTCTTGAACTCAGATTTTCAGAACAAGGAAATTGTTATTTGTATACTGGCTTTGTTTTGATACAAGCAGGAAGCTAATTACTGGTGAATGTAAGAGCATGGTCAATTTTTGTGTTCCATTTTAGAATTATACTTTCTGTAGGAGAGCTACTGCATTTACTCACATTATTCATGCACCTTTCCCAAAGAATTAGTCTTCTAAAATTGGGGTGCATGTCTTAAGAAGGGAAGCTTAATTTTTGCCCAGAATGGAAGCATGGAGATGCTATAAAATAATTCCTGCCCCCTACAAACAGCCACATGAATTGCAGTCAATTTAGGTGTGAAATGGTTAAAACTAGAGCTTTTTGCCTAAGCAGGAACAGGAGGATGAGTGAACTGAAGGTTAGGCTCTATGCTGGCTGCCTGAAGCTGTAACTGGAAAAATCTTTTTTTTTTTTTTTTTTTTCATTCTGTCTTCCCAAAAACAAGATGCATGTCTTATTTGGGGATGTGCGGTATGCAAGAAAATGTGGTATTATCCTTGATTTATGGTGCAGGTAGCTCTGTATTGTTACTTCAGTTAAGACCAGTGTTTGTAAACATTAGGCATAACATGCAAATCGTGTACCCGTTAACATTCCATCACCCTGGTTTCATTTGAAAGCCAGCAGAATTTTATGCTAGTTACACTTTCCAAAGAACATTTTTGTGGCCCATGTGCTTTGAGTAAATAACTCCTTAAATTTCTGAATTGAATACTACAAAATGGAACATTACAGACCTTATTGTTAAAGTGAGTGTCAGTGTTCTGTAATTTTTTTTGCAACACCATTTGGATTTTACAGTGCTCTAAATTAGGTGACAAATGTTTGCTTTGTAAACTGTTTTATAAGTTATTTTAGTTCATTCCCCTCCCTAAAACAAAAAGTCTTCTTGGAGCTTTTTTGTTGAAAACTATTAAATGTTTAAATACCTTTTACCATGGTGAACGTCAAATAATCCATTTATCTTCATTAAGGCATATAGCTTTAAAACTTGTGGTTTTGCTGCTTGTGAGTTATGGATGCATGCCCTCACTTGTCAAGATAAATGTATTAAGACTGTAGTTCTCTCTTCTCCCAATATGGATATTCAAGTTGTACAGCACATTTGACCATAGCGAGCAATTCTCCAAGGATAAACAAAGAAAATGCATATACTCCTAGGAATCTCTTTTCCAGAGCTAAAACTGACATTTTATAAATAATTTCCAAGTTTCAAACTTCAAACTCACAATCACAGCATTTCAGTGATATGCATTTGGCATGAGTCAGTTTTAGTTCTTAGTGCTTTTCATTGGAAATGGCATAAAAGTAAGATTTCTCTGAATTTTTTATGTTGTGGGCTTACAAGGGACAGAAGATGTTCTTCACTTGTGGTTGTCTAACAGTGCATGGCAGCATAAATAACGAAATGGTCATAAACCCCAGCTGCACTTCCAAGGTCACATGTTCCATTTAATTTTTAAAGACTCTAGAAACAAACTAAGCAGTTGATAACAGGTCAGTTGCAGGTGATAAAAGATGTTTTAGATGGGACATTACTTCTTTTTCCACACCTGGCATAGCCACATTATATCTTTTGCAGAGTTTTTCTTATGCACTAGTAGGTTTGTTCATAAACATATGGTATAAACAATAAGTAGACTTTAATTTCAAGGCCACAGTATATTTTTAAAGATAGCCTCTATGTTACAGATTTTTGCCTCAAAAATGTTGATGTCACGGAAGTTTTAAATTGAAATAACAAGCCTGACAGACCTCTAACTGTAGCTTTATTTTGTGTAGATTACCATATAAAATACAGGTATATTTTCATAAAAGGAGTAAGTAGACTTACTGTTACAAAGACTTGGGAATGACACATACAGTTCTAGAGTATTATAGAAATAAATTTGACCAAAAAATTGTTTGCTTTTTCATATGCCAGCACTGAGGCAGTCCATTCTAAAGAAATGTGGAAGTACAGCACTTATTTTTATCTCTTGGGCTCTGTAAATTTAAGTCCTTGTATTAAATAGTATACACCTGATCAGTCTATTTGAACATGTATCTTTTAAATTGGTTATGGATGGAAGTGTTCATTTTAAAAAGCATAGATAATCTAGAGATTTGCTTATGTAACACAGTGGCATAGTAATGGATAAAATATGTGAAAGAAAAACATGTTGAATCCTATTTGATGGTGTTCCGCACAAACAGCCAAAACATTATAAACTACTATTGAGTTTAAAGATGCTTTGACTTCTGACTCTGCAGTCTTTGTTATTTGAACTCTATTGTAGGTTGTTGACCCTGTGGAATTGCTTGAAAAATATCATATAGTTATTGTTTTTTAGATTATTATGGTTTTGAAGCTAAGACAGATGTACAAAAAAGATGCAGTTTTTATTTTGTATTGGCAGCTTCCAAATATTTAGTATCTATTTCCAAGAGTTGCAATTAGTAAAGCATCCATGGTACTGAAATCCACACATCCCACAAGCTAATTATATTTGCAAGGTCAGATTGAATACATATTTTCAGAAAAATAAAGGGTTATATAAATGTGTCTTCTACTTGGCTGTTATATCACAGTTTGTTGATCTGGAGTATAATGTGTACAATTCACAAATTTGTCTGATAACAGAAAGTGGTGTGTGATTGTGTTTATTTTACTAACCAGTATATTCACAGCAATCACTTCCAAATATCTCTCCAGTAAAGATGTGTTAATTACAAAACAGACAAGGTCTTCTATTATATTAAAGCTACTAACAAGAAGACAGCAGGAATCACACATGTAAATAGCATCATCAACCCCTATTTTAGTCCTCTGTTTTGATCTGTGAGTTGCGCGTAGACCAAAGGTGCTATTAAAGACTCAGTATATGAAATAGGCAGCATTATATGAACAAAATTTATTCAACAAGAAAACAGACCTTTAACATGAATTTAACAAGCCTGAGAAATTATAAACTCTCATATGCTGCAGATTCATGCAGTGATAATAAACAAAAAAGGAAAGTAAGAGGTTTCCTTAAGCTAGCCAAACTGCTAATGGTTTTGTTATAAGCTTGTCTGCTGTTGAAATGACCTCTGAAAAGTCTCGAGACACTTGTACTAGGAAGAATTAAATGGTCAGGATGGTGAAAGAGTTGCAGTATGGAAAAGTATTTTTATAATGTGATGCAGTCATAATCTAAAAAACATCCTACAACCATAGACTTGGACTCCTTTGCCCCTTTCTAGAAAGGGAGTTTTGCAGGGGGGTTTTGAACTGTGTTACTATTTTTGTTAATATAGTAAAAGATGCAGGGAGATGATTCAAGTGCAATGTAAACTAACAGTTTACAACCACTGTAAATCCTGATCATTTAGAAAATCTGTGGAACTCTGAAAAATGTGGTTTTGCTTTGCTTTAATTAATCCTTGGGGGTTCTCTATTCAAATTACTGTGTCTAAAGTTTCCATTGTAAAATAAGATGTGACCATCTTGCTGTTATCTGATTGCATCATGCTGTACTTCAAAATACACAAACATAGAGAAAAGACTTCAGCTCGTACACACCTCCAAATGCTCACCAGGGCTTTTTCCTTGATTCTTACTGTGGCATAATTAACACCTAGTTCACCCATTGCTCATTAGTGCACTGGACATTAATGAGTCTATTTATTTTGATATGATGCTCTAAAGGAGGAACCGATTTGTTCTCACTGTGCAAAAAGCAATTAGAAGACTTCACAGAAATGAAAATGTAGGATATATTAATGTATTTATGCTTTTATTGCGTATTAGATCTAAATTTAGGTTGCAGGTTGTTGAGCATGTTAGTTTCCTTAAGACAGTTGCTATAGTGATCGCAGTGAATTCCTTTAATCTTAGTGTAGTTAAAGTATTTAGTTTGTACTGGTTTTCATAAAGCAAGCAAGAAAAAGAAAAACGTCATTCAATTTATTTTTTGTTTCCTATCTAGATTAGAAAGCAAGCATTTGTATCCTTGTTGTCTCGGTATATAATCACTGTGATTTCAGGATTTCCTGTTTGTAGTTAAAATAGTAAACTAACAATTCAGCAGATATTTTCATTTTCTTTCTCCAAAGTTTAACATACAGAGTCCTCAAGACTTGCTCATGTAGGTAGTGCCACCTGAATAATAGAACCCACTTCAAGGAATCAAGGTTGCCATGCTAGACTCGTGTTCAATGTAGTTGAAATATTTGAGCAGCAAATTATCTAGGATCTTTTGACCTGAAAGGTATTCAGATGTGACATTGTGGCCACCCTAAAATGTTTGATTTGTTATCAGACTAGTATTACAAAGCCTAATAGCTAAACTGCTTTTAGTCTTTCCTTTCAGAAACTTGGCTTAAAAAATTTACATCATACCAAAGTATTGGAACAACTGGAGAGTCAAAAATGCTGTTTCATTCTTGGATAAGCTCCATAATTTCTAGTGGAGCAGTCATTTAAACTCTAGTCTAGGAGCATAGCCATTAGTAAGTTAAATTATGATGATGCGCCTTGTGGTTATGGTATCCTGCCAAGTTAATGCATCTTGCTCCTCAGGGTAAATTTTTATTTGCTTGATTTTTTCTATCTAGCTGTCTCTGGAGGACTAAATTGTGGGTTTTTTTGCTTTGCTTTACTTTTTTTATTTATATTCCTCAGTTGTTATGGTTGGGCATTTGCAGGTGTTCACAAATTAGAACATCTGGCTAAAATGGAATTTCAGTAGTTAGAAAATTGATAAGATATACTTTGTACACAACAAACTAGCTATAAAATAGCACAAGCTTAAGTAATATTTGCTGAGGAAAACCGTTCTTAATAAATGTTTTAATATTAAAACAGACTGAAGAGATGTGTAGAAACTTTTAATGGGATTATTGTTTTACAGATTAATTAAATGTAATCTCTTTTTGAAGTATTTAAATTAATTATGTTCCTTTCATTAAGTGTGTGCATGGGTAAATTATTCCAGGTCACATTGGAAAGGAGAATATTGATGTCATGTTTCTACAAGGTACTTGTTACCACACTATCTGACTTATTGAGTCCTTAATACTTTTCCACATATACTTTCTGTGTGCTGCTTTAAAATGTGAGATGGAGAAAGATCCTGCCTGTCGGTCAAAAGTCAGGGATTGTATGTACATCAATACATTCCAGTTACTTAGTGGAATGAGTGAGTTATAATTTTCCTTTTTTTAAAATAGCTGCGTGTTTAATGAGCTTTGTAACTGTACTTTGTACTGTGCAGGCCTAAAGGAAGATATGGACCCCTACCCTTTATATACATGCAGAAGTAAAAAGAATAAATTCCTTGATGTGAATAAAAATAACTTCTGTTTTTGTATTTAAGTCTTGGATACTTGCTTCCAACACAGAAATAAGCATAATTTTGTGTAAAGTGCAACGATAGCTGCTTTGACATGCACAACAGGCAAGAACAGTTAAGCTGATTTAGTTTAAGATTTGACAAGCAGTTTTTAAATTTCTGTACTGATACCAGCTAATTCATTTCTAATTTCTCTCTGTGCCCTTTAATTTTATTTGCTTTGCACCTCCAGACAGGTGAATTTATGGTCAGTAATAATATTTGTATAAATTAAAGGGAAATATTGAATTGGTGAGAATAAACTAGTTTGCTGTATTTCCTTCTATTATTCCAATATGGACAATACTTGTGTTCCTGCTTGTTCAAGAAGCAGCAACTTTAAAACACTAGGAGGTTTAACTTCTTAATATGTTGGATGGATGACCATAGTACATAATGCCAGGTAGTACTGTTTTAGAGTGGGAAAAATACCCTAATTGCAGTGGAAATTGAGCGTACGTTTTCAATGAAAGTTTTAAAATCCTCTGACATATTAGCCTACCTTAAGAATATGACAAGATTTGCAGTCTAAGCATAAGGCCTCAACACCTCACATTCATGCAGGCAAATGCCTTAATCTGTGTACACCTCTTCACTTCAATAGGGTTTTGATCTTGCACAAGATTTCATGTATCCACATCTGGCTGTAGGAGCAGAACCTAAATAAATAAGCTTAGCTTGTAGCAATGAATGATGGATAGAGGTGAGCAGTTTTAGGACATGACTGTAGTCTGTTCTCAGCTGTTTCACTGCAATTGGGACCAAAATGATTGTTTTATTTCGGTGTGCACTGATAAAGATTTTGGGGGCCGATACCGATAGCTGATTTTTAAGGAGGTGTATCGGCTGATACCAATCTGATTTCTAATACAGCTGTGTGCAGCTGGTAAGTCTGTTGTGGTGGGCAGGGAAGGGGTGTGAGGTTGGTCAGATCAAGGCCCCTGTGGTGAGGATGGGAGTGGGATAAGGACTGGTGGGGTGGGGCATGGAACGGAGCTGCTGCTCATGGGGGGTGGGGTGTGCCCCCAGATGTGCACAGAGAGGGCAGGGTGCGCTGGGGATGCACTCCTAGCATGTGGGGGCTGCACTTGGAGCATGCAGCAGTAGCGCTGGGAGGGGAGTCTAGTGGGAAGGCTATGGGGAAATTTGGGGTGTCTGCAGCTGCCCCCATGTGCCAGGAGCACAACTCTGAGCAAAGCCCCAGAGACCCAAACGCAGCGCCTATGCTCTGGGAAAAGCTTGGCGCAGCCCTGGCCCCAGCCTGTAACTGCAGGCCCTGGCCCCCCTGCAGATCCGTGAGCACTCGCCCTGTGCCCTCCTGGGGTGCACGCAATGGTGGGAGCTGCCCCCATACCACCTGGATGAGCCACGGCTCCATCTTGCACCCACCCTGCTCTGGCTGGGCAGTGCCTACCCCAGTCCCTGCCCCACTCTCAACATGGAGGGCACTGATCTGCCCCCCACGCCCATTCTCTTCCTCATTCTGTCTACCACAACAGACTTACCAGCTGCACACAGCTCTCCATGCTGCTGGGCTGCACTCTTCACTGCCTACCTGCTGTGCTGTGGTTGCGCGCATGTACGGGCATTTATTGGCCAAATTATCGGCCACATCCACCCAATTTCTAATACAGTCAATTTTCTTTATATCGGTGCGGATCTGACATTGCATAAATGTATTGGTACACCCCTAGTTTTATTATATGAGGCCACAAAGTATTTTGTTCCAAACGTTTCTTGAAAGGATTCAGCAAAGTATAGTAATATGCTGATAGAGGCTCTGCTTTTTTGTAATGAAATAACCAGATACTACCTACTATGTACCTTTAATCATAAATGACCTTGGTTTTCTTTTACCCTGTTTCTTAATCCTGAGCATGACACTGACAAGGACTTTTTAATCCATCAGACAGTTTATAGACCTTTTCTTAGTCAGAAGAAGCAAAAAGCATCTGACTAGAAGGGAATACATGGGGCAAGTTCCTTGCTGGCTATAATTTTGTTGTCATTTCAAGTATTGTGGTGGTATAATTGATGTGACAGGACTGGGCTTTAGACATAGTCCCTTAGCTTGTGCTCACTTTCAGTTTTAGTCTCTCTCTGTCATTCATTTTGATTAGATAAGATTTAGGTGACAAACATATGCGTGTCATTGAAGTTTGTATGTACAGTAGGAGATTCAATGTGGTATGATAATAAAAAGTATATAAAACTTTACAGTTCCATGAAAAATGTAATAATTGGTGTCACCTTACAATACAAGGTAGATGTGGTGTGCTGATGGCACAGCCAGCAGGAGTTCTTTTTTATTAATATTATAATTAAATGATTTTCTGGAAAAAGGCCAAAAACAGATGTGAGTTGTTCATGCCTTGTCCACTGTTGCTTGGCACCATTGCTTGCATTTTCTAAAAAGAATTGACTTGACATCTTGTTTTTACAGGTTGTTATTGATGCCTTCAGGTTGATCAATGCTAATATGATGGTCTTGGGACATGAACCAAGACAAACAACTTCAAATCTGGGTCACTTAAACAAGCCATCTATCCAGGTAAACTGAGTATTTGATAATATATGTTAAACTGGTGTTGTTTAGCAGGATTTGAGCACGTGAAGTTATACTTCAGTTTTCTTACCACACATCTTTGCAGTATTTTTATAGAGCCATAGAAGAATCTGCTTAATAGATGGACAGTATTATTAATGTAAATTAAAAGTGTGAGGTTGAGTCCTAAATTAACCAGATGTGAAAACAGTCTAAATATAGGGGTTTGTGAACATAACCCCATCTTTATTTTTGTCCTATTACATGATCAGAGGTCCATTAGTATATTTTTCCAGTACTGGAGTTTTAAAATTCCTACTGATAACATGGGCCTGAGCTTTCCTTAAAAATAAAATTATTCTAAAATACCTGTTCTGTCCTGTTTCTGTTTCCTGGGATCTCTTTCCATTTTCTTTATTCCTACATTTTTTTTTGCACCTTAAATTATTTACACTTTTATTTCTGCTTTGTTCTAAACAACAGCAACAAAAAATGTCTAATGATGTCATTAGTAACAACATAGTTTACTGAAGTGAGATTAGAGTCATTGAATCTATGATTGACCAATTCAAGCAAAGTCCTCTGTTTATATATCTTTGCAGGAGTTTAAGTGAAAAGACTGAATTTGTTTTTGCAGTTATTTTAATCTGAGGTTTGGTTTTTGTGGTCGACTAACTGTTGGGGTCAAACTTCTGATTTTCAGTGAAGCAAGCTTTCATTTTTAGGAAGCATCTTCTGTTCTAAAAAAAGCATATTCTTCTGAATGATTAATGCTTTATCTGTATCATTCTTGTTCCTCAATATTTTTATGGTTTTTCTTGCCAGAAAAGTGTATTTTATTTTAAAATGTATTGTATAAGTCATGGATATTTGCAACCATGAAGGCTAATCACGTATTGGAAGATTAATTGCATTGAAAATAATAGTAATGTATGTTGCTAAATACAGCGTACTGGATAAAGACAATATAGTACATCACAGTAAAACTGAAATCGTAAACTTCAACTTTTACTGAGACAGCTGTCCTTTGGGAGCTAGGTCACCATTATTAAACGCACTACCTTCAAAATGCCAGTGGTTTTTGCTTTTTTTTTCTTTTTTTCTTTTTTTTTTAAGTATTAACACATTCCGTTAACAAACACAGAAAAATATTCATGCAAGTAAAATAGCTTCTGTTTGAAAGTTTTAAGTGTTTTGCTTTTGATTTTAAGTCAGTGAAAACTGCGAAGCACAATGAGTATGAAATAACCTACTAATGTTTTTGATTGGATATAGGCAAGCCCATGCTTGCATGTTTCAAGAGAATATATTACTGGGCTTTTTTAGACTTTATGTAATGACCTCTCTTGTAAACCCCCATAGTATCATACTACTTCATTACATTTTACAAAAGGTTAAACAAGTATCTCACAATCTAACATCACAGGCATAGCAGCATAGCATATTCTATGTTTTTGGCCATAAATGTTATTAATTGCAAGTTTGCAATGACTGTTTCTATAGTACAACATTATGCTAAAAAATCTTGCTGTTTAAAATTAAGTTATATATGTTTTAAAACCTTTTCCTTTCCCAGAGAACAAATGAAGGTAGACTTATATTCTAAAGTCCCTGTGTGAAATTCTGGCTCCACTGATTTTTATGTAGGAACTTCCATTGGCTGGTGTAAGGCTAAGATTTCAGCCCCTATCTTTGTTCACTTTTACTTCAGGGAAACAAAAGATGCACTTAAATTGGAAGTACTTGTTCTGTTTTTCTCTTTGCTGTCATTTTTAACAGAGCTCTTTACACATATAGTTTACCTGTCTAGCTAATTTTTAACCAAGGCTAGAAGAAGCCTTTGTATTGGAACAAAGCAACTAGGTTATTTTTTTTATATATAAATAGTTATTGATATTAGAGGTTTCCAGTTAACCTGTTGTAGTGACACTTTAAGATAAGAGTAGAACAGTCTCAGTGGTTTTGATTTTGTTTAAGTAACTGTTTTTTCTTTAGAAGAGAGTGATCGTCAAGCACCGTTTTAGTACTTCTAAAACCTAGAGGAATGTTTCAAAAAGTCCTCTTTGCTTGTAATGTATTTTGAACTTAATACACAATTTTTAGCAGGAGGAAAACCATCAAAGAAGACTACAGAAAGCTTAAGTCACTTAAAGCTGAAATTAAGTTATCAATCAGGAAAAGTTTAATGTTTCTGTAACAATTATAATATGCATTTGAGCAACATAGTTAACACACAATTATTAATCCTTGTAAAAAGTAAACTTAAAACATTTATCTGTATAGCATAGAAATATATGCACAAGAAGGCTATTTAAATTTAATTTATGCATCTATAGCTTTAATAAGGAACAACTTTGAAATCATTAAATAAAAATCTTTACTTGCATTTTGTATAATATAAATAAAGTATGAGCTCAGGATAGCTCGAAGGAATATAGTTAAATGTGAATAGGTAAAATGATTGAAATCAGAATTTGGAGGATTATAAATACATGCCCAGTATTTACGTATTAAATGTTATAATTTCGTACATCTCAAAAATATTCTCCAATAGGCTTGAATTTGTCACATTTATATACGTATTTGCAAAAAGGCTGCATTTTAATCCAACACATTCCTTAAGTCATAGATTTGAAAGTATACCCCTAATCTTTTATGATGAAACAAGAAAAGGGAGCATACATCTGCAAAAGTTCCATATAATAAAACCAGAATGATGACAAAGAAAGTTAAGAACTGTACATTCATGGAGCACATGCTGATTAATAGGAAAGGCTTATTTGCATTTAAAGTGAAAAATTTAAAACACACATTGAGTACTAGGGCAGTGTTTCTTACAGTGTGACCCAAGATGAAATTTTAACAACTGCTGTAGCCTCTACCACAATACTACAGCTCAAATGCTTAAGGATTAAAAAAATATGATTCTAAAGTGTCTGGCAGTGATTATAGAGAGATGTGGGCAACTTAAAAAATAATGCTTATTTTATTTACTTTCATATAATGCACACCTTTCCCCTAAACAAATAAACACACAAACAAAAAAAAAAAACAACCCTCCAAGATGGGGGTATGTTTCTTAAGCTGGGAGGCTGACTTTTGCACCAGAATTGAAGCATATGGACACTCTAATGGCTGCCATAACTGTCCTACTTGTCCCAACCAAGGAGAGCAGGGGAAGAATGCAGTCTGCAGTGGCACTTAGGTTTAACTCTCTCAGCCAAAAGCTGCCAACATTGCAGCAGCTGTGCGAGAATTAAAAACATAGCTTTTACCTCTCTAGTGATGGTCAGGATTCATCCACATCTCTGAAAAAGTCTTTTTTTTTGCCTTCCCAAAACAAGCTGTATGTCTTGTTTAGTAATGTGTGGTACGTGAGGAAACACGGCATATCTCAGGGGTGGGCAATTATTTCAGGCAGAGGCCCCCGCTTACTGAGTTCTGGGAAGCCATTGAGGGTAACATGACAGGCAGCCAGGGGCAGATAAATACTAATTTTCTAAATTTTTACGGGCACCATGAACCGGATGGAACAGCTGGCAGGCCGCATCTGGCTTGCAGGTCACATTCTGCCCACCCCAGCATATCTGAAAAACCTGCACCACCTGTTTTTATAGATAACACCTACATTTACCATAACTAAAAGAAATAGAAAAGAGGGTTTTTTTCAGTTTGCTTTCTATATGTATTCATCATCACCATATTATTTTCCTTGATGCTTGCACCTCTTATGCAGCAGTGGATAAAAAACAGAGCAATATAGTTTATAAATACAAAACTACAGTATTTGGAATGGAGAACTAGGAATAAGTAGAGTATTTGATTCAGTTTATAACTTTAAAAAAGCCGTGACTATTTTAAGATAACTGTCATTGTAAAATATGGCTTTTTTGCTAATATTTTTAATATCTGTGATGATAGCTTTAGTGTAATGTATTTTTGTAGGCTCTAATTCATGGACTGAACAGGCATTACTACTCCATTACTATCAACTACAGAAAGAATGAATTAGAACAGAAGGTAAGTTTTTATATATTTTTTTTGTTTAGAGTACAAAAAACACTTTACAAATGATTTAAAGTGATGTGTGGCATGTTGAAGTATTGTAGTTTGAATTAGAATTTCTGACATTTTTGGTTGTCATTTCCTAGCACTTTTTTCCTCTATCATGTTATGGATTTATTACAAAACAAATTAAGTAGGCTGAACTCTCCTGTACTAGGCTACATCTTCAAAAACATCTGTATGCATAGCAAGTAATTGTGGTAACAGTAGCTAACAGAAAATTAGTCTATTTCTTGCATAAATAATTTGCTTATATTTTTTTCTAAATATGTCTACATTTGTCATATTTCCAAAGTTGCATTTAATCCTGAAACAGCTTTGATCCTTGATCACCTTGAGCAGGTTTCTCAGAAGTTTCAAGCTGTGCGTGGCAATGTCGGTAGGTATCAAACCCACCTTTAGCTTTGGAAGAATAGAATTCATAGCAACAGTCAAAGCTACAAAACACAGGTTTAATTATAAGAACATCCAGTACACGGTGGTTTTGTTTGGTCTGAATAGTACTGCTCTAGTCTTCAATAAATGCTTAGAAACTCGGCAGCCTACTTAATAATTTTACTCTTGGAAAAGTGGTATTATGAGAGTTCATGTGCATTTAGTGTCAGGGACTTCCATATGAAAATTGCTCGTTTTACAAGTACATCTTGGGGGGGCCATGGGGGGCTACCGCTGTGGGCTGGGGCTCCACCTTGCTGCCTTTGTCTCGGGAGCTGCATGCTGGCTGTGCCATGTCCCTTGCCTGCCCAGTGGTGGGGGGCACAGCATAGCATAAATTGCATAGACATTAGGGCTGGAAGGGACCTCATGAGATCATCAGGTCCAGCCCCTGCCCAAGGGGTAGGATGTCAACTGGGGTCAAATGATCCCAGCAAGATAAGCATCCAAGTGTTTCTCAAGTGTCCAGAGTAGATGCTTGCTATTCCAGTCTTTGGGGACTCAAATAGTAAAGAAGTTTTTCCTCATGTCCAGTCTAAAAGTCTTCCGGGAGTTTGACTGCTAGGCTAGTCTTCCCTTACAATGCCCTGATGAACAGACGGGGAGGCATAACCAGTTAAAGGGGCCATGGCTGCTATATGGAAGTGTTGGCACATCCACATACACTTCCTGATGTTTTCCCTTTGGCAGTAGAAGTCTTCTGTCACATGCAGAGCTGGTATTGCTCTGCCAGAGGAAGGGGTTCTGACACAGGGTAGTTATTAGTGTGGACACACTCCTGGTTTTAGTGGCAGAACCTGCTGGGCCATAAGGATCCTTGAAATCATGTGAGCAGGTAAACACTGATGTTAAGTACCTTAAGAGAGGCTTGTAAAAATTAGTTAGTGAAGGGTCAGGTTAAAAAATCCTTTGTAGGGACTGTAACGCCCATTTTATTTTTTGTTAAACCATCTTAAACTATCTGTGTTTATGGATAAAGAAGCAAAAGCAGCAAGACTCAGCTGGAAAGCACATCTATACAAACACAGCTCAAAATCTGTGGGAGCTGGTTAATCTAGATTTCACAGCAAGGCCCCAGTGTTTTTTGTCTACTGATGAGAACTTCCTAATGTCTTTATAGTACAAAACCTGTCAGACAACACATGCAAAGACTTCAGCTGCTGTAGGAGGGAGCCTACTCCCTTTAACTATGTTTTAAAGCCACAGTTTTATGAAGATGTCACATGGAATTGAAAAACAGCTCCCCTGCAGATAACTTGAATTCCTAGTTTATAATCAACATAATGGGGATTTGAGGACTTTGGCAGTAAACGCCATATTCAGGAATTAGGGAGAGGATAGAATGTATCTGTCTACCTAAAAGAACACCAGAATAATCCTTGAACTGTCTGAGAGTGGGTAGAATTTCTTAGATACATGCGCTCTAAGTATTGAAATCAGAACCTAAGGTGTGTCTTTCTACCAGTTCTTTCCATCAAGTCAAGTAAGACAAAACTCAGATAAATTTCAGAGACCCTGTTTAGGATTGTCAGATTCTCCCATCTCTTGGGCTTTGCATCCAAATCAGGCTCCCAGGTATCAGTGGAAGACTCAGAAATGTTTCACTCTGTGGAACTTTTTAGTTAAAGTTGAATGGTTTTATACAGCATATAATAAACCCGAAATATTCTTATGACATGGATCTTAGCACCCCATGAGAATATGAAGTTTGACTGCTTCTTTAAGGTGCAACATATTTTTTAAGCCAGCTACATGAAGAATGCTAGCATATGGAAAAATGAAAAAAAAAAAAAGTCTTTATCATTCCTTTTTAGATCTGTTTTGTTTATGGTTAAAGTCCACTTCATAATAGCAACAGCCCTGTTCAGGGATCATCAGTATGGTAAAAACATCTGCCTAATATGCTTAGTCCACAACACTCTTCTGTCTCTGAACTATGAACAGGAGCCAAAAACTTCAGCTGCCATCTGTGTAGCAGCTAAAACCTCTGTCTTTGCCGTGATTATTTCTCCAGTGTTCTGTACTGTCAATATAAAATTTAGCAAACTCAAAGTATGAGGACGGTGTAAAAGTTTTTTAATCCAAATAGTTACACAACTGTACCTACTGTGTTCTCATTTTCATAATTATTTTTTTTAAGAATAAATAAAATATTTGTTGCAATATTTCTAGTCTGGTGCCCCAAATTAGTGCAAAATCCAGGGACTTTCAGAATAGATATGCAAAACATACTTTATTTTTAAGATTAAAAATGCTTTCCTAACTGGTTGGCATGTTACTAATCATTATTCATATGCACTCTTACATCTCTGATTGGTGAATAAATTTTCTGTGTGAAGTGGGCCTTGGAAATTTGGTATTGGAAGTCTACTTTTTTGACAGTTTTCAAAATCTCTAACTTTATTTTGCAGATGTTGCTAAATTTGCATAAGAAGAGTTGGATGGAAGGTTTAACACTTCAGGACTACAGTGAACATTGCAAACTCAATGAAACAGTAGTGAAGGAGATGTTGGAATTAGCTAAGAACTATAACAAGGTATTCATATCCTACAGTAGTAGCATGTTAGGATTGCTTTCCATTCAATTAATGACTTGCACTAAATTTCATTTAGTTAAGTGGATTACTAATCCTTTCTCATTCATTCATGGCAAAATACTAGAAAATAAATACAAACAGAATAATGAATAATTGCAAGGACCCCAGTACCCATTAACTTTTCAGCATCCTTTTTGGGGGCAATATGGAAATTTCCATGCATTTGTATGATACATAGCAAATAAAGTGATTCTTGTGAGACGTAATTGGCAAATAAAGCACAATTGTGGCTAAAATTACAGACCAAAATTAGCTGGGTATTGAGTGCCTTAGTAACCAAACAAAAATTAGCTGTCGCTTGTAGCTGACTGCCAAATTTAAGGCTCCATCACAAATTTTGATCTGAAGCACCAGATTTGGCTCTAATCTAACAAACTCCAGGGTTCTGTAATTTAACATTGATTCAGAATATTTTGGGATTGATAAAAACTAATTTTTGCAGCTGTCAAGAACTACTTGATCAGACTTCAGGAAATATGCTTTTCTTATAGTGTAGTAGAACTGCTTAAAAATGAATCTGTTATAGTACGTGGGTATTTAGATCACTTAAAATATATAAAGACTGACTATATACTGTGTTAAGCATAAAACTCATGTAGCATACTACCGAGTCAGGATTGTAGTTATCTATAGCATAAATGAATAGTATTTACATTTGAAAAATTGTAAATGACTGAGGTTTGCTCTGCCTAGGTAAGCAATTACTAGAAAGATTATAGGTATAAAAGTGTTTTAAAACAACACATGTATTGTAAATTCCTAAAAATTCCATAAAAAAGTTGAATATCACTTTAAATTATTTGGGTAAATAAACCTTACACAGTAAGCATTTAAGATTAAATCAAAATATAGAAATATCACGAAAATGTATTCAAAGAAGCACAACATACATAATTAAAAATAAAACCTAGAGTTAGTTAGAAGTGAATGTAATGTTGTCCTTTGAATATTACATGATTACCTCCCAGTTCCCAGCTTTTTACAAGATTTTATAAATCCCAAGCATTTCTTTTTTTAATACAGTTCGGTGAATATATCTAGGATATCTGACAGTAGAAATGCTCACAAACACACTCCCCTTGATCTCTTGCACTAACGCTTAAATAATAATTAGTGCCACCTTTGCTGAGCAGTTGAAGCATCTTTCCTTTTGACTCTCTGAAATGTGTTGTCTTTTGATTTTTAAGAGGGAATTATATTTTGAGAATCTTGTGGCTCAGGAAAAAGTAAACAAAATCTGAAACACTGACCTTTTTTGTATTTCTTTCACAGGCTGTTGAAGAAGAAGATAAGATGACACCTGAACAGCTGGCAATAAAAAATGTTGGCAAGCAGGTGAGGTGTAATGAATTATAGTGAGGTGAAATAACATGCTTTGTATATTTTTAATATTGGTTTAGTCGCTTGTATGCAGGTGATTTTTTGTTCTATACCCTTGATATTTTCAACTCCCTATAAATAATGAACTTACGCATTTTGAACAAAAGGACTAGGTAATCAGTAAAGCAGTTGCAAAATCTTTCTCTGGTTTGAAAATTATCTGTCTGATATGCAGTCTCTTTATAATGAATTTGTAGCTACAGCTAAATAATTTTTATAAGCCACGAGATATCCTCCAAATTCTACATTTTATCTATTGAAAGAAGAAAAAATGTTAATTCTTTATGCATTCCATAGAAGACAAGATCATGGAGTTTTGTTTTTGTTTATTTTTTTTTAAGTCCATCTCTGGATTCATTTATTCTATGGCTGAAGAGCCAGAAGAAGACTAATTTCACCTACTGTCTGTAATTCCCTGACACACTGAGGATGTTTAATGCCAGTATACAAACAATAAGTACACTAAATGTCTTCATATTACTTTGTGCTTTGGAACAACAACACTCTGAAGGGCACAGTTGAAATAGAAAAGAATCTAGCCCATCCTCTTGCAGTGGTTGGACATAAGACTTACAAGATATTAAATTAATTCCATTGGTATTGGCCAAAGAGAGAAATCTGTAGCTGTGCAAAAAGATCAAAATTGCTGAGGAAAGAAACTGCTCTCCAAATTCTAATTAAAAACAAGTGATTGCTTTTAATCCATCCAAACAATTTTTCCTTCCAAGAACAAAGACAGGATTTATTTGTATGGCTACTGTAGTAAACCATAGAACTATTTCAGAGGATTCTGGATTTACTCGCGTGTGTCAGCTTCCAGCAGTGTGATGTCATAACTTATCTGCAATATTGCTCAGCCAATCATGCACTTTGTAGCATTTGGATCAATTGGAGGAAACAAAAGGAAAAACTGTCTTTTTAAAGGATTTATAATAGTGGCAAATGTTTCTTCTTGACTGAAACCTAAACCTTATCACATGTATAATTTCAAATATGCTTTAAAATCATACTTTTTATAAAGTTAATTCAGTGCAGGAAAACTGTTTTTTCCTTGCATGTCAGATTTGCTTACTAAAAAAGAGACTTTTTTGGTATATCTTTCTCAACCTGTAAAATAATTTAATGAAAATACTTCCTTCCAATAATTTTTTTTCCTGTCTTGCATTTATACACCAAACGTTATGGATCTTTAGACACAGCTACTGACCTGAATATTTTCCCTTTAGTTAGAAAGATAATTTGTTGCAAACAGAGAAGTCTTAAAGAAATAAATGAAGCTTGCAAATGGATTATAGAAAAGGGGGACACACTTCCATGAATTTGTATGTAATGTGGGAGACGTTCTTTAGATCATTTCTTCTGACAGAGTAAAAATGATGCCCAGTAACTGCCTTCTGTTGTAACTTCTTTATGCTGGTTTCTGTGTAAGCAGGTGATGCAACAGAAAGAGCCATTTTTATAAATTCACTTATCTACTTTATACCATACTGTGAATATTAATTAGCTAGGTTAACTTCTGCAAAGGTGTATGTATTTATTTACATTTACTACTGTAGCAATCCTGTTGCCTTAGGCAAATGCATAATATTGATCTGAGAGAGAATTCACTACATAAATAATACCGTTTATCTGGACTTAAGTTCCTATTCTGCAAACATTTAAGCATGTACTTAATGTTTTGAAGTTAATGTGCACTCACAGTATATTACTTAAGTAGGGGGGTAAGTAAGCCTTTGTATCATTTGGATCTAAATCACAAAGTACTATATAGATGGTAAGGGTAAAATCTTGTTGAAATAAATAATATAACACAGTTGAATTGAGTGAGGCCAGAATTTCACCTGAAGTACTACTAAATTAATTACATGGTACAGATGTATTTGTTTACAGTGATACAGTAGTTCTCCCATGTCAAATTGTAGACATTTATGGTATATTTTCGTTTTAAATGGTACAAATCTCATCCACAGAAAAATGGTTCAGATGTGTATTTGAACTTTTTATCTCAACTTTGCAGTAACAAAAATGTACAAAAGCATTCAAATGCATTTAAAGATCTACCTTAACCTCACAAAAACAAGAAATAGTAAAGATGCAACTAAAATTGCGTCGCTAACTCGTTCTGTGCTTAGCTATTGCTGATCTCCTAAAGTAGCACCATACATGCAAAAACATATATAGTTTACTATCTAGGTTCAGCTGCTGAAGCAATTTTAACTCTGAATTCCCTTCTATTGCAGATTAGTCAGTCCTAAAGTACTGGTTTATTTATTATTCTTAGCTCTGAGGCAACTACCATATTAAGGGTGAAATCCTGGCTCCATTGAATTTTGACTTCACCCGAGTCAAGATTTTATATGGAATTGTATAAAAAATCTTGTTTTCATTTTATACTTCCAGAATTGGAGAGACAAACTGACCCATGCATATTTGCTTAAGCCACACATGGCTCTTTTTGGATTATGTTAAGGATTAACAAAGTCACAGTCATGAAAACTCAGAATCAAAGCTATATATTATATTCGAAGGAAGGAAAAGGGTGACTTTACAGGCTGGGAACATCATTTTAGTGTCCTCAAGTGCAGCTGAAACACATGTCCTTTCTTGGAGCATTTCACATCTTAATGATTTCTCTAACAGTGTGTTTTAATATTTATGTTTCAGGACCCCAAACGTCATTTAGAAGAACATGTGGATGTGCTGATGACCTCAAATATTGTCCAGTGTTTAGCAGCTATGTTGGATACAGTTGTATTTAAATAATGAATCTACTGTTGGAGTGCTTTCTGTGTGTATTTGTCTGTTGTTAACACTCAGCAATCAGGGACTGCTGAAGATGTATATGGTTAAATGAAAGGTATCATTTTCAGCACTATAACAACTTTCAGTCTCTGTTGTGCAATTGCTTCTGTTTCTTTGTGTCAGGGTCTTACAGATTCCACAGCAGTTCAAGAACACAGAGGAGGCAAACTGTATTAAGTTTTTTTTTCATTTAATATTTGGGGGAAAAATCAGTAGTACATATATATTTTGATTGTTGCTACATAATAAAAATACATTTACAATCTACCTAATTTCTGGAAGGTGTTTTTCTGTCAATAGGTAGGATGGATAGGTATCAGTATAGAATGCTCATGCAGGTAAAAACTTGGTTTCCTATGTAGTGTTAAGAGGTATTTTAATAAGTATAGTAAATAACACTTCAAATTAAAGGAGACTCCCTTGAATTACTGAGTAACCTAAGAAAATAAAAACACGTACTTTATCAATAGTACTGTGTTTAAAAAAAAATTGTAAAACATTATTGTAAGTATTTTCCCTGCCTGAAAAAATAAAATGTGACTGGAGGTCAGTCATAAAGACAATTCCTTAGCAGTGAGAGGAGGTTAAATTAAATCTCAAGTCCCACAGAAGAGTCCCAGTTGCAAAAAAGACTTCTCAAGTCCCTTCCTGCTCTCAGGTTGTGGGAACATTCGCTCAAATGAATTATCTTTGTGCATTTACCTTATTTAAACCTAGCTCCTGTCTCAGTAAATCCAAACAGGTGGTTTTCAGTATTAGGCAGCTACAGAGACCATAATCACTAATGTTCCTCTTACACTTTTGTTCTCACACATTATTCTGTTTAACTAATGAAGTGATTTTAAAAAAAAACTAAATAAAATTCACAGGTTCAGGCAGATGACTATTTTAAACTCCTGCTAGATCTGAGTCTTTAAAAGACAGAATTACAAGGGAGACTTGACTGGTGTGATTGGTAAAGCTTAGCTTTGCCTCATTGTTCCATTTTATGTCTGTAGGCAGCAAGTATTCCATGCAGTGCAAACGTAGTCTGTTGTTCACTAGTTTATTACAAGGCATTTTTTGTGCTTTTTTTTTTTGTGCCTGTTCAGATGTTGACCTTTAAGTTAGATAATATTTACAAACAGAACTCTGTCAATTTATACTTAATACATGTCTAATTCAAATAGAAATAAATGTAGATGTTTGCAAACTTACTGATTATGAGCCTCAAAAGAAGGCAACAGAACACCAGGCAAGGAGGAAGGGAAAAATGCAAAGTCCCTGGTAAGTAGCACCAAAGTATCAGGTGTTTGATATTTGGGGAGTGAGGATGTTTTACAGCGGGTAACTGAAGGAGAATTTGTTTTCAAGAAGCATATCTGCTGTAGCCTGGGCTTGCACCATGTCACCCAGGTCCTCTGTGTAATGCAGCCTGGCTATGCATTTTTTCTTTTATAAGGATGCTGCATAAACTTGTCAAATTCTGTTTTCTGTCATGTTCTAGTTGTTACTTCTTTATCTACTGAGCATTTTAAGAACCCAAAAAGAGAGGATTGCATAGCTGTTTGAGACAGGAGGATGCATGTAGTGACATGGGCAGAAGGGAATAGACTACTGTCCGGAAGAGAGCACCCAAGTTTCATTAGGACCTAGCCACCCTGAGAAGTTGCAGAGAGTACCTTTTGCAATTCTTCTCCAACCTTTTTCACATTTTTTCTAAGAATTGATTAGCCTACCACTACCTATCCATCAGTGGTGCCCACTTAACAAAAGTACAAAATAAAGGTTTTTTTCAGAATACATTAGTACTGTTACGTAATTCCCAGTTTGCAGCAGAATTCATTACATCTCTGCAATGTAAATTGATATGTCATGGTTGAACATACTACATGAAATGTGTAGTGCAGTCTTTCCTCTCTGTCTCCTGGAGATTTTGCCTTGTCTCCTGATCTTTCTGCTGGTGCTATCATCATCATAGCAGTTTTACACTGGAGAATTTGTATTAGTGAAGGAAACAAGCACCAAGAACTGTAGCAGCTTAGTATGTAACTAGCTTTGCTCAGAAATCTGCTATATATTCTTGGAAAACAGGATGAATGATATGGAAAATAGTATGCGTTAACTAACCAGCCATTCAACCATCAAGACTAACACAGTAGTGTGCATGACTAGCATTTGTAAAGATTTCATTAGAAATGGTTTTACAGAGAGGCTTTAAGACTATTTCCACTGTAAAACATGGTCTTCCTAGTCAGCTGTGAACTCAGTTATTGTTCTGTCTCAAATACATTTACTGAATCTTGTACTTTAGTTACAAAGCCAAAACCTGAAACGTTATCAAATGTTTCATTAGCATTTATTTACAAATTAATGTAATGTTTGGCTGCATCTTATGTAAGCTAAAAACCTTTTTGTATGGCTTTTCACTGTATACATACAATAATACTTGAAGAAACCAAGTAGTTGTAATCTTTTTCAGATTTTGAAATGTTTTTTGGAATGTTTTTTTTAATGAACTAAAATCTATTTGAAGAAAACATTTTAAAAAGGTATTTATTGAATTTTTTAATGGGCATTTTAAATTTACTTTTCCTTCTGATGTTTAGAGCAGTTGTTCTTTTGATTGGCAGGAGAGTGCAGAACCAAATTTGCTCACTTCTACTCCCCTCTATCTGCTCTTCTCTTTATGATCTTGGTGTTTGCCACTAGTTGGAGCTTTGTTGCTGACCTCATTGGTAAATAATTTCTTGTGGAACTATCATCTGAGCTGTGACAGTGCAAAGGATGGCAACATAGTTCTTCATTCAGTCAACTCAACCATCAGATGCTCAAACTAAAAATACAAGAAGAATTATTTCCACTATAGTATTTGGGGGAGTAAGGCGTGTGTCCCTTAAGAGCAAAGCTTTCTTTGATCATTGTAACTCTGCTTTCTTTTTTGCTTTTTGCAGAGAACTGCTTTGCAGTTTCAAGTGCTTTATAATAAATTGGCATCTAGGAAGGTGCTGAAGAGATCTGGGAGACCACTTGGTCTTTCTAGTTAACCACATTTAGTTTTTTCCACAGAATACTTGTTTAGTTACCTACAGAATATTTGCTACAATGTTTTTGTCTCCTGTATTGAAGGTTCAGAGGGTACCACCAGGTTGGCAGCCGCAGTGTTGATACAGCAGGCCTTCTGAGGCCCAGCTTCCACGTATTATTGGCAACTCTGTAAGGGTGCAGCCTGGCTGCAGAGGGAGGTCAGGGGCCTACACTCTGCTGGGGGCCATCCTTCCCCCTTTGGGTTCTTGCCAGCGGCCAAGACTCCGGTTACTGGTGATGGATGAGTGGGAGAGAGGGCCAGAGCTGGTCTCTGAAGGAGTGGGGGGATGTAACCAGGTGGGAGGACTGCACAAGCTCCCAGCCCTGCGCTTGCCGGGGAAGTGTGAGGGCAGGCGGCGCACTGGTGAGCCACCACGAGCCCCGTCCTGCCCGCATGGGCCGAAAGCAGAGGCGCGTGTGTGCGCGGGGCCCGCGAGGGCAGCGTGGCAGGGGCCGGCCGATGACCTTGCACGGGCCGGGAGCGCAGGGCCCGGCTGCCTCCGCCAGCGCCGCCCCCTCGCAGAGCCGCGCCCTGCCCGCTGCCTGCGGGGGCGCCTCGCTCAGCAGCCGGGGGCGCTGGCCGTGGCCCCGGTGCTCGCCGTGCCAGCACAGCCCTTTGGCGGGCTCCGGCCCTTGGCGACAGCTCTCGCTTCGTTTGCGAACCGGGGTGATCGCTTCTACGACAAATCTCTTACAAAAGATCTCCGCTCCTGAGTCGCTGCAAGGAAAGAGACAGCGAGTGGAAGGCAGTGTGGAGAAGGATGCCTGCCTGGCGCAATCATCGCTCGCATTATAGCGCACACATGAAATACTGATGCACCAAAGCGGCCGTGACCAGCACTGCCGGTGCATTAGGGCCCTGTGCCCCCGGCTCACGTAGCTCCGAGCTGGGGAGAGGCGCCGCGCCGCGCCCGGGGCCGGCAGCAGCCGTCGCGGGGAGGGAGCTTTCTTTTCTCCCCGGGAAGCAGCTCGTGCGGGGGGCGGCTGGGAGGCAGGGGGAGATCTTATAAAAGAGTCCACGCAGCTATTGCGCACTTCGTATTAGCCGGGAAAGAGGCACTGCGCGAGGCTAAGGTGAAAGCAGGCCACCAGTCCGAGTGAATGCGGCCACTTTGGCTGCACCCCAAACCTCCAGCCTTTAAAGCTCTCCCCTTCTCGTAAGGGAGAGAACAACATTTAGGAGATCGCAGAAATCGTCTTTTGATTTCTTTTCCATCCACAGTCACAAAGCTCGGGAGGTCACACAATAATGAGCACTCCCAGCAAACACATGCGCTCCCCCCAGCTCCCTTCTAGCTCACAAAATCATCTCCTTCAATTTGCCATGATCGTCGCGACCAGGAGCCAGGTGATTATCCTAATTAATGTCTATCTAATTAAATTACTGTCAGCAGTTAACCAATGGCAGAAGCCGTTTCATCCGCTCCACAAGCAGCAAGATCAAAAGTGAGTCTTTCCTGATTGCTGCATAGTGTCAATTGGCCAATCTCTTCTCCCAGGGAAAAAAAAAGTAAATCAAACGTTTGGGAAGCATTTGGTGGAAGAAGTGCTTTCTGCTTAGCGAGGGTCCCGCAATGTCTAGTTTCTAGTGTTAAGGAGCCCTTTCAGATCCAGGGACTGAAGGGTTATTCTTGTGCTGCTAGAGCTATGCAGCTGGAGCATTGTCTTTCTCCCTCTATCATGCTCTCCAAGAAATTTCTCAATGTGAGCAGCAGTTACCCACATGCAGGCGGATCTGAGCTTGCCTTGCATGATCATCCCATTATCTCGACCACTGACAACCTGGAGAGAAGTTCACCTTTGAAAAAAATTACCAGGGGGATGACGAATCAGTCAGATACAGACAATTTTCCTGACTCCAAGGACACACCAGGGGACGTCCAGAGAAATAAACTCTCTCCCGTCTTGGACGGGGTCTCTGAGCTTCGTCACAGTTTCGATGGATCTGCTGCAGATCGCTATCTGCTCTCTCAGTCCAGCCAGCCCCAGTCCGCTGCCTCTGCTCCTAGTACCATGTTCCCTTACCCCAGCCAGCATGGACCCGCTCACCCAGCCTTTTCTATCGCCAGCCCCAGCCGCTACATGGCTCACCATCCTGTGATCACCAATGGAGCTTACAACAGCCTCCTGTCCAACTCTTCTCCGCAAGGTTACCCAACGGCGGGCTACCCCTACCCCCAGCAATATGGCCATTCCTACCAAGGCGCGCCTTTCTACCAGTTCTCCTCCACCCAGCCGGGGCTGGTGCCCGGCAAGGCGCAGGTCTACCTGTGCAACAGGCCACTCTGGCTGAAATTTCACCGGCACCAGACAGAGATGATCATCACCAAGCAAGGGAGGTAAGCGGCACTCTCTGTGGCTGCTGCGTGGAGCCAGCGCGGGTTGGCAGGGCTGGGACGCCGGGCTCCCCCGGCCCGAGTCTGGATGTCTGGGGGACCCGGACGGCAGCCCGCAAGCCTGGGGAAAGCGGGGGGCTGGCGGCGGGTGCGGGTCTCTGCCCTTCCTCCCTGGGGAGGCCCCGCGGCTGCTCCCCCCTGCCTTTGTCCTCAGCCTTTCCCTGAAGCTCTGTCGGCTTCCCCCTCGGCTACTTGGGGCTCTCGGCTCCCTCGGCCCCGCCGGGTTCTCTCCGCGCCCGTGCGCGGCTGGCTCTTCCCTTTCCTCTTTCCCTTTCCCCTGTCCGTAGGCGCATGTTCCCTTTCCTAAGTTTCAACATCTCCGGCCTGGATCCCACGGCTCACTACAACATTTTCGTGGATGTAATTCTGGCCGATCCCAACCACTGGAGATTTCAAGGAGGCAAATGGGTTCCTTGCGGCAAGGCGGACACCAATGTGCAAGGCAAGTGCTTCCAATTAACACGTTTCCCGACACATGCGGAGGTGAGAAGGATTAATTAAAGCCTTTGTGGACTGGCTCTGGCGACTTCCTAGCCGGGAGCGGGCCAAGGCTGGCGTGTGGGGGGAAGGAGGGCAAAGAAAAGGAGAAGGGAGAAAAAGGACCTGTGGGGAAGGAGGTGGGGGATGCAGCGGATCCAGCCCGGGGAAGCCGGGGTTCGCGGCCCTCCGGGCGGGCGGCGGCAGCGGGTAGGGCCGGGCCGGGTAAGCAGCGCGGGTGTCTTGTGTCCGTGCAGGAAACCGGGTGTATATGCACCCCGACTCCCCCAACACCGGGGCCCACTGGATGCGCCAGGAGATCTCCTTCGGGAAGCTGAAACTTACAAACAATAAAGGAGCCTCCAACAACAACGGGCAGGTCAGTGGGACCCGGCGCTGCCTGAGGATCGAGCTCGGCCCCAGCTTTCTCCTTAGCCACATCGCAGGCTCGGGCGGGGAAGCGCAGCCCCGGGGGCTCCCCCTTGCCCGCGGGCTTGCGGCTTTGCCTCTGACCGCACCGCTGAGCAGGGGAAAATCCCGTCCGGAAGCAGACTGCGCTTCGCCCGGCTTGTCGGGGAGGGATCGGCGGCGGTGGCTTTTCCTCCCGGCGCTTCAGTCGCTCTCAGTGTTTTCCCCCTGCCCTGGCTCTGATGTGACTCTCTCCCCGGCTCCCTTCCCCGCTTTCTGCCTGACAGATGGTGGTCTTGCAGTCCTTGCACAAGTACCAGCCCCGCTTGCACGTGGTGGAGGTGAATGAAGACGGGACGGAGGACACCAACCAGCCGGGCAGAGTACAGACGTTCACCTTCCCCGAGACCCAGTTCATAGCGGTCACCGCCTACCAGAACACCGATGTAAAGAGCTAGGCGGTCTCCTTCACCCGCACCGGAGCCTCCCCCGGGCCGCAGCAGCGCTCCGAGCAGGGCAGGCCACCCCCCGCCCTGACGGGGGACGCTGTCCCCTGTCCCAAACCTACAGGAGTCGGGATATCTATTTATAAAAGTTGCAATGCTGTGCCTTTTGCTGCGCCTAGCAAGAGCCGCGAGCCCCAAACCCTCGATACTAGCAGGGGCGTGGGTTCATATTTCGGAGCCTTCGCCTTGCCCCCGTTGTCCCAGACGCTGTTTAGTCTGGTGTAGGGTCCGGAGACTAAATATTCCCTCAGGTCGAAACAAGCGTCAGTGTCCGTAATGAATCTCTCCCAGGGTGACCGACAGGAACCCTATTGGCACTTCCAGGACATGATACTTGTCAATAGCTATAGCCTCCTTCCCAAAAGAACGTGTTCGGTTCTCCTGGGCGGATTTTAAGCAAGTCTGAAAAGAGCCACTGCTCGGTGCTGCTGCCTGCGCTCGGGGTGCTGGTTCTTTTCAACCCGACTGCGATCTCGTCAGTGCCTGGGGAAGGGTTTGGTTTGGGTGTTAGTGTTGAGGGTTTTGGTTTTCTTCCTCTCTTTAATTTTAATTTTTTTTTTCATTTTGCCCTCTCTCCGGACGGTATATATTAAACCTGTCTGCTTTGTTTTTAATTGTTGTGTTCGGTACTTGGATCATCTCTCCAAATACTAGGTAAAACAACTCGAAGTAGTAATTATTTCTGATCTGGCATCTTAATTTTTTTAACATTGTTTTTAGATTCCTATTGATAAAATATCGATTCAAAATATTTCTCCTTGGTATTAGTAATTTGATGAGAACAAATGGAGCAGGAGCTTAAACAATTTCCGTTCATTAAGTCTTCGTAAACGATGTTCTTGTTGTTGTTATTTTCAATTTTGAAAAGGGGCAATTTGAGCGACTGAAAACCCTGCGTTAAAAATGTGCTTATTGTAGTATAATAGACATGCTCCTGCTTTTTCACCGTGCCTGCCTGTGAGGAGTACTCACTGAGCCTCTCCTTTCCCTAGATCACACAGCTGAAGATAGATCACAACCCTTTCGCAAAAGGCTTCCGAGACAATTATGACACGTAAGTAAACTGACGTTGTCGCTTTTGCGTTCAGGCAGCGGGGCGCACGTGCGGGCAGAGCTGGGTTCCGCGGCGCAGTTGCGGTCTTTTGAATCCTGACCCGTCCAGTGTTACGGTGCAGAGCTCGGAGAGAATCGGGCTGCTTACGATCGGAGCTCAATTTTGTGGGTGGCTGAAAATCAGCTCCGCTCTCCCCGAATTTTTGGTGATAAACTCTTGGATTGCGAGTGAATTTGAACGCTGGGACTGGGAGCAAGCAAATCTCCTGTGCCCGGGTGGTCACTAGGTGCTGGCTGACACCTTCCCGCCGGCCCGGTGCAGGCGGAGGGCGGATGCTCCTCTCACCTGGCGCTTCCACGAGGTTGCACGTTGCTTTGGCAGTTGGGGTTTTTGTTTGATTGTTTCATTTTGTTTTGGTTTTTTGGGTTTTTTTGTTCGTTTGTTTTACGGGTTTATATCTTTGCACCCATTTTGAAGCTCTCCAGTTTATTCAATATGTGTATTATGGGCTACAAAATGAGGCCTTCTCTAATGGGGATTAGCTTGGTGAGCAAAAATGCCGCTGCGTGTGCTGCTGGGCTCTGTACCTCGAGTTTGGAAGCGCTTCTCTTCTTTCTGGGTGGAGCTAAAGCCTGCAGGGCTTTTGTTTTGGCTCGCCTTCCAGAAAGGCATTTCCCCTGGCTGCTCTCGCGCGCACTCATGCTGTTGTCACTCAAGTCGGTGCCCAGACCCGCGCGTCTGGCCAGGTGTGAAGCTCTGGCTACTTATGTAGCGGATCCGGGCTTCGCGCTTGGCTGGAGGGCTCCCCTGCGGCCCCGCACCTAGTCCCACTGCCACCACGTGCGCCCCGAGGGGACTCCGCCGCGCTCAGGTCCGCTGCTTGTCCTGGCGAGGAAGACTCTGGTTCTCTGCTCCCTGCCCACTGGAGCTGGGGGGCAAAAAGACACCCCTCCCGCCGCCGGCCTATGACTCGAGAGCAGCAAAGCCCACAGCAGGGCGATCGGCTTGGTGACGGCCGGGGAGGAGGTCACTCCCCCTTCCCGGAGCAACTGGGCAGCTCCGCCGTCCTGGGGAAGGGCTCGGCTCTGGGGCAGGGGGAGGACGGTGTTTTGCGGGAGCCCCTGCTTGTGGCTTGTTCCCCAGGGGCCTCAGTCCTGTTTCTTGGGGCTGGGAGCTGCTCGCCTCGAGGACAGTAGGTTTGCCTCATTGAATTAAGCACGTGCTTAACTTAAGGCGTCTGCGGAAACCGCTTTCTGTTTAGCAAAGTTAATACCTCGGCAGGAGTAAATGCAACGTTTTGGAGCGAGGAGTTGAGCCAGGGTTTGTGCTGTGCGAAATCCAGGCCTAAGACGAGGGTGGGATGAAGGTGTTGGCTCTGCCGGTCGCTGACTTGCACGGGCACCTGCCTGCACCTCTCGTCACGCTGCGTTTGCGTCTTCCCCGAGGCGCGGGGGCAGCCTGGGGCGCGGCCGCACGTGTCGCCCCAGCCCCAGCACCCTCCCAGGTGACGGGCCGAGGGCCTCCCGCGTCTGCCTTCCCGCCGCAGAGCCCCTGCCTGCCTTCCCGCAAATGCACCCACCTAAAAGGCGCCTCTTAAACAAGCCGGAAAGAAAAACAACACCCTGAATGTTGTCTAGGACGTTGAATTTGCTCAAGGGCCAAGTGTTGTCTGGAGAAGTCGATTTAGGAGGAGGGAAGGGTTAATGAAAATCAAAATTTAGCCTAAATGAAAAACCGGCTGACGTTAAGGTGCGATGGTCACGAGCTGCAGGCCAAGGAGGAGTGGGGAGGCGGAAATGTAGCTTCTTCAGCAGGTGTTTTAGGGTTAGCTTCACTTCACTTCTTCAGTAAACCCTGCTGGCTCGTTTCTGGCTTTGAACAGTAAGTGTTCAAGAGCCGGGGTCACCTGTTGCCCCTGGGCGCGGGAGAGGGGCGCTGGGAGTCGCACAGACGTGGCGGCCAGAGCCAGGAGCTGGTTCCTCACCCTGCAGGCACGGGCCGGCCTCTGGCTTGCTGGGCCTCTTCAAAACTTCGCACGGCGAGCTCAGGCTTGGGGGCGGGGAGGTGCGGGACAGCCAGGGCCCTGCAGCCGAGCGCTGCCCCGGCGGCCGGCCGGCCGGCCCGGGCTCCTCGCTCTGAGGCCAGGGGCAGCCGGCTTGTCTCGGGCCCGGGAGGGCAGGACCCGGCACCCAGCCCTCTGCTCTCCCCTCCTTCTCTCCGGCAGGATCTACACGGGCTGCGACATGGACCGGCTCACGCCCTCCCCCAACGACTCGCCCCGCTCGCAGATCGTGCCCGGGGCCCGCTACGCCATGGCGGGCTCCTTCCTGCAGGACCAGTTCGTGAGCAACTACGCCAAGTCCCGCTTCCACCCGGGCGCGGGCGCCGGCCCCGGGCCGGGCACAGACCGCAGCGTGCCGCACACCAACGGTCTGCTGTCGCCGCAGCAGGGCGAGGACCCGGGCGCGCCGTCGCCGCAGCGCTGGTTCGTCACCCCGGCCAACAACCGCCTCGACTTCGCCGCCTCCGCCTACGACACGGCCACCGACTTCGCCGGCAACGCGGCCACGCTGCTGTCCTACGCGGCGGCCGGCGTGAAGGCGCTGCCGCTGCAGGCGGCGGGCTGCACGGGGCGGCCGCTGGGCTACTACGCCGACCCGTCGGGCTGGAGCGCCCGCAGCCCGCCGCAGTACTGCAGCAAGTCCAGCTCCGTGCTGTCGTGCTGGCCCAACAGCGCGGCCGCCGCCCGCATGGCCAGCGGCAACCCCTACCTCGGGGAGGAGGCTGAGAGCCTGGCCCCCGAGCGCTCCCCGCTGCCGGGCGCCGAGGACTCCAAGCCCAAAGATTTGTCCGACTCCAGCTGGATCGAGACCCCGTCCTCCATTAAGTCCATCGACTCCAGCGACTCTGGGATATACGAGCAGGCCAAGCGGAGGCGGATCTCGCCGTCGGACACGCCGGTGTCCGAGAGCTCCTCGCCCCTCAAGAGCGAAGTACTGAGCCAGAGGGACTGTGAAAAGAACTGCGCGAAGGACATCGGCTACTACGGCTTCTACTCGCACAGCTAGAGCCGCCCGGGCCTTCGGGCCCCGCCAGCGACCGCCGCCGGGCCTTTTGCACAGCGACCTCGGCAGTCAGCGCACTGAGCTCCACCTTTTCACCTGGGCTGCGATGTCCCCGCGGGCCCCCGTCTGCAGGGGCCCCCGGGGCTGAGACCGCGACCCCGCCGCGGACTGTCCCAGCCTCCTCGGCCCACGTTAGACTCTCAAACACTCAGCGCTTCCTTCCTTTGCCCCTGGCTGGATAGTAGGGGGTGGTAGTGATAGTGGGACAGAGCCTGTGAGACGCCTGTACATAGTGTTTAATTCCCTGTACCGGATGGTTCTGCTCTCCGTTCCCATCGTGAAGTCACAAAACTAGCTCTCGTTTAACTTTCTCCGTCCCTCCCCTCCTTTTCCTCCCCTCCCCCAGGTTCTCTCTCTCTCTCTCTCTTCCAAATGCCTCTGGAAAGATGAAATGGCCCAGAGCTGTAGCAGCGAGTAATGGGTTTCTCACTTCCCTGCAATCCCGCGCATGAAATAATTACTCTGTGCCCTGGGCTAACACAGCTAAGGAGTAGCTGAGCTTCCCCCTCGAACGGGGAGAGCTCCATCTTGTAGGAAAGTCGATTAAGTAGCATGACGCCTTCAAACAGCAAAATTAACTGCATTTGTATCTCTGGGGGCGCCGGGTGGAGGGGGGCGGCTCGGGTTCGGGATGTGGAGTGTGGATTCGGGTGGGGTGGTTTTTGCGTTGTGGTGTGG
>JAGPOW010003685.1:33068671-33093749 GCA_030014935.1 Caiman crocodilus
TGCATTTGTATCTCTCCCCCCCCCTTTTTAAAACGAACAGCTCGATATCAGCAATATTATTATTTATTCTTCTTCTTTTTTTTTTGCGTATTTGTTTCCCCCCCCCCCTAAAGTGCCAAATCCATTACTGGTCTGTGCAGGTGCCAAATATGCTGACAAACTGTTTCCAAATTTCTTTGCAGTTTCTCCCCCTTTATTTATATTGCTGTAAATCTTTGTAATGAATAATCTACAAACGATATAGACGACTGAATTGTTGGTAACCATAGTGTAGTCCAGTGAAGATGAATTGTGAGCTATATATTTTACTGCATTTAGTTTCGGAATTTGACTTTTTTCAGAAGAGTAGATGACTGAGATCGGACTTCCTGGGGAATACAGTAGGCGTGACAAGAACAGTGGTCTTTCCTGTGAGCCTCTGACTTCATGTGCGAAGGAGCAGTCACCCCCGGCCCGCGCCCCTGGAAGTAGCGTAGCGAGTCTTCGACTGTCGAGTAGCAAATCGATCCGATTCACGCATCTCATCTGGGGGACAAACCTACAAAGTTCAATATGCATCGGGCTAAATATTCAGTCTAGATTCCAGTCGACGGGGACACTTTCCTAATAGAAATTCAGGGTCATAAACGTGTGCATATTTTTGACTCTCTTCTGTAAATCTAATGTTGTGATTTTTATATTTGTTCTGTTACGTCTGTGGAACTGAATGATTTATACAAGTACATGCTCCATTGAGAAATGTTTCGTTTTTTGCCCGTTTGTATTGTCTGTGTATAACAAGTAAAATAAACCTGGCAAAAATATAACCCGGTGTTTGGGAGCAGTGTCACGGTGCGCAGAGCTCGGAGAGCGGAGTTACCTCCTAAGTGACAGGGGTGGCTGGCCATCCCACCTGCTCCTGCTCCTGCCAGCTCAGGTGTTTTTCCTGCGTGATCTCCCCCCCCCGCTTTCCTAGGTCAGGGAGGGGGAGAAGGGAGGCCGCGTGCACGGACTGTACTTTCTCTAGGATCTCGGGCCGCGCCCTGCAGCTCTGCCCCGCGGGGCGGGGAGCGAGGACGGCAGTCCAGTCGCGGCGGGGTGCCGGAGGCTTGAAACCCGTCTCTTGAGGTGCGAGAGCAGAGCCGGGGCAGGCCGCAGCCCCCCGCCAGCTGGAGGGAGACCGACCGGCTCCTTACAACCGCCTTGCGCTTGCCACCGGGGCGCCGGACGCGTCGCTGCCGCCTGCGCTGCGCCGCAGGCCCGTGTCCGCCGACCGAGTGCGTGGGCCCATCCATGTCCCCGCCCCTGTCCTGGCGGCCGTGCGCCCGGGTAACACTCGTGTCGCGGGCTCGGCCTGGAGGGCGATGCCAGCGCTGCCCGGGCCAGCCTCCCCCTCTCCCTCGACGGGCAGCGAGGAGCGCGCTGCCGCCAGACGCCGCTAGGGGGCTCCGCGCCGTGTCCGCGTTCGCGGCCCTGCTTCTGTCTCCCGGGAAGGGCCTCGGGGCCCCCAGAGCCCGGGGGCGGCGAGCGGGCAGGAGGCGGGGGCGCCGTCTGAGCGCACCCCGCAGCTCGTTGCTTTCCCGCTGCCCGGCCTGGCCCGCGGGGAGGCCAGCTGCGGGGGCGCCGTCCCGGGGCTGGAGAGGCGAGGAGCCGCCCGGCTGCCCCGCACCGCTCGTTGCCCGACGGGGTGCCCGGGCGCGGCGCGGGGTCGTGGCCCGCCTCTGCCCACGCCGGACAGCTGGGGCTGGGGGCTCGCAGGGGGCTGTCCGCCTCGCCCTGCCACCGGCCGCCCTGCTTGTAGCTGCGGGGGGCTCGGGCGCCGGGATGGCCCAGCCGAGGCGCCCGGCCGCGCTGCTGGTTTTCACGGCCATGCTCTTGGCCCCGAGTCAAGCCCCTTTCAGCTCCGCTTCGTCCCAAGCGTAGGAGTCGGCCCAGAGGCGGGGGAGCCCCGTCCCGGGATGGGGCTGCTGGGCCGTGCGGGTGGGAAAGGGGCTCTGCCCGCTCCTCCACCGCGGGGCTGAGATAAGCCCGCGAGGCCCGGCGCCTTGTGGAGATAGGGCACGAGCGGGACGCGGTTTCGGAGCTGTCTCTGCGGGAGAGAGGACGGAGACAGGGACAGGGACAGGGACAAGCCTGCTGGAGTGAAGAGGCTGAAGGCCCTGGGCGGGCGGGCGAGTGGCCCTCGGCCCGCTTCTCCGGCGGGCGGGGCGCCCCTGCAAGCAGGCGCCCCGCGACTGCCCCGCTCCGCCGAGTTGGTGATTAACTTGCTGTGCGCTCAGCTGAGCTAAAGCAACAACCCCCTCCTCCCTGAATTTGTTACTCTGATCGCATGCATCTAACATGCCGCATAAGTCGTATTTTTATTCTAGGCACGGAAAGCGGGCTTTTCATTGAATTCTCCTGTTAAACTATCCGTGCAGTTGCTCTCCCTTTCCTTGGTTGGACTGACAGACAAAAACCTTTCAGGAACAGATAGTCCAGAGCAAAGAAGTCTGAAGTGTAAGAACTTTCTTGCATTGTCACTTCGCTGTATTCTATTTCACATCAGTGCCGTATCCAATATAATAGCCGAATTTACACTGTAGCAGATCCTGCACGATTATGCTCTGCATATTTGATGACACATTGCATATTTTAACAGGGTTTTTAATGACTGATTGAAATGTTTGCTAAGTTATTTTTTAAATGTTGGAGGAGAGAGAGTTGTGGAAAATGTGTGTAATGGAATAGTGAGATGGATAGGAGGATTTTGATTGATGGCATGAGGAAGCAGATGGATGACTAGGTAGGTCAGAGGTAAAGATGCCTTTGACAGCTTTTTAAGTTCCTTTGGCCATTTTGGTCCAATGAATCATGCAAATTATGTGTATACAATCAAACTGATGTCGCTTCGTCGTATACTGTTGTAGTCCTCATCCTCTCAAACCCACCCTAACCTTCTTTCATCACCACTTGATGTGCTATGTTTAAACTGTATTGCAAGATCCTAAGGAGGCAGGAATCTGTCTTGTATTACTTGTCAGAAAAAAAGTAAACCTATGGAGTTACATGAACAACCACAACAGATTGGGAGAATAGGCGTAATGTGAAAACGTTCCTCTTAATTTTCTGTAACTTGTCCTCACTCCCTTCCCTGAGACATTACTTATGGGACCTCTGTTGAACAATAATTTTTTTTTTTCAACCTGCAGAAGGCTGAATCTGGTGATCAGAGATCTAACTTGCATAATTTTCTTAAAAGCAATGAGGAATGGCCAGGGTATAATCAAAAGCTCTTCTTTCTCTGTCCTAATTTTTGGGTGTTTTGCATGTTTCCCCCACAAATTACTTCACAAGCTTGGATTTCTCTGGTTTGTTTTCAGTCCAAAGGTTATTGTTTTTGGAAGGTTTGTTCAAATTAATTTGGATTATTTATGATGTTAAGGAATAATGTGTGTGCAGGTGTGTGAGTGTTGGATTTCTCATGAAAATGTTTTTCAAATGTTAGCATTGTGCTCGGTTAACACACATTTTTGCTTTAAAAATTAACTTTGTTATAAGTTTTACAGTGGGAAATGCGTGGCTTAGTACAATTGAAAAAATATTTGAGAAACAAAGTAGTTTCAGATGCATGTATGCCTTCAAGACTTTATTTTAATTCGATTAGTAATTATTATTTTTTTTATTAGTAATTCAGAAATTACTTAAGCATTTGAGAGCTGAGAGCTAAGTAGGTCTAATATATGAAGATAGCCACATGCTAAACAGATATATGTATGTTTATCTCGGTGATGACGTATTACAGGTTTATCTAAATGTTACATGATATGAGAACACAAACAAAATACTACTTAATCAGTTGACTCCTAACTTGTTGAGAATTTTGTTCATTGTTGAGCATAAGCAATCTTTTCCATTGCATATAGTTAGAACCTTAATCTATGAATAAATATGTCAGAATAATGTCTGCAAATAGAAAAGCATCCTGTTTTTCTTTTTTAAAATGATTCAACTCCCTTATAATATTGTTTAAAAAGTACTATGCCATTATGTCTTCATTTTTAAATAATAATAGGTCAGCAGTGACTTGTCAACCTTTTGCCCTCAGTGCCTCTCAAAACACATGCCAATTTATCCTGCTGCCTTAGGCCTTTATCTTGTATCGTCTTTAAAACATGTGAGTAACTTTAAGAACAAGGGCATTCCTATTAAGATTACTCACTTGTGTAGAGCTTCAGAAGCAAAAATGTTTTCAGGATCAAGACTTTCCCTAATGATTGTAAGATTATTATATTTAGAACTGTCTGGTTGACTAGGAGTGGTCTTAACGATTCTAAATGTTTCCTTTAGTGGAAATGCAGTATCGCTGAGATAATGCACTGTGTTATATAAGATCCCATTTGATATTTTTAAGTAAATTATCCTAGGATTCTTGGTATTTTTTTCGGTTCTTCTGTAATTGACCATCAAAATGTGACTTAACAACAGTCTCTTGTATATAGTTACACTTTACTTTTTTAATGTGCCATGTTATGGCATTCATTTTTAAGCAGGATTCACACTTGAAATAAATTTAGTCCTGGACTGACTGCTCTCTATTTATTGTTCATGGAACCAGTAGAACCCATGATTTGAGATGACAGGGTATTTTGCACTCTGTGTCTGTTTAAGAAGAGGGTACCAAAACATACACCATTTTGGATGGAGGTGTCTGCCCACTTGGAAATGAACTGAAATAACTCATTTTAATAAGTGATACTCATCAACTCTTTTTAAGAAATGTTCTTTATGGAAGGTAAGCATCTTGCTTAGATCATTCCTTTTTGCAAAAGTGCTTGCTGAGGAGAGAAAGTTTACTTAGTGGGATTGGGCAAAACATAAGATTGTTAGGGCTTTATATTCCTAATAATTGTGGATGAGGGATTTAATCCTAATTCCTGTCAGGGCCTTATCCATGACAGGAGGTCCCTCATCCTTTAAGGTTTTCCTTACCCCTTATCCTTCCTAATTCATGTCAAGGCCTTGCTCTTAAAGAATGCTTTATGGAATGCTAAGGCAAGGATCTTGTTCTATGGACAATGGATCAGCAAGAAATTCAGACCTAATCTTTGCAGGCTGTCAAGGGACAAGACATTTTACTAGCCAGTCTTCCTCCCATGCTGTCATACTGTGCCAGCCATGGGTGACATATAAGTACTGACAGTGGGGGAGCAAAACGCTGCACTGCTGACACCCCTGCTGCTGCCAGGCATTGAGTCTGGCTGGTCGCAGCCCCATGCTCTGCTGTTGGTGCTGAAGTCACACTGTTGCTGCCACCCCCACTGCTGCTGGGCCCTGGCTGCAGCCAAGCTGTAGTCCTGTGCCCAGAACAAAAATCGGCAAGGGGGGCACTCCCCCAAAGCATCACCAATGGTGCTAGCCATGCTAATAACTCCCCCACACATCGCATTGGGTTAGTTCTATAATGGTGAAGCCTGACAACCAGTAACCCAAATGACAATTTGCTTTGTAGGTTTCATGCCTTTTTCCAGAAGGCAGCAAAGCAAATACCTCCCATTTCTATTACTTCACCTTCTCTCTAGCCAGTCCAATAAAGCTTGTTGCTTCCATTTTAGCAGAAGCTTCCATTTTAGAAGGAGCTTCCCTCTACCAGCCCAGCTCACTTTATTGCATGTTGGGTTTCTTCTTAGAGTGTTTGATCCATGCTCACTGCTGATACAGAACAGATCCAGAACATTGACCTCCAGATAACAGGTTCTGCTTCTGAGGATAAGTCCCCTGAACTATCTAGCCACTGAAAAGTTTATTTCCCTTAGGAATGGGCTACTTTTTTAAAGGGACCTAAATGATTTAGGAGCCTAGTTTCCACATTCAGAAATTACTTAAGCATTTGAGAGCTGAAATCTCATAAAAAATAAGTGGGACTTCTAAATCACTTCTGCAGGTTTTCAAATTATACCCACCTATACATTATTGAGCCCCCATTTTCAATAATTGAAGATTCTTCCCCCCTCCCTCCTTCTCTTCCCCCCACTGATTATAATGAAAATATTACAGGCCAAATCCTCAGCCAGTACAAATTTGTGTAGTTTAGTCGTTCTCAACCAGTGTGCTAGGAGATCCTTTTAAGGGTACCTTGGGGTGCTGTGTAGTATTAGGTGTACAAATATCTACACATGATTCCTAAAATAAACCCAGAGATTTCAAATAGGAATCCGTAGTGTCAAAAATATTTTGACTTGTGATCTCCCTGAGTTCTATGTAGCAGAATTGCTCTGTTATTTTTCTGCAGTAAAAAATATTAGTGGCAGCTAAGAGCTAGCATTTTCTGAGGGGTGCCTTGAGTCTGAGGGGGAATGCCATGAGCCTAAAAAGGTTGAGAACCACTGTTGTAATTATATTGACTTCATCTAAGACAGGATTCTCTGGCCTTCTGCTTTGGACTGTATCGGTAGAAGGTACGGTTTGTTTGAAAAGAAAGTCGAGTTATCCATAGGTTATACTATAAACTATTTTCTTATGCTACTGATGACTTCTTTTGTGTGTAGGTGTATGTTTTCTATCTCTTTTTTTCACATTTGCACTTAATTAGCTAGCACACTGAAAATCAGTAAAGTTCAGTTTTGCTCATGTTCACTTTTGCTGTTAGGTTCTCAGAGTTGTAATATTTCAAACATGAAGGGATTATTTTTTAAAGAATGTGCTTAATTTTTGACATTGAATGAAGAAAGATCCAGGTGGTCCTAGCTTTCCTTGTATAAGGTTGAATTGTGGGGACAAATTTAAGGCTGAAAGAAATAAGTAGATCTTAATATACATGGAAAGTTGTATTTCAGTCAGTAGATCTTTCAGTTTCTTTAATGAGAAAATAGTTCTCAGTGCTTCGTAGGCCATCTAAATATAATATACAGTTGTACAATTAATATAGTCATAATTTAAAAATCTCTACAATTTATTTTTTACAATAAAGTTTTATAGGTTCTTCATTTGTAGATGTTGTGTTAAATGCTCTGATAAAATTTATCTTGGATACTTAAGATCTTAATTTTACCTTTAAAACAGAGAAAATTGGGTTGTTAGTTTGCTGCATGGATCTATGGAAGTCTTCATTTTGCCTTTAACATATAGACAGTAATGTATGGTCTAAATTGATCTCATTATTGTTACCAACTGCTCCAATATGGAAGACTTCCATTAGCAGACACAATCCAGTGTTTTTTCATAGGTGTTGTTTAAAAGAATAAACAAAAACAATTGTCCTATCGGATCCTATTCCGTCCATTTTAACAGATATGGGAGTCTAATGCCCCAGTCTTGCAAAAGTACTCATGGTGTTTAAAATTAGGCAAGCACCCAGTCTTGCAAAGCCAAAGTGCTTGCTTATTTTTAAAGTACTTGGAGTGGGTATATATACAATGCATACAGTTTAGCATGCTCAGTAGGCCCTGCAGGAACAGGGTCTAAAGTTGTTTCTTTTTTCTTCAGGAGTTAGCTCAGTAATATGCCTTCTGCAGTAATTAAAATGTTGCCTGTATTAGGGATCATATTTCCAAAGCACAGAAGAAAAACAGAATGTCTAATGCAATAATTACATCTCGCTTAAAATCGATATGTTACCTGCAGCCACAAAACAGCCTCAATTTTGTTATAAATAGTGAATATGTACTGTTGTGCCCCATATCTGGTCATTAGGCTCAAGGAGTGAATATGTGATCTCTAAATCTTAAA
Source organism: Caiman crocodilus (assembly GCA_030014935.1). Lineage (NCBI taxonomy): Eukaryota > Metazoa > Chordata > Crocodylia > Alligatoridae > Caiman > Caiman crocodilus. The sequence goes on from JAGPOW010003685.1 coordinate 33,076,358, forward strand.
CCATGTAGTCTAGGGCCAGAGTGAGTACTACAGTACAAGGGTCTACATTTGCCTGGTAAAGGTAAAGCAACAGTCACCACTAGAGAGTACAGTTTTACACTGAGTAGGTTATATGTGAGCCATTGTATTATATCTTTGTCCAATGTCTTACAATAAATTCTGCTTAAATCCATGAATTCTGCTGAACTAAAGGTGGCAGAATCTCATACTTTTGTAACGGTATTTAAAATGGTTATGAAATAAACATGCAGATGTATCTCTATGGTAAAACCTTAACTTATGGTGCATACAGTAATCAAACAGTAAAATAGTAATAACCTGGATTTAAGAGACAGGGAAAGATAAACTTAATTGCACAGGAAAGCCCAGGCAAAATTATTCCGACAATATGCAGGTGAGCATCAAAAATATTTTCTGGGTAATGTCTAAAAATCTAAAAACTGGATTAAAAAAAAGGAAGAGTTGCTAGAGTAACTGATATTTTCATTTCTAAGGAGCAATGAATTTGCAATTAGCTGAATCTATAAACTAAAAATACAATTTACAGAATAAATTTATAATTTTAAAAGATGAAGGCAAGGGACTGACTTGCGTAGCAATGGCAATGAATTGATTGAAAGAGGGAATTGACATAGTCTGAGTGGTGGTAGAGGAAGATGATTTAGAAGCAGTGTTTTGGTGAGAGGCAGGGCAGGTTTAAGAGACTACTATGGTCACAGCAAACAAATTGAGAAAGAACTGTGGTAAAGGCAAAGATTAAAAAAATTGGGACAGAGCACAGAAAATATAACCATGAAGTAGAGCTAACAAATAGGCTGAAGCTCAAAATATTGTCTTGGCCTGGCTTGAGATGGTCAAGGCTGGGCATTTGATAAGCAAGACACTGAAGAGGGAAAAGCATTTTATGAATACTTTACTTAATATATGATACAACTTTAATTGGTGTTTTCAACTAGAGTCATTAACAATTGAATACATGTCCTAGAGCCATTGGTTTAAATGGCGGGCAATGCTTACACTTTTAGAAGATTTTTCACTCTCTTTGTGTTGCTAATCTTTTGTAGATTAGACTCTGCTTTGGATATAGGATTGTAATAATACTAAATAATTAATTTAATTAAAAAAAAAATGTAAATGGTAGCTGTAGAGTGAGTATTCCTACAGCACAGGGGACTGTTAGTCCGTAGACCTGCTCTACAAAGCAGAGTTGCCATGGGTTTAACCAACATTTATTTTTAAACCTACTTAACTCTTATTTAAATAATGACTTATAGAAAGCTGGTTCCAAACATCATAAGAGGTTTGCATTGGTATAATTGATTTTTTCTAAAATTAATTTATGGTGAACTAGTGTAACTTCTGTTTGTAGACAAGCCCTTGAAAACCAAGTTGCAGTTGCATTTTTTTATAAGGTTAATGTTATATTTAGTAGAAGCAAACGGTTTCTTCTGGTTAAATCTATGTGTTAAAATGCTGAATATTTTAATGTTTTTCCTTTAAAAGTAAGCCCACTATCCACATTTATTTAAACATGTTAATAAACTATTAAATGAACAAGTAACACTATATGCAACAATTTTTACACCATTCTTTCAGTGGGTAAAATTGTAGTATGAAGTTGGTGTATACTCAATAACAATTTACATGTTTATTTTACCATCTGGTAAATGTGTAAACGATATTTTGAGAAGCACATTTCAAATTCACTTTAACAACTTCTCTCCGACAATATGTATCCTATCCTATGTACTGACTAGAAGGTTTTTGAAAAACCTCCACAAGATATGAGTCCAGTTACAAAACACATTATTATTTTTTACTTTGTTATTGGTATTTAAAACCAATCAGCATAAAATGGAGGTTTTTCAGTATTGACATGATTTTGCTAATGTAGAGTTAAAGAGGGATTTCAAATTATTTTGAGCATAGCAGCACAGAGATATATCTGGTTCCCTACAGAAACCAAAGGTAGCAACAAAAAAATAATACAGTTTGGTATGTTGTTGTATAACTGTATCACATCCTTTCCAGGGGGTTTGATTTTGCTGTCTCTTGTGTCTAAATATGGGAAGCTCATTATTAGATGTGTTACAATGACCCCCAAGTGAATTGCTTTTTTCATGTACTTTAACAACACTTTGACACTTTAGCCTTCTGCCTTTTTATTTTAGTCTTCTGCTTATTGGTCTCACTGGAGTAAATCACAGGCACTTTCTTAAATATCATAAACTAGAGAATATTTTTTTTTAGCTCGACTTTTATTCACCCTTTCCAAAACTGGTAATGATCTTAAAAAAAAGAAGAAGAAGAAGAAGAAGGGGAGGGGGCTGGAGGGGGGAATAACTACCAAAAACCCTGTCCTGCAAGCAAATCTGCCAGGAGAACACCTCCACACTAATTACCATCTGGCCAATCTGCAAATGCTGTTTGAAAGCAGATTTCAGATGTAGACTTCAGCTAGACTGTGCCTTATATTAGTCCTTTATTATATTCTAATAGACAGATTTTAAAGGTATTTGGGCAACTAAAGAAGCAAACAGGTGCTTAGGTACCTTTGAAAAATCACTAGGCACACATTAGGCATTGAAATGACCTTGAAAAATGTCTGTAAGGTTCAAGTTTTGAAATTAATCCTCTGGCAAACTAAGAATTAATGTGAGTGAGCAAGTAATTTTTCCTATGTATAACTTAAATAAAGATGTCATTGTGTGTCCCATGTGTATATAAATATGTTCAACTTTCTTATTAAAATGTTACATTAACAGAGACACAGATCCATAACTCTTACAATAATTTTAATAATTGCAAAATAATTTAAACATAGTACTATGCTGCTTCTGTATATTCAGGAAAACACCTGAATACAACAGGCCAAATGTTGGGATTGCACCAACATAAATCTTGAGTTATCTAGAGAAATCTGTGGAGCAGCAAAGAATTTGTGTGCATATCAGGCAGAATTTGACCTTATGGTGATGCTCATAGTTCGCCTGTACATAGCACCTTTTATCTTTAAAAATGCTTTACAGAAGTTAATTAAGCATCATCAAGTTTGAAACTACAATTCTGTTGTCTTTATAAGATTTAAAATATTATTTTATTAATGAATTTACTCTTTATTCATTGGATAAACAGCAGTTTTCCTTTTCCTTGTCCTTGGAGTACAGGCCAACATGAGTCTTCCTGTTTGTGCATCAGCACAATCAAAGATGACATAAATTGTTAGCAGACTATTAGGGAACGAATTTTATTTGTTCACCTGTGCTCCCTCTGCTGACTGCTTGCTCTGCAGCAGCTCAGTGCAAAAATGCTGTCAACCTTATGTAAACAATAGTTTATTGCTTTGCTTTTCAAAAAAACCAGAAAAAAAACACCTCTCAGCAACAAAGCAGTGGATATTTTTAATATCTGCTCTTAAGAATGAGCTTCATATACGTAAAAAGTTAGTTAATAAAATACCAGTAGAGGGCACTCAGGAATATGTAGTATCTGGGTTTATGGGGCCAGTAATAATTGAACTGAAAAACAGCTCCTCTGTGCAGCTCTTTGCATCATCTGCCAACATCTATTACTGAGCTAGATGTTCAAAGAGGTGGTCAGATGTTTGTAAGTGACTGTAAATGGAATCATGTGATATAATATATGGCACAGCACTTGGAAATATATTTGTTAGAGTTCAGAGACTCTTCTATCACAAAGTACAATATTTAAAGTTAGGTAAATTTTGGGCATTGATTAGTTGGTATGGGCCTCGGCCTTAATTCTCAGATTCTTGTTTTTTTGGATTTATATTATATTATTAATGTGACAATTCATTTTTCTAGAATTATTATCATTCTATTAATACCTGCCATCATGCACAGTGCTTAGTACTCTGGGTACTCTCATAGAAAAGAGGGTCCATTGAAAAGCTTTGCCTTGCCTTGCCCACATGGAGTCACTAAGGCTAAGTACAGACATTAAAAAAAGTCAATGCTGAATGGATGCAATCTTTGCAGGTTAGTTTAAGATGTGTAGACTGAGCCAATAAGCAAGTGAACAGAGGTTCACTTTTGATTTTGGAAATGCAGCCACATGCTTGCAGTGGCCCAAGCCAGAAGCCAGGGGGTGCTAGAGCACACCTTTCTGCTCAGTTGGAACAGACCGCTTGGGCCAAGGCTAACCCACCCACCCTGCAAGTGGGGAAGGAGGTGGGGTTGCAGGGAAGGTGCAAACCATCCTGGGATGCTGGGAGACTGTGGGTTAACTTGAACCTGGAGTGGAGCTGGGACAGAAGTTCAATAACCTGATTTAGCCTAAATCAGTTAAGTCTGATACATCTATTCAAGTTTATCTTAAACTGATTTTGGCCATTTTGAAAGTGGTTTACGTGCACTGAACTTCTATTGTGTTACAGAATTGAACTGGTTTCCAATCACTTCTACCAGTTTATGTGTCATTTCAGTCTCTAAATTTAGTGGGATTATACACCCCCAGCAATTCTGTTACCATTCTCCTGACTTTTTTACTGGGCCCATAAATAATGCTATGTTGTTTTTTTTAACTAACACCATTCTTGTCCTCTCCTCTCTTGTAAAAAAGAGTAACACAAAAACACCTTTTCAGAAATAATAAAACAACAGCAAATCCTCAGCATTTGGATACATGTTTCAAATATAGCACCACCTTAGTGAATGATTTGTAAAAGAGAGCTGTTTTTCTTCAGTATGCTTTTTCTCATTTTCCCCTCTTTTTTGGAGGAGTAGATTTACAGTTTAATTTAAATTTTAAATGATTCAGTGAGTTATTTGGTTTAACATTTTTAATGTAACTTCTTATTTTATATATCTGTAATTGACTAAAATGGACCCTTATAAAGTGGCATGAAGACACACTCTATATACTGATAATAAATTTATTTCAGAGTACCATATGGGAAGGCTCATTATGAGGGCATGTGGAGCACAAAACTAATTATTCTTACTTCTTAATGTGTCCCACCACTCTCTGCCACCTAGCCCCCAGAAGGCTAAACTAAATGAGATTTTTTAAAAAAAAGTATAAGCTGAGGCTACAGCCACAAAGTCTCTCTCAGTATAGTTTTGCTTTCTATTGACAGTCAGATTTGCATTGAGGAACATGACACCAGTGACTTGCTGGCAGCTAAAATAATTGGGGGAAAAAGTGGTTATTCACAGAGAAACAGGAGTTGGCTCATTACAGGCAATCACCTGAATAGCAAATGGTATGACTGCCAATAGATGGAGAAAAAGGCAAGTCTACTGGAAAATAGGAGCATTTAAGGGCCAAGAGAAGACATATGGTCTTCCCATGCTTGCCTTATATGACTAGAAATTACAAATTAAGCTACAGTATAGGCAACTATCTTACCCAGAAAAATGTAACATGACTGTCCCTTGTGATTTTTCACTCCTCCAAATCTTTTCTAGCTATTTTCTAACATTAGCTAGGTCTTGCTAATTATGTTGATTTTATTTTTTTTGTTTTATTTTATTTCATATAAAAGTCATTGCCAGAATTATGGAATTGCTGGATGGCTAATCCTTATTTTTTTTAGTACAAGAGAATGACTTCCTTTGAAAGATGGGAATAAACTGGCATCTCTGTGTAGTCGGGTGCACCAGTGAAGCTGATATTATGTGTCAAAGCTCACAGAATTTTTTTAAGGCTTGTTCTTTTTTTTTTCCTTGATGCCTCATTTCCTTGAGTTGTCTTGAGGTGCAGTCACAGCATAGTTAAATCTTTGAATGCAGCCTCTTTTTTGTGTCCACCCTGTCTCTAAGCCTCTAGGGATTCCTTTTTTTCCTTCTGAAACCCTTATATATGAACTCCAATACTTTCATCTCTTCTTCTGTCATCTTTTCTTCTACCTATTGGTTTAGTTATGCCTCTTGTTCATTTAAAATGACATAAAATCAAGAGATAATGAAATAAAGTAGGGTTCGTTTTGTATTTACAGAGTATTTTACAAATTCCTTAATATTCTCTCATTGTGAAAGTAAACATATTAATCTTACTTCCCCTTTTTAAATAACTCTTGCCTTCAATCCAGGACCATGAGGACAATAACCTTAGGAAAAAAAATGAAAAATGAAATATATAGTTCACATAGGAACACCAGATACTGAAGCAGTTAATGGTAATTCACCTTTACTTAAAGATAAGATGACATGTCTAATAGGGGATGGGAAAACATCAGCTTAGTATCAAGACCTATTGATACTGATTTGAGTTACTTGTAACAAAGGAGTCTTTTTAGTTTAATTGACCATTTGGACTCTTGCATCCTCCTTAACACTAAGCTTAGCTAGAGACTGGGCTTGTCTACATTTGCATCTATGCTGGTTTAAATTTACTACTCAGTAAATTACTGCACAGTAAGTAAGAATAGGTCAGTGTGTAAATGTGTAGACATTAAAGCATATTAACATTGTTTGTGGACTGACTTGGGACAAAAGTTAGTCCCAAGTCAGTCCACACACACAGTGTTACTGCGCAGTAAGTCATCTTCACATGAATTATTGCACAGTAACTAATTAGATGTTAATTTGATACCTGCATGATGCAGGTATACAAATTTAAGCTCAGGTCAGCATAAGTCATCAAACTTACTGTGCAGTACAGGTGTGCATGTGTAGACATGCACCTGTACTACACAGTAATTTTGGTTACTGAGCAGTAAATGTGCCCATGTAGACATGTCCACTGTCTCACTGATGGTTTGGTAGCATGGTTGTGATGCACCAGAAAGTTTGCTCTCCCAAGTAAAAGGCATGGATGCAGGAGTGGGTGGGGTGGAGTTTTAAAATGTTAGTGCATCAATCAGTTGGGGAGTCTGTTGTTGTTTTTTTCATCTTGTGGGTTGTTTGTCTGTTATTATAAGCTGCTCTATTCCTTTCTAGATAGGACAATGGCAACAGGAACAAAAATAATAATGCTATCCATCTGATATTTAATATTGTTTTCTCAGAGGTAGGAAGAACAGGCTATACTTCTGCTTACTTCTGCATAGTGTCATTCTTCCACACAGGTCCAAATGGTAGATGAAGGGGAAGAAGAAACAACACTGATAGGCAACAAACATCAAACTGATCCAGTTCACATTTGAAAATGAGCTCCAAAAAGTCATAGAATTTTTGGTGAAATACAGGTAGTTGGATATGTCCTTCAGAGGGTGAAGAGTAGAGTTGTGCATGACTATAACAAAATGTTTTTTGATTTGAAAGCTATCACATGAAACACTGGATTATTACAAAACCACCTCAGACTTAAAAGGGGGAAAATTTTGATTTCATAAGGAATGTTTTACACAGGCTTTGCTTAAATGCTGTCTTGCATCACAGATATAACTGGGTTTGATGGTTTAATCCTTTTGGCCATTTTGATCTACTTCTAAAAATCACCACATGATTTGGCATTACATCCTTACTGGAAAGGCCAGTTTAGACACTCTGATCTATTTTCCCCATCAAGACACATTTGAATCACATATTTACTTTAATTCCAATTAATGGTAATAGAAGTTACACTTGTGAATCCCCCCACGCATTAATGAGAGAACAGATCCCCTCAGTTTAGTTAACCATATTCCAGTTACCTGGCACTTTCCCCATCCCTTGTGAGCTCTCAAATATTTTAATTAAAGCCTTTTCCCTTTTTCCTATTCTCCTTCATTCAGTTTGTTGAGTTGTAATTCTTGTTGGCTGGATGCCTTGGCAACATTCAGCAATTCTAATTGCCTATCTAGTCTGGCCTAATCATGAAGCCTTTTAACTTTCATTCAGTCTTCCAGCAGTATCAGCCTTACTGGTCACAAGCTTCCCACTCAGGTTCCCTTCATAGCCCTTTAGCTGATTACTTGTTATGTATTTAAAGAGCTCCATACTGTTTGTTTCATTTCCTATTTGATGTAATCTGTTTGCTTAATTTTTTACACTATAATTTTAAACATATAGAGCCGTCTTCTGGTCAAACAAGACCCTGCACGAGCCAGAATTTGGCATCCATATGTTACAATAATAACAATAATTAAACAAATAATAGTTAATATTTTCCACTGCTACAGTATCTTGCACTCGAGGTTTTTACAATGGTTTATAAATAACACTCGTGGGAGAAAGAGTCAGAGAGAGGTAAATTGCTTGTCAGCTGTCACACGTTAAATCTTTTGCAGAGTTGGGAATACAGCTGGGTGGCCTAAAGTTTAATTCACTAATGCCAGTTTTACATTAAAATTCTTGGGTAATGAATGGGTTATTCCTTTTTGTGGAAGATACTCCATGATTGTTTTTGGTCTCAGGATAGTACCTCTTTTTTGAAAGAGAGTGAAGGAAGCTGAATGCACAGTACCCTCTAATGGCTGTGCCAAATGTGGACATTATTATATCTATTAACTAGCCCCTTACATGTCTAGTAGCTGTTATTTGTGTTAATTTTAGGGTTTTCATTATTAACTACAAACAGATTTGTTTGGTATATTGTGGTATTGTTTAATGATTTGGCAAAATACTGGATATTTTCCCCATCCAGAAAGCAGGGTTACCTTAGAGCTTCAACAGCTCTGTGACACTTCTGCAGAAGATGGTATGCTAAAAATGTGACCTAGGCTGATATAGTCTGGTTCTATTTTCATCTCATGACCATTTCATGAGACACATACAGAGTTTTATGAGTCTGAGGCTACCTTTGAGTTAATGATCCTGTTTTTTCAGTTCAGGAAACAGTGGCTTTTAAATGCAGAAGTTCTGGGTTCAGTTCCTAAGGACAATTACTTGAGAAGTATTTCATCACTCAGGGCTACCACTGCATGGAAGGGAATATGTATTTTAGACTTTTGTGTTTTTCACAAAGACATTTATATATCTGTTTAATTAATTAATATATCATAGTTAAATTAATATAATACACAAAGTGTAGACTTTGTATCTCCCAGTTCAGACAGCATATAGAACATACAAAGAAAAGTCAGCGCTATCTCATGAGCAGCAGGTGTCAGTGGTCAATTAAATAAAGCAAAGGCAGACTCACCTCTGATTAAAATGTTAAGTACAATGGCATGATCATTTTACAGTTTTCAAGAACGAAGGTAAGCTAGTTTGCTGTGGGAAGTGTGAGGGTTACAGAGGATTAGGTTTAAGAATGACAAGGTAGAGTGGGAGGCAAGCGTTTAGGGCGGATGGAAATGTAAAGTAATGTGACCTTCTGGAAGGAAAATCTTAAAATAAAATGGAATCTGGCTATTTCCTGACAAAAGGGGGCAGAAGATTTGTAAGTTGTGCACATTCTAGAAAATGAATAATATAAGAAACTATTTTGCAATTGTCATAGGGTTTTCTTTAAAAAAATAAAAATAACCTTCATAAAGTACCAGATTTTTAAAATAGTTCCTTGTTTGTCTAGTGAGTATTTTGGGGTTCAGTGGGATATGTGACTGTATGTCCAGTGGATTTGTACATGTCTTAGTTATGGTTAATGTGATTTTTTTTTTTATTTTTTTAGTATATCAAGTAATGAATCCTTCATTTTGATCACTTCAGAAAATACATATTTCAGCCAACACTATTATTTATAAAGAAACAATTGTATTGGGCTTAAAGGATTCTGAGAACACATACAGTGATTATGCAAAAATCTCACATGCAAGCTATACAAATGTTTTTGGAAGTGCCTCACATAAAGTCCAAATATAGCAGATCAGATGAAAACTGTGCTACATCTTAAGTAACTGCTGACCCATTTCCATACCAATTTTGTTGCTGTTATAGAAAACTTAGCTTTTTCTTTTAGACATTTTACTCATGCCTTGGCAACATGGCTACACCAAAGACGCATAACATTCCAATGCCAGGGGCATTTATTATTTTTTGTCAGTTTTTAAATGTTGTTTATTAACAAACTTCTACTGAACATGCAGATATCATTAAGAGTTTATTCCTGTCCCCTAATTTGCAGATGTGTCACTGACTCTTGTAAAATTAGCCACCATATTTCAGTAGGCACATAAGGTTGACAGTTTTACCATACACCTGATATGGGTGCCAGTTGGCTCTAAGAGTAAGAACAGTTCTAAGGATCTATTTTAAATAACCAATAGGAAGGACACCAGTTTAAGGTTGCCATTTTTGTAAAGAAATTACAGCTTAATCTAATGTGGTATAGCAGCAAAAATTCAGAAAGTCTTGTGAAGGAAGAAGGGGAGTTATTAACAGAACTGTAAATTACGTGTTCATGGAACTTTGTTAGAACATTAAGATTTAAGCATAGATTTTTCTCTTATTTTCTTAGTGAAAAGCTCCTGAGAGAAGTTATATTAAGGAAAGGAGAAGGGAATTTCTATGCCTATTTCTTCCAACACTAGTAGTATTTCCCTTATTTTACTCCTGTAAGTCTTTCCTGAAGCACAGCAGTCTGCCCTCTGGTGGACTGAGATTATCTGTAATATTTTCTTCTTTGACAAAAAAGCTTTCTGACTAAATATGAAGGACTAAATATGAAGGAGTTTGTTCTTCTGTAATTTTTAGGGATACTCTGCTATATGTGAAAATCAGAGGTGCAGGCTACAGAGAATTAGTTAGAGCCACATCACACTTTTAAGGCTTATCTGTTGTTTCATTTTTTGGTTGAAAACATATGATAATATAGTATAACCTCATAAATCTTTATATCAAAAGTCTGGAATTCTCAGAAATCTGGCACTTATTAAGCTTCTTCCTCTGCTACCCCATGTGCATGTGGTGGCCGCTGCTGCCATCCATCACACTGCATTGCCACTCCATATGTGGCCACTGCTCCAGGACTGGCTGCTCCTCCTCTGCCCCCTCAGATGCAGAGGAGGAAGCTTGCATGTGGTGGCTGCCACTGCCATCCACCACCCTATGCCGCTGCTCTGGGACTGGCTGCTACTGCCCCCCACCCCTCCAGAGGCAGAGGCTCAAAGCTTGCACATGGCATTTGCTGCTGCCATCCACAACCCCATGCCGCTGCTCCATGTATGGCACTGCTCCAGGACTAGCTACTGTTCTCCCCTGCCCCTCACTCAGATGCAGAGGGGGAAGCTTTCACATGGTGGCTGCTGCTACTGTCCACCACCCCACTCTGTGTGCAGCCACTGCTCCGGGACCAGCTGAATTTTCAAATTTCTGGCAGGTGCTCAGTCCTAAGCATGCTGGATTTATAAGGTTATATTGCACAGACTGCCACAGTAGCCATATAGGGCTTACTTATCAGAGTGACCAATATATGCATCTTGTTTAATTCAAATAATATTAAACTGAGACTAAAGCGGGGTGGGCAATTATTTTGGTTGGAGGGCTGCTTAATGAGTTTTGGTGAGGTGTTGAGGGCCACAAGGACAGCCCTGCCCCCAGTCACTATCTTGGGACTGGCAGTCCCACCCCAAACACCTGTCCTTTGCTACTGGAAGTACCTCCCCTTGCTCTGGAAATACTCCTTTTGGGAGGGGGAGGTTGTCATTTTGAAACAAGAACAAAACACAAGTCATATTCTAAAAAAACCCCCAGGCCTCTACTATAACTTATTTTAATTTTATTTTTAAAAAATTGTCCTGATTTATGTGCATTTGCAGAGTGTATCTAGAGGCAATTGCATAAAAGCTTAAATTACAAAATACAGTCCTACTCTTGTATATTGTGTGTGAGGGGCAAGGGGGTATATGTAGGGGTGTGTGATTGGAGAGTGGGTGTTTGTGCATGGTGGGGTGTGGGGGTGTTTGTAGGTGTGGGGTATGTGGATGGGGGGTGTGGGCATGTATGGTGGGGCTGTGGGAGGGTGTGGGTGTGTTTGGGAGTATGGTGGGGGTGGAGTGTGTGGTGTATGTGTGGGCAGTCATGGGTGGGCCCTCAGAATCCCTGGAGTGTATGAGTCCCTGGAGCTGTATGTGGTGGCAGGGAGTGGGGCCAGCCCATGTGGCCCCATAGTGCACATCTCTCCACACTCTCACCCCAGTCCCTGGCCAGGGGTGGTGGTAGCATGCAGGGCCAGCCTCACCTGGCCCCGTACCCCTCCTACCTGAATCCCCAGCTGCATGTGGTGGCAGGGTGCAGGGCAAGCCCCACCTGGCCCCATAACACATAGCTCCTACTCAGTCACCTGAATCCCCAGATGCATGTAGAGGCAGTGAGCAAGGTCAGCCCCACCTGGACTCATATCATGCAGCTTCCATGCTCCTGCCTGAGTCCCTGGCCACACCTGGTGGCAGCGTGCAGGGTCTGCCCCGCCCAGCTCCATAGCCAATGCTTTCACCCCAGCCACATGTGGTAGTAGCCTGAAGGCCCAGCCCCATATTGTGCAGCTCCTGCACTCCTGCAGCATGCAGGGCCAGCCCAGCCTGGCCCCATAGCTTGTGGCTCCCCACACTCCTGGCCCCCTTTCCCCCAGTGGGAGTTCTTGGGCTCAGCCCAGTGGGGCTCTCATCTGAATTCCCATGCTTGCAGGCAGGGAGGCTGGAAATGGTGTTGGAGCAGCCAGGCACAAGCTCTGCCAGGCAGAGGCTTCTCATTTCTAGTGCCCCCCGGGCTCAGGGCTGGGGTCTGGGGGTGTTGCTTAGCAACTGGAGCCACACCTTCTGCATGGAGGCACTGACTTGAAGAGCAGCAGACCAGGGCAGAGGCTTATGAAGGGGCCCCTGATCTAAAGTCTCATTTATTTTTTATTTATTTTGGGGGGGAAAGCAAAGACTGGTTTGAATATCTTTGATTTAGAAATGTCAGTGAAATTGGTATATTCATCTGTTTTGCTAGCATAAAAACATTTTAATTCCAGAAATTAATATTGCACAGAGAATAAATTTATAAAGGAGATTAATTGCTTTTGAACTTTTAGATAAAACAGGGTGCTTAGATCATAGTTTATAGGACACCACTTGAAATATCTGGCAATTAGTTGTTGGAAAATATTGTATGTGTATTTTATGACTTAGATTTTTGAGATCTTTCATTTTGGTTACAGTTATTTCAATATGAAGGTTATCTGTCCAGCCATGCTAAAGGGAGATGCATTTTAAAAAAATGAAAGCTTAGATCCTGGAGCATGGTTATGATGCAAATTAAAACAAGATTGAATTATGTGGGCATAGATGATAATCACACTATAAATGGGGATTTGTCTGTGAATAAAATCTTTCAGGCTAGATATCAGGAGGCACTACTTTATAGTCAGGGTGCCTAGGATCTGGAACCAACTTCCAAGGGAAGTAGTGCTCACTCTTACTCTGGAGGTCTTCAGAAGGAGGCTAGATAGACACCTTGCCGGGGCCGTTTGATCCCAGCATTCTTTCCTGCCCATAGCAGGGGGTTGGACTAAATGATCTGCTTAGGTCCCTTCCGACCCTACCAGTTTTGAAATTATTAACATAATCTGATATGTGAATAACCAGGAACTCCCAAACATTTTAATATTATGGTCAAAGTCTTGTAACTAGTGCACCCCACTCCCTCTTACTGGTTACCATGTAGCATTATAAGTTCTTGTTAAACTGTTTAGTTTTGAAAAAGTAAACTCAGAGTTGAAAAAAGGATCTGAAATGCTGCTGCTGGTGGTGCTTGATGTATAGTTGGTAACTTAGCCACAGGTTTATAGGTAGGCAGACCATAAGGAAATCCCAGACATCCAGGACATTTGTCTGGGAAAGATGGCACACTGACCCCCTTCTTCCCAGTCCCCATGCTCTCACAAGTTGTTGGGAGTAGGGCAGTGAAGCCTATCTGCCAACATGCAAGGCTCTACATCATTCTGTCTCCTGGCCAGACAGCAACCCACAAGCATGCTTTTCTGGGATGCCCATTATAATTCTAAACAGCCAGCTGGGACAGGCTAAACTAGGTGTGGGACCATCCTGGCTAAACTGGGATCTATGGTCACCCTATTTATAGGGTTATTGTTCTAATTATGGGCAGATGATCACACACTGAATAGGCTCTTCAGCTTTCTGGCTACTAAACTTGAAACTTCCCATGATACAGCGCAAAGTGAAGGCTACTGTAAGGACAGAAACTACTTGCTTATGTCAATGACTTTTTGGTGAATTGATTAGTAAGTTGTAGAATCAATTAATTGCTTCCATCCTTTGAAATTAGGGCTGTGTGGAGCTTTGGTCCCTGATTCAATTTGGTGGAAGTTCAGCCCAATTTAGTGACCAAATCTCTGAATCTGAGTTGACTCAGAGGACCCTTTAATCTCTCCGAATTGAATTGGAACCCTCAGAAAGATTCAGATTTGGACATAGACACAGCTTTAAACCTTTTTTCTACATACCTCTAGGTACCAGGTGGCTCATGAGAGCTACAATGCTGGGGTGCATGGATGTCCAACAGAATTGCGGGGGGGCTCCCCAGTGCACTCAGCAGCAGACCTGGAAGTGGATCAGAAGCACTTCTGATCAACTTCAGGTCCACCAGGGAGTGTGTGGGGGGCTCAAAAACTGGTGTCTCCTAGGTCTGGGGGGGTCGCCTCAGCACGCTCTCCAGCGGACCCAGAAGTAGACCGGAAGTACTTCCAGTCTAGTTCTGGGTTCACTGAGAAGCACGTGGAGGCCCTGCTCTGCACTCCTGTGGGACGCTCCATCCACCCCAGCATTGCAGCATTCACAAGCTGTGCTGGTACTTTGAGGTATGTAGAAAAAACATTTAAAGCTGTTTCTGTATCACCAATTCTCCAAATCAGCATTGAATCTTCAGAGTCGGATTCAGCTGAATTGAACTGGGGACAGTGATCTGAATCAATGAATTGAATCACTGTCCCAGATTTGGGCCAAATATGAACCTAAATTGAATAGGGTCCGCTTTGCACATCCCTATTTGAAAACATTTACTATTCAACTGAGGTGAATCCATGGAAGAAATGTTGTAGTCCACAGAGCTAGTGAGGAATTGTAATTCTAGACTTCAAACTGATTTTCCTAATGTAGTCAGGACTTGAGACTAGTTAGGGCCTTGTTTCATGGGACACTTAGCACATGTTTTATCTGAGACTGTAGTAAGCATTGCCATTCCATAATGAAAGTTAGAATGTGTTCTGAGTGGCTGCACTCTAACACTTATTATGACCTCAGCCCACTTTGGACAGTGCTGGAGCTGGCTGTGACCCCCCTAACCCAAACACTGATCACTGCAGTTCACACATCTTCTGGTGAGGGTATGTAACCCATATGCCTTGAGCCTGTACCCACCTTTCCATGTGCCCACCACAGCCCAGTCTGAGAGTACCTACCCCTGGCATACTAGGGTGAGCTGGGTCTCTGCAGCTGGCAGTAGGAAGCACAGGGAGCCAAACCTGACAGAGGGAGCTGTTCCCAGTGCTGGGTGTGCACCGTTGTTGGATCTGCAGGGTAAGGTGGGTCTCTTCTGAGAGCAGACTTGAACCAACTCCAGTGCAGTCCTGAATTATGAGTCCTAGCTCACTGCACCACAGCAGGGTCTTGAACTTGTTATATCTTTATAGCGCACCCAAAAGAGAGCTCAATGCCTGTTTTTCAATACCACCTGGAGATACCCCTCCTATGAAAAGTCACAACTGTGCTATGATACAATCTCACTTGGCATGTTTTTTTCTGTTTGAATGCATGGCTACCTACATTTTAATTGGAGCTAATATGTCCTAGGTGTAATGTGCGATATGGCCGTTACTTATCTAAATCCATCCCTGAACCCCACTGACTATAAGTGCTATGTCATTGCTATATGCTAATAGATTAGAAAATGGATTTGTATAGGATAGTTTGGATAGGGATAATCCTGTCTTCGGGCACTTATACATGTAAAGGGGGGTTAGTTCCTCTAAAATGAAACAGTGGGTTTTTAATTTGTGGGTTTTTCATTGTGACCCACCATTTCAATTTAGGGGCTTCTGTCACCGTGATAAAACAGTAGTGACTTGCCAGCAGCTTCCCCCTCCCTCCCTCCCTCCCCCCACTGTAGGCAGGCTCTACTAGGGGGAGGGGGGGGCACAGAAATGGCGGGGTCCCACTTTTTTTCTTTTTTTTCTGGTGGAGTCTGCCCACCTCTCCTGTGGCCAGTGGGTGAGCTTCTAGCAGCCCCTGAGCTATGGGGAGGGCCCCCAGTCCTTCCTTCTGTGGCAGCAGTGACCTCCAGATGGCATCCACCTGCTAGCAGCCTGCCCAGGTGGCCCCTGGGGGCAGCTGCCACCACAGAGGGAAGGACTGGGGCCCTCTGAAGCTCAGGGGATGCTGGCAGCTCACCCCCAGATGCAGGAGAGGTAGGCAGGCTTCACTAGGAAAAAAAAAAAAGAGGGCCCCTTGCCTCTTTTTTTCTTTTTCTTTCTCCCCCAGTGGAGTCTGCCCACATGAGCTGCCATCAGGATGTGCAGTCCCTGAGCTGCAGGGGGGTCCTGGTGCTTCCCTTCATGGCAGCAGTGTGCCTCAGGGCCACCCAAGCAGGGGGCCAGCTGGGCGGGTGCTGCTTCAGCTTGAAGGAAGCACCTGGCCCTATCTAACTGTTCTCAGGGTGCTGGAAGCCTGGGCAGGTGAAAGTTTGGGCTTCGTGGACTTCCAGCATCTTGTACACTGTCCCTGCTGCCTTTCTGCCACCTGGGACTACCCGGAAATGGGCTGGCTTGCCCCAGGGCAGTGTGGGAAGGTGGCAGGAGGGTGGCTGGGTGTGCTGATGGCTGAAGAAGTTGGTAGGGATGGTGCATAGAGTGCTGGAAGCCTCCCAAGCCCAAGCAGGTGCATGATTTTTTTATTCACAATGGGACAATTGTCCTGAGCAAACTAAAGTACATCCAAGGTGGTCTAAGATGCCACGCTCAAATAAATTTTGACCTGAAAAAAAAGCCGTGCACATGTAAATGGTGACACCATTATATTAGACAAATGATGATTTCTCGTCATTTTTTGTCAAGTGTACATGGCCTCACCATCATGTGTACAAGCACCTTTTAGGCAATGGGTTTAGCTAGATGACCTCTAGCCCTACTTCTCTATAATTCTGTGATTTTATACTCAGTTACACTGATTAGTTTAATTGAGTTAAAGTGTTTAGAGTTTTGCTATATCTGATCCAGATGCCCTCCACCCAAAGGTGTTGAGGGGGCTGGCAGGGGTCATTGTGGAGCCATTGGCCCAGCTGTATGAGCATTTGTGGTCATCTGGACAGGTGCTGGGGGATTGGAAACTGGCTAATGTGGTCCCAATTTTCAAGAAAGGGAGGAAGGAGGACCCAAGTAACTATAGGCCTGTAAGCCTCACCTTGGTGCTCAGGAAGATCTTGGAGAAAATCATCAAGGAGCACATCTGTGGGGGGCCTGCAGGGGAGATCACGCTCAGGGGCAATCAGCATGGGTTCATCAAAGGCAGGTCCTGCCTGACCAACCTGATTGCCTTTTATGACCAAGTAACTAAATCCTTGGATGATGGTGT
>JAGPOW010003685.1:33093849-33112098 GCA_030014935.1 Caiman crocodilus
GACTGGGGCACCTGGACTTCTTCAGCCTCCGCAAGAGAAGGTTGAGAGGTGACCTTGTGGCTGCCTATAAGTTCATCATGGGGGCACAGAAGGGAATTGCTGAGGCTTTACTCACCAAGGTGCCCCTGGGGGTTACAAGAAATAATGGCCATAAACTAGCAGAGAGCAGATTTAGATTGGGCATTAGGAAGAACTTTTTCACAGGCCAAGGTCTGGAATGTGCTCCCAAAGGAGATGGTGCTCTCCCCTACCCTGGGGGTCTTCAAGAGGAGGTTAGACACGCATCTAGCTGGGGTCATCTAGACCCAGCACTCTTTCCTGGCTACGCAGGGGGTTGGATTCGAGGATTTATTGAGGTCCCTTCCGACCCTAACATCTATGACTCTATGAATGCCAGACTGTAGCCAGCAAGGCCAGCCATACCTTGTCATACATCCAAAGGTGCATCTCAAGTCAGTCCAGAGAGGTGATCCTCCCCCTCTACGTGACTTTGGTCAGGCTGCAGTTGAAGTACCGCATCCAGTACTGAGTGCCGCACTTCAAGAGGAATGTGGCCAGCCTGGAGAGGGTTCAGAGGAGGGCCACCCACTTGGTGAGGGGCAACAGGACAGGTCCTACAAAGAGAGACTGAAGGACCTGAACCTGTTCAGCCTCAGCAAGAGGAGGCTGAGGGGGGACCTCATGGCTGCCTACAAACTCATCAGGAGAGATCAACAGCAAATAGGTAGAGCCCTTTTCTTCCCAGCACCACCTGGGGTGGCAAGGAACGATGGTAATAAGCTGATGGAGAATAGGTTTAGGTTAGAGATCAGAAGGCAATATTTTACAGTTAGGGTGGCCAAAATCTGGAACCAACTTTCCAGGGAAGTTGTCCTCTCCCTTACCTTGGGCAAATTCAAGAGGAGGTTGGACGATCATCTGTCTGGAGTCTTGTGAACCCAGTATTCATTCCTGCCTGTGGCAGGGGGTCAGGATAGGTGATCTATTCAGGTCCCTCCTGATCCTAGCTACTGTGAAACTATGAAACTATGGTAAGAACAATTTGTGTTCAGCTTTGATGGTGATACTGATACTGCTTTTTGTGACTCTCAGAGCCAAACAGAGAGCATTTTTGCTTTAGCCTTGCTTCACACAACAAAACTGAAAACACCACATCAGATTATAAGCAGGTGATCATCAGCCATGTAAGTTAATGTTACTACCAAGTGAACTCAGCACGCGGATGTACAATAAAGAGGTTTGGCAGATTGGAGAGTGGCAATTAATTTTGGCATTTATGTTGATGTAAAAAATTACAGGACCTACTACAATTGTGTCCGTAAAGCATTCACTTAAATACCCTTAACACAATACTTAGTGAGTGAACTAGATTTTTTTGCCAGCTGAGGACTTCCACCTTATCTTTTATTGACAATCCAAAAAAGATTTCTGTGAGAGGGAGATCTAACGCAGCACACTCCTCAGTCAACATGCTTTCCAGCTCCAAGTCTGATGCAATACAGGTAAAAACATACAACTTTAATTAGGATCAGAGGAACATGGGAACAGTGGTGACATGTAGGGGGTGCATGTGTACCCCTGAGAGCACTGGTGCACCCCCTGACTGGTGGCGCTCGCTGCTTAGGTGATGGGCAGGGGGAGCAGGTGGGAGAGCTGGCTGATCACTGCAGCCACTCCCAGAAGTGTCTGCAGCCACTTCCAGAAGCAGCTGCAGTGATCGGCCATGGGATCTGCTGTGGGGAGCCCTTCCCCGCCTGGGCAGGGATATCGGTTGGTGGGACTGGTCGCAGGGGGGGCCATGGGGCGACACTAGTCGCTCATGCATAAGAAAGTAGGACTGGAAGGGATCTCATGAGAGATCCCTTCTCAAGGCAGTTCATCCCATCCAAGTGTCTGTCTAAACAGCTCTTGAAAATATCCAGGGATAGAGATTTTACAAATTCTTTAGGTAGCCAGTTCCAATGCTGGACCACTCTCATAGTCAGAAACTTCTTTCTAAACTTCAACCTAAATTTTGTCTGCTGCAGATTGAGGTCAGTACTCTCAGTCCTGTTCTCTATGGCCACATTTCTGTGGTCTCTATAATCACTCTTCAGGTACTTGAAAACTGTTATCAAATCCCCCCTCAGTCTTCTCTTCTCCACACTAAATAACCCTAGTTCTATCAGCCTGTCCTCATAAATCATGTTTCCTAGGCGTCTCATTTTTGTCACTCTCCACTGGACTCTTTCCAACCCTCTGCTGGAATCTCTCCACATCCTTTTTAAAGTGTGGGGCCCAAACTTGGACACACTACTGCAGGTGAAATCAAAGCGGTGCTGAATAGAGCAATAAAATCAGTTCCCTTGATTTACAAGTTCACTACTTTTAATTCAACCCAGTATGCTGTTGGCTTTTTTTTCCCAGTAAGAGCACGGTGTTGGCACATTCAGCTCATCTTCCACTGTAACCCCTCAGTCAGTAGAGAGCAAAATGGTGGATCTGGCTGGCAGCTGGACTCCATTTCCCAGCAGCCCCTGCCTGCATGGCTGGGGACGGTTTCCATGGAGATCCCAGCAGCCTCCACAGTGTGATAGTGCAGGGCTTTGGTTTCTGTGGAGAACAGCCCTGTAGCACTGGCAGGCAACCACAGGGCCAACCTCTTCCCGGTGGAGGACATGAGAGGGCTGTGCTGTGGGTGGGACTGGGGCAGGCAGCAGTGGTGGTGCCACTGGGAGGGGGGGCTCCAGGGAATTTTTGGGTGGCTATAACCCTCCCCCCACCCTCCCCCAGCACACTGCCCCTACCCGAAGTGTGGCTGCTGCTGGGGTCTCCGTGGAAACTGGCCCCAGGCGTATGGGCAGGGGCTGCTAGGAAATGGAGTTCATTGCTGTTTGGATCCATCCTACGGGCCAGACTTTGCCTGTGCCTACCCTGGGTCCTTTTCTGCAGCACTGCAGCTTAGCCAGTATTTTTGCAAACAGTTATTCTATCTGAAGTGCAGGACTTCGCACTTTTCCTTGTTGAATTTCATCAGGTTAATTGTGGACCATTTCCCAGTCTGTCCAGGTCACTCTGGATTTAGCCCCACACTGCAGAAGTCTGCATTTCAGACCAGCTTGATGTCACCCACAAATTTGTTAAATGTATTCTCAGTCCCATTATCAAAAGCACTAATCAAGCACTAATTAAGATATTACACAATACTGAACCCAGGATAGACCCCTGAGGAACCCCACTTGATTCTTCCTCCTAACTAGACATTGAGCCATTGAGGACTATTTGCTGATCACATTGATACAATCAGTTGTGTATCCACCTTATATAACTTTAGTCTGGTCTGTATTTTCTTATCTTGTTAATGAGACTGTTGAAGAGACAGCATCCAAAGTCTTGCTAAAGTTAAGGTATATCAAATCCACTGCTCTTCCCCAGTCACAGAACCTGTCACCTTATCATAGAAGGAATCAGGTTGGTCAGGTAAATCCATGCTGATCACCTTGTTCTCCTCTAGGTGCTTTATATATATTATTTGAGGACCTGCTCCATAATCTTTTCGGGTTTCAAGCTCAGACTGACTAGTCTGTAGTTTTCCAGATCTTCCTTCTTCCCTTTTATAAAGATGGGGACTGTATTTGCTTTTTTCCATTCACCCAGAACCATGAGTTCTCAAAGAGGATAGCCAATGGCTCTGAAATTACTTCAGCCAATTTTTTCCATGTCCTATGGTGCATCTAATCTGGTTGGTCCTACTGACTTGAAAATATCTAATTTCTGTAAAAAAACCATTAATATTTCCACTACCACTCTAGGCTGCTTGTCTCCTTCCTTATCTTTGTTACCAACTATGCTCGGCATCTGGTAGCTGCCCCTATTTGTAAAGACTGAAGTAAAATACTTAAAAATTAAATACTTCAGTCTTCTCTGCATCATCTGTATTTTAGCTTGTTGTCTGCATTCTGTGAAGAACCTATGGTTTCTTTGGCCTTCCTTTTCCCCTTGACATAGTTGTAGAATCCCTTTGTATTGCTTTTTATTTGTCTTGCTTGCGACCATCCATCCTGGAGTTTCCAAATCCAGAATGGAGCATTGGCTTTTCTGTCCAACTCACAGCAGAAGCAATGAAGAAACGTGTGGCCAGGAAAATGAAAACCTCCCATATCCAGTCTGCTGTAGCAGATTGTTCAAAGCAAAGATTGGATTTATAAGCCACCTATGTACTCACATGACATAGCCTCCACCCCCCTTCTTTCTCTACCCTTTCCCTTTTTTTCTCCTTTTCCTTCTTTCTCTTTTTTTCCTTCCCTTTTTCTTTCCCACTTTTTTTCTCTCCTTTTCCCTTTCCTCCCTCCATTGGATGTGGTCGTTTTTGCCCCTGAAGGACAAAAGTACATTTGCCTGCTGCTTAGTGACTTGCTGGCTCCTAATTTACTCCCTGTATTCCCGTGTGATACTCTTACACTTTTCCCTAGTATTATGACTACATTTCCCCTTTTTGTAGGATCTCTTTTTGAGTTTCAATTCATTGAACAAATTGCTGTCTAGCCACACTGATTTCCTGTTTGTGACAGGGCAGTGGTTGTACACAAGTTAACAAAAGACCAAGGAACCATGGGAAGGAGAGTGTCCAACCTGCACGATGGAAGAACCAATAAAGGAAGTGAGGAATAAGAGTGGCTTGGCTGATTTTTGCCAGGACCGATGGAGTGGATGGGTGGACAGGAAGCTGCCCTGATCGGCTGTGATGGCTAACTGGAAGGTAAAGCTCTAAGGGTGACTTGTTTTTCCCAAGAGAGTAGAAGCCAGCAGGAGCAGGAGCTCATGTAGCCGCACAGAGGTATAGCAATTGCCCTACCCAGGCAGGGGTCATTGGATTATGTGGAGGAGCTAAGAAAGGTGAGACTTACCAGAGATGCGGTCCAGCACAGGAGCATTGCATGGAAGATGGGTGTGAGAGAGCCTGGTGAGTGTAGCGTTCTGCATTTGGGGTTTAAAGGAGGAGAAGAAGCTGGGAAGTGACTAAGGGGGATTTGCCCTAAGAACATGGGGTGCTCCCATCCAGAAGGAGAGGTCATTTTTGGGACTGAGCCAAGGGACTCTGTTAAACTAGGTTAGAGTCCAGCCAGCTCCCTATAAGTTAAGGCAGGGTGGTATAGGAACTTGGAAGTTTAATTAGATACCAATCACGTGACAGATGAGAGCATGATCAGAGAATGGATTTACCCCTATATACTAAAGGGGAGAGCAGAATTGAGACTGGACCAGAAGTGGGCACTTGCAAGGGGATACACCAAGTTTTGACAATGTTATGGCTGCAGGCATGTGATAACTGACAAGAACATGCATGATTGTGTGAAGGGATTCTTCAACATCAAAGGCATGGTGGGTGAGTTCCAAAGAGAATCGGCAAGTCTGGGGTGGATTGGCTACAACAAAGATTCCTGATGAGAGATTCAGTCTTCTACAGTGATCCTTGGACCTTATACTGTTGTACTTCCCATTCTTCTGTTGCATTGGGATAGTCTGCCCCTGAGCCCTTAACAGGGACTCCTTAAAGTATAGATAGCAATCCTTCATTGTTTTCACACATGCTTGGGGTGGGGAGTGCTTTCATTAAAGTGATTCCAAGAACTGTTTTAAATTAAAGCACCCAGAGCATCATGTGCATCAACATCCCCATGCTGAAAAATGGTGGTGGGGGCACGTTAACTAAAACTTTAGTTAAAGTCAAATGAGCTTTAGTTAAAGTGTCCTCATCACCATGTTTCAGCATGATGATGCTGGTACATGTGACACTTGTGTCTGCTGGAGCATGGTAATTAGCATGCTCTAGCAGACTTTATTAATTGAGTCTGCTCCAATATCCTGTAATTACTGGACTTCAGAATTACAGCTCCTCAGAGCAGCCTCGATGCACGTGTATAGGCACCCCTACATTCCTTTTCCTTTCAGACTTGCTTCCAGTTCCCTGAGTTTGTTGAAGTCTGTTTTTCAGAAGTCCAGTGTCTTTATTTTGCTGCTCTCCTTCCTTCCTCCCCTTAGGATCTTGAACTCTATTACCCAAGTTACCTTCCACCTTCACATTCTCAATCAATTCCTACCGGTTTGTGCACAGCATGTCATGAAGAGCTTCCCCGCAAGCTGGCCTGGCTACCATCTATAGAAAAGTTATTCCAACATTCTCCAAGACTTTGCTGGATTTCTTGTGCACTGCTGTATTCCCCTCCTAGCAGAAGTCATAGTGATTTAAGTTCCCCATAAGAACCAGATCCTGTGATTTGTAAACATCCAGCACTTGTTTAAAGAAAGCTTTGTTCACCTCCTCCTGGTTTGGTGGTCTGTAGCAGATGCCTACCATACCTCCCCTGTACTGCTCTCCTCTCTGACCTTTACATGGTGGGTCTGCCTTCCACTTTGTATGGCACTTCAGAGACTGTATAATCTCCTTTAAGTAGAGAGCAAGACTTCTTTTTTCCCCCTCCATCTATGTCAGTAGTCCAGTAGTGTGAATTATCCCATCACATCTCTGTAATCCCTATTACAATCACAATTAAATTAATGCATCAGATTTTACCATTCCAATTTATAGGAATGTGCATCCAACTCTGCAAAGATAGCTTTACCCAGAGAGTTATGTATCTAAACTGGAGTTAGATGTTTAACCACTTCTGTGGATTTGGACCACAACAGCTTTCAGACACTCCAGGCTAGTCCATGGTCTTATGTTGTATGTTAAATAGTTTTTTCATTTTTTGGCTATAGTTTAACAGGTACCCTAGTGTGTATTTTAGCACTAATGGCATCTTGTATATTGGATTAATGGATGCTTTACATTTGTGGTATTAACACGTTCCTGACTCATCTTCACTCCTTCCTAGATGCCTTTGTGTTGAGCACAGATTCTTCTTTATTTGAATTACAGTGACCTTTGTTTCTCAGGATGATTCATCACAATTGCCAAGGCATATTTATAGTATCAAAATTCATTCAGTGGTAGTAAAGGAAATCATGTGTGAATTTAAATCCAGTTGGCAAGGTAATAGTGTATCTGAAATGTTGGCTGCATAGTAGCTGTCATTCCATGCCAATCCATTCCATCATACAGTAAGCAGGTGGCTTACACATATTGTTTTTACTACATATCGTTTTAATTTTGCAAAGTCTCACTGAAATAAATAGGAAATGTATGCTACTGATTTCAATAGGTTATTTTTTAAAGCAAGAAGAACATGTTAATACCATGCAGCAATTTACTGCATAGTAGGAATAATATAGCAGCTGGTAAAGCTGCTTATTCCCTTTGGCTGTAGTTGTCTACCAGCCTTAAATAAAACCAATTAACTTATATTCATTAGGGATTTTACATAAATTCAGGAAGGAAAGAAAATACGAATCCAAGGCACTCTGTAATCCTTAATCATCCTTTTGTGATGAGATAGTACAGCACTACATTTGTTGTGTTAGATCATCTGCTGTTCTGAGGCCTCCTGGTAGAAGACTATGCTCTTTTGTATTTCTGAGGCTTCTCACCTGTATCACAGTGTTTTGTGATATTTGTGTTAGCATGATAGTGGTGTGTTGTGAACTGCATTTCTATGATGCATATACTACATCATCATGGTGTGACCTCACAGTATTTCATAGGTCCCCAGAATTATTTTGGAACATTGTAATGTTCTGTAGACTGGGCTAAGTCTGTGACTGAGAATGGCTTTGTTGAACTATTCTTACCTCCGGGATATAAAATGTTGGACTACAATTCTCAATTTTGTGATTTTGTGGTTTGCCTGATCATCAGTGGAATTTCTAATATTTAATTTTATTTTGGGTGGGTAGCATGACTTTTTCCTTTTGGAATGAGTACTATTTCCTTGTGGACTTTTCTGTCTCATGTTTGGTTTTCTCTTTCACAACTTATTTGTTAGGATGGCTGTATGTCTTATTTTGACTTACCCCTTGTTTGTATTTTCCTACACCCTCTAGAAGTATACTTGTGGTTGTAGAAAATGTTGGTAATAGAATTGGGAATTCATGAAACTTACAGATTTTTCCATGTGAATTGTTTGCCTTTCATTTATAAGGAGCACCGAGAACAGAGTGTGTGATGGGATTCTTGGATGTGATTTGGGAGTCCCCAGAGCAAATCACTTCTGGAAAATTATTGGATGCGGAGCAGAAGGGAGAACAATAAGTGGGATTTGTCTCCTTCCCCTTAGGCTGATATTGAATCCAAGTATCTCCAGCCAAGATCTTGTACCTTAATGAAAAACAAAATGGAAAAATTAGTAAACTCAGTATTTCAGTAACTTCCTTTATGTATGACCTTTCTGTGTTGCTTATTCTTTTTCTTCTTTCACTTGTTCCTTTATTTCTTTTCCTATTGCACTTCCTTTGCCCTCTTTCTATTAGGGAAGGAAGGTTAAACATTTAAATGTTTAAACAATAAGTATTGTTCTTGTTATTGGCAATCCCTGATGGTCAAGGATGATCATTCCCACGGGTCAAGTAAAGAGTTGTAGATTAATCCATCGATGGCTAAGAAGGCTGATCCTAGGGCTGCAAACTTTGGTGAACACTACAGGTGGTGGTTAAAGTGGGGGTCAGACCACAGATTTTTCAGTTTTGTTTCCTTTCCTTCCGTTTCTATCATTTTTCTGTTTCTATGGTGAGATGGTTTTCCTCAAAGTAAGATGTACCTTCTCTCATAAGTCAATGTCATGATCCCTGTCCTGGGTTTGTTTTTCCCAATATGTGGTGTTAATGCCACACTTCTTAAAGTTCATCTTGAGGGTGTCATTGAAGCATTTCCTCTGGCCCCCATGTGTCCTTTGTCCTTGGCTGAGTTGGGAATATAGCAGTTGTTTTGGTAACTGTACCTCAGGCATGCTCACACAATGCCCTGTCCACTACAGCTGATGTTGAATGATCAGCGCTTCCATACTGGTGGTTTTAGTGTTGGTGAGGACACTGGCATTTGTGCAGTGATTTTCCCACTTTATCCCAAGAATCTTCTGGAGTTAGCACTGGTGATGGAGTTCCAGGCTTTTCAGATGGTCCTTGTTGGTCACCCAAGCTTTGTAGTCATAGAGGAGAGTTGGGATTATCACAGCCTTATATAGTAGAAGCTTTGTTTGAGTCCTGATGTTATGATTGTTGAACACACAATGATTCAGTCTTCTGAAGGCAGAGCTGGTACATTGGATCCTATAGTAGATTTCCTCATTGGTGTTGACCTTTTTTGAAAGATGGCTGCTGAGGTATGCAGTGTGCAACATGCTGACTGATAAGTATATTTATACTGGTAATGCATTACCAGTTAATGTTTAGCATGGGGCACAGTCTGGTGAGGAGGGAAGTGGTGAGGTGCCTCAGGAACAGGAAGGCGGCAGGGCAGACAGGCAGGAGGGAGGAGTGAGGAAGAGGGCTGTAGCTTAGGAGGTTAAAGAGGAAAACAGCAGGCAACCTAAATGACTCCTTAGTTAAGCAGTTAGCTGCTTGTTCACAGGTGCCAGCTAGAGGGAGACAATGGACTACTTAAAGTTTACACCTGGGACAACGTTGCCCACTCCTTCCCTCCCAGGGTGCTGATGGCTGAAATGGACTGGGAATTCCCCTTGCCTGCTGCTGCTGCCCATGGCTTTGCATGGGCTGTGTTGTCTCGTGGGGCTCCCCCCTCAGTCAAAGGCTGGGGGGAGCAGCTCCCAGCAGCAGCTGTGTCCAGGGAGGTGTATGTGCAGCTCCTGTCTCCCCACACTGCTTTGGGCAGGTAGCCATAGCCCCTCTGCCGCAGTGGGGTGGGGCGGGACAGATGCTGGCCCAGGGCTTCACACCTCCCAGCCGGTATGTGTTACCACATACCTTTTAAATGATACAATTAGAGGAGGTTAAGCGGATAATTTTTAAAAGAAGATTTACATCTCTACTTTCCATTCCCTTTATTCTCTTATCCTTTGTCCCTCTCCATTTATCTCTCACTATTCCTTTTGCAGTGCTTTTCCATTTCTTTCTTTATATCTCTTTCTTTCCTTAGGAAGCTTCTTTAATTCCTGTAGCCTTGACACTGAATATCATTTCATATATCACCTATGCTAGTCATCAGTTTCTTCTCACAATCCCAATATGCTTGCTACTTATGCAATTGTTTAGGGGACCATCTTGACGACAAAGGGATCAGACAAATGGGTTAAAAATATTATTGCTGTGCCTAAAGTCCAAATACTTCTTACAAAATATAGAGATAATTTATTTCCTTTATACATTGTACTGTTTAATGTACCTCTGCAGTAGCTGACAAATTGCAGTTCTGTCTTTTGAACACTGAGTGGCACTAAAGCCCATATCACTGACAACAGACACAATTCTAAATTCAGACTTACTTTTAAAAAAATTAAAGTTATTAAACAAACCATGAAATTTTTTTTTGAGAAAATATGTAAATGAAAATATGTAAATTGATAAGACATGTTCTGTATGGTAAAAAACTACAATGGACTACTTTATGCATAATAGCCATGTTTCTTGTCTGATTGAATGCTTTTGGACTTCGAAACTTATGCCACTATCTGAGGTACTAAGTGGATATATGAGATATACATACACAGTCCCTTGGATTTCTTGTGGGTAGTTCTTAAACTGTTGAGCCCATCTGCATCTAGTAAGCTTTTAATACAAACCACAAATAAGAAAATGTAGAAAAGGCTCATTTGTATTAAAATGAAAGGAATTATTTCTATATATTTCTTCATTTTCACATGACTTTTCACTTTCTAAGTCCAACAATGACATAAGAAGGAAATATCAAAATAATCCCTTCCCCAAAAAATCTGTTCTCGTGACAGTTCTAGATCAACTGGAAAGTTTGAGAAACTTATTTTTCAAGGTTAAATTAGTTCAGAGAAGTTTTGGAGAAACATTCCAGTTTTGGGAAGCCTATCTGCACCAGGTCCATCCAGGACATTCTGCTTGGTCTTCCTGAAACTGGCTCGTGTTAACTTACTTGCAGTGAGAGGTGTGTTATGTATTTTACAAGTCCTTACTGTTTTGAAGCTTAGTTTTATATGACTAAAACAAGGGATAATTTGGTCTCAGGTTCTGCTTATTTTATATACCATTTGCTGCAAGTAGTATGTTTTAGCCTACCTACTGTCAGTCCAGAGTTTCTGCAACTTGCTTATTGGACTTACAAGAATATATGTCTTGTAGTTCACCAAGAATTCAAGTTTCTGGTAGTGCTGATTTTAGAAACTGTCATCCAAATTCAGAAGTCCTTGCTCAGTGTTTGGTCAGGCAAAACTCCCATTATAGGGCATTGCAATTTTTGGGTTTGACAGTTCTACTGGGGTTCAAATCAGAATAAAAACTGACTCTTGTCTTTGATAATTGCAGTCAGAGTTGAAACTTGTAACTTTGTATGAAATAAATGTAGCTGTAGCATGTAAAAAGTATGTAACTGAAGAAAACTGTTAATTCCAGGCACAAAATCATCACTTATAATGTCATTTATAGAAGAGATTTATGATTGTTTTTGTTATTATAAGTGTATTATTATTGGTTCAGAATCTGGCGAGGAAGGGCTATTATATGCCAAAGGAAAGTACGTGCATCATTCTCTTTGATCACTTATTTTTTCTCTCTTCCCATGAGGCTTATGACTTCCATCTTCCCTGGTGTTATACCAAACTTATTTTAGTTCTAACCACTTTCATCCAACTTCTTAATGTCATGGGAAACATGTCTTGGCTGTCAACCCTTTCTGTGGAGATATGGGGATGGAAAATACACTTGTTTTAGCTAATATTATTTTCTTGTCTTTGTAGCTTTTGTATCAACACTTGATTTTTTACAAGCAATATGTCCTATTTATCTGAGCACAGTAATTAGTTCATTATTAATCAGAGCAGCATCTTAGCTTTTGTGGTATTTTCTCTTTATAGTTGGCAGATGATGCAGAGCAGATGATTCTGTTAGGTATAGGAACATGTTAAGCAGGATCTGGGGAGACTATTTTGACACTCATTGCTTTTTGCCACCTTTCATCTTTGTGATTCTGCCTTAACTCATTTGTTCACACCACTTTACATTCAGGTAAGAACATCTTATAGGTAAGAGAAACGGAATTAACTGGAAGATTTCCAACACTTGGAAGCACTGCTATTTGCAGACAATAAAGCCCTGGTTACAGCGAGGAAACTAAAAATTTCATGTAATGTATATCTTACTGCTGCTTCAGTGGAATGAGTGTTAGAATCAGTGGGAAGTATGGTGCATATATGGTTCTAGGATCCTGGCCTGGTTTTAACTAAAATGTTCCTTGCTAAAGAAGTCATGTCAGCCCTAGGTTTTTTGCTGGTTTCCCTCAAGTGTAAACAAGGCCTGAGAGTCTCTGATACAAGTCTTAGCTGTAGCAGTGGTGACACCTTTGCCTTCCCCCAAGAATTAGTTCAATTGTGTGAAAGGATGCTTTAATTAAATAGCCAAGTATCTAAATGTCTGGCCACTAGCTGGCAGACATTACAAATATAGATAACAGCCACTGTTGATTGCTTTGTGCTTTCTAATAAAAACACTGCTTTGTAAAATGATTTGCAGGGCAGTGGAAGGAGGATCATTTATATGTTAATGTATTAAAACATTCGAACATACGAAATACATACTGGGTCAGACTGTTGACTTGACAAGTGCCAGATCAACACTCTGGATCCCAATATTGTGTTGTTAGACAGGAGGGTATGATACAAAATTATATACACACACAAACTACACAAATACCACTATGAGTTCACATACACATACATACACAAACACACACTTTCGTGGCTGTGTGTTAACACGAGGGGTTGTTTGGGGTAACTCAGTGCTTGGGGTTACTTGGGGTCAATGTGCTCTGGGGTTACTCAGGATTACTTGGGGTTGGGGTTATTTAAGGTCACTGTGGCCCCTGGGGTTCCTTGAAATCACTGGGGCTTTGGGTTACTTAGGGTTAAAGTGGCCTGGGGTTACTCGGGATCACCTGGTGCTGGGGTGGAAGCGAGGAAAAAAGCCTGGTGGCAAGGAGGAGGCAGCCAGGAAACAGAGAGGCAGAAAGCTGGGAGATTGGGGCTAAAAGGAGGGGCAGAAAGCTGGGAGATGAGGTCTGGAAACTGAGAGGAAGAAGGCTGGAAGATGGGGGCTAGAAACTGAGAGGCAGAAAGCTGGGAGATCAGGGCTGGAAATGAGGCAGAAAGAATCGAGAGAGAAAGCTGGGAAATCGAGGAGGGTTGGAAGGTCAGGAAGACAAAAACCCAACTCGGGGTTTCAAAATAACAGGTTAATTAAACAGACAACACACTACACAGCCCCACAAAGTTATTGGTTCTCTCTCTCTCTCTCTCTCTCTCTCTCTCTCTCTCTCACACACACACACACACACACACACACACACACACACACACACACACACAGCAGGAGAGAAAAAGGCTTGGGTGGAGGGATTGAAGTCAAGGTGTGTAGGGACAGAGTCCAGGTCCTTTGCTTGGGGAAGGTAGGTGGGTGATAGTTACCTATCCTGGGCTGTGAGTTGATCCTCGATGATCAGTTGGAGTCTTCTCCAGCAAGGTGTCATCCAGAAGGGGTTGCCGGCAGGGCTTCTGGATGGATAGGTGGTGTGGCGTAGTGCTGGTCCAGATGGAGAGGGCACACTCTACTACCACTTTTATAGGGGTGTGCTACCTGTATCTGCTATGGGAGGGACATATCCAGGTAAGGACAGTCCTGCTCAGATGCCTATGTGCAGATCCAGGTGTCTTTATTGTCTGGTAAGACACAATGGTGGGGTTACTGGTTTCTGTAGGGTCTTTGTCTTTCAAATGCTGGGCTTCTGTCCTGTTCCTGGGACCAGCAATTGAGTTGATCATTCAGCAGAGGCTTGCTACCATTATACCTCAAGCACCCTGGTTCATTCCCATTCATTCAGGAACCAAATTACATGAGACTGGTTAGATGTGAGTCACAGTTACAACAGAAGCTATACCTGGACAGAGGACACAAGATGGAGGCTTGACATACAAAATGGGAACTTGACATTACTTGACATTACTTTACAGACATAGGCCTAAATCATATACATTCAATATAAAACAGTAAAAATCAATACAAACATAACAAGACACTATTTATAGTATAAAAGGGACTTATTACTATAAGAAAGTATAATAATTTATCTCAATTTACCTAGTACTACTTGTAATCACTTATAAGAGATAGAGAGGGCAGAGAGAAAGTCAGAAATGGTTGGAGAAGGGGAGGGAATATATTTTTAAATAATTAAAAAAAAGAAAAAAAACCTGGGGGTTTTGCTACAAGACCATTGTCCATCTAGTGCAGTAGCCTGTCTCAGACAGCATCAGAATTGGATGCTATATGGGGAGGGCAATGAACTGGATATCCCTAGTGTGATCTATCCCCTATCCAATACTTTCCCATGCATCCACCATTTATTGGTTTAGAGATGCCAGAGAAAACATCTCCAATCATTCTGTTCTGCCATTAATAGCTCTATAATCCATGAATTTATCCCATCCCTTTTTGAACCTGGCTGTGCTATCTGCCTCCACCCCCTTCTGTGGCAAGGAATTCCATAGGTTAGCTATGTGTTACATAAAGAAGTACTTCCTTTTGTTAGTTTTAAATCTGTCACCTACTAATTTCAGTGGGTGCCCCTTAGTGCTAGTATTTTGTGACTTGGTAAACAACAGTTCCCTGTTCACTTGGTACATACTCTTCATGATTTTATAGACCTCTTTCAAAACCTCCCTCAGTCTTCTCCTTCCCAAACTGAAGAACTTTTTAGTCTCTTCTGGTATAGCAATTTCATCAAGCTCCTGATCATTTTGGGTGCCCTTCTATGTACCATTGCATCTATACTCTGTAGAAACTGAGCATGTTTCTTACTATAGTACAGGCTCCACAATACATGGGATGAAGAAAGAAACTGTATTCTTCATATCTCAGCTATACTGAAAAAAAATTATAATGATGGCATTTAAGCCTTCTATTTTAGTATCATTCTCTGGCTAAACTTTCTGGATCAGATACATGTGGGGAGAGGACTTTCCACATTTACATGGTGCTGATGCATTCCAATTGACTGCACTTATCTTTTATTTCAAAATTCCCAATGCATGATTACTTTTCATTCCATCCAGGAAGAGCGCACACCAACTGCTGAAACTTCCTTAGCCTTATGAAGGGTTTTTGAATCTGAAAGCTTGCTTAAATATTATTCTCCAACTATTTAGTTAGTCTAATAAAAGATATCAGATTCACCCAAAGAACCTTGTCTGCCTATGTCCTTAGATCAACATGGCTACAGCCTACACCCCAATGCATGATACTGCATGTTTCCTGATAATGATTATTGGGCTATTAATTTAAAGCTACCATAATCTCATCATTGTATCAGATGTTCTGATAGTCTGTCAATCTGCTAACTCACAATCTTTATCTTGATGGCTATATGACCTAGATATCTACTCATTTTTGTTCTTGTAACAAACCATCTGAAGCATATCAGCCTGATTTGGACAGGGCTTCAGAAAGTTAGGTAGGCCTTGTAGTGATAGAAGTTATAATTTAGAGATACTTCCTAATAGGAGTCTAGGGGAGTTGGGAATTGGGAGATGGTGCCTCAGAGAACAGCAAGAGTCTGCAGAGGTTTCCTACTACTCTACAATGAAGTCCATTGTTTATTTCTTTTAATTCACACATGTCTGTGTTTACTGAACCCAGAGATCGCTACATGGTGTGAAGTGGTGAAAGAGACTGAACTTGAACAACTTTGAGTTTCCAACTTCTTTTTCATTTTGAAACTGAAAGCAGGAGGAGCAACACTGCTATGTAGAAGGACAAGAGCTACTGGTAGTGATCTGCCTGCACAACAATAGTTTAAGGAGAGTTAGTCATGGAAGTTTTGCAGTGTTCACCTGCCCTTCTGATGTCAGGCAACATAACAGAGAACTGGAGGGTGTTCAAAGAAAAGTCTGAGCAGTATCTAGCAGCCACATGGTCAGAAAAGAAAAATGACTAAGTCAAATCCTCAATTTTCTTGCATGTTGTAGGGAGGAAGCCCTAACTGTTTATAATGCCATTACCTTCACAGAAGGCCAAAATATGCAGTTAAGTGTAATACTATCCAAATAAAGAGTACTGCATGTCAAAAAAGAATGAGATTCTTGAAATTTGACATTTTTTCTATACAGACAAACAACAGGGTAGAGTATTCACATGCCTGTGTTTATCAAACCTAGTTATCACTACAGGCTTTTTCAAGGATAGTGTACTAAAAAATTGAAATGTTTATCTGATGAATCTGTGATTTAATCACAGTTGCTGTAAACCACAGTAAATGGTAATTGTGCTCCTCATGTCTCACAGACCTCTCTCTGCAGAGAACCTGAATCCTGAATACTTTCTTTTCTCACAGTGAATGCTACAAATTCTTTAGGTGTTTCACTTATAACAGACTATATTCACCTCCTATCATAAAGCAGTATAATAAGTACTTTGTTATTTACCAGAGTTTTTGTCCCATTTTTGTGGCCAGCACAAATACTATGCTGTTGTTCAGGACTGGATCTGCTTGGAAAGTGGTATGTATTTTCTGCAGAAAAAAAATATCAGAAGAAATGAAACATCTTTTTTGTTGAAAATTATATTCAGATCTGGGAATTTTTCTTTGGTGGTGATATAGATCAGTAGGGGAAACTGAAACTAATGCACCATATTTTTCTCATATACAGCAAGAACCTTGCAACTTCCCCCCCAGGTTACCCCTTTCCTCTCTGCAGTTTGGGTACATGTAAAAAGTGGGGAAGCAGATTTGCTCACGGGGATAGAATCACCTGCTTTCATTCCTGTTCCACAGTGCAGCAACTGTTGTATTGCTACTCAGACAGCTGAAGGAATCAGTTAACTAATTGCTCATTGTTTTTTACTCCAGAGGTGTTAACAATTCTTTCTCCTTTTTCACAGTCTTGATATTTCATTAATCAAGCTAATATTTCTTGGGGCATTTTTGCTGTTTGCTAGCTGCTTCTGGTCTCTTTCCTCCTATTTCACAGCCTGGGAAATTCTTTAGCTATTTTCAACATGAGACATAACCATTCATAGAGACCATTCTTTAGCAACAGCTAGGTTTTCAGCTTTAGTTAAGCAGAAGAAGGGAGGGTGAGTAAGTTGAAGGTCAGATTTGTCCCTGCTCTTAACTGCAAATTTTTTATTCTTCATTCTGCTTTTCCAAAACAAGGTGTGTATTATATTCCAGTGTGTTGCATTCAACAAAATATGGTACTCCTTTTTTATTTACCAAACCATATTCACTCCAAATATGGTTTGGTAAATAAGCTAGAAAAAAACCTGTAGAACCTGTCAGAACAGAATTCTTACGAATGGCTTTGACCACCATTTTCCTTAGAGAAATAGAATCCATCATTTTCATTTATGTTTGAAATACTGGTTGAACTTAGTTTGACCACAATTTTCCTTAGAGAAATATTATCCATCATTTTCATTTGTTTGAAATACTGGTTGAACTTAGTTACCTGGAGAGCAAATTACTGTGTTCAGGAACAGCCTAAAAATTCCCTTTTGGGTGTGGACACAGCATTGTGTTCCTGATGTATTTAACCTCAACACCAATATTTATGAAGGCCTCATTAGCTGACCTGCAAAATCCTGTGGAAGTGCAATGCAGTCATAGAATCATAGAATCATAGAAGTACGGTCAGAAGGGACCTTGTAGATCTTCAAGTTCGACCCCCTGCCTGGGCAGGAGAGAAACTGAGCTCAAGTGACCCTAGCCATGTAGGCATTGAGCCGCTTCTTAAAGACCCCCAGAGTAGGAGCCAGCACCACTTCCCTTGGAAGTTGGTTCCAGATCCCAGCTGCCCTAACTGTGAAGTAGTTCCTACAGATGTCTGTTCTGAACTTACTGTCCAGCAACTTGTGGCCATCATTCCTTGTTATCCTGGGGGGCGCTGGGGGAAACAAGGTCTCCCCCAAACCCTTCTAGTCCCCCCCTAGTGAGTTTATAGATGGTCACAAGGTCCCCCCTCAGCCTTCTTTTGTGAAGGCTGAACAGGTTCAGGTCCTGTAGCCTGTCATTGTAGGGCCTGCCCTGCTGTCCCTGGATCATGTGAGTGGCCCTCCTCTGGACCCTCTCAATGTTGTCCACATCCCTCTTGAAGTGGGGTGCCCAGAACTGGACTCAGTACTCCAGCTGTGGCCTGACCAGTG
>JAGPOW010003685.1:33112198-33140126 GCA_030014935.1 Caiman crocodilus
TGGCCCTCCTCTGGACCCTCTCAATGTTGTCCACATCCCTCTTGAAGTGGGGTGCCCAGAACTGGACTCAGTACTCCAGCTGTGGCCTGACCAGTGTCATGTAGAGGGGGAGGTTCACCTCCTTGGACCTACTTGAGATGCACCTGTAGATGCACGATAGGGTCCGGTTAGCCCTGCTGACCATGACCTCACATTGTCTGCCCATGTTCATTTTGGAGTCAATAAAGACTCCAAGATCCCTTTCTGCCTCCTTGCTCTCAAGAAGGGAGTTTCCCATCTTATAAGTGTGTTAGTGGTGACTACTGCCCAAGTGCAGCACCCTGCACTTGTTTGTATTGAAATGCATCCTGTTTTTGTCAGCCCACCCTTGCAACCTATCCAGGTCTTGCTGCAGTCCTTCCCTCCCTGCTAGCATGCCCACCTCACCCCATATTTTGGTATCATCAGCGAATTTGAACAGGTTGCTTTTCACCCCCTTGTCTAAATCACTGATAAAGAAATTGAACAGTATGGGCCCAAGGACCGACTCCTGGGGGACTCCGTTGCACACTTCCCCCCAGGTTGAATATGACCATTCGTTTGTATGTCTTTGAGATCCCAAGGAATCAGGTAGTTGTGTTTTCTTCCTTGAAAACCCTCACATGCAGGGGTCTGCCACTACTGTTATTCAGTGTATCTATGTAGTTTCTTAAACATATAATGGGGTTTTTTTTGACAAAAAATTGTTCTTACATAGATGGTACTCAGAACTATAATCCTTCACAACTTGTGGAAGATGATTAAATACTTGGGTAGTCAGCTCATGCTGAGCTCCTTGTATTATAGCTAACTTGCAAGTGGTACTCAAGCTAGCTATCTTAGAGGTAGTTCAGGAAGAGCAGTTTGAAATGTAAACTACTACAAATGCAGCATTTTATGCTTTGAAGGTATACACTCAAGTTAGCCTGTAACAGTGCTCTGTAACTTGGATTGGTTACCTACTATCTTCTGAAAGTCATTCAAGTTACTGATTCAAATACTTTGAAACCATTCATTTAATATTTAATTCAATTAATTCAAATACTTTGAGGCATTAATTTATTGGGACTATAATCTGCTGGGTGGTTGTTTTTATCAGTTCTTGAAGCAGAACGTACCAAGTTGTTGTCTCTGGAACCCGCTCCCATTCCTATTCTCCAGTTCCTTAGATGGCCAGAGGCCAAGTTTTGTAAAAATAGAGAGCAGATTTTGCAAAATTCAGGTTAGATATCTGTTTGGCGAGGATTTCATTTTTTCCATAGACGATTTTCAAGGCCCTAAATTCTCTCTCTGGGAAATCAAGGAGTGTTGGGAGGTCAGTAAGACAAAAATCCAGCTCGGGGCTTCAAAATAACAGGTTTATTAAACAGACAACACACTACACAGCCCCACAAAGTTATTGGTTCAATCTCACACACACACACACACACACACACACACACACACCCTTATGTGGCAGACAGCCCTAGATTATGCTCCCATGAGCTTTCTACTGCATGGTCCCCCAAGACCCGTTCAGTCATTTTTGGTCAATATGGTTAGATAAGAGAATTTATTTGTGGGGGCTAAGTGTGCACATGCACTCTGCCTTCCCCCAGCAGGTAAGTCTGTTCAGGAAAGTGGGGGGAAGGGGAAGGAGAAGAGGTGTGGGAGGTGACAGCTGGAGGCCCCCATAGTGAGGGAGGGAGTGTGGCATAGGCAGGGACAGGGGGTGAGGTGAATGGGGCCCTGGCTGGGGCTGGGTGGTGGGGCAATTGGAGTACAGGTGGCTTGCTCAGGGATAGCGGGGGCCTTCTGCCACTGTGTGTACCCTGTGGAAGCCCAGGGGATGCATGCCTCCCTGATCTATGTGTGGGACAGAGGCAGCTGCTGCTGTGCTCTGCACTTTGTGTCCCACTGCAGCTGCCTCTGCCCTCTGGAGCCATACGACATCACGTGTGTTCCACCACTGGGCAAGCAGGGGTGCTGTGCAGCCTAGTGGCAGCAGGCACATAGTGTTGCATATCTCCTGGGGCAGCTGCAATGGAGCACAAAGCACAGTGTGTAGTGGCAGCCACCTCCACCCTGTGCACAGATGGGGGGTGGGGTACACAGTGGTGGGAGCCCCCCTGAACTGTACCCATAGATGAGCTGCCCAGGCTCCAATTGTCCCACCACCTGACCTAGCCAGGGCCCCATTAACCGCAGCCCCTGCACCTGCCTTTGCCCTGCTCTCTCCCTCAGTGTGGGGGGTCTCGATCTGCCCCTCCGTCCAGCTCCCTCCCTTTCACAGAACTGACAAGTACTTGCTTGCCATGCTGGGTAGCCAGTGATCTATATTCCAGGCTGTGTTTCTGGCTGAGTGCGTACCCCTGTCCAGCCCTGCTGCAGCTGCCTAGAGCCCACACCCAGGCTGTTTTGTGGCCCTACCCACTGCCCCACATTTGCGGAGCAGGATTGAGCCCCTTTATCCCTGGCTTTCCACCACCTATGATGGAATACCTTGTTTATGAATTTAATATTCAGTTTGTCTTGTTATGCTCATATTTTCACTTTTGGATGTACTGTAACTTTTTGTGTACTGAACACATGGGTGGATCCATGGTTTGGACAAGCGGGGTACAGAAGTTGTGGTGCCTCATTGCATAATGCAACAAACATTTTTCTTCATTTAAGAAGAAGATATTTACTTTTCCAATATGCTGTGCACCTAGTGCCTATTATTCAGTTTCAGATTAAGCAAAAACAAAGACAAATCTAACTGGGTTTGGGGGTCCTAACTGTGAGCTCCAGGGTGGGTCAGGCAACTGGTGTCAGGAAAGTATAGCTGCTACACCCCCAGCCTGGTCATGGACAGAACTGATCCCTGCAACCCCTCACCAACCCTATCCATTCAAATGCCCCCTATCTCTATTCTGTCCCCCATTGCCCCACAAAGACCCCACCATGCTCAGCCCTGCCCCTTTGTTTCCCAAGCCTCATCAGAGCCTAATTTCTCCCTCATACCCCACTGTATCGTACCCTGCTTCCTCACTGCACCCTGTACAGACTTATCCCCACTGTGCCTCAGCCCCCACAGGCCCTTTTCTTTACACTCCACTGAGCTCTCCCCTGTCCCTCTGAGCCCCAAAAACTCACTTCAGACTCTCAAGACCCCCTCACTTGCAATCCATCTTGTCCCCAACTCCTTTCACACCCTTTTAACCCCACTGCCCCCCTCATCTCAGAACCCCATTTGCTCCTCACTCCCTCCCCATAATGCCCCAACCTTTCTTCACCCCACAGGCTCCTCTCCCCGCTAAAAGTTCCTTGGTACCCATGACCAGTCAGCCCCTCACAGCTCTGGGAGCCCCTTCCCCTTAAACCCCCTATCAACAGTTTCACGTGCCCCTTAGCCCCTGACCATAGGGCAGGTGGGGGCAGGATAGTAAATACCCTTCATTCCCCTTGCCATATAATTCCCATAGCTGGCCTCCACTGTCCTCCACTCAACCTACAGAAGCAGCTAGAGTCAGGGGAAGACTTGTTTCAACTGCTTTCAGTACCTGTCTCTGGGGAGACAAATCCCTCTGGATCAACTCATGCCTGGCTTTATGCTGCCACCCGTGATACCAGTGGTTCAGCCTCCTACGGTCTCTATCACCTGCAGCAGAATAACCCAGGAAAGGGCCAGGGTAGTAATTTACCTCTTGGTCTCACCTTTGAAAGTCCTCCCTGCATCTGACTGCTGCACCATCACACAGCTTGGCCTGCCTTCAGCCCTGTTTCTCATCTCCCTGTCTCTGATTTGTTGTGGGTTTGAATCCCCTAGGAACAAAGCCACCCAGTATAGCTTCCAACAGCTAGTAGTACACCTTTATTGGACATGCTGAGGTGTAAGCAGAGAAATAATATCAGGAAGCAGGATAATTTTAGAAGAAAGGAAAGCCTGGTTAGTGGCAGACCAAGGGTTGCTAAAACTTACAGAGTAAAGAGATTAACAGGATTCAAATATATAATAATGAGTCATGAAATCAATTGATTATCTTTGCTCCTCTTGAATAGATTGGTGTCTGCTCTTGTTGGGCAGTTCGGCTGCCTATACGTGTGCTCAGGGGTGGGGGTAGATGAGTTTTAATTAGAGTGGTTCAATGAGCTTTAGTTAAAGCACCCCAGTGGCCATTTTTAAACCAAGGGGGCATATACATGCAACACTGTGGTTATACCAGAATATTCTAATTAGAATGCAGGATGGACTTGATTAATCAAATCTGCCCCAATGTGTTGGAGCTTGTGTATAGACTCCAATTTTATTTTAAAATTTGAATGAAGCAGAAATCAAAGGGTTTGCAACTGCTAGAAATATGGACCAGTTGGTCTAAGTCTTCCCTGTCTATATCTTGTGATTCTGTCAAAAGTGTCACATTTCCAAAGGTCAGCATACTGGGTTATGTATATTAATTGGCTTATGCATCTGCTTTACTTCCTTTCTTCATTTCACACAAGTTTCAGACACTACAAATATATCAGCAGGGTAAGTGAAAATTGACTTATTTTTTAGATTAATTAAAAAAATAATTAGGCCTTTAATATTTCTGAATCAGTGCATCCCTGCATTTCTGTTTATATCTGGAAATATTTCTAATCTTTATGATATTCCATTTCATTTGGCTGAGAATATAATTGCATTTAAGTTAGATTCCTCTCGATTAATTGGCATGGAACACAAATTTTCTATTTATTTTTATTTGTTATAGACTTAATATAAAACATTAAGCTCCCTCTTAATGGCATGGTGAGAAAGATGTCCAGATTGATAACTGGCTTCAGTATTACTCTTTAGTCCATTTGTAAATGTCAGTTGTATTGTAGTAGAAGGATTAATTGTATTGGGAAGATTTAAGTATCGTCTGCAAGTGTCTTCCATGTCATGAGATGGATGCTTACTTTTACAGTCATCATCTTGAGCTTGATGCTTATTTTTCTGTAAGAACTCAACATGATTTTTATTCATCACAACTCCTTCAGTCTATTCATAGTACACAGACCCCTAGGTAAAATGTGTTAGTCATATGCTGGGTAATTGCTAGCTTTAGTCTCTAAATGAATTGTCAGGATCTCTTTGTTGTTTTACCCTGGTCTTTTGTCACTGTATCAAGGAGTTGTTAATGGTATAACTGTGAAAAGAAATTTTACATCAAAAGGTATCATTTTATATCTTCCTAGATATGTGTATTTTGAATACAAAGAACAATTTAAGTCAGTCCACAAAGTACATTTATGATTTATTGAGACAAAGCATTATTAATTTAATTTTAATGAAGGATAATTATAAAACTGGTTTCTTTTTCAACTCTTTTAAGAGATACAATACAATGATTAAACTATTTTAAAACTGTCAGCTAGAGAAAGCCAAATTTAATTTTATGGCCCCTTTAAAAATACGTATGACAGTAAAGTCAGTCTTTGGCAAAACTTGAAGAGGCTGTGTGTACACATGCATTGCTTTATTTGTTTTTGTTGTAATGCTGAACGAATATGTCAATTTCTTGGTCTTTCAAATAATGTGCAGTATGAGCATTAATAATGGACTGTAATTTCCCATACTCGAAGACAGGTACTGTGAAATTATAATCCTCTTTACAGATTATCTACTGAGTAGTCTGCTGTTATATCACCTCCTTTGTTTGTATTATAAAGGCATGTTTTATACAACTAATTTCTCTATATCCTATCTGGTAACTTTCTTATATTCATAAGGGTAAACTGTCCTA
The DNA here is from genome assembly GCA_030014935.1 of Caiman crocodilus. Taxonomy (NCBI): domain Eukaryota; kingdom Metazoa; phylum Chordata; order Crocodylia; family Alligatoridae; genus Caiman; species Caiman crocodilus. The sequence continues at coordinate 33,117,949 of JAGPOW010003685.1, forward strand.
TAATTTCAGATATGGTGCTTCCTATTTGGAGAAGAATTGAGGAAAATTAATATTTAGAGACTGCAAGGTCAGAAGGGAAAATGCTAGAGCATTCGCTCACCTTTGTACTGGGCCTATTAATTTAATAGATTTCATAGATTTCATAGACATTTGGGCTAGAAGAAACCCTGGAGGATCATCAAATCCAGACCCCTGCCCCAGGAGCAGGAAGTCAACAGGGATCATAGCATCTCAGCAAGATAAACATCCAAATGTGTCTTAAAGGCATTCAAAGTGGGTGCTTGAACCACCTCCGGCGGCCGTCTATTCCACACCTTGGGGGCTTGGACAGTAAAGAAGTTCTTGCTTATGTACAGCCTGAATTGGTCAAGGAGGAGTTTGTGACCATTCAATCTTGTCATCCCTGGGGGCACCCCAATTGAACAAATGTTCCCCCAGATCCTTGTGAACACCCTTGATAAACTTATAGGTGGCCACCAGATTGTCCCTGAGCCTGTGCTTTTCCAGGCTGAAGAGTCCTATGGCTCTCAGCCTCTCGTCATAAGGTCTGTTTTCCTAACCTCTGATCATGTGCGCTGCTCTCCTTTGCACTCTCTCAAGCTTCTCTATGTCCTTTTTGAATTGTGGAGCCTAAAACTGGACTCATTACTCCAGCTGCAGCCTCACCAAGGCCGAGTACAATTGGAGAATGATGTCCTGTGATTTTCTTGAGAAGCATCTATGGATGCAAGCCAGCGTTTTGCTCGCTTTACTAGCTGCAGGATCACACTGAAGGCTCATGTTCATCTTGTGGTCAATCATGACTCCTAAGTCCCTTTCATCTGTAGTGCTAACCAGCATAGCACTGCCAAGCCTATAAGCATGCTGCAAGTTTTTCTTCCCAAGGTGGAGAACCTTGCATTTTTCGGTGTTAAACACCATCAGGTTCTCATCCGCCCATTTCACGAGCCTATCAAGATCTGCCTGGATCACCCTCCTGTCCTCAGTTGTAGAGTCAAGATATATGACATCAATCTCCTCTCCCTTGTCCAGGTGATAGGTCACTTGGTCATAAAAGGAAATAAGATTGGTCAAGCAAGACCTACCTGCAACAAACCCATGCTGGCTATCCCTCAGGATATTGTCTAGTCTGTTAAGGAGGGCCTATAGTTTGCCAGATCCACTTTCCTCCCTTTCTTGAAGATAGGCACCACATTGGCCTTCTTCCAATCTTTGGGCACTTCACCAGAGCACCAGGAATTCTCAAAGATCTGTGCCAGGGGCTGATCTATGATGTTAGCCAACTCTTTGAGTACCCTTGGGTGTAAACCCTCAGGGCTGGCTGACTTGAAGGTGTCTAGCCTGTCAAGGTGTTCCTTCATGAGGTCAGCTTTGATGGAGGATAAGGAATCTCCCTCACCCGGGCCTGCAGTGAGCACGGGCACCACATGGGACTGGTGAAAAACTGATGCAAAGTACCCATTTAGCAAATTTGCTTTTTCCTGGGCATCGGTTGTCAGTTGTCCCATCTGGTTTATCAGGGATTCAATGTTGCCCTTGCTTTTTCTCTGGCTCTCGACATGTCTAAAAAAGGACTTTTTATTGTCTTTAATATTTGTAGCTAGCTGGAGTTCTGTTGCAGCCTTGGCTTTCCTGGTTTGCTCTCTGCAGGTCAGGACCAGAGCAAAGTATTCCTTCTTGGTGTTGGTTCCAATTAATGCTCATTTCAGGAGAAGACTACACAGATCACCCAACCCAACTGTCATCAGACTGCCTATTTGGTGTCTCTGACAAATTGAGAGCTGTCTCTTCTTACAGAAGCAACCATGACAATTGTTTTTTTAGGAATACTGAAGAACTATTTTGAATTGCTCAGTTTCCTTTTATTTTTATATTGTAAAATCTCTTAGATTGCATGTTACAAAACTCAAGTTCAGAAATAATGATTTCTTTGATGCAAAAAACTCTCTAACAATATTTCAATTAGATGACACAGGATGCTAGGTTATTTCCTGTCCTTCTGTTTGTTGACTAACTATAACAGGACTACAGAAACTGGAAGAGTCTCTGAAAATCTGCTATTGTATAAGCATTATCTGTCTGTATGTGAACTTTATAATATTTATTTCAAGTATTTGACCTGAGTTGGAAGCAGGGATGGATCCAGGCATGGTGGCGGGGGAGGGAAGGGGAAGAGGGGGTTGTGCACTGGTGCACGTGTATCTCTCTTTGACTCCTGCTCCACCTGAAGTTTAAACCAACTGCCTGGGAGTGGCAGAAGCATTATTTGTTAGGCTGTGCTGGGGGAGTCAATTGACTTCAGGGCTTATTATAATATACCTGATCCCCTCTAAACTCTTCATTCTACAGGTGTTAAGGACCCTCTCTTCTTTTTAATGGCCTGGATGTTCCACCAATCAAGCTATACTTCGTTCTGCAACTCTGTTGTCTGTTAGCCGCTCCTGGTAAGGAAGCTCCTATTTCGCAGCCCTGCAGATTGTTTTTAACTCATTCCAATCAAGTTACATTTGTTTGTGCTTTGGCTGTAAACTACATAATACATCCCTAGACCCCTGGTATTTTAGTAAAACTTCAAATATATATTTAACTGGAGAAAAATATGTCTTTTTATATGTGATGATACACCTCACCATCTGTATCCACCTTTTCAGAATTCTAGCTCTGCCGATGATTGGAAGTAATTTGAAATTCTATTGAACTGTTACATTGTAGTAATGCCCTAAAACTGTGGTGCTCGGTCTTGTTGTCCCATGGGTCAGGTGAGTGGTGTGGGGAGAAAATGTACCCATGGGTTTTTAGTTCTTGTTGGGAAACTTAGTGTAACCTAAAACTCCAAGCTGAAAATAGAGAGCTGTGCTTTGATAAAGGCCTTCTTGTGGGACAAAGATCACTCAGCCATTTTGTGCTCCCTCCAAAGGATTAAGCAATTCCTTTGTCCCCAGTTCAGCTGTCAGCTCAGAGCACACCCAAAGGCTGCTCTGCTGTTCTTTTTCCAGTCTCACTAGGTGCCTTATCCCCATAAGCGCCTCTTTTCATCTCTAATTAAACCATCTTCATGTTTCCTTGTGTTCTTGGCCATCCTATTTCACTATGTTGTTGATAACCTCTTTCCAAACCTCTTCTACAATGTCATTTGCCACTGTTTAACAAATGACAGTGGCAAATGTCTTGGCTGCCTGTGCTGTCACACATTGCTCCTCTACCCATTTGTCACAAGGCAGCAACTCATTGGGAAGTCTTGTGGATTAAGGAAAACAAACATCTCCCCATTCACCAGGACCTAAAAAGTGATCCTCACCATTGCCTAAAGACACACAAATCCTTCTGGATTCCCACACTTAACCTTCAACAATTAGACTTCAACCCTGATGAAGCTTGGAAAACTGAATGGAGCTCTCAGGAAGCCCCAAATGAACATCTTGGCTGCTTGCAGACATTAAACAAACAAATAAACAAAACATGCTTTACCAGAAGAAGCAGTTATTGGGTAAAAGTACCAAAAAAGCCCCATTAAAGTGCCTGATCTATACAGATGTTGGGCAAGCTGGATGCAACTAACACACTGCCTCTTCTGGGCGTGCGTTGGGAGTGTGCCCAGTTTAAAGTAAAGCACCAGGCTTTTTTTTTTTTAAATATCTGCAAGCAGCCCTTGTAATAGATCCAATGTAGAAAATTGAAAACTCTCCAGTGTGTGACGGTGGTCACTCAGAACAGACCATAGAGCATATAACAACTCAATGCCTGATCCACAAATATGAAGGAGGTATCATAGCAATAGACTGTGCTGCTTCTGACTCAATTGTCTGGTTCAACCACCTAGATGTAAAATTATAATTGCTATTCTGTGTCTACACCAGCCACACAAAAAAAGTGGCTGACTCTATGAACCCTGGCATCTTGCAGAAATGAGTGAATTCCTTAAGCACCCAGAGTGGGGTAAGGGTATGAAATTGAAATTACATGGGAGTTTTGCCATCAGTTACAGAGGGGCCAGGTTTCACTTGAGATCTGAATGATTTTATATATCAAACTTGGCTGTCTTCTTAGTGGAAAACACAGATAAACCCATTTGAAAACACAGGTGAATTGGTCATTGTAGTGAAAATCTTATAACTTGAATATGAAATATCTGGTTTTAAAAATGTTTTGCACTTTTAATGCTATTGCAATAGATATGAGAGAAGGCAGTCTATGTATTTAAGACTGAATTTTTTTCTGGAACTGGTCACTCACAAAGATGAATGCTTTATTTGTTGTTTCTGCTAGTGTCATTGCCACACAGAGTGCTTTATGTTTTGAAAATGTGGGGCTGGACCTGATTCCCTTAGGTCTCTTCCAGCTCTAATGTCTATGAAACTGTAACACTTTAGAGACTACATCTGCCTTTTTCCCTAGGGTATGGAGGATAAGACTAAATGGGAGGGAATTGTGCTATATTGTTAACCTCTGTAAGCTTTTTGATATGGAAGAAGGCGTAGAAATATTTGTGAGTAGCTGACAGATGGATGAATGAATGGGGCTGGTATTGTCAATGCAGTGAGGGAGTTGGGTAAATGACATGGAAGGTACAGGAGCAAATGAGAAATCAGGGGAAAGGCCATAAAGGATGGATGTCATTGATTTCCTGGACACTTATCAGCCTGGCTTTCATCTTGGATATAGCATAGAGAATGCACTTGTGGCCTTGGTTGACATTCGTTGCCTCTAGATCAACAGTGGAAATTGTGCCCTGCTGATCTTACTTAATCTTTCAGCGGCCTTTGATGCAGTTGATCATTTGGTGCTGATAAAGGATTTATGGGCACTTTTACACATGCTCCAAGGGTGGGGTGCTTTATTTAGAGTGGTTCTTGGTGTTTTGTGTATTGGCATCTGTGTTTCAAAATGGTGGCAGAGGTGCTTGAACTAAAGCTCATTTGGTAAGTTTTAATTTAAGTGCCCCTGCTGCTATTTTGAAATGCGGGGACATTAATAAATGACACAGAGGGTGCCTGGAGTGTGGTAATTACCATGATCCAGTAAACTTGATCAAGTAAAGTCTGCTCCAACCTGCTGTAATTACAGCAGGTTGGAGCAGCCCTGCAGAATGTCTACAGACATCGTGTATCACTTTGTGGGTATTTGTAGGACAGTTTTAAGATACTTCCACCCTTTCCTAGGAGGGTGTTCTACAGGACGGTGATGGGCAAGCACTTTTCATCCCCTCGGGACCTTTCCTCTGGGGTCCCCCAGGCTCCATGTTATTGCCCCTCCTGTTCAATGTGTATATACCACTAAGTGAGATTATGTGGAGATTGGAAATGAGGTGCCATAAAGATGCTGATGACACCCAGTTCTACTTCTTTCTCTTCTGACTCTGATCTCAGTCTCAGTCCTTTCCCAGGGTTTAACTGCAGTTCAATGAAGGTGAAATAATTGAAACTGAATCCAGATGAAAACAGATGGTGGTAGTGGGCAGACCACTTGTCTCAGAAAAACTGGAACGCCTATCATTGATGGTGTTCAGCCTTCACTTGTCACTCAGATTCACAGATCTGGAGTCCTTCTGGATCTTCTGCTGCATCTGGATCTTCAGGTGGCAGCTGTGGGTAGGAGCTTTGTTCACCAAATCTATTTTGTGAGAAGGCTACAAACCCTTTCTTTCAGACAGATCTGGCCACCATGAACAATGCCTTCATAATCTCAAGGCTAAACTACTGTGATGTGCTCTGTCTAGGGCTGCTCTTGAAAACTGTCTGGAAGCTGTGGGGGGTACAAAGCATGGCAAACTGCTTTTTGACAGAGGTGGCTTACCAGAAGCACATAATTGCAGTGCTCCAGAGTCTGCACTGGCTCCCAATAGCTTTCTGGGCATAATTCAAGTGCTGGTTTTGGCTCTAAATGGTCTCTGGACCTGATGGGTGCGAGGCTGCCCTGATATACTGTATTTATTGCATATTGGAGCAGGCTCAATTAATTGAATCTGTTGGAGTGTGATAATTACCGCACTCCAGCAGACTCCAGAATCTCGTGTACCAGCATCCCCATGTTTAAAAAAGGGTAAGGGGGTCACTTCCATTCAACAAGTTTAAGTTAAAGTACCCCTGCCACCACTTTTAAGCATGGGGCCACTGATTCACAAGACACTCTGGGTGCTTTAATTAAAGCAGCTCTCAGAGTCGCTGTAATTAAAGCAGCCCTGACTTACTTCCAGAGCATGTGTATAAATGGTCCTGTGCTCTCAACATTTGCTCCTCAGCTCTGGAACCTCCATCCTTTTTAAGGCCCACCACAGCCTAACCGTCGGTATCTTTTGGAAGTGCTGCAAGAATTTCTTATTTGGGCAGATATTTACCAAACAAAATTAGGATGAGATGCTATGGGGGGTGTCTCTGTTTTATATTGATATTTTAGTTCCCTTTTAAGTTGTTTTGTTCCTCATGTTGGAATAGTTAGACAAGCTTTCAAATGCAAGACCTTCTTCTTCAGGTTTGAGGAGTAAAAGCCAGCACAGCACAGTAAAAAAACACAGTTGGAAGAGCAGGGAATAAATTCCCAGGGGGAACAGACAAATGATTAGCATAAGAGAAGAAGCTGATGACTGGGAGATCAAGGCTTTTCAAAAGAGAGGAGGGTCATTATTACCTTTGATGTGTGGAAAGAATTTAGGAGTCTGGTAGGTTAAACCAATATTACTGCTCAGTCCTTGATTCTCAGTGTCCAGCTGAGCTTGTTCCCAAGTTTTGTTCTCAAGTTTGCTTTTTAAGGGTGTTAGGTATTCACCTGTCCCACACTCCAGTGCAGGCTGGGCAAACCCCAAGCTGAGCTCCCTCCTCTTCCTTTCCCACCTCCCATTCTGAAGATAGCACCAGAGCTGAGAGAGGGAGGCAGAGCTAGGGGAGAGTGGCTGCAGATGTGCAGCTGCTCCAAACCCTCAGTCCCCCAACCCTCTGGACCTAACAGCAAATGCCTGTTGTTATGGGGGGAATGCTGTAACTCTTGGCACTTCTTGTGAAGTGCCATGAGTTACAGAGGGGAGCTGCATGTTTGTCACTATCCTTGGTGTTAAGTCTGAAAACAGTGTGATCTAACAGTTCAGCTCATATCCAGAGTTTTGGAAAAAGTCTGCATAATATGGAGAGATGCAATAGCTGCAACACTGATCTTTCATGTTTATTCTAGATATGGGATCTTTTATAATGTTTATACTTTTTTTTCCTTGCTAAGTATGCCCTGCCTCTGACCAAACCAATGTGCTGTTTTTCCTTTCATATCTTTTTGTTCTTTTCTACCTGGCTTGATGTTCACCAGTATGTTGTACTGCTTTAAAGACTTCCAGAAGCTTGACTGGGCTGCTGCCTGCTCCCTGTTTCCTAAATTTGGTGGAAGTTTGTCTAATGACTCTGAAAGAGTAGAGGGGGTTGATTTTGAAGCAACCTAAGCATCATATTGACTTTTGTGCATGCTTTCAAAATATAAATGTAGTCTATGGTAGCATAGCAATTGCTGATGATAAAATATCTGATTAAATCTGAGACTTTATAGAATCCTGCCGAATAAACATATTGTACTCAACTTTAAATGGTATACAAAAATATGGTATAGCTTATGAAAGCTCACATTCTGAATAGGTAGTTCTGGGTTTTAGAAAAGAGGGATGTGACAGATGCAGTTGAGGCTGCAGCTCAGACCCTGGCAGGGGATGGGGATAGGAGTGAGGTGCAGCTGGAGTTCCCAGGCCACTAGGGGGAAGAGGAGAAGCCAGGCAGGGAAGGGGTGCAGGAAAAAGGGACTTGCCTGCCACTACTGCTGTCTCTGGCTGATCCGGGGCAGGGGGCTGCTACTGTCCCCAAATGAGCCCAGTACCTCATGCAACCACTCCCATGACCCCTTGTAGAAACAGGGTAGGTGTGTCCCTGGTGCTTTCCTTGCCTGTGAGTCAAGTTGGATCAGCAGCAGAGAATGTGCTTTCTCTTCCTGCACCTGACCACCACCTGCCCCTTCCCCACTCGGGTATCCCTCACTGGCTGTGGGCAGGACAGCTTACTGTGATATACGTTGGGAAGAGGGTAAAACCATACCAGCATATTCACCTGGACTTGCACCTGCCTCTCAGAACAAATAAATCTATCAGGATTATAAATTATGCCCTGCCTTCTGCCTAACTTCAGGCTAACACGACTAACTACATCTCTCTGGTATGTTCAAAGTTCACAAAGTTTACAAGACAATAAATGTAATGTCCAAGTTAGAAGCTGCATCTTTATTATCTTTAGGGCATAATAGAAAAGCAATAAAAAGAAAGTATTTGAAATGTGTATTTGCTGGGTAATAGGTATTCTCCATAATATGTACTTGGCTATCATGCTTCAATTATAGTTAGTAAATATAATAAGGTATCTTCTAAATTCAGACCAGTGACTACACACATTAAAATCTTCATATCAGAGAGATTACCCTGGATGTTTAATCTCTTTATTTAAAATTGTAATCTATTTGGAAGAGATGAAGCATTTGAACTCAAGCAACAACTCACGCTTGCATGTTAACCTGTGTCCTTCTCCACAATTAGGTAATCAAAGAGCGAGATAGCTTATGTTAGAATTTGACAAATATGAAAGCAAATCCTTTTTTTGGCTCTTTAGCAGCTTTTGGTCTTTTGGGCTAGGTACAGACAGTCAAAAAACTCAAGGCTGAATCAATTCATTTTTGTAGGTTAGTCTGATGCACAGATTAAATTGAAACAGAAGCGAGCAGATGTTTGATTCAGGAAATGCAGCCACATGTTTGCAGTGGCTCAGGCTAGAAGTTGTGGGGGTGCTACAGCATGGTCCACTGGTTATGTTTTCACTTCTTCCTGCTGACCCCAAGGTCTCTGGGATTTGCAGTCCAGACTTACAGTAGCAGGACTCTGAAGGATTGTTCATCACTTCCTCTTCCTGCTTCCAGGTGCCTCTGGGATTAGTAGTCCACAGCTGCAGCCAGCAGTAAGTTTGGGCAGGGGAAGGGGTGTTTAACCCCCATTCCTGGACCCAGCCCTGAGCTGGGGATTGCCTAGGGAGAGGGGCATTCCCCCATAAACTGTGTTTACCTCCCCACCCTCACCCCTTTGTCATCCAGGCCTCCTGCTCCAGCTAGGGAGCAGGGGGGTGCAGCCAGCCTGTCCTAGCCACCTGCGGAGGGTTTGGCGATTTGAGAGTGTGGTCAGGGATAGAAAGGTAAGAAAGATTTATTGACTTAACACAAAGTACGCATGGTAACAAGACAAACAATAACAGACAAAAACAATTCACGTTGGCAACTTATTGGCAGTCCCCTCTGATGCCTGATACACAGCAAGCTTCTCTTTCCACAGAGTTCAACGAAGTCAAGTGTCCCCGATCAGCGCTGTCCAAGAGGTGCTGGGAAGAACTCTGGAATGCAGGTCTTGGGCTCCTCGTATTCCGCAGACCCACTGATTCAGGCAACAGCTAGCTAAACCTTTTCACAGAGCTGTATCTTCCGAATGGCTTCCAGATATTTCAGCTAATTTATAGCTTCTGAAGGGCACTGATAACGTATGACCACTCAGATTCCTATTACTTCAACTCTCCTTAGACTGACCAATGACAGTACAAGCCTTGCATTCCTTTGATAAGGTAATTTTAACTGTGCCACAGGGCCTTAGTACTTCTAGGCTTTGCTAAATTTACTAGGCCTTACTTTATACAAGGCCTCACTACATCTTAAACTTTAATTAGGCTTTTAGCAACAACATACAACTTAATAGCTAAACAAATACAAGAAAATACTTGGTCTAATCTTCATAGAGCCTTCAGCAAGTGCCTTTATCACACAGGTGCACTTTTCAGCTGTCACGCCAGCCCTGTTGTCTGGAGCAGGCAGCACAGTCCAACCCAGGGCTGGAAAGCATGTTGGGGGACTGTGATTTAACTTGAACCAGGAAGGGGTCTGGGACAGAAGTTTCACAAATTGGTTTGACCCAAATCAGTTAAGTGTGATACTACATGCAACCAGGTTTATCTTAAACCAGTTTCAGCCATTTTGAAGCTGATTTATGTGCACTGAACTTCTATTCTATTATAGATTTAAACCAGTTTCTGATCACTTAAATTAGTTTATGTGCAATTTCTGTTCCTAGCCTTTATAATTTCTTCAGCTGGAATGAAAGAGGTATAAGTAATGTACTGACAGCTTATATATTGCAGAGCACACTAATATTTTCTATGTCAAGATAGAAAAACTGACACATACCATCATTTGATGGCTTTTTTGCCATCACTGTTCAAACAATAGCACCTTTACTATCTGTGTTTTTGTATGTAACAAAGCTTTCAGAAAAATCTGTCCATTTGTTGTTATGCATTCCTGGATGCATTCATGCACTCTTTATTTCTCACTCAAATTATTATTATTAGTATTATTATTATTGCTGTAATACATATTATCTTCTTGTCTTCAGACACTTGTAGCATATACTGTTTTATGATTCTATAATCTAGGGATGGAAGGACCTCACAAAGTCCTCTAGTATAGCCACCTGCTCAAGACAGGATCATGCCTGACTAAACCATCCCAGCCGAGTGTCTGTCTAACTTATTCTTGAAAACTTCTAAGGATGCAGAGTCCACATTTTATTTAGGCAGTCTGTTCCAATGCCTGATCACTCTCATAATCCAAAACTTCCTCCTAATCTCCAACCTAGAGTTCCCTTCCAGAAGCTTGAGGCCATTGTTCCTAGTCCTATCCCCTATGGCCATGGAGAAATGGCCCATTTCCATCCTCTCTGCAATCACCCTTCAGGTATTTGAAGGCTGTTACCAAATCCTCCCTCAGTCTTCTCTTCTCTTCCTCAGGATAAATAACATTAGTTCTATCAGCCTTTCCTCATAAGTCTTTCTTCCTGGGCTTCTCATAATTTTTGTTTCTCTGTGCTGGACTCTTTCTAAACTGTCCACATTCTCATTGAAGTGTTGGGTCCAAAACTGGACACACTACTCCAGGTGAAGCCTCACCAGTTCTGAATAGAAAAAAATCATAATTTCCCTTGATTTGCAAATGACTGCCTTGCTAATACAACCCTGTTTTCTGTTGGCTTTTTTTGGGTAGGAAGTGAACAGTTTTGGCTCATATTTAGCTTAAGGTCCACTGTAACCCCCTCAATCCTTTTTTGCAGTACTGTAGCTTAGCCATTCATTCCCCAGTCTGTATTTGTGCATGCAGTTTTCAGTCCCGAGTACAGGAATTTGCATTTGTCCGTGCTCAGTCTCATCTAAGTGATTGTAGACCATTTTCCCCATCTATTCAGGTCATTCAGGATCCTAACCCTATAATCCAGTGTCTGCCACTCTATCCAACTTGGTGTCATCCACAGATTTGCTAAATGTGGGTTCAGTTCCATCATGCACATAATTAATGAAGATGTTAAACAATACCATACCCAGGACAGACCATTGGGGAGCCCCACTTGATACCTCCTCCTTACTAGATATTGAGCCATTGATGACTGCTGATTGAGCACAATGATCCAACTAGTTATGTATCCACCTTAGAGTACTTTTGCCTAGTTTGTATTTCCTTAGCTTGTTAATGAGAATGTTGTGGAAGACTGTCTAAAGCCTCCCATCCCATCCACAGAGTCTGTCATCTTATCATAGAAGGAAATCAGGTTGGTCATGTCTGACTGGCTTCTGATGAATCCAGGCTGGCTGTTCTGATAACTTTGTTTTTCTCTAGGTGCTTCACAGTATATGAGGACATGTTCCATTATTTTTTCCAGGTATTGACATCAGACTGACTGGTCGAGTTTTCCAGATTCTCCTGCTTCCTTTTCTAAAGGTTGGGCACTGTATTTGCCCTTTTCCATTCATTCAGGACTTCACCCAACTTCCATGAGTTCTCAAAGAGGATAGACAATGGTTTTGAAATTACTTCACGGAATGCTTTAGTATTCTAGGGTACAACCCATCTGGTCCTGATGATTTGAAAGCATATAGCTTCTTTGAATCATAGAATCATAGAAAGTGAGGTTTGGAAGGGACCTGAGGAGGTCATCTAGTCCAACTCTCTGCTCAAAGCAGGACCATCCCCAACTAGATCATTCTAGCCAGGGCTTTGTCAAGCCAGGCCTTAAAAACCTCCAAGGATATATAATCCACCACCTAGGTAACTTGTTCCAGTGCTTCACCACCTTCCTAGTGAGAGTTTTTTTCCCCTAATAAACAGTCTAAACCTCCCTTGCTGCAACTAAAGACCATTGCTCCTAGTTCTATCATCCGTCACCACTAGCTCCATCAAGAACAGTCTAGCTCCATCCTCTTTAGACCCACCCTTCAGGTATTTAAATGTTGTTATCACATTCTCACCTGAGTCTTCTTTTCTGCAGACTAAATAAACCCAGTTCCTACTGCCTCTCCTCCTAAGACATTGCCTCACCCCCTGGAACATTTTTATAGCTCTCTGCTGAATTCTTTCCAACTTGTCCACATCCTTTCTATAGTGGGGGCCCAAAACTGGACACAGTACTACAGATGTGCCCTCATCCATGAATGACACATGCTTAATGACTCAACAGCTGCATGAGACAGCATGGGTCCCCATCCCTACATTTGGCAGGCATCCCTTTGGTGCACAGGGTGGTGCCTGGGGCAGAGAGAGCTGAGCGGAGCTGATGGGACTCTGCAGCTGCATGAGACAGTCCCCATCCCTGCATGAGGAAGACACCCCTTTGGTGCACAGGGCAGGCCATGGGGGGTTGAGAGAAGGCTGACAGACCACAGCAGCTGCACGAGGCAGTTCGCGCCTTCCTGCAGTGAGTGGTAACCAGGCAGGTCGACCACCCCAGTGAGGGAGGATGCCTTGCATCCAACCCACAGATGGAGATAAGCCTAACCCTCCAAAGCTTCTGGGTCATGAGTTGCACGGGAAGGGGTTTCCCCCATTCAGGTGATCAAAGGGAATCCCTGATGAGGAGGGGGAATGACTTTTCTTTGGGAGTAGAGAGAAACCTAGGACCTCTGCCCCCCTGCTTTTGTGGACTGTGGTTTCCATGGTTATGGGACCTCTCCTAATTGTGTCTTAGGGTATTGGTGTTCCTTTAAGGTAGTGGGTTCCTTCCACTGGTACCATTTCTTCTTTGGGCACAGCTGCTGTGCCATTGTTGTGTTCTAGTTCCTCATGTTGTTGGGACTTTTATTGTAAACTTGCATCTTCAAGATTGCATTATGAGAGGATTCTAAGCTGCTTTATTTAGCCTGATAGCAGGGTCTGCTAGCACAGCCCCGTATCTATACCTGAACTTATTGTATTGGTTATTGTTGTGTATCGGTATTCCATTCGATGTAACATCACTGTGCATGTTCTGTTATTGTTCCATCATTGCCAGATCCTCCTTTGTTGATTTGCTGTCTAACTTGTGTTTGATCATTGAGTGTCCCCATGTTTGCTGCCTGGATGACCCTGTTGATGGCAGGGGCTGCATATTAGGGCTGTGCAAAATTTTGGCAGTTGTTTCATTTCAGAGATGTTTGGGGCCATTTTGGCACTCAAAGCAGTGAAATCTGAATTGAAATGGAAGACTCAGAAATATCTCACAAATGAAACAAGGCATCTGAAATATTTCAGAAATGTTTTGGAAAATTTCAGAGTTTTGGAGCTGGGCTTGTAGGGGAACAGCTATATGCTGCTGCCCTGCCATGTGACCTGGCTCTGCAGGGAGCAGAGATCTGTGTCAGGGGTCTCCTTGCTGCTGCTGCCCGCCCCCCACTGCCCTGGTGATGTGGGGATGTGCAGGGCAGGCAGCAGCAGCCCCACATCACTGAGGAAGCACAGGGCAGCCAGCAGTGGTGAGGAGAGCCCCAGCACGGATCTCTGCTCCCTATGGAGCTGAGTAGTGCGGCAGGGACCAACAGGCAGGCTTGCTTGCCGCTCTGCAATGCTTCCCTGCCCAGCGTGACAGGGATCAGACATCCATGTGGGGGTCTCCTTGCCTGCATGGATGGCAGCAGCCCCCTCCTGGCCCCAAGTCCCACCTGGCTGGGTAGGGCTGTGCAAATCTTGCTGCCCGTTCAAAACAGATTCGGCCAAAATGGAACAGGACAGTGATCTGAAATACTGGAATGAATCACTGTCCTCTGAAACAGCTGAATCCTAACTGAAACACAGCTGTTTTGCACAGCCCTTCTGCATACTAACTGGAAGGCCACAGAGGATTGAGGCCTGTATATATGTTTAGGGTTGACAAGAGTTATTGTCTTTGTGAACCCATATTTGTAAATAGCATCTGTGTATGTGTGTGTGTGTGTGTATATATATGTTTAATATAATATCATATAATTAAATCCGTAAAGAGTTAGAAGTATCACTGGGTGTCCCATGTCTCTGCTCTATTCTGTCGGGAAAGGAGGTAAGTTGGCCTGCAGCTAGGCCATCACACTCCCGTAGCATACAGACACCTGCTGACATCCCTTCAATTGAAGAGTGGGTACCATCCCCAAACCACCTGGGTTTCACTGGTATAAACAATTGGACCCTTTCGGTACTGTCTCAAATATTTGCGATGCTAATTTTCATCTTTTATTTCTGTTGTTTTTCCAGCACTCAGAAACATGTTAATTTGTTTGCATAGCAAGTCAAGACATGACTTAAGATCTGAAAGTAGTAGTAGGACAGGATTTAACCCAGGGCCCATATCTTGAGGAGAGTTTGAACTAAAGTTGAGAGACTTTTCAAGTGCTGTTCATAAATGGGTTAATATGGAGGGGAAGGGCAAAAGTGACAAGGAGATATAGGGTTGGATGTGATAAAGAGAAGGCCTGGCAGATTTGCAAGAGGGTGTTCCAAGCCTAAGAAGCAGCACTAGCCTGGAGGCACTTCTGAAAGGAATAGTGGAGCTGGTGTCTCTTTCAGGGTTAGAGTGGGAGGAGAAAATTGGGAAAGAATCCAGAACAGAGCTGCTGTCAGGAGCTGCAAAGAGCTTCTTTACAAGGATGAGAATTTTGACTTTGAAGCACACCACAGTGAAAAAGCAAATGATTCAGGCATGTGGGATGGGCATAGAGTGACCAGTCCAATGCTGTGAGAGAAATGATTCTAACAGAAGCATTTTGGATATACCAGAAGGTCACAGATGAACACAGGAATCTGAGAGGAACAGATTGCATTAGTTGTGCTGGAAGATAATTAGAACCTGTTCAAGTGATTCAGCTGTTTGAACTGCACTTCCTGCTTTTTAGACTGAGTTTTTCTAATTATTTTTCTCTCACACTTTGACAAAGAAACCACAGTGGTAGCTTATGCACTCTTGACAACATGTCTGGCATAGATATGTACTTGGAACACCATTCTTAGGTGAACATTTATCTGTCACTTAATTTTAAGTTATTTTAAAGCCAATATTTATGGAAGTTTTATGGGAAATACAATTTTACCATAATTTAAAACTCCCCTGTTGTGATGCTGAGGAAAGAATTAACAGGCTGGTATAGTCCTGCTCAGAGCTCTACGTAGATGCATGCCCAAGAGGAGTGGGATAAATAAAAACTGCCAGTGCCATCAAAAATCTGATTCTATGAGCATATGTTCATGTGTGTAGTTTTTGCCCATGCAAGTTGTCATGAAACTTTAATAAAACATGAGTAAGGCTTTACATGATCAAGCCCTCAAAAGTTTCTGCTTTCTTTTTATTTTTGTTTCTGTTCATATTTGGCTGGAATGAAAGCAGGTTTCCTGTAATGATACAATGACAGAATTATATATTTGTGTTTGTCATCTTCAGTGGGTGAAAGAATTGAGGGCTTTACATTCAAATATGCTGTGTTCATTGTGAAGGAATAGGGAAGTTTCATGTCTTTCCCATCCCTCAACTGGGCAATCTGACTTTCTTGTATGTTAAGATATGGCTTAATAACATGATGAAAACATGCCCATACAATGATCCCGCAACCTTTCCTGACTACTAGTCTGAAAAAGGAGCCCCAGATCCTGAGCCACAGGTTGGAGCTTTTGACATGCCCCAGGTTAGAAAATGATAAGATGGCTTTAAACCATTTTGATTCTCCTCCAGTAATAGGTCTGTTTGGGCACTGGGTTGGTGGAGCCCAAGGATTGTTTTGTTTTCACCAGCTTCCACAGGCTCTTTTAATAGGATGAAAGGGATTTTTGAATACATTCATCTTCTGCTGTATCAAAACAAGATAACGTGGAGATGCCAGGAGTTCATTAGGGCACTACTCAGGGAGTCATAGAGAAGTAGGGCTTGAAGGGACCTCCAGAGGTCATCCAGCCCAATCCCCTGCCTGAGGTAGCATCATCCCTATCCAAACCATCCCATACAACCAAAATCTACATAAGACTACCCTTAACCCTGAAACAACATAGACCTAATATCCTAACCAGACATAAGTTAAGCTGGGGAATCACTACAGCCTGTCTTGCTTCTATAAAATGTTGCCAATATACACTCAAGAGGTCTCAGGTAGAGGGCCACACCTCCTGCTACCTAGAAAAGCAATAACCCAAAACCCAAATTCCTTCCTGACCCCAAATATGGCATTTGGTCTGACCTTGAGTGGAGGGGCAAGATCCTCTAGTCAAGAACCTTTAGCTTTACTCCTAGCAGGAGAATTGGCATGCTTTAGTTGAAGTCCTTAAAACACTCTGAAACATACAACATAAAAAGAGGGTGGGGCAGAGGTGGGGGGCTGGGGCAACCAGGAAAGCCCAGAAGTATGGGAAATACTTATAGTAGAAATGAGGCATAGCTATGACTAGATTATCCCTGATAAGTGGCTGTCAAACCTCTTCTTGAACATCTCCAGTGATGGAGAATCCACAACTTCCCTAGGCTGTCTATTCCACTGCTTCACTGTTTTAACAGTGAAGAAATTTTTCCAGATATCCAATCTAAATTTACTTTGCTCCAGCTCTAGCTTCAAGCCATTGATCTACAACCTCCTCTCTGCAGCAAGAGAGAAAATGTGGTTTCCTTCTTCTTCATGGTAGCCCTTCAAGTATTTGAAGACTGCTATCATGTCCCTCTTAAGAAGCTTTCTGCAAGCTGAACATGCCTAGCTCCTTCAGCCTCTCCTCGTCTGACTTGCCTTCCAAGCCCTTAATTATCTTTGTTGCCTGCCTTTGGACCCATGTCCTTTTTAAAATGTGGAGCCCAGAACTACATGTCGTACTCCAAATGTGGCCTAACCAGTGCTTAGTAGAGGCAGTATCACCTCTTGTATCTTGCACCTAAATGTTACTACTGATGCAGCCCAAAACTGCTTTTGCCTTTTGTACTACTGCATCACACTACAGACTCATTAAGTCTGTGGTCTATCAAGAGTCCCTAGTCCTTTCCTATAGAGCTGCCATCCAGCCAGGTGTCTTCCATTTTGTATTTGTGTTTTTGATTATTTTTCCTGAGGTGTAGTGCCTTGCATTTATCTGCATTGAACTTTATCTTGTTAGCACTAGCCCAGCTTTCCAATTTGTTAAGATATTTCTGAATTGCACTCGCATTCCCCAATGTGTTCACAATCCTTCCCAATTTTATATTGTCTGCAAACTTGTTCAAGAAGCTTTCTATGCCAGCATCCAAATTGTTAATAAACACACTGAACAGGAGACTTCTGCCAGCTTCGTTCTCACAACAATTCAAAGCTGTCCTAAAATAGGACACGATCTTTGTGACTAAAGTCAACAGTATTCTAATATACTAAAGGGCTTAGTCTGTCTGTCTATATGTCTGTCTGTCTGTCTGTAACACTGTTGGCCAACTGCGCATGCACTGCCAAGAGAGTGGGTGGCAATTGGCTGTGTCAGCCTGGGCTGTGCGGGCACAAGTTTGAGCCACTGCCGGGGAACTTTGTGACAGTGGTGAACATACCCCAGCTACCTGAGCAGTGGGGCTTCCCCATGCCTCCCTGCCTGCAGGTGAAGCAGGGTGGTTACAGTGGTGGTTCCCCCTGCTGCCTGTCCCTGATGCCCTCAGAACAGCCAGCAGGGAGGGGGAGTCAGTGGCCAGGGAGGGAGGGAGGAGAGTGGGGAGGCAAAAGAAGGTGGGTCATGGTAGTGGCTGTTGTTGAGGCTGGGTAGCAGGGAGGAAGGAAGGGTGTGAGGGGAGTGGGAAGGAGGCCCCAACCACAGCTGGCAGAGAAGGGAAGGCTGTGGGGAGGGAGGCTGCGTGGGCCCAGGAGGATGGTGAGGGGCGAAGGAGGTGAAGGAAGGGGTTTTGCTCATGTCTGTTGTTGGGGCCACATGGCAGAGAGGGAAGGAAGGGAGGGAAGTAGGTAGGGATCATGGTGGTGGCACCCCCCCACTGCCTGGCCCTGATAACAGCTGGCCAGGAGGGGAAGTGGGGAGGGGAGGCAGTGGGGAAGCCGTGCTGTGAGGTGGAGGTGGGTGGGGGGAGTCCATGCATTGGAGGGGGAGGCAGCAGCGGCAGAGGGAGCCTGTACATGGCCGGCCCCGAAGGGTGAGCAGGGGCCAAGGGGGAGCCACAGAAACGCTCTCTGAAATCTGTCATTCTTGATGGTCAATTAACTAGTATATTGATATTATTTCTATTTTTTTCAGTACTTAGGTGGCACTTAGATGCAGGGACATATAGGTACCTTGATTGATAAATATAAGTGAGGGACTATAACAAGAATAAAATTATTTATGAATCTTGGCTTAACAGGAAAGGTCTATGTAATGAATGTAATGTATACTGATACATTACAGTTACTGATTATTTACATATATATGAATTTGGGTGTTGAATTTAATGCTATTACCTACGTTACACAGGAGGTCAGATGATTAGAGCAGTCCCTTTCATTATAATCTTTGTCTGAAGGGGTTTACAGTCTAAGTCTTAGACAAGTGATATGTGTAATTTGCATGTTCTTGTATTAAACATATATATTTTTATAACTTCAAAATATAAATAGGTTATAGGCACAACTTTTAATTTAGCCATCACAAAAGCAGCTAAAAGCTCCAACTTTGATGTCTTTTCTGTTGTGAACTTTTGATGTGATGCAGGTTTAAAAAAGCTAATATGAGATATAGGAGTAGAGAAGGAATGTGGCACTATCTCTGCAGATGGTATTTGTGAGGCCATCTATAGTCCAATGCTATAGTCCAATGTCTATTCTGATGCCCTTGGATGTTGACAGACTAGAAAAGGGCTCAGAAAAAGCATATAACAATAATGTAAAGCCTTGTAGTGAGGGGTTCATTTTGTGTTCCCCAGATAAATTGATCCCTGTCTGTAAGTACCTGCATAGAGGACAAAACTTCAAATATCAACAGAATTAATCTGGCAGATGCAAGATGCAGGAATAACTGGAAGCTGATACTAGACAACTTCAAAATAGAGGTAAGGCACATATTTTTTAGATTTAATTATTGGAATAATATATCTAGGAATAAACTGAATTTGCCATCATTTGAAGTTTTAAAATAAAAATGGATCACTTTCTAAAAGTGATAGTTTAGCTCAAGTAGAAATCAAGCCTTCTTAACAAGAAGCCTGATGTAGGAATTCTGTGGTTAAATTCTTTGGCCTGTGTTAGGGAGGAACCTAAATCATATTTTCATAAGCTCTTTTTTGGCATTCAAATCTGAGTTTTGGAGTTCCCCTGAAAAATATTTGGCTGAGGAAGGGCCGCAGTTAAGGATCTAACTGCAAGTCATAGAACTGAAAGGGATCTCAGCAGGTCATCTAGTTCAACCCCTTGTTCATGGCAGGATTAAAATGCACTGAGCAGGAGCTGGTCAAGAGCCCACTGGTGGAGATGGGTCTACCATTGGCAGTCAATGAACACTACAGTTGAACTATCCTTAGTGACCCAAAAGAAGAGCAAATGTGTTATGTGCTAGTTTTTTATATAGGAAAATACCCAAATGCTAAAATATGTACATGCTTAAAGATGTATATTAAATAGTTTTAGCATAGTTGAACATAACAACTTGACATTGAGTCCCTATGGTGAACAGCTAAAATCTGAGAGAGAATTTAAAATCAGAACATAATATAGTATTTTGAAGTTTTTTCATAGATGAACCTTCTCTTAAGAAAGTTAAATGAATCATGTCAATCCTGAAACCCACGCTTTGGGAACTTTTAGTCTTAGTAAAAGACCCGAACAATAGATGTCTTGTTTCAATAAAGGTTTCAGAACTGAGTCCATGATGATTGATAAATAGTAAAGTTTTGGTCAGATGGAAATAGGAGTATATTTATTGAAAATACCTGAAGTGGATGCCTGAAAAATGAAATAGGATTTCACACATGGGGGGAGAAAAGGAGAATAAATCTGAATAAATGAATAAGTCAGACCAACACTGATCTCCTTATAGCACTGTTTCAGCTGAATTAGAGTAGTGTCTGATTATCTCAGGCATAAATATTAAGGTACTTCAGCAACAGAACGAGATACTGGGCTAAGGAACTTATTACATTTATAACATGATTAAAGTGTTATTTGTGCCATAAATTGCAAAATGTCACATGTTTGACCAATTTATGATGCTACAAATAGCAAACCAGCCCCAAAACTGTTTAACATAAACAGTAGAATATCATTGGCTGGATTGTATGGCACTTTTAATTGAGTGTGTGGCATGTATTCCAGGCTTGGGGTTGTCTCTCCCAATGCTGACAATCAGCTAATTGTCCACCAGCCTGATCCCTAGGGTCATTGCAATATTTGTGATGGGGCACAAAATTCTTTAAATTCCAATAGTGCAACTGCAAGGGCTGAAGCGGACCCAGGACTGCCCATTCCTGAATCCCAGTGTTCAGTGCAGTGTCAGGATTGGGTAGAGGGTATCTTGAATGATTTATAAGCGATTACTCAGTTAGGTCCCTAACTGTGGCCCTTCCTCTGCTGAGTATTTTTGATAAAGTCAGTGGAACTCCAAAGAGTTGCCCTCTGGCTGATCTGTGGGATTGGGCTGGGAGTGGTCCCAGATCTTGGCTGGGCCCTGGCAATCATGGGTGCATCCACACATGCAAACATGTGTGCTTGCAGCAGCTCAAATAGAAGCAGTGCAAATTTGAGCTGGGGCTTTTTGCCTCAGTGCACATGTTTGGACATGCACTTCATTGTGGAGAAAATTGTGTCACTTGGGGCAAAATAATCCTGCCTGGCTCCTCCCAGATCTGCAGCCAGCACCTGTGCTGTCCCCAACAGTATAAAAAACTGCCCTGTCCTAGCCCCATCTGTACAAAAAGCTGCCCTGGCAAGCAGCTTAGGGCTACTTGTTCTCAGGAGCTTCTGGGGGAGGAGCCTCTGGGAGGAAGTTGGCCAAACCCCTTTCTGTCCCAGGCTCCTGCAACCTTGGTCTCAGGAGCTTCTGGGGAGAAGATGACCAGGCCCTTTCCTGCCTCTGGCTACTATTAGCTGCTAGCTTGGTCTCAGAGCTTTTGGAGTAAGTTGGCCACAATCCTTCCTGCCTTGGGTAGCTGCTGTTGCTGCTGTTTGCTGCCCCCCTTGAGGGGGGGTCCTCTGCTGCATGCTGCTGCCTCCCTCGGGGTGGGGTCCACTGCACCCCAGCTTCTGCACACCTGTTCTGACCTGCTGCTCAGCCTGCTGCCAAGCTGTGGTCGGGGGACAGCCTGGGGAGGAATCCTGTGCTGTCTGTGGGCCCCTTCTCCACCATCACTGCCAGAGCCTAAATGAACCTTGCCTGCCCCAGCTGCCTTGGCAGGCCACCCCTACCTTCACCTCCACTTTTACCAGAAGCACACCCTGAGTGGATGAACTGGATGGCTCCTATCATCACTGCTGCTGCTGTTGCTTCCCCCTCTCAGGAGAGAGGGAGATTCTCTGCTGCACCACCTGACACCACACCTGTACTGGGTCACTTTCTAACTGACTGACTGCTCCTACACTCCCCCACAGCTACCTCACTGCATCTGATCCTGATTTGTCTTCCTGCCTACTGCTCTGCATCTCAGTGACCAGCTGGAGGCCTGAGGGGCTTCTGGACAGATCTTCCACAAACAAGCCCCTCCACTGCTCCAGCCGTCTTTTACACCTGCCTCAGCAGCCTTCCCTGTGTGTTTTTTGCTCTTGTATAGTAAGTCTTTTGTCCACTTCCCCTGACCTGGTGTTTGTTGTGTTGTTTGGCTGCATAAGCCAGCTTGAGTTTCCCCAACCCTTGTGTGTGTTTGTGTGTATGTGCGTGTTTGTTTGGGTTGTTTTTTTTTTTTT
>JAGPOW010003685.1:33140226-33153386 GCA_030014935.1 Caiman crocodilus
TTTTTTTTTTTTTCCCCTTCCCCCACCACATTGTCAAAACATAGGCCTCCCAGTTTTTTTCCTGTGGGTTGTGGCTCAGTGAGCCTCAGCCCCCTTCCTCCCTATCTCTCTTCTGCCCCACAACCCCAGTCTTTCCCTACTAGATTCTCCAGCCCTGTTTTTTCTTTATTGTCTTCCCTGCCCTCATGTGAAGCAATGGTAGGGCAGGAACTTTTTTTGGGGGGGAAGATGCCCCACAGAGCTTCCTGCAGTCCTCACTATGGGGGTGGATCCCAGCCACGCCCCCAAGGGGATGCATGCTCCTGCAACCTCCACCCCAGAGGTAGAGTCCAACCAACCTCTTCCAGGGGTAGGGAAGCCTGCAACCTCTGCTGTAGGGGTAGGTGGGACTCTGGCAGGGAGCCAACAGGAGCAGGGGGTCACCCCTGGCCAGGCCTCCCTCTGGCGGGGTTCTCAAGTCCCCCCCACCATCAGGGACCAAGGGCAAGGGTAGTGGGAAGGGCTCTTCTTCAGCCTCCTCCACATCTGGGGGTGGGAAGGGCAAGGGCCCTGCCCTGAAGCCTAGACCACTTAGCCTGTCCCTGGCCCTAGCTCAGGCCCCACCAACATGGCCCCCTGAGGGTGGAACCACAGCTATGCACAAGCAGCTGCAGGGAGACCAAAAGCTGGGGGGCCTGGACCCTCTACTGCTGGCCCTTCCAGCTTGGGCAGTGGGGCACCCTTTCTGGCACTCACCCACAGGCATGGGGAGAAGTGCCAACTGGCCAAGCAGGAGAACCCGCACTTTGAGACCTGGGTGCAGGCCCTGGCTCGGGTAGTGGGGCCCCCAAGATTGGGGGTGGTGGCAGCCTCCTGCTCAGGTTGTGGTGGCCTCCTGCCTTCATGGCAAGGGGGTCTTTTCTTTCCTTGCCTTAGAAACTGCTGCACAAAAGGCATTGAAGAGTGGGGCTCATGGTGGAGGGTGAGGACATCCCCTTTTGAGCCTCTAGAAGAGCTAGGGACCAGGGTGGTCCTCACCCTGTTCCCTATATTCCCAATTGGGTCCTGCTATATTCCTATCCCTCCCTATATTCCCAATTGTGCCCTGCTCCCCCAGCTCCAAACCCTGGGGAGATAACTCTCCCCAGTGGTGGCCCTCTTGCTGAGGTGCCAAGAACCTGGCCTTTGCCACATGTGCTCTTTCCGTCACCGGGTCACGATCCAGCTGGTGGTGGGAGCATGGCTGGAGGCTGAGGGGTGCTAGGTAATTCCTTATCAGGGCGCTCTGGTGAGGACTGCTATAGACTAGGGGACCTGCGGTGCTTCCAGTGCTGTGTCCCAGGGCACTTGTAGCCAGGCAGGGAGGGCATCTGTGGGTCCCGTTAGAAAAAGGGGTGCCCCTACCACCAGTACCCCATACCCCTCAGGTTCCCCTGGCACCTGAGCCACAACTACAAGTCCACCCGTTAGCTCAAGGGACCCTGCCCCCCCCAACCAAGTCTAGTAGAGTCCCAGGGAGGGCATGAGCAACTGGGAGGAGAGAGGGAGCAGGGCCCCCCTGCCCCTAGTCATACTCCCATTGTGGCTGCCCCACCCCCTGAACTTGACCTTCTCTTGCTGGAGTTGTCCACCTGAGGACTGTGCCATGGCTGAGCAGGTGCAGGTCTCCTCCAGGCATAAAGGCAAGAAGAAATCCTAGGCACAGCTGGAGCCCTTTGACATGAAAGACTTCTCCCCCCCTCCCAAGACCACCATATAGGGGGAAGGAGTGGCCCAGCCTCCAGAGGTCTCCTTAGCTGTGCCTGACACCCCACCCCCAGGAAAGATCAAATGGGTGATCCCCACGAAGGAGGTTTCAGGGCTTTTGGATAGTCCCGAACAGGAGCCCATGGGGGAAGCCCTTCATTCTGCTGGCTAAGGCCTACCCTCTGAAATCACAGGCACCAAGGCTGAGGCCTGCTCAAAGGAAGGCCTGGTGGCAGAGCCTCTTCCCTTTGATCTAGGGGATACAGAGGTCCTGGGGCTCACCCCAGTGAGTTATGAGGAAGGAGGTCCCCTTTCCCAGAACCCTGAGGCAGACACTAGAGCCACCCCACTGCCTGGTGGGTCTCTTCCCTCCCCCACTCAGGAAAAGGTCATTTGCAGCCTGCCCCATAGTCCTTCACCAGAGGGGATCATGGTGGAGTCCCCTAATCAATGGGCTGATCTCATCAGGGACCCTGCACAGATCTCCCAGGGCTCCAACTCTACCCCACCATTTTGAGAAGGAGCCCCACCCCCACCCTTCCCTCCACCCTTGTCCCAGGGGGCTGCAGAGCTCTTCCAATCCCAACTAGAGTCTGGGGTCTTGGCAGACTGTGGTGTTCAGATGGTGCTGAAGGAGCCCTCTGAGCTTCAGGACCAGGAGGAGGATGCCTGAGAACCAGTAGGCTCCATGATCTCTCTGTCCCAGCAGTCCCCAGGGCTGAGCTACTTGCATTTCTTGACCATAACTACACCTGCTGGTCCACCAGCAAGGTACAGCTAGCCTTGGACTGTTGGGGAGATTTTGACATTGTCCTTGCCATTGCGAGGGCACTGGTGAGAGAAGGCAAGGGGTCCAAAAGCTGCAATGCCCAGATCTATAGGTGGGCCCACAGTTTCATAGATGCCCTCTATACATATGGGAGGGCGCTATGCAAACCAGTGAGCCCTATACTGGGCGTTGAGATGCGTGAGGCCCCTGCTGAACTATCTACTCCACCCCCTCAGCCATGAAGTCATTTAAGATTGTGACCCTCAATGTCCACAGCTACAGGAAGGATCTCTGGAGGTACCAGGTGCTCTCCTTCCTTTGGGGTAAGGAGAATACCACATGGTATTCTTGCAGGAGACCCTGATGACTCCAGCTGATGAAACAAATTGGCAGTTGGAGTGGAGGTCATTTTTAGTCACCCTTCAGCTACCTCATCTGGGGTGGCCACCCTGTTCTCCTTGGGTCTGCAGCTGAAGGTTCTCCAGGACATTGAGGTGGTGCCAGGCCACCTGCTGCATCTCCGGGCCCAGATGCAGGGGATGGTCTTGAACCTTCTGAACATGTACACCCCTGTGAAGGACCCAGAATTGGCAGATTTCTTTCACCAGGAGGCCACATACATTGGCACCCTCAACCTCCGCGAGTGCCTGGTCCTTGGCGGGGACTTTAACATCACCCTGGATGCATGAGACATCAGGCAAGGAGTGGAACCAGGCTGCCAAAAGTGTCCTTGGGGAGATCCTGATGGACTACTCCCTGGTGGACATCTGGCATGCCTGTCACCCCACTGAACCCCCTGCCTTCACTTATGTGAGGGTGGAGGAGGAACAGGCATGTCACTCCCAGTTAGATCGGGTTTATATTTCTTGCTGCACTTTGCCCAGGCCCACTCCTCTAGCATCCAGCTGACCCCTTTCAGCAATCATCACCTTGTCTGGGCCCAGGCCACGCTGGGTCCTGGGCATCCGGAGTCAGCCTACTGACATTTCAATGTTAGTCTGCTGGAGGATGTGTGTTTCAGGAGTTCAGGTTGGCCTGGTAGGAGCAACGGGTAGCTTTCCCCTCACCCTGGAGATGATGGGATGTGGGAAAAGTGCGCATCTGGCTTTTTTGCTGTGGCTACACTCTGGGACACACCTGGCAGAGGGAGGCAGCTCAAGCCTCTGGGAGCAGCTCAAGCCAGAAGTACTAGAGCTGAAGAGGTGCCTGGCCACTGACCTGATCTACCTATCCCTCTGTGAAGAGTGTTGGGAGAGGTGGGAAGAGCTTTGTGTTCTGGACAACCACCGCACCTGAGGTGCATTTGTCCACTCGCATGTCCAGCTCCTTTGGGAGATGGACCATGGCTCCTATTTCTTCTACGCCCTGGAGAGGAGATGGGGAGCCAAGAAGTACATCACTTGCCTTCTGGCGGGTGACAGCATCCTCCTCAGATCCAGGCAAGATACATCAGCACATGTGGGCCTTCTATGAAGAGCTCTTCTTCCCAGATCTGACCAATGTTGAGGCCTGTCAGACTCTGTGGGAGGGACTCCCGGAGGTCAGCGTGGGTGACTGGGACCAGCTAGAAACTCCTCTCACTCTGACTGAGCTTTTGGCCTCCCTCCACCTATGCCTGGCAACAAGGCTCCGGGCATTGACGGGCTGATTTTGGAGTTCTGCTGGGCTTTCTGGGACGTTCTTGGCCTGGACCTTGCTGCAGTCTAGGCCAAATCTGAGAGAAGTGGGGAGCTCCCCCTGTCATGCCAGAGGGCCATGCTGACCCTCCTGCTGAAGATGTGAGATCTCCGCAACCTAAGGAATTGGCGTCCTGTGTCCTTCCTCTGTATGGACTACAAGGTGGTAGTGAAGGCCTTCTTGCTGCACCTGCAGGCTGTGTGATGGACGTGATCCATCCCAACTAGATGTACACTGTGCCCGGACTTTCCATCTTCAACAACCTGTATCTGGTTCGGGACTCCTGGAGTAGTGTTCTGGGAGGGCTTGTCTTTTGCCCTCCTATCCCTGGACCAGGAAAAGGCATTTGACAGAGTGGATCATGGGTACCTCACAGGAACACTGCAGGCCTTTGGCTTTGGGCCTCACTTCATGTAGGCTCTCCAGGTGCTGTACACCTCTGAAGAATGTTTGGTCAAGCTCAACTGGACCCTGATGGAACCCATCCCGCTCAGGAGAGGGGTCAAGGATGCCTGCTATCAGGCCAGCCTGTACACCTTGGCCCTGGAGCCCTTCTTCATTCACCTGTGGAAGCAGGTGGTGGGATTGATGCTCTGGGAGCCGGCAGTGCAGCTGATCCTGTCAGCATATGCTGATAACAATACTCTTCACGGTCCAGGACTTGGGTGACCTGGTGCTTACACCCTGCCTGTGCTCCCTGAGGTCCTGGCAGGACTACAGGGATGGACATTGGAGTTTTTCTGGCCGGGATGGCACTGGGTTGCTGCAGAGGTCCTGAGCCTCCCCTTGTGGGAGGGCAGCCAGGGCCTGGTTTGCCTGTGCAGCCAGGTCTTGGCATTCTGCCTTCAGGCCCTTCAGGAACTGCTGTATGGTGTCAGCAGCCATGCAGCATGGGGCCACCTGGGGCTTGCTTTCCTTTGCCACTTCTGGGGGCTCCAGTATGATTTGTAGATCCTCAGCCTGAGGGGCTTCTCCCTGCAGGACCTGCAAGGGCTGCCAGATTTCTACCAGGACCTCTCTGGGCCTGGAGGCTGGTCTCCATCTCCAGGTCCCCCGCAACAGTTGCCCAGGGTGTCAACCTGCTCATCAAACCCCTCCTCTGGAATCCCCAGCTGGAGGTGCCGATGGTGGGGGTGCCCCAGTTGCAACAGAGGTTGATCCTGGCTGATGTCCCTCATATTGGAGACCTCCTGGACTATGATAGGCAGGAGTGGGTGGACCCCTCTGCACTGGCCTGGCACATGGGTCTACCCATGATATGTGCAACCTGCCATCTGGCCCTGCCTGCCCTATCTCCCAATGCCCTTGCATTTGTTGACCAGGTCCTGCATGGTGGCAGTCCCCACCCCCCATGTCCTCCAGCCCATGGGAATTTATTGTGGGGATAGCACTTCACCCAGTTTCATGATGATCCCTGCTCTACCACCTGAGCTGGCTGGAGGACAGCAGACCGGTCTGCTTTTCCACCATCCATTGCTGTCATCTCTACATGCTTGTGTGCCACACTGTCTATCATGCTGCCCTTGCATTCTGCCCAGACATCAAGTGGTGAGACCTGCTCAGTGAAGGCATGGCTGGGGCTCCTCAGTGGCTGAGTCTGTACTCCACCCTGATCCCATCAGCCACTGGGGACCTCAGCTGGTGGCTTGTCCATGAAGCCATCGCCATGGGCATGTATGTGGCAAGCTGCATGGACACCTCGATCTCCTGCCCCTTCTGCAGGCAGAGGGAGACCCTGGTGCACATGACCCTTGAGTGCACTAGGTTGCAGCCCCTTCACCTCCAGAGCTTCCTCTTGAGGTTCTGGTTGAATTTCACCCCCCCACCTTTTTGTTTGTGGTCACCCCATCCATGGCTCCACCAAGTCCTGGGACCTCCTGGCCCTCCCCAAGTGGGCCCTGTATTTGACCAGGAAGGAGGCTCTCACTGGGAAGATACCTGGAGACTGCAGGGCCACTTTCCTCTCACTTGTCTATGCACATCCCCAGGTGAAGCACCAGTGGGCGGCATCCACCGGCTCCTTGGATGCCTTTGAGAACCAGTGGGTGTGGCCTGGGGGGCTCTGCTCGGTGTCCCCCTCATGTGCACTTATTTTTGTTTTGACCCTTTGACCCACACAAAGCTCCTATCCTGTTTTTTTGCCTTCTTTTGTCCCGAGAATTGTGTTGTATCTTTCACCCATTGGCTCCACACAGTAGGAGCTGTTAGTTAGCCAGGTGGGCTTTAGAGCCCATGATACTTGAAGGATATAAATATACAGGAGCTGCTGGGGCCTGGCCACTTGGTACCTGGGGACACCCTTTTGCCAGCTGGACTGCTGCAGCAGCATCTCAAATCCATTTTTAAAAATACCCCCAAATCCATGTTTTTCCACAATTAACACAAAAGACCCCTCCCAATTGGTTGGGCAATGCTTTATGGGTATATTTACAATGTTAAAGCAATATGGAAGCCTACCAGTGTCTCTAGCATCATGATAAAATACATTCTAAATACCTATATGTATTGATGTATACTTTTGGTTTTCTTCACACATGATGGGGAGATGTGGTGTTTGCAGAAAGGGGGTGGGAAGGGATGTGGGGGAAGGTGTGTGTGAGTAGGTGTGGGGCAATTGCTGGGGCGGACTGTGGGTGTGGGGGACCTTGTGGGGGGGCTGCTCAGGAGGGGTGGGGCCCCATCTCCCCCCAGAGGGCTACAGCCCCTATCCCCCACAGGGCCTCAGCCCCCTTGCCCAGGATACGAGCTCCCCCCTGGAGGGCCACAGCCCCCACATCTGCCCAGGGTCCCAGGCACCCTGGAGGGCCATAGCCCCCCCCCGGGCCCATAACTTACTTGCATGGTGGCAGTCCCCACCCGCCCTTGTCCTCCAGGAGCACAGGAGTGGGGCACTCTGAGCCATGGTGGCAGGACCTGACACAGCATGTGGAGACTGTGTGCTGGACCCATGCAAGGTCCTGCTGGCCCTGAGGACTGTCTGCCACTTGGCTGGGCCAGGCCAGGCCCTTGGTGGCAGGACCCAGCTGGGCCCGGCACACAGTCCCCCTCAGAGCCCCTCTGCCACCCAGCTGGGCCAGGCCCATGTCAGCAGGACCCAGTGTGGTGCATGGGGACCATGTGCCAGGCCCAGCAAGGTCCTGCTGCCTTTGAGACCCCTCTGCTGCCCAGCTGGGCTAAGCTCTTGGTGACAGGATATGGTGCAGCATGCGGGGACTGTGCGCTGGGCCCAGCGGATCTTGCCACATTTGGGGCCCCTCTGCTGCCCGGTCGGGCCCATGGTGAAAGGACCTGGTGCAGCATGTAGGGACCATGTGCCAGGCCCAGCTGGGTCCTGCTTTCCTCAGGGCCCCTCTGCTGCCTGACCAGGCTGGGCCTTTGGTGGTAGGACCTGGTACGGTATGTAGGGACCACATGCTGGGCTCAGCTGGGTCCTGGGACCTCTCTGCTGCCTGGCTGGCCTGGGCCATGGTGGCAGGACTGGGTGCAGCATGGGGACCCAAGGCAGCAGAACCCTGCCACAGGGGCCCCGCGGGCAGTAGGACCTGGCTGCGCCCAGCACGTGGTCCCCACGGGGTACTTCCAGACAAGCGTGCACATGCCTGTTGCCCCATCTCAAACCCCTTTGAGGTGGGGCAAGAGGCACATGTGGGAATGAAAAAAGTTTCAGCTGGTAGTAGACTCCATTTCCCAGCAGCCCCTACCCATGTGGCTGGGGCTAGTTTCCATGGAGACCCTAGCAGCAGCCATCCCTAAGGAGGGGTTGTGCTGTGGGCAGGTATGGGGTGTGCTCGGCTGCTGCCAACTGTGCAGGTCAGGCACCAGCAGTGGTAGTGGCAGCAGCAGTGGCACTGAGAGAGGTGGCTATGGGGAATTTTGGGGTGGCTATAGTCCCCCCAGCACATGCAGGCAGCAGATCGTGGCTGTGCCCCAGCTCCTTGCAGCAGTGACAACATGGTCCAAAACTTGGGCAGAGCTGTGATGCACTGCCTGCACACCCTTGACCAGGGCATGCAAGTTGCAGATCACAGCCCTGCCCTGATTCTGGACCACACTGTCACCACTGCAGCTCCTAGCCTAGCTCCAGAGCAGCTCCACACCCTGCCAGTGCTGCTGGGGCTGGTCTCCCTGGAAACCCCAGGCTATCTCTTAGTATCCCAGCATGGCTGCTGCTGGAGTCTCCATGGAAAATGGCCTCAGCCATGTGGGCAGGGTCTGCTGGGAAATGAAGTCCAGCTGCCAGCCAGGTCCACCATTTTGTCCACCCCTGTTTCAAGGTAAAATAAAGTCATGTTTTTAAGCTTCTCTACAACTATGATGACAAGGAACCTACTTCTTGTTTTTTAAAGAAAGAGGAATATTTCAGAGAAAAACTGATTCAGAGATGGGACTTTAAAGGAAAAAAATTCTAAGGAACATACAAGTATATTGTGAGTGTAAGCAACAATGAAATTCTAATACTTCAGTAAGGCCTAGGATAGACTATTAAAATAAATATTTTATGAAATACATATATAATATTGTAACAATGTCTTTATGCATATGTATGCTGAATTACATTAAAATGATATTGAGGTTTTCTACTTTCAGATTTCAGTTGATAAACCTCTAAAGCAAACCTTTGAAAAGGGTGATTGGGTTTATTTGTTGCCAGTGATTTGAACTTAATCCCAGAAACTAGGGCTGCACAAAGCAGATCCTGATTTGATTCGAAGGAGCTGATTTGGTGACTCAATCTCCAAATCCGAATCAAATCAGGAGACCAATAAAAAGGTCCAAATCAATTCAAAGATCTCTGAATCAATTTGGAAAAGGTTAGGAGAGCTTTGGAGAGTTGGGCAGTCCCCGCTCACTGCCACAGGAAGCTGGACCAGGACTTTGTCCCCGTAAGTAGGGAGCTGGGGGGGGCTGAAGGAGGGGACCATGGGGAACCTCTGCCAGGCCCCATTCCCTGTCTGTTCCCCTAACGCCCCTGAGCACCCCCCTCTCCCAACCCCAGCTCTCGGTTCTTTAAAAAAAAAAAAAAAGCCCCCATTCACTGGCTGATGCCAGGCAGGAGAGCTTCTCAGGGATTGTAGCAGAGCCCCCCCATACAGTGCAGGACAGTGCGAGGCAGCAGGGAACGCCCCCGTCCCTGGCCTGGCGGGAGCCAGTGAGTGTGGGATGCTTTGTTTTTCTTTAAGAAAGCTGATGGTGGGGCGGGGAGGGCATCCATTGATGATGCTGGGAGACTGAGTGGGGGAAGGAGGCTCATGGCAGAGCCCCCCGCCACAGCATGGGGCAGTGGGGGTAGCAGGGATTGCTCCCCTGCCTGGCAGCAACTGGTGAGTGCTGGGCTTTTTTTTTTTTTTTTTTTAAAGAACTGGGAGGCTGGGTCTGGGTGTGGAAGCTATTGGTGGGGCTGGGAGAGTGGGCAGGTGATGGGGCCTTTTTGATTCAGAGATTTGGCCAATTCAGCAGTGGCCGAAACTCCGAATTTGATTCAGCCAAATCGATTCAAGACAGTGAATCAAATCACTGTCCCCTGAATCAGCTGAATCTGAAGCGAATACTAGCTGCTTCCTACAGGCCTACCATAAACTGACCTAATTTTTCACTGGCTTCAGGACTGGAGAAATTTAAAGATGATGCTAGTCTATTTTTGTTATCCTTCCAAGCTTTCCCCTTCCCTTCCACCTGCACTGAGTAGAGCTTGGATACATCTCTGGACCAAATCAAATGTTTTTCAAAAG
The DNA here is from genome assembly GCA_030014935.1 of Caiman crocodilus. Classification (NCBI taxonomy): domain Eukaryota; kingdom Metazoa; phylum Chordata; order Crocodylia; family Alligatoridae; genus Caiman; species Caiman crocodilus. The sequence goes on from JAGPOW010003685.1 coordinate 33,150,127, forward strand.
ACATTTTAACTCCTTTGTTTTTTAAGGCCACACATTTTAAGGGCTCAGCCCCTTTTCCACAGGAGCACAGTTAACTGAAAAAATAAATGCTAGCACACAGTAATTAGCGGATTTGGGAGCAAAAAACAATAGACATTCCACAGGTGACACTGGTATCCATAATTGCAAATAAACACAAAACTGCCAGTAAAACTGCATGCAACTTCTAAAATTCAGGACCAACATGAAGAGCTAAAACCTGAGAATTTTAAACCTAAGGATTTGGAGATGAAACTGAGTCTCCTGTTACACATTCATTTCAGGTAGTTCCTGGAATCCTTAACCCCTAGATTGGTCACACATTAACACCTGTAACTAGTTTTAAGGACCTTCAGGAAGCTTAAATTTATGTCACTTCATGGCAGGTTTGTCTCTGATCAGTGTTACCCAACTCAAGTTCTATTCATATGTGGCCACTTTCACAGATAAGCTGCCCAAATTGCAGTCCTACAGCATCCCGGGATGTAGTACCTCCTCCCCCACCTTCCCATTCTGTATGTACCAACTTTCCACCCCCTAAACTCTACTGCCCACCTCCTGCCCCCTGGGTTGTGACTTTCCCACCTGTAGGCATGCAACCTGATGCAAACAGCCTATGTGCCAGCTAACCAGGTTGCAGAGCAAAGGCAAGTCCAGGAGCAGGGTCTAGGGGTCAGATTGGAGGGGAGGACAAAATTAGGGGCTGGTTCAAGTCCCCATGAGCTGGGGCTTCCTTCGCAGAGCAGGGGCAGTAGCTCCCCCAAAAGTACCTTCCCTCAATGCTCCAATTGCCCAGTCACCCCTGAAGTATGACCAGCACCCCTCACACCCCAATCCCAAATCCCAATTTATTAAATCATGAGACTTTTTTTAATTTACTTCCTCATTATTTCTTTTGACATTTCTTTTATTCACTTCTTTTTATTTTATCCTTCCGTGGCTGACTTCTTTCATTTTGCCCCACCCTAATCTCTTTTCCACCTCCCATTTCATTACTCACCCCCATCCCATTGACTGTCTCCCAGTTTTATGTTACTGTTCCCACCTCCCAGCCCATCTTCCATACACTCCAACCTAGAGCAGGGACAGAAGCCTGTCCTGGCTCCCCAGCCTTGTAGTGGCAAGTCACAAGTGCAGTTCCTTGTCAGGTCCATGCTCGCCAACCCTCCAGTGGCAAGTCACAGTTGTGCAGGTGAGGAAGAATCAGAGAAGGTTTTTAACCTAAAGGTGTAACTGCTCCAAATTTGAGCTAACACTAAAACCAATCAATATTTGAGCGCTCAAAGTGCAATTTGGAACAAGGACCTAAGCATAGCCCTAAACAAACATTTGGTAAATTTACAGACAACACCAAGTTCAGTGGAGTAGCAGATGCTTTTTAGAAAACAGAATTAGGATTCAAATGAACTTAATAAATTGGAAAAAAATGGACTGATATAAATTGAATGGATTCCAGTAATGGCAAGTGCAAAGTACTTCATTTAGAACAGGGTAAGCAACTGTATAAATCCCAAATGAAACAACTGGCTAAGTTGCAATATAGCACAAAGGACTTGAGATTATAGTGGACCACAAGCCAAATATGAATCAGTGGAGCACCAAAACACTAATAGCATAAGGGAACTTATTGCACAAAGAAGTGAGTCTTCCACTTTATTCAGCAGAGGTGAAGCCTCATCTGGAAAGCAGGGTACAATTTTGGGCACCACAGTTTAAGAAAGTTAAAGACTGATTGAAATTGTCTAAAGGAGACTAATTTTAAGAGGCCTATAAAACATGACTTAGAAATGTTGGAAGAAGGAGTATTATTTGTTCCAGAAATAAGATGACTAAGGGGAATGTGATATGTTTTCAAATACAAAAAGGGGATTTACAAAGAGAATGTTAATCTACTGTTCTACATCCAAAGAAGACAGGAGAAGTAATGCAATTATTATATTGCAACAAAGGTTGTATTGATTGGACACTAGAAAGGACTTTTTAACTATGAGGGTGGTTAAACACTGCAACAGATTACCTAGTGAGGCTGTGAATCCCTGGAAGTTTGTATGTGCAGGTTGGATTAATAATTGTCTGCAATGGTTTAAATTGGGATGGCAGACATTAAAATGATGTTGTGATTGAGTTCTGATTAATTTTATGCCCCATCCCAAAAACCACACAGCCTGGTATGCCAGATGTGTACAGAAAAATACACAATGTTTGGGATGGGGCATAAAACTCCTTAAATCCCAAACACATGGGGTGCATCCAGACTTGGCCTGGCCTGTGGTTCGGGACCAAAAAAATGACAAATAATGAGAACCAGATTCCTCCTTCTTCTGTTTTAAATCTTAGGGTGTGGTCTGATTTTTCAGTGCTCGTAAATGGTGGACTGTGGCTAACACTGGCCACAAGAGAAATCTCATGGCTTGAATGGAGACAGCAAGACCATGAAGGCTGCAGGTAAGGCTCAACTTGATTCACATACATTTTGTAACTCAGTAGGTCTTAGCAAGGACAACTCAGAATTCAGAATTTTATGTGGAACAATAACCAATTATTTAAAATTAATTAGCTTATTCCTTCCTTGTGACTTTGTATCCCTTAAATGTTTTCCTGAGGTCTCCCTTGTTAGTTTCAAGGCACCCCTCAGAAAATGCTAGTCCTTTTCTTGTCACTAAGGAAAAATAGAGCAGTTTGTGTTGCAAAGAACTCAGAAAGCCCACACTAGGTCAGAATGTTTTTAACCACTATGAATTCCTCTTTGAAATCTCTGTAAATATCTTGTGAATCATATCTGCAAACCTAACTGTGCCAATATTGTGCTGCAGTGCTTTGCCTGAGATTCACTGTTGTAGTCCTATCCTAGTTTAGGTTTAGATTAGGGGCGGGCAATTATTTTGGGTGGAGGGCCGCTTACTGAGTTTTGGTGAGCTGTCGAGGGTTGCATGAGTAGCCCTGCCCCTTGACTGGTACCCTGCCCCCCGGTCGCCATCTTGTGATTGAAAGTCCCACCCCTTTACCCCTGATTTTTACCACCAGAAGTCCCTCTCTTTGCCCCTGGAAGTACTCCTTTCAGCAAGGGGTTTTGCCATCTTGGAACCAGAAAAATACCAAATTATATTCTAAAAAGCAAACATCTAAAACATTCATTAATTTGATTAAAAAAAATATTTTTGTTCTTGTTTAAATGAGTATTTTTAAATGTATAGTGTACATAAAGGTGATTATATATAACAACTTAAAATGAAGTCTTACTC
>JAGPOW010003685.1:33153486-33193574 GCA_030014935.1 Caiman crocodilus
CAACTTAAAATGAAGTCTTACTCATATTGTGTGGCGGTAGGTATAGGTTTGTGGGGGTACATGGGGTGTGGGGAGGGTGTGGGTATGTATCGGGGTGGATAGATGTGGGGGTGGTGGTGTGGGGTGAGGAATAGATGTGGGGGTGGTGGTGTGGGGTGAGGGATAGATGTGGGGGTGGGTGGGGGTGGCTATTTGGGGTGTGGGTGGGTATGGGGGTGGTGGGGGACTGTGTTGGGGGAGGGAGTGTGGGGGGTGTGGGTATCTGTGTATGGCAATGTATGTGTATGGTGGGGTGTGCATGTGGGACTTACCCTATGAACATGCGCTCATGTACACAAACACACACACATACACACACACATACACACATTCCTTCCCCCTCCCCCTGGGGTACTGGCATGGTCCCGAGCTCCCGTGGTTGGATGATACACTGGGAGCCACACTGTGCTGCAGTATGGGGGCAGGGAAATGGCTGGGGGTGGGGTGGGGCTGGGCTGCTGCATTTCTGCTGAGGCTTCTTCTGGGTCCTACTGCCCTGGGCTCCTGTCATCTTTGACAGGCAGCCAGGAGCAGATAAATATTTTTCTAAAATATTTTAGGGGCCCAGTGGGCCAGATAAAATGCTCTGGTGGACCAGATCTGGCCCATGGGCTGTATTTTGCCACTCCTGATTTAGATGTTATTGAAAACAAATTGAAGTATTAGGTAGATGTATGTTGTTTATAATGCTTATGATAGAGGGGTTTAAAATATTTCATGAAAATTTATGCTGAACTCTTTGCAGGACTATATTACAAATATATATTTTTAAAAATTCAGTATCTTAGCTATGTTGAATTGCAGTAAAAAATTGAGTTCATTGCTTCAAAGCCACAGTGTTTACTGTCCCACTGTCTTTAACAAGCACTCCTGGAATGGAAATTCTGAATCACTGGACCCTTTGTAGGCATTAACCTTCTACCATATCAAAAATGTTAAATAGAATATTAAGTTATATTTATCTTAAGCATGTCTAGAAAAAATAAGACTATAGGACCATATCTTAGCCTCGAATATTAGCTTGCATCTCTTCTGTAAGATCTGTTGAAATAGTTGAATCCAGAATCCCTTTATTTTTATTGTTCTTATCATTCAAAACAATCCAAATAGATTCTACTAGAAGGTACTTTTTTCTTAGAACAGAGGATGCAGATCTGAAAAGTTTGGGGAGGTTGGTATTTCATACGTTTTATGGCTCCAGTGAATAATGTCTAAGCCCATATTCCTCAAAGTATGCAGTAGCAAAAGACCCCTTTACATATACAGAGTAACTTGTAGGATCGTTCAATGTCATTGATGGGTGTTATTTGGCATCCAATTGATGGTGTCAGTCCAGTTTCATATAGATGTATCTATCATAGAAGCACTGGCTGTTATTGTTACTCTTGCATATAGTTTCAATAAGAAAGGCCAATGATTCATAAATTCATAGATGTTAGGGTCAGAAGGGATCTCAGTAGGTCATTGAGTCTCAACCCCTGCCCTGAGCAGGAAAAAACACTGACCAGTGCTGTTTCAGAGGACAGTGACTCATTTTGGTGTTTTGGATCAGTGTTCCATTTTGATTCAGCCAAATCTGTTTTGTAATTTTGGTGTTGATTCAGAGATTCGGGTTGGCCAGGGAGAGGCAGATGCAGCCAAGCAGCTGCAGGTTCTCCTGTAGTTCCTCTAGTTGTGCCTGCCTCTGTCCTGGCAGGGGGAGCCACAGCAGAAGCCCCCATGGGCAGTGGCAACTGGGGCCTCTGGGTGCTCATAGCAGAGGCCCCCCCATGCAGCAGGGGGCAGCGTGGATCGTCTCCCCCCACGCTTGGCACCTGCACAGCAGCTGTTGTATTGCACAGGTACAGCGTGGCTCAGCAGGGTGCCACACACTGTCTGGGAGCTGGGGCCACTGAGCGGTGCTGGGCTTCAGCTGACAGGTGGAGCTGCCTCAGCTCCCAAAGAGTGTGTGGTGCCCTGCCAACCTTCACTGCACACATGCGATATAACAGCTGTAGTGCGGGTGCCAGGCGGGGGTGGGGAGGGTGATCCCCATTGTCACAAGCCCTCAGAGGCTCTGTTCACCACTGCTGTAGCCAGTGCATGTGGGGCTTTTTTTTAAGTGCTGGGAGGCTGGCGTCAGCAGGGGGATGGGGCCAGGCAGGGAAGCAATGGGGACTTCTCCCACAGCTCATCAGGCTGTGCCTGCCTCTGCCCTGGTGGGGGGAGCCATGGGAGAAGCCCCCATGGGTGCTGTGTCTGCCCTCAGCCTCCTGACACTTTAAAAGGAGGGCTGTGGGGCTCTGTTCCTGGGGGGCACCTCCCAAACATTCCAAAACATCTGAAACATTTCTGAAATGTTTTGGTTGGTTTAGTGTAATTTTGGAGATGTTTCAGAGCCTTCTGTTTTGTTTTGAATTCAGTGTTTTGGGCACCAAAATGGGCCAAAACATCTCCAAAATGAAATGGCTGCTGAAATTTCGTGCAGCCTTAGTACTAAATTACACCCTTATTTTTGGAAGTGATTCTTCCAGGACAATTTTGAAATGTCTTGGTGGAAAAGATTAACAATGCATGCAGCATTCTTCATAGTGGGTGTGTTCACATGCGCAGTCAATTCTATTTAGATTTACTGGGCACGTCTACATGAGACGCTTAATGCTCAAAAGATTAATTCTACTGTGTATTAGTGTGGCTGGCAAAAACTGTGCTAATGCACAATAGGCTTAGTCTAAAACGCATGAACATCACAAAAAAGCATTCATCTGCACTAATGTGCATTAGCACTGATTACAGTGCACTACCCACTGTGTAGTAATTTACTGTGCAGTAAGCCAGCCCTGGGAAGAAGTCTACATGTGTACCCTGTTGGGAGCAGATTTGCTCCTTGTAGGATTAAGCAGATCTAGGTCTGCTCCTGCCTTGCTGACCTCCTGCAGCAGCCAGGGGGAGCTGCAGACTCTGGATACAGTTACTGGGTGCTAGGGATCTGTGTGGAGGGGAGGGGGACAGGCTCAGCCTGGCAGGGGTTTCCAGGGGGTGGCAAGCTCAGCCTGGCCAGGGCTACTGTCCTGGGAGCCTGTGGTGAGTGTGCCATGGATGCTCCCTGGCCCTCCTGCCCCGCAGCTGCAGACAAGGCACCATGTCCACAAAGCACTTGCAAACCACCTCCTTTACCACCTCACCACAATAGGGTGCCTAGGCAGCTGCCCACAAACCCCAGGCCAACAGTGCGCCCTCAAGACCACATGTACTTTGGACAGTTTCCAGTCAACATTTTATTTCCCTCTACCATACCACACTCCCTCCCAACCTCCCTCCGCAGCAAGAGCCCCCACCCTGAACCCCAACACCCACCATGAATAAAACACCCTCTTCCCCTTGCCAGCTATTTATAAGAGTGTGATTGGTGCAGTGTTGAGGGTAATGGTGGGCTGGAGGTACCTATGGCCTAGAGCCTGGGAACAGGCACCTGGCACCCCAGCCTCTGGCAGCACCACTGAAGGTACAGACACTGCAGCAAGGCCAGTGGCCCAGGGGCTCAGCCAGGGGTGAGGGCAGGCACTGTCCAGCCATTGGGGACCATCTCTCACTGAGAGGCCACATGGCAGGCAGGTAAGTGGTGGGCAGCAGTCCAGGTGGGTGGCCTGGCTTCTAGGGAACCCAGCTTGGGAGCAGGGGCAGGGGACCTGGCTGCTCCATGCACTGCTGGACCTCTTTCCAGGCCCACTGGGGGGCTTGGTGCAGGGCTGCAGGTGGCTTCCAGGCAGCAGGTTGAGCTGGGGCTGGGGGCAGGGCTGGTGGCTCAGAAGTGGGTGGCTGCCAGATGGGGGCTGGGCAGTGGACAGCATGAAGGTGATCACCAGGGCCAGGTGTCCTCCTCCATGGCCTTCATTGCCTAGGCCACCACTGTAGTCTGCTTCTCCTACACCTCTAGGATCTTCTCAAGGAGGGCAATGTGCCTTTCCTTGAGGGAAGGCACAGTCTTCCTTGTCCCTTTCCCACTTGTACATGATGGTCTGAGGAGCCAGCACATGCCTGCAGAATAGGGGCATTGTATCCAGGACCAGAAAGCAGCTAGCAGAAGCCTAGGGGTCAGGCTGGGGCTCTACAACCTGCTCCAACCAGCATGTGGCTACCACATCAACACACAGTGGCCAGGGACAGACATAGAATCATAGAAATTAAGGGCTAGAAGGAACCTCAAAAGACCATCAAGTTCAACCCACCTGTTCTGGAGGAATACCGCTGAGATCAAAGGATCCCAGCAAGGCGTCTGTCCAGTCTCCTCTTGAAGGTTTCCAAGGATGGGGACTGCACCACCTCCTTGGGAATTTTATTCCAGATTCTGATCACCCTTACTGCTAAAGAGCCATCCCTGCCCCATGGCTGGACGGACTCCCACCCATGTTGCTCTGCCCCTGGCAGAAGGCTGGCTCCCTGCTGGTCTGGCTGACTGGGAGTAAATTTGCTCCTGGTCAGTGTCTACATGTGCATTACTGTGTATTAGCTAATGTACAGTAAATCTGATACCTGTAAATACAAGTAGTAATTTTACTGTGCATTAGCCTATTTTACTACACAGTAACTCCATGCACGGTTGCATAGTGACACTTTACTACACAGTAAAGCATCTCATGTAGATGCACCCAGTTTGTTGCTATACCTGTGCACTGGAAGTTGTCTATCTAGTACCTTTTGCAAATGATACATTAATTTATCACTCTCTTTATTTTAAGACATTAAAATTACTTTTAAAATGTAACATTCCTTCTTAGGCTTCACCACAGAGTGATGTTTACAGTTTAATTATAATCTCTGGAAATAGGGTTTTATAGTGTAAATCAGAAGCAGGCAAAATATGGTCTGTGAGCTGGATCTGGCCCACCAGGCCATTCTGTCTGTCCTGTGGGGTCCCTAAAAAATTTAGAATTTATCTTAAAGTGAAAGAGAGGGAAAGGAAGAAAAGGTAGAAAAAGAGAAACATATCCGAAGAGGGGAGAGCAAATGCAGGCAAGAGGAAAAGGGGGCTTTCTGCTACAGTGGGAACAGCAATGGGAAGTGGCAGTGGGTGGGACAAGTGGCAGGAAGTGGTGGGCAAGGGAAGCGGTGACAGTGTTTGGGAAGCAGTGGCGGGTGAGTGTGTGGGAGGGAAAGTAGGGAAGTGGCGAGGGACTGGCAGTGGTGGGTGGGAATGTGGAACCTGTGCCAGTGCTGTGGAGGGTAGCAGTGCAGAGCATGGTTGTGAGGTCTGCCTGGCTGCATCCCGTGAGGCTTGCACACAGTCTGTGAGAGCCGCATGTGATGGAACTGGTGGCCTGGCCCTGTCTCTCTCCTTCCACCCACCATCACCCCACACCGTCCCACACACCCCACCCCAACCACATACCCCACACCCCTCCACACCTACCCACCATACCTACCCCTCCTGCAGACATACCCTTACTGCCCCCACACAATATACAAAAGTAGAACTGTATCTTGAGCTATTATGTGATCACTTCTAGATACACTAATGCAAGCACACACAAATCAGGAAATAAATATTTTAAAATAAAATTAAAATAAGTTATAGTAGATGTTTTATTTTTTAGTGTAAGATTTGGGGGGTTTTCGGTTTCAAAATAGCAGCACCCTCTCTCTCAAAAGTAGTACTTCTGTGGTAAGGGGAGAGACTTCTGGTGGCAAATGTCAGGTGTTAGAGGTGGGACTTCCAGTCCCAAGTTGGTAATGAGGGGGTGGGTGGCCCATCAAGGGGCAGGGCTACCCTTCTGGCCCTTGATAGCTCACTAAAACTCATAAAGCAGCCTTCCACCTGAAATAATTGTCTGCCTCTGGTGTAAATGCTGACACAGCCTTAACTGTAATGACCTGAATAGCCTTTTCTGTTAATTATTACAGATTATGGAAATGTGCATCTCCCTTCCATTCTAATTCTTGGGCCAGATGCACTGCTTTATATTTATCTGTAAAGTGATGAGTCCAGTTGTTACTTAACAAATTACCCCTTCATAAGGTGCTGTCTTAAAAACTTCTTCCCCCACAACAGCTTCTCCTGTTGCATGTGTGTAGGTTTGCATATTCATTAATCAACTGGGATGAAGCGTGATCTGCTTCTGTTGATCAGCTTTGAGATTGTAAACGATACGCAAAATGGAAAGCATGGTCAAATCACTGTCTGCTTTGGTGGGGAGACAGTATAGAGAATGGTTTATTACTGACGTTGTTCTTGCCCAGGTCTGCCATAGCCAATGTTCATTTACAGGCATGTATATGAATGTGTGTGGGTTTGTTACTTTTTGGTTTTGATTTTTGTTTGCTTTTGGAGTTTTTTTGGAAGGCAATGGGTCAACTGATTACAACACACTTAGTTGGCTAGGCAGTGTTGCAATTGTATACTTCAGATTCCCAATAAAAGTGATTAATGTCTTGTGGATGCTTTCAGTGATAAACCCTATACTTGGCTAGAGTAGCCAGACATAGAATTTGATAGTTCTTGGGCTATGCATCATTGTTAGACTTGAAGCTATCAGAGTGCTCTTTGGGGATTTGGTCAAATGTGATATTACCATCTGTAACTACAGAGACTGATTCTTCTGGTGAAGTAAGGGAAGCTGTATGTATACCAAGGTTAGATGGTAAAAGTGGGAGTATACCTCCCCAGTGCCTTGTTCTTTATATTGATGGGAGAAGTTGTGGATTTGTGAGCAAAGTATTGCCGGATTGACATGCCAGATCTGAGTTGTTGCAGTACTTTTGTGCAATAGCTCATCAGGTTTTGCTATTTTTTGGCACAACAGTAAATGGCAAAACGTGTTCTTTATGTTAAGGCAGTAAAATCTGGGGGCTTCAGCCAAAATCCGGCAGAAAATGGCAGAATCCTATGCCGATTCCTGCTTTTTGTAAAGTGTCCTGCTACGGTGTCTGGTGGTTCATTGAATTCTGCCACTGGAGCAGGAACAGCTGTACTGGTTCTTGTCTCCAGCAGTGGAATGGGAAGCAGCTGGCTTAAGCAGCGCCCACAGGCCAGGTCTCAGTACTTGCCCCCGTTGCTTCAGGATTCATTGGCATTTGGCTTCTCATTGCATTGCAGTAGGAGTTACCCACATTTGCCCTAGCATTTAGGAAACGGGGGCCAAACACTGGCTGGATCCAGGAGGATCCCGCTGCCAGTTCTGGGCCCCTGCCCTGCGGCTATGCCAGGATCTGCCGGCTTTTTTTTTTGGCGCGGGAGGAGCCGCGAGCCGGATGTAACATTTGGGAGGGCTGGGGCCAGAAACCGGCAGGATCTGGCAGGATCCAGCAGGTAGATCCAGCTTTTACCTTTTTCCTGCAATCTGGCCAACAGCCTCTTGAGTGAGTAGGAGCCATGTGACTGTGGTGAGTTGGGGTGTGCGGTTGCCTCCTGCTTCAGAGCTACCTGATCCGAATACTAAGCAGAGCCGCCGCCGGAGCGCGGGCTGTGACACGCCGGAGGCACTGCGGAGAAAGGCTGCGCTCCCCAGCATGGAGATCAAAGACCAGGGGGCGCAGATGGAGCCGTTGCTGCCCACGGTAGGATGCTGCGACGCTGCCCGCCGAGGGGGAGATGCTCGGGGTGGTCGAGGGGCTCCCCCCAATATGGATGGATGTCTCCTGGCGGGGAAATGACGGCGGCTGCGGGAGGAACCGCGGCCGGGGCAGCCGCAGCCTCTGCTCCCGCTCCGGAGGGGCCAAGGCAGCCCGGCTCCGGGGGAGGGGGGAGGCGCCGGGCCTTGTCTGCCCTCTGCCTGCCCCGCGGGGCAGCTCCGCTCCTTCCCTGCGGGATGGCACACGCGAGCCCGCACGCAGCCGCCGGCGGTGGAGGGGGTCTCGTCCGCAGGGACGGGCTGAAGATGCGGGCAGAGGGCGGTGTGTGCGGGGCACACGAGACAGGCCGCGGGGCTGCCCCGTTGCCCGCAGGGGGGCAGCGTGTGGGGGACCCGCCTCCGCTGCCCCCGCAGCGCCCTGACAGCCTGGCAGTCATCTGTAATCCTGGGAGGTTTTATTAGCAGGGAGATTCTGCAAGTGATGGCTTCAAAGGCAGACAGAGCCCTCACCTCGCCGGGCAGGGCTGGGTGCTTTAGGGGTTGTCTCCCCTGTGTCCATTTGTTAACAGTGTCCATTTCTGACCAAGTGGCAGGTGGCTCCATGGCAGGATGGCATCTTTCTCATTGTTACCAACGGGAGCCACGTTTTTTCCCAGTATCTCGCATGGATGACAAGTCTCATAGGGTTCTTGATGGTGTGAGAAAAAAATCCTTCCTTGTCATTCCTGATGTTTCATACTCCGGGGTAGAAAATGTCTCTCTTTCTCTCTCTCGCTCTCTCTCTCTGTGTCACACCGGTTGCCCAAAGTCTGTCCTTTGGGCTGAGGCTGTGCTTTCTGCTTTCAGACTTCTAGTTCCTGCTCCCTGATTTAGTGCGCAGTGAGAGCCTGTGTCAGTTCTGTACAATTCCCGGTCCAGAGGTCGTCTGATACTTCTGTGCAAGGCTCGGTAATAGTCTATCTAGCTTGTTGCCATTTTTGATTTGTTCTTTCCACTGGCTCTCATGTTGGTAGCTGAGAGGCTGGCTTAGCATGTCAAATGTGTTTGGGGTTTGGTTGGAAGGTGGTTGTTCTGTTTGTTAAGGGTTCAGTTTTTGAGTTTTGGAAGAGACTATATAGGAATGCATGGGGTTATATTTGCCTTTAATTTTTGATCTTCTAGTGCTCTGCAGTGGAGGAAGCATTTGTTTCTTTGGTTGACATAATACTGCAGGATGAGTATCGTTTCCTGTCTGTTGTTTAGGAGGAGGAATTAGCCCAATTCTCCTTTGCATTGCAGTTATGGTTGCTGGATTTCCTTCCCTCATGGAGTATTGATTTGTAGAACTGCAGATGCCATTTTTGTGGGGAGGAAGAGTGATTCCTCTCAGTATAATCATTTATTAAAGTAGTTTTGTCTTGGTATAAAATAAGGGGTTAGATTATCTTGTCAAATAGTTTGAGCTACCATTTCATTGGGTAGAGAGCTCTATCCATGTCATGTTGTCTTCTACTGCACATACTGTCAATCCATTTCTCTCTCCTTGGGAGGGCCTCTGCATCCAAGGAGGCTGCATTGTTTTGGTGCTGTAGCAATGATGCCAAAGGTGCTGCTTTTTCTCTGCAGCTGTTCTCCTCTGAGTAGCATGGGCCATATAAGTGTTTTTACAATTGCTCCTCTGGCTGATTACATACAGCCAGGTATACAGTGATGTATTAGTACAGTGATGTATTAGAAAATTAGTACTTAATTCTTGAGGAGGCTCTGAGAAATTCTAAGGAGCAGGAATTAGTGGTGATAACCTGCACCACTATACCTTGGAGTGAAGCGGTTTCAATGGCAGTCATTTTAGAACGAGGCTTCTGGTGCGCACTCGTGTAATGGCGTGATGGGATCTGATCTCCTGAGCCGAATAACTGCACCTCCTGCCAGATGCAATGTGGGGGATGGGGAACAGATCCCATCATGGTATTACTTCTTGCTAGGGCAGGGGCTCCTCCTGTATTGACAGGTTGAAAGCCGAGTGTCCAAATATGGGCTGAGAACTGCATTTGGGTTCCCACTGAAGACCCAGGGTTGTCTGGGGACTGGGACTAATAATTAGTCAATTGTTGGTCCCAAACTCAGACAGTCCCAGGTCCAGTTCATCTGGGGCTGCCAGAGTAGATGATCAGCTGATTGTTGATGCTGACTTGGGCAGCCCTGGATTCAAGACCTGAGGCTGTCAAGGCTGGGGCTGACAACCAGCACATTGTCAAACCCCTCGACTGGGTGGGGCCTGGCGGGGCAAAATCTGCGGCTTCCCCTGCTGGAGACTTTAAACCTTGCACTGAGCTGTCCAGCACAGAATTTAAAAGTCTCTTTGGCTTCTCTCTCCTTACATTGCAGACTGGCTGGGCTGATAATCAACTGATTTTAGTCTTGGGGCCCTTCCAGAACACAGCTGGGTCTAGGCCTCGGGACCGACTGATTGGTTTATATGGCTACTGAAATTTAACATGTGGCCAGGAAACAACAGTCATAAAAATATTTTGCGTTAAATGTGGAATGTTTTTTATGGCTCCTTCCCCACTTAATGATGCCTTAAATAAGGTACATGTAACATCCTTTCTATTTATGCTGTGATTAACATGTTAATCTTAAGAACATGGCATAAGAACATGAGACCTGCCATTTTCTAGGTCAGGTCATAGACCCATCTTGTCTTGTATCCTGTGTCACCATCCTCGCATCCTACCCTGGTACCATGTGATAGGACAGCCTAGGTGAGGACAGGACTAAGGGCCCCCAGTAGACCAGTCCATATTCCACCCCGATTCCACAAGCTACCAGGGAACTCAGGTGGTAGTTTCTGCATAGAGCTGTCACCACAGGCATGTGTCTGGTGTGCCTCACAGATACCCTCCACACCTGTTTTTCTTGCCAACAGAGGGAAACCCTGGTGAACACCTCCCATGTTTGCAACCCTTTTTCTGCCTCCTGAGGAACCTCCTCCTGAAGTTCTGACTGCATTTCTTGCACCTTTTCTTTTATGCACTCTTTGTCTGTGGGCCCACCAAGTCCCAGGGCCTCTTGATCAACTTCCTCTTGGCTCTGGCCAAGCTGTCCATCTATCAGACCAGGAAGGAGGGTCTGGTTTGGGTGAACATAGGAGAGGGTGGCACTGTTCTCCTGTCCCTCCTCCATTCATGTCTCTTGGCAGAGTTTAATTGGTTGTCATCCACAGGCTCTGTCAATTAATTCAGGGGGCAGTGGGTGTTAGGCAGTGAGCCCTTCTTGGTGTCCCTCTTTGGATCCCTTGTTATTAACCTATAACCATTGGTTCCTTCCCATTTTATTTATTTATTTTTTTTGTCCCAAGTAATTCATTGCTATGTCTCCAGTGACCTCCATGATTAAGGGAGGCTTAATTTTTCTTTGTGGGCCTAAGTGCATGCTTTTATCATGACATAGCAAATAGGCCTGTGCCGCACAGTACCAGAGCGGATGCTGAAAGGGAGAGTGAACAGGGTATGACCAAGGTTTTTCCCCTATTCCACTCCCATTTACAGCCTCCAGCATTAGAGTCTAGGAAGTTTTGATTCAGAGGCTGGAACCCGTAACTCCCATGTTCACTAGCTAGTGATGCACCTTTCCTCCAAGGATTGTCCAGTCCCTTTTTGAATCTGGTTAAACTGTCAGCTTCAGTAACATTTTGTGGCAATGAGTTCCATAATTACACATAGTGTGAAAAAGAACTTTCTTTTGTTAGTGTTAAACTTGCTATCTACTAGTTTCATTTTATGATTTCCAGCTCTTGTAGTGTGAAAAATTATAACTAATAAATCTCTATTTACTTTCTCTTCACCATTTAGTAGTTTGTAAACCGTTATCAAGTTACCCCTTCAAGCATCTCTTCTAACCTGAGTAAGCCTAGACTCTTCTCTCCTCATATGGAAGCCACTGATCAGACTTGTTGCCCTTCTGTGCTTTCCTTAGTCCTTCTATACCCTTTCTGAAGTGTGTGACACTGTATTTGAGGTGCGGATGCATCAAGGATTTATAAAGAGGCATCGTTATACTTATTATTTACAATTCCCTTCTTAATAATTCTTAACATGTTGTTGGCCTTGTTGATGGTAGCTGAACACTGAGCTAATGTTTCTAGCAAGCGGTTCACAATGCCTCCCAAGTTTCTTTCCTGTGTGATAACAGCTAATGTAGGTTCCATTATAATATAGGTATAATTTAGATTTTTTTTTTTTTGCATCACTTTACATTCATCTATATTGAGTTTCACCTGCCATTTGGTTGCTCATTCACTCAATCATGAAAGATCCTTCTCTAGTTCCTCACAGTCTGCCTTGGTCCTTAGCACTTTGAACACTTTTGTGTCATCCACAAATATGGCCATGTTACTAGTCACCCCCTTTTTCCAGATCATTTATGAATATATTAAACAACACCAGTCCCAGCCCAGATTTCTTGGGGGAGCCTGCTGTTTACTCCTTTCCATCCCCAAATTGACCATTTATACTCGCTCTTTGTTTCTATGCTTAAAAGAATTTATAGTCCATAAGTGGACCTTCCCTTTAATTTCATGATTGCTTAGCTTCATTAAGAGCCTGTGGTGGGGGCACCATCATAAATCAAAACTTACCTCTGCTGCCACAGCATTGAGAAAAGCGGTTGCTGTTGAAGATGGAGGATGCAGTGACGGAGATGCTGCCATCGGAGGACATGCTATACCAGCACTGGAGAGGGGAAAACATCAGCTGCAGAATGCCACTGGGGATCAGATGTGCGCCCTAGACCAGTGTGACCACATTTTGTAGCTGCATGCTGATGCCAGTTCATCAGCTGGCCCTCAGAAAGCAGCATAAAAGCCCCACTGACCCATATTCAGGGAGGACCAGAAATGAGGCCTCCTGAGTGCACGGGGAACCATGAAACTGATGAATGCACTGGCAGGGGCGAGTGGTGGCAACCCCAAGAAGCGGGATGCCTTGCTAAGGTGGGGTCAGAGGAGCCAGGATACTTGCTTCTCACCAGACTGTGGATCCTGGATGACGCTGGCAAAGACTGGGACAGCGGTGAACCCAGGGACAGGTGTATGGTTAGTGGGGCCCTGTGATCCAAGCAGGGTGGAAGGCCCTACCTCCTGCGCCATGGCACATCTGCAGGGGAATTAGTGTGGCATACTGGCCGTGGGGGAGGGGCAGTGGCTGGAATTTCTGGCCAGAATGGCTGAAGATGCCCACAACCTTCTGGGTGGGAGGGAGGGCCACAAACCAAGGGCAGGAGGCTCTCCGGCGGTGGCAGCAGTGTTGAGGGCCCCATGCCGCCACCAGTGTTTGTTTCATGGTAAATCTGCCACTGGGTGAACATATAGAGAGGAAAAAAGAAAGGATACGAAAGCTGTGAGTAACCCTTGGAGAGGAGAGAGAGTGCCCCGAGGGAAGATACCAGGGTGAGCACCATAATGAATCAGGCCATTGTGAGGCCTACCAAAAGGATGATACATGGTCCGAACCGGGACTAAGATTAGTTAAGGGCCAAAGACCCAGCTGTGGCAGATTGACTTTGCTTTGGCCTCGTCCAAGGACTAACATCACTGATTGGCACAAGGCAGGGTGTAGGGGAGGCAGAGCTCCAAGATGATGACCTTAGCGAGAGACAGAAGAGGCAACCAGGAGAAGCTGCATTAGAGAACTCCCTCCCAGCAGTAATCCATAACATCAAAGACATGGCAGGTGAGAAACCCTGGGGACCATTTCTGGAAATCTCACTGAAGGGCAAGCTGTTGACCTGAAAGGAGACAGCTGTGTCCAAATGGCTCATTCAAGTGAACATCATAGGCGATTTCAGAGCCTTTGATGGGGGTCATGGTCAAAGGCTTTTTGGAAATCCAGTTATACTATGTCAGCTGGATCACCCTGCTCACACCTGCTTATTGACACTCCCAAATAAATATATTTTTGTTGCCAAACTCCATTTGAATTCAGTTTGGTTTAACTGGTGTGAAGAAATTACTCCAGCCACAAGAATATAGGTAGGATTTGTCATTGGCTCTTGTACATAATGAAGATAAAATCACCAGCCTTTTGGGCAACATCTATTAATGAAATAATGGCTTGGCGTATGTCATGCTAGGAAATAAATTGTTAGTCATAATAAGAAAATGGCAAGTATCAGTGGATCTCCACTACTGTAAAGGCTTTGACCTAATGTATCAGCAAAATCCCACATATTGTACAGTTATCAGAAATGGAGTCTACTTTACTTGTCACAATAGTCCTAGCTGGTCATTAATATGTTATGCAAGCACACGTTCAAACAAGACTGTAGTTTGTACAAGGTGATGAAACGATCTGCTACCTGACTTTTTGAGCAGTAACAAGAAAATAGATGTCCCTCTGCACCTTTTCCTTATTAGTTGCTTTCTTTAATTCCTTATGGATGAAGTTCTTCACTAGTTATAACACTTCTGCTTGCAATTGGACTGCCACTTCTCAAACTCTTCTACAAACTGTGTGTGCACATAAAAATATTTAGGGATCTATGAAGATAAGTTGTCTTCAAAGGCAATACTGAGAAGTGGGATTAAATTAGAAAAGAGTTCCTTTATGAGGATTCATCTTAAAAAGTGCTGTTGCAGAAGGAACAAATTTAGCATTGCTTCTTTTAATATTCAGTGGAAAGAGTAATCTCATAAGCATAGACAGACCTGTATGCTTTCCATTTCTTCAGTTACTATTTTACTTAGCAGTCATCAGTACTTTCCAGTTTTAGTGCAAATGAACATTTAAAGTGATTTGACGCAGGTGGATAATTGAAAGATTAATGTGAAGTCATCCTGTGTGCACAAAAATAGGGCAGTTTGCAGTGTCTTCCTGAAGGTCTTGGATTGATTTCCAATTAGAATCAAATATTGTTGTTTTGCCTATTTTAATGGAGCCCCTGCATGTACATTATTGTGGGAATGGTTACCAAAACCACTTTATTTAGAATCATTGCCTATATTTCAGTAGTGATAATGATGAACATTTT
Organism: Caiman crocodilus; assembly: GCA_030014935.1. Classification (NCBI taxonomy): domain Eukaryota; kingdom Metazoa; phylum Chordata; order Crocodylia; family Alligatoridae; genus Caiman; species Caiman crocodilus. The sequence goes on from JAGPOW010003685.1 coordinate 33,168,081, forward strand.
CATGTTTTTAAATAGGTATTGTGTGGTTCTAAACAGGATTTCTGGGTCATTTCTCATCTACAAGAGTATCTGTAGATACAACACTGATACTTTTTTAATCACCATTATGCATGGTTGCTTTTCTTCTGTCCCCTAATGGCAATGGTGACATAAATCCCACTCTAGTTTTAGATTAATTGTTGTCTTTCTTGCTTTCTTTCTCATTTTTTGTCTCTCCCTCTGTTTTAGAAGGGAAATTTTCAGCTTTCACTTTTCTCTGTACCATTGCGTGTGAGTGCATGTGTATTTTGCCTCACCTTAAACTTTGTATAAACCCTATGACCTAATCAGGTGAATTGGGATGGAGTACGCCCCTAGCCCTAAAGGCTAAGCTGTTTATTTTATTTGGTCAGATTTTTTGTATATTAGAGTATGTGTGGTTTTTAGTTTGGCTGTTTTCCCCAAGCTCTAAAGAGAAAAGCTCTATTTTCTTTTTTAAAGACAGTAAATTAGTCCTTAACGTAACTTAGCGAAGTATGTTTATGTCATTAATATAATACTTTGCTTCTCTCAGGCTGAAAGCTGGTTGTTATGAAACTGCGAAAGGTCAAAGACAATTTGGTTCCATTCTGGCAGAAGATCAGTCAGGCTAATGCCCACACTGAGTTCTACTGAAGTTTATGAGCCTCTGCTGCTGTCTTTGGCTGACTTGGGGGTCTGGAGGTGGGCTCAGAGACATTTATGCCCCATGCTACCTGGAGGGTTGCAGACAGTGCCTGTACAGTGAGCTGGGCTTGGCTGGGAACAGCAGTGGCAGTGTGCAGGTTCCTCCTTCCAGTGCCTGCTGTCTGCCTGCCTCTCCTCTCCTGCATGTATTCCCCACTGGCTGGGATCAGGCACCGGAAGGAGGAACCTGTGTGCTGCTGCCATTGTCCCTGGCTGAGCCCATTTCCCCACACAGCTGCTCCCAGCAGTGCAAGGCAGGAGTGGCCATGCTTCTGTCAGCTGAGGACAGTGGTAGTGGTGTACAGATTTCCCAATCCAGCGCCTGTTACCAGCTAGCAGGGGACACCTGCAAGGGAGGAGCAGGCAGGGAGGAAGCACTTATAGGAGGAACTTGCAGACCACTGTGGCTGTTCCCTGCTGAGCTTTGTGTCCTGAATAGCTACAGTTTGTAGCTTCATCAGGGCAGGAGCAGCTCAGGGGCTCCCCCTACACCAGATCAGCTAGGGACAGTGGTGAAAGTGAGGGACCATCTGTCCCGCTGCACCCTCTGTGGATCTGCCCCTGTCAGCTGGTGTTAGGATCTGTTTGGGTAGATATGAATCCGTTTTAAAACTAGCAAAAGCAATGAACAGTCTTGTATGGTGATTCTAATATATGTATACACATGATTGTATATCCAGGACTCTTGCCATTGCTATGCAGTACAGACTGTTACTTAACAGTGATTTTTCCCTAGAGAAAAGGAGGAGGGAGAACTTCATTGTGATTTTTTTTTAAAAACAGTTGTAGGTAGGGAATGTGGAAAGCTATTGTTTGTAATGGGCCACATTTTGTGACTCTTACAAACAATGAGTAGAAGTTAGGTTGTACAGTAAATGTGTTGCTTAGTTATTTCATAGATTTCATAGATATTGCGGCTGGAAGGGATGTTGGAAGATCTTTGTGTCCAGCCCCCTGTCCCAGGGGCAGGAAGTCAGCAGGGACCATAGGATCCCAGCAAGATAAATATCCACATTTTTCTTGAAGGCATTCGAAGTAGATGCTTGAACCACATTGCTTTACTAGCTGCACCATCATGTTGGTGGCTCATGTTCATCTTGTGGTCATGACCCCCAAGTCCCTTTCGTCTGTACTGCTAGCCAGTGTAGCACTGCCAAGCCTATAAGCATGCTGCGGACTTTTCTTCCCAAGGTGGAGAACCTTGCATTTTTCAGTGTTAAACACCATCAGGTTCTCATCCAACCATTTCCTGAGTCTGTCAAGGTCAGGCTGGATCGCCCTCCTGTCATCAGGTGTGGACGCTTTACCCCAAAGTTTGGTGTCGGTAAACTTGCCCAGTCCACTTCTGACTCCAAAGTCCATGTCATTAATGAAGATGTTGTTATATGCCAATATAGGCCCAAGGACAGAGCCTTGAGGGACCCCACTGGTCAAAGTGTACCATGACAATTGCTTTCCATCAATCATCACCCTCTGGGCCCGACCATGGAGCCAGTTCCCCAGCCAACAGATCATGGTGGACCCAAGGCCACAACTGGCCAGTTTTGCTAAGAGGTGATCATGGGATACCAGATCGAAGACTTTTTGAAAGTCAATATATATGGCATTAATCTCCTCTCCCTTGTCCAGGTGATAGGTCACCTGGTCATAAAAGGAAATAGGATTGGCCAAGCAAGACCTACCCGCAACAAAACTTTTCTGACTATCCCTCAGGATGTTGCCATTGGCCAGCCTGTTAAGAATGGTCTCTTTGATAATCTTTTCTAAGACCTTCCCTGGAATAGAGGCCAGGCTGATGGGCCTGTATTTTGCGAGATCCACTTTCCTCTCTTTCTTGAAGATAGGCACCACATTGGCCTTCTTCCAATCTTCGGGCATTTTACCAGAGTGCTAGGGGGTCTCGAAGATCCATGCCAGGGGCTGAGCTATGATGTTTGCCGGCTCCTTGAGTACCCTTGGGTGTAAACCATCAGGACCACCTGACTTGAAGGTATCCAGTCTCTCAAGGTGTTCCTTCACAAGGTCAGCACTGATGGAGGGTAAGGAATTTCTCTTACCCAGGCCTTTCCATTCCAAAATGGGCAGGGGCATCCCTTGGGACTGGTGAAAGACAGATGCAAAGTACCCATTTTACAAGTTGACTTTTTCCTGTGCATCGGTTGTCAGTTGTCCTGTCTGCTTTAGAAGGGTCCAATGTTACCTTTGCTTTTCTTCTGCCCCACATATCTAAAATACGGACTTTTTATTGTCCTTGGTACTTGTAGCTAGTTGGAGTTCTGTTGCAGCCTTAGCTTTCCTGGTTCGCTTCCTGTAAGTCCAGACCAGTGCAAAATATTCCTCCTTGGAGGTGGATCCAGTCCTCCATCCTTTGTAGGCCATTCTTGTGTTATGAATAAGGGTAGCAGAATTTGACCTAACATGTTTCTAATACTACTAATTAATTCATCATTTCCTTGACAAGGATTTAGGCTTATGAAAACGGTCAAAGAAAGTTTGTGAAGACAAAATTATTGTGTCAGTGGAAAAAAAAATTACATTTTCAAAAGAAGTGCAATGTTATAGAGGAAAAAAGAGATATTGAGTTATTGGTGGTACTAAGTTACTCTTTTACTATTACTATATGGTCCCATATGAAAGGACAAGTAATTCTTCTCAGAAAGTATGGGAGCTCAGTGTATCTTTTTAGGCACTGGATTAGAAATCCAAATAATACAGACACTAGTTTATAAATTCACATTTTCCAATATCAGGATTAGAATATATATTTCTGAATTCTGTAATATACAAAAGTTATCTCTGTTTAAGAATGATTTGCAACACAGAAGCATACATTCCAGAAAAAAAGGGAAAGGAAAAACCTAACAACAATATGAATAAGATGCAGACAGTGAGAAACTTGATCCCTTTTTAATATATCTTATCAGTTTTTAATGCTTCCCATATTTCATAATTACTGTATGTATTTCTGTTCAAACTCCCTCCTGTTATAATTTTGCCTTCTTTTTCTAATGCTCCCTTTGGAAACATTATAGAATCTAACCTGAGTTGGACCATTTCCATATAAGCATTCTGCGATGTCACAAATAGAGAATTTTTGGGACTTCCCATGGAGAAGATACAAGCTACTGAAGGAGAAGACTTAGCCAGATATAAGTACCTTTAACGATTAACAAAAAGTGGGTATGAAAGATTGAAAAATATTATTTTCCTTATTTTACAATGGAAAGACTAATAACTCCATTTAAAAAACGACATGATTACTATTGTATCAAACACAGTTAAGTGAAGGTTTCATGTGTTCCTGATTATTATTCTTTCATTCTATTTTTTTTCCATTGTCCTTGCCCTGAAGAATTCAAAATGTAATATATAAAAATAGTAAACAGGCTGGTACAAAGAAGAGACTTAAAATCAAACTTTGTCTTGGAAGGCTGTTCTCCTGTATAAGCTGTAGTTTGGAGCAAGATGGAGATGAGAGGAGGCAAAGGGAGTTGATAGGAAAGAAGGCAATGAGAGACTGGGGTTGAGAGCTGAAATGAAGGTAGAGTTTAAATGGAAAGAATTGTGCAAACCAGAGAAAGGCGTTGTACTTTGAGTTTAATGTTAAGAAAGAGAGCCATTGAGGAATTATTTAAGGAAGAGCAAATGGGTTTAGACAAGTGGAATAGTAAGATAATGGGTAGCTGAATTGTGAAGAAATTTTAAAGTCTACATGGACAAGTTGAGAAATCAGAAGCTGCAATATTGACAGTGTTCCCTAGTGGATACAACCCTGCACGGGAACTTAGGAGACAGCAATTATAGGAAAAGTCACTTTATCTTTCTGTGCCTTGGTTTTCTATTTGTACGATGGGGACAACATTTACAAAACATTTTGAAATCCACTGATGCAAAATATCTTATGAGAGTTAGGTGGTCATAGTACTACCATAATTGTATTAATATTCCTAATGCAAACCAGGGTACTGAAGTACCCAGTTGTGGAATATAGACTCTAGGAACTTTGGTATCTGTCCTTTCCTGTTAAAAATCAACAAGCATCCTCCCCTTTAACATTTTTTTAAATTGGACACTGAAAACAACAGACCTAACTGAACTCTGTTACCTGCAGCTGGTTGGGAATTTTTTAATGAAATAATTTATTGTTAGAAAATGCTGGCTCATAGACATTAAATCCTTTTATGGGAAGATACGTTTGTCTACAGCTTTCTTTGGGAGTTTCTGAGGGGCGGGATGGTGTTTCAAGAGGAAATGAACACATCACCCCTGAGAAGCCATTAGAATGGTAGCCAGGGCACTTGCTTGGAATGCTTGAGGTAGGCAAAATTCCCTGTTCAACCTGCTTAGCTTTTCTGCTTGGCATAAATAATTTTTATTGTGCTGGCAAGAGACCAGCTCTGTATTCTGGTTAGGGTATTTGCATGGGTCATGCAAGACCAAAGTTCAAAAACCTTAATTTCAGACAGAGAGGGGACTTGAATCTTTCTTCTGCCTATCCCGAATATATACCTTAAACGCAAGACCATGGGTTGTTCTGGTTGTTCTTGAAGGCAATTTTGATTTCTCCCTAACAAACTTCAAATGGTTGCAGGTTAGTTGTGATGTAGAAGAGGAAGTTTTTTGAAATCTCACACTTTTGCAGGACAGGAAGGAAATGTCTAGTCCAGCTCCTTAGCTATATCCTAGATAGTAGGACTGTGCGAAACTTCGGTCCCTGATTCTGTTTGGTGGAGATTCAGCCCGATTCGGTGGCTGAATCTCTGAATTGAATCAGGAGACCCTTTAATCTCTCTGAATTGAATTGGAACCCTCTGCATCGATTCAGAGATTTGGACATGTACACAGCTTTAAATATGTTTTCTACATACCTTGAGGTACCAGGGGCTCATGAATGCTGTGATGCTGGGGCAGATGGAGCATCCCACAGGAGCACGCTCGGCTCCCCAGCACTCTCGGCAGTAGACCTGGAAGTGGACCAGAAATACTTCTGGTCCACTTCCGGGAGTGTGCTGGGGGGTCCCCTGTGACCTCCAGCCTGGTGACTGGTGCCTTTTGGGTCTCGGGGGGGGGGGGGGAGGGATGGTATGGCACACAGGGTCCCCCCATGGCCAATTGCCAAGCTGGGGATCGGGGGAGGCCTCCCAGCCTACCCCTGGCGGACTGGAAGTACTTTCAGTCTACTTCTGGGTTTGCTGCCAAGCACATGGGCCCCCTCCTCTCCCCCCACCCTGCATTCCCGTGGGATGCTCCATCTGCCTCAGCATCGCAGCATTCATGAGCCGTGCCTGGTACTTTGAGATATGTAGAAAAAACATTTAAAGCTGTGTCTAGGGCTGAATCACTGATTCTCTGAATCAACATTGCATCTTCAGATTTGGCCGAATCAAATCAGGGACAATGATCCGAATCAATTAAAAGAATTGCTGTCCCCAATTTGGGCTGAATCTGAATCTGAATTGAATATGGCCCATTTCGCACACCCCTACTAGATAGCTATTTGTTGCTTTTCATATAAAAAGAGCCATTACAGCAGAAGAGCTATTGTGCTAATAAAACAAAATTCCTTTCACTCAATTCCAATTGTATCTCTTTCCCAGCTCACCAGCAAAATCCCGGTCCACTCAGCCCTAGTTGGACCTGACACAGGTCTTGCTGGTCCAATGTGTTATTTGTGTGACCTTCTTACCTGCGGCTCCATTACTGTGTTGATGAACTTGGGCTGAGGCTTTATATCAACCCTTGTATCAAGATGTACTGGATAGAGTTCACCCTGGGGCTGAAGGTTGGTACACACTTCACCCCTCTGCCATGGGCAAATTCCATTCCATTTGTATATTAGATTGCTAACCTTTTCTTTTTATTGCCTTTTATATTCTTTTTATGTCACAGTCCCAAATAAGTCCCAGGACTCTTTAACATATTTGTTGTGATAACATTAATACATGTTTATATTTTTATGTGTAACCCACGTAGTATTTATAGCTCATACTATCTCTTGCTATGATGAGACACAACAAGTAAGACAGCTACAAAGGTTGGACCAGATTAAATATCTTTTAGTTGTGCAGTTGACTAATGAAAGGTTCTTCGACACCTTGGTGCGTGTGAGAGAAAGAGAGGTGGAAGAGGGGAGGAGGGAGAACTAATTGGTGGCATATCACACCATATGCTCAGTAGCTGCTGAGGCAGGAGCAGTTTACTCAGGTGGTAATTGTTAATGTATTCAGTCAGTTACATGGATCTGAGTATCTACATTTAGTGTTGATGTAACCAAAGGTATGAAAGAGAATGTGTGTACGATGTGACAAGTTTTGTGGTAGCCAATAGGTTTAAAATGAGCAAAGCTTTGGGGAAAAAAGACATTAAATGTGGCAAAGCATGGCTGCTCTGTATACCTTCTGCCATAACTTAAGAGACACTGATATGAGAAATGTTGTGAAGGCATTGCTCCAACTACCAAAGCCAGTACTAGGGGTGCTAGATTTTCTTTTCAGCAGCTGACTATAAGCTCCTCCATACTTTTAAATTGCAATTAGATTATGACACAGTATATCAGTAGGAGCAGATTAAATGCCATATCATTTCTAGCATGGATGATGAGTCCCCCACTTTTGTACCATTTTCCCCTCCCAATGCAGGAATCCATGCTTATTCTTAAATGTGTAGAAGAGGTGACATTGGTAGACTTCTACTAATGCCAGTTTCACTTCAAGCCGTCTTTTTTTCTACTGACAAAGTCTTATTCTGTAGTGAAATATTGTAACAGTTTTCCAGTGATGGAAATCTTACAGAAAATTAAAATGTGGTCCTGAAAGTAATCACTTTCAGCAGCTACCTGCTTTGGCTTTTCCACTGGTGCTGAGTGAGTCTAGACAGCCAGGTGTATACTTCAGATAGGGGGACTGAGACAGCTGCCCCAGGTGCCAACTTGGGGGTGGAGCAGAAAAATCTGGTTACCACATAATCACAGTCATGGTAGTGGTGGCAACAGGAAGTTGTTACTCTCCTGGTGTGTGTCAGCTGCCCCAGGCACTTAGCTGCATTGTTATATGCCCATGCAGAATGGCAAATGGTAAAAATTGTAAAAGAATGGGTTCTGTGCAGGAATAAAGAACTTCAAAGTCATTTTTCCTTTCTCAGTATTAACTTGAGGCCAGGAAAACACCATTTGATTATGAGTAATCTGGTTTGGAGGTAACTGACATGTGATTCTTGGTTGTGGATGACAATTATGCATTATATTTAGTATTGATGTGTTAATAAGTTTTTGCAAGACTGCGTTGTTTTCACAGTTTCAAACTCTGCTGATATATTGCAACTCTAAACTTCTGAATGTCAACAGTGAAGTAATTTGTTCTGTAGTGACAAATTTTATTCCACTTGAATGTATAAGAGAGAAGACTTAGATAGAAATATATCTTTAACACTAGATTCTGCAAGCACTCACATAATACTAATGGGAATAAAGTCATGTAAATGATGACAGAAATTGGACCTTCATTTTCAAATTCTTTTTCAATATTTGTCATAAGTTTTTTAGTCAAATTAGAGACCCTACCAGTAATGATATTAAATTGTATTAGTATAAGTGAAGGAATACATTTAATGTTTTTAGTTTTTATATTTTAATCTAAAATTTCAATAGCAATATTTTTTAATGAGGAAAAATTGCTTAAACACTTTAATAATTTTTTTTCTAATATGAAAAATAATGCTATTGACATTTTAATGCAAAATGTAAAGTATAAATACTTTCTGGTTACACGGCTCCCTAAGAGGCTGGTGCGGGGGGCACATTATGCTGTTTGAAATTAGCTGGTGGGAGCTGCCAGAAAGTCTTATGGTGTGACCGCTTCTGCTCTAGGAGGTGCTCCTGTGCCGCCTTTGCCCAGGCCCTTGATCTCGTGGGCCCTGGACTCACAGGTGGGACCTGGTGCCTCCCTCTGCTGGTGTCAGGGGGACACCTGTACTCGCCTGCCACGACTTTGAATGTAACCTCAGCGGGGGAAGTCCCCCTGAGGGGTAGCCACCAGCATGGGCACGGTTCCCGGTGGGCAGTCTTGGGGCTCCGTCCTCCTCTACACCCCAGCCATTTACCACCTGCGGTCCCACCAGCTCTGGGCTTCCTCGATGTCCCAGCCCCGCTGCGGTCTCTCTCTCTCTCTCTCTCTCTCCACCTACTGGCTCCCTGCTCCAGCCTCTGGCTCAATATGGCGTCCGCTGGGGCTGCCAGCCTGGGCCTTCTGCCTGGGTTCTCTCTTCAGTCTGGCCGCTCGTCTTGACCCAGACTTGGTTGCTGCTGACGCAGCTGGTTCTTTCACTTCCTCGCCCACCTGCAGCACCACCGGTTCCTGCACTGGCTCTACAACTTAAGGTGTAGCCAATTCCCTCACTGGCTGCACCTGTCCAGGTGCTGCCAGTTGCTTCACTGGTACGGCCACCTGCCCCGTCGTCAACCTTCCTTGGGGCTCTGTTGCCCCTGATGCCGCTGGTCCTCCCGGTTGCTCTACTGCTGGAGCTGTCGTCAATTTTGCCGCTGGCTCCACAGCTGGTGCTGGAGTCAGTTCCGCCACTGGCAGCGCTGCCTGCTGTGCCGTTGACTCTCTCCGGGCCCATGCTGGCTCCAGCCCTTGCTCCCACTGCGGTCTTGAGCGGCTGCTGGTCTTTTCGCCACTGGAGAACCTCCCCGTGATCTCTCCTCTCCAACCGCCTTGCTGCTGTGGCGTGGCTGCTTCTTATCCTCTCCAGGAGGCCTCCTCCGCCCCCGCTGCTCCACCACAGCCGGATAAAAGCCCGGCTGATTACCCGCGCCGGCATCTTTGGCGTGCCCGCTTTCCCTGGGTCCTCCAGCTCTGCAGGAGGTAAGTGGGGCCCCATACTGCCTCAGGGTGCCTTTGGCGTCCCAGCTTTCCTGGGACATATGGGATGCTCGTACATGTGACACATGATGGAAATGTCCCTTTGTGGCTTAATGGCATCACAGTGTACATATGCAAGACTTGGGGGGTTTTAAATTACTTTGTTTTGCATTGTTGCAAACTAAACTACATTCAGATGTGGTTTAGTTTGCAGTGTTGCAACTTGCAATGATGTAGCTGTCAGCTCACCCCCCTGACTGTGGTGGAGGTGGCAGGCTCCACAGAAAAAAAGGATCAGCCCCTTGCCGCTTCTGTCTTCAGCAGGTGCTGGAGCCTGCATGCCTCCCTCATGGCCAGGGGGTGAGCTGCCAGAAGGCTCAGCAGTCCCTGAACTGTGGGGGCCCCTGGTCCTTCCCTCCACAGTGGTAGTTTCCCACAGGGCTGCCCAGGCAGCCTGCTAGCGGGCCAGGTGCTGCCCAGCTCAGGCTGGTAGAAGAGTTGGATTGGGCCAGGTGCTGTCTCTGAGCTAGGGCAGCACCTGGCCTGCTAGCAGCCTGCTTGGGTGGCCCCAGGGTTTGCTGCCACCACAGAGGGAAGGACCAGGCCCCCCCGCAGCTCAGAGGCTGCTTAGCCTTCCAGCAGCAAACCCCGCCACTGTATAACATTATGTTATACCTGCGGGGTATAACATAATGGAATATTTGAAATGGTGGGTTTCAGTTAAAAACCTGCTGTTTCAGTTTAGGGGGCATAGAATAAAACCTTTGGGATTAAACCCCCATCATGTGCACAAGTGCCTTTGGGGGCACAAGATGAAAAGGGATAACTGATTACTGTAAAAATGTCAATCTTTTCCAAGGAAGAACTGGCTAGAGTTGAAGATGCACTGTAAATCTAATGTGTAAACTATGTACCAGCCAAAGTGTTGCAAGACAGGAATACTACCACATGGCACCAGACCAGAAGCCAAAATGGATTCTGAAGAAATTTGTCATAGGCAGTAATGAGTCCTTATGTTTGGAGCCAAATTTAAATAATGGCTACATCAGAATTTGTTTGATGGACTAGATTGAATTGACTGTACTAGCAATATTATTCAAATGCTTGTTTTTTTTTAATGTTGGGGTCCTACACGTTATTCTAATATTTCTATTGTGATGGAAGGATTATATTATGTAGTGGTATTTAAATGGATTTATGAAACATGAACAGTGTATTATAAAAATCTACTGTAAAATTAGAAGGTAGCTGCAACCATTTTAATCTTGTGTTGCTTGTAAACAAACAGCAGTTCACAATTCTTTTCATTCTGTTACTGAGATGCTTTATTTATTTGAGATTAGGAAAAGAGGCCTGGAAAGGGTCTTCCAAGCCATGGAGTTCAATCCCTAGTGTTTTAGGCAACTCTTTACCTAAGATTCCTAAAAATTATCCATGCCAAATGATCATTCACCACAACTAAAGAGATTTAATTACAAAAGTTAAAAAAAAAATTGACAATTTATCCACATGATTGCCCATAAGTCACTGTGCAAGTACTGTTGCTCCTTGTGGTAATGTTACCATCAGCTTTGTTTATTCAGGATATGGGTCAGACATTACGTTCTCGATGAGAGATACTGTACTGCTTAGATGCTATTGTATTTTTTTTTTGGATAAAATCTCAGGGCAAATGGGCAAAGATTAGAAGTTTGTGTTTGGAGAGCTCATAAGGAAAAATGTGTATTTTCCTCAGCATACCTTTCAACAAGTGAGAGTACTCTTCACATAGTAACAAAAAGAGAGTGGGTTCTGGTGGGTGTCCTATTTACTGAATGCATAAATCAGTTATTGTTTTATCAGAATAATCCCCACATTTGAGAAAATGAGTTGATATATCCTTGTGCCCTACTTAATGGACACATTAGTATAATGTTTCTGTTGTGGGGGAAGGATTGTATTATACAGTGGTATTTAAATGGAATTATGTAACATGAACAATGCATCATAAAAATCTACTGTAAATATTAGAAAGATAGCTGAAACCATTTTAATCTTCTGTTGCTTATAAACAAACAGCTATTCACAGTTCCTTTAATTCTATAATGGGTATGCTTTATTTATTTGAGATTAGAAAAAGAGGTTTGGAAAAGGCCTCTCAGGCCATGGCATCCAATCCCTGGTGTTTTAGGCAACCATTAACCTAAGATTCCTAAAAATTATCTGTGTCATATCATCACATACTGCACCTACTGAGATTTAGTATAATTCCAAAGGAACCTTGATTGTCAGCACAAGTGATATTGTAAATTACTTGCATTTTCAAAATTGTTTATCATAATTATTCCACTTCCTCCTAATCATCATGACAGAAGATTTCATGGTAATTTAGATCATCATAACTCATAGACATCTTTATGAAATGTAGGCATTCTTTCCATATATTATTTGAAGAGAAGTTGGCAAATAGGGAAAGATAGTGGTCATCTACAGAGAGTAAAGTGTTTGTCTACAAAGGTAAAATGTTTACAAGGAAAAATATTTTATGGAGCGTGGCACTGTTTCCAATCTTGCCATTAAGATCAGCTTTAAGGCATATCTTATTATGAGAAACTAGCAGCCTTCCCTCCCGTCTTCTAGGGGCTAACAATATCCTCTACCCTGTTGGGAAATAAGGTTTGAATTTATTGTTCATTTTGTATATCTCACACTACCAAAGCACCTCTCCATCTTGCTCATAAGAAATTGAGAGTGCTAGTGCTTTACAGTTCATTGCACAAAAGATCCTATCTCTACAATCTTAATAATGCTCTTTCAAAAGTGAAGGACTCAGAAATTAGGAAATGCCTGAATTAATATTGCATATGTCACATTATCTATCCCCCTTTTGTAAACATAGTTTTAATTATGTGATCACCTTACTATTAGTTTTTCTCAGAACCCTCTACCTCATTCAGTATATACTATAGAGCGTTTACTTAGCAGCTGTTCAATATTTTTGTCTTCTTCGTGTCTGGCCCTGTGCTTTGTTTATGACATGCTTCCCCAATACTGCCCTGAAGAAAAAATATATTTCTGCCTTTCCTGTTCTGGAGCACTCATTTTTATGGTAACAAAGAATTTTACAACAGCCATGTAATCTCATTGTATAGAGGGAAAACTGAGGCACAAAGAATCCAATAACTTTGGATGCCTGGTTTTGATCTTCAGCATGGTACTGTGCAGTAGCTCATTGCTACTGCATAGTAGCTTCGGGGGAAAAAACCATGAGGTGATTGTAACTGGCATTACTGCATAGTACTGAGCATTCATTTAATATTTGGTTATAAAAGTACTAAATGACTAAGGAGTAACAATTGTGCAGTGGGAATCTCATGTAGATGTTCTCAGTATGTTGAATAATTCAGCACTGTTTGAGTTTTTCAACATTTAACTTTAAGTAAATGGGAGGACATTCCTTTTTAGTTCAAACATTGCAAATTAAATTTTGGGCTAGAAAGTCACATACCCAGTAAAAAATAGTGAATTACTATTAAGAACATGGTTTGGGTGATTTTCCTGTCATCATCTCAGCATTCTTTGGTTGAGACCTTTTCCCAGCCAAACAAAACATCCTCTTCATTCATTCTAGTTCCCAGTTTTTCTCATCTTGACAGCCTTCAGTCTGTTTCCTGAGAAGCTCATTGCCCAAATTATTGACACTTCTGCTTGCAAGTCTTGACCCCTCTACTCCTTATTCAGACAGTGGCTTCTTCCTCTTCTCCCCATTCCAAGCATGGGATCACTGAGGCTAGAAGCAGATGACGTTTTATCAGCAAATAGTAAGTTTTCAAACAAATGGAGCTATGAGAGAGACCAAAACTATTAATGAATTTTAAGTTTCAGTTTAGTAATAGTTTCCACAGATCATGGGGAAAAATTAAAAAATCTGAACATTTCTATTTTGACATATAAATGTTTAATTTAAAAATGACATTTTTTCTTTTTAATATTTTGGAAAGAGGAAATTGTTTTGAAAAACAAACAAACTTGTTACTTATTATTTGGACCTAATCTAAAGAGAAAAGGTTAACATGAAGCAGTTAAAATTTGAAAATATTTCGTTTCAGGTAGAATGAAATATTTTGGGTTTTTTTAAAAACAATTTTTTCTTCTTACTTTGCTGAAAACTTGAAATGATTCTGCTTCAGTTCAACCCAAAACAATTTTGGTTCAACCACCAAACCAAGAACTTCTTTGTTCCCTGATCTCTAGTTGGCAGCACGGTAGAAAGAAGCTTCTTATTTTCAGTTTCAGTTTCCAGACCAAGCATAGCTCAGAGCAGTTGAGTTTTACAGCTGCAGGTAAGGTGCTGCTCAGCCTTGAAGTAAAGACTACTCAAGAAATTAAGCCGTAAAGCTCTACAAAGTCTCTGCTGATGACACGTAAACTGCTGTATATATACTGCTATGTATAAACTGGTGAACAAATTCGGATAAGGTATAAGGATTTAATATATTTTATACCTATGTTATTAGATTATATTGAATCCTTATACCTTATTCAAATTTTGTTAGAACATCATAAGCGTTCTAAAATGTTCATTACTGTCATGAAGACCAATCCCCTGCCAAATTTCATGTCTTTTCTCCAAGGGATAGAAGTGCTAAAACTTTTTCAAGAGAAGGTCAGATGAATTTTCTACCAAAGGCAAAACATATTTACTTTAGCTGTTCTCCTTGGAAAAGTTGTATATCCCCAGTTGAAAATCTTCCAAAAAAAAGATTTCTCTGGAGTTAAGGTTGCATAGATGAGGGGCCTAACCTAATTTTCCGCTGACTCCTCCTCCTTTTCCTGCTTAACTAAAGCTGAAACTCTACCTGTTGCTGAAGTATGGTATCTATGGGTGGACCTATGATTTGAAAAGAGCTAAGGAGTCTCCAAGGAAGAAGAGGGTCTGGGAGCAGCTAGCTGACAGCAAAATTTCCCTAAGAAAAATTAGCTTGATTAGTGGAACATCAAGATCTCAAAAAGGAGAGATAATGATTAACACCTCTGGAGTGAAGAACAATGAGCCATTAAGCCAATCGACTCTGTTAGCTGCCTCAATAGTATTGCAACAGCTGCTGCACGGTGGAGCAGTAATCAAAGCAAGGTGTTTGCATCCTAGTCAGAAAATCAACTTCCCCATTTAATACGTGCATCCCAGTTTGGGAGGGGGAGTGATTTGGGAGTAAAAGGTGCATGTGGTATGCAATAAAATATGGTAATTGATTGACACAAGGGCTTGACTGAAAAATGCCAGGCAACCACATTCTTATGGCCTATGTGATGCAAAGCAAACTTTCCTCTATATTATAAACACTTTTTGGGAGCAATAGTAACTTAGAAGTACCTTTGTAAAGAAAATGAAGATTGAAAAACTAAGCTGTGAAAAGAAACATTTTCAAATATTTTTTTTCTAGTGATATAACATAACTACAATACAGTATGTGCTCCTTATTTCTATTGTGACTAAAAGCATTTGGCAAATATGGGAGACTAAACATGTTTGTTTTTAGATTAGAAATGATTAAAACTAAAATTTAACTTTAACATTTTAGTCCTGAATATATTACACAAATCCTGTCCTTGGGCTGGGAAGAGAGACCATATAGTGAAGTCTCCTTTTGCCAATTTCTGTGTGGAAGAAGAGACAAGAAAAACAAACTTCTGACTAGCCATTGAAATTAGCTGGTTATTTAGTAACCGTGAAGTTTTTGAGTTTCTTTAGTTATATAACCCTTCCTGCTCAGCTCCCCACAGAAAGCCCTTGATGCACTGGTGACGTGTAGGGGGTGCATGCAAGTGCACATACAGCCCCTGAGATTGGCAGTGCACCCTCTGCAAAAAGTACTGCCAATGCTCCCAGCAGTGCCTGTGGTGGTTGCCACTTGTCACCCCCCCCCCACTGCCAACACTGCTGATGGCGTCTGTGGGTGGTCCCTAATCACTACTGAACGCTGCTGGTGGTGTCTGTGGGTGGTCGCTGACCAGTGGTCAGTGCTCACTTCCCACTGCAGCTGACATCATTGCGACCACCCGCAGGAGCTTGCCGCTCACTGCCACCATGCTTCTGCCACTGATAGTGCTGCTGTCTATGGGAGCTCACTGTGCCGCCCCAGCCTCTGGGGGCATGTAGTGTTTATGCCCTAATGTGTATCCTAAATTCAGTGTAAAGTGAATGCATGTGATTTAGTCATGTACAGGTAATACAGAATGTGGCCTTTGGTGAACAAAGCTCAGGGAGGCCAGAACCTTTTGTTGGCCCCCTAGTTGTGGAAGCAAAGGGTAGGGTCCATAAGTAGAATTCCTAATACAGTGAGTAATTCCTTTGAGATCTATAGGTGTCTGTAGATATGCTAGGAGGCTGCTTTGATGCACTGTAATTACAGCGCATTGAAGCGGACTCGATTAATAAAGTCTGCTGGAGCGTTGTAATTACCACACTTCAAGATGGCGATGGGGTCACTTTAATTAAAGTTCATTGAACAAGCATTAGTTCAAGTGCCTCCACTGCCATTCTGAAGCGTGGGGATGCTGATACAAGAGATGCTGCAGTGCTTTAGAGAGTAGCTTTCTCAAAGACAGCCACTCTAATTAAAATGCGCCCCCCCTCTACCCCAAGTATGTGTAAAAGTGCATTATGAGACTAGTTAAAGTGGGATAAAATTAAGGCTGCACAGCTCAAAATAAGACCCCAAGTGTGGATAAAATAAGAGTAATATTTGTTTTCTTATGGCCTGTGATATTGTTCAGAGCTAGGAGCTTGGAATTAAGGCGTAGACGTGATTAGTACAGCCCAAAGCATGGGTGAGCAAAATGCAGCTCACGGGCCAGATGCAGCCCACCAGGCCATTTTATCTGGGCCCATGGGGCCCCTAACATTTTTAGAAAATTAATATTTATCTTCCCCTGGCTGCCTCATGTGGCCCTCAATGGCTTGCCAAAACTCAGTAAGTGGCCCTCCACCTGAAATAATTGCCCGCCCCTGGTCCAAAGTGTTACAACAGTAAAGTGTTGATGAATTTGATATCTGCTTGGTATTTCCTGATTAACCAGACACAGCAAGTAAACACAACTTTCTTTCATTATTATCAGTTATTATTATCATTACCGTCATCGTCATCATTATTTTTTAACTTGAAACTCACAAGTTTTAGTATATCCAGTGTTTTTACAGCTCCAACTAGGTGATCATCTCAGAATCTCATTGTCTATTTCTAGCCCTCAAAATTTCAAACAAAAACACAGTGCACATGGAGGAGTCAAAAATAGAAAAAACATAAAAAGAATTGCAATTTTAACCTTTTTTTAAATATCATGACCTCTAAACCAATCTTCCAAAATCTAACAATTTTATGGAGCCTCTCATGACTTTTTAAAGCCTGGGGTTTCCATAACTGATGCTTGAACCCATTCTGTTTTAAATTGGGATCAGGTTGTAGCGACTCCAGTGTAGGAGTAACTGCTAGATTAGCACTTCATAACCAAGGTGCTGGGGCATCCTTGGGTGTCACAAAATCTTTTGAAGGGTGCCAGGAAGTGTAAGGAGATCAATAAGGTGCGAAGAGATAAGCAGATGTTTGAAGGCTCAGGCTTCAGGTGTGAGGGCATAAGCAGATAAGGGCAGGCCGAGGCTCTCCCTGCCTGTCTGGTCCGCTGTCCCCACTGTCTGGCCCCTATATAAGGAGGTAAGCACTGCAATAAATAAATTTGCTTTTGAAATGGGGTGCTGCTCATTCACAAGAGTTATGGAAGTGTGTCATGAATGGGACAAGGTGTGTCTTGAGTTTAAAATGTTTGAGAATCACTGCACTAGATTGTTGCAACACTTTGGAAAGTACTTTGACCTGATAGGTGCAAGGTAAGTGCAAAGTAGGCATCCGTGTTGTCATTATCAAGATGTTTGCAAACTGTTTCAAATTATTTCTATTTTGGTTTCTGTTTGTTTTTGCATAAATGACTTGGATATATGCATGATCTGATCCTGTGCACCTACGATGCTGCAATTGTCCCCTGAGTCTCTATGGTAATGATGCATAAAATAATGAACCTTTAATGAAATGTGACATTTCCTAAGGAAGTGGGTTCTGATAAAATGTGTTAGATGCTCACGTTTTAGTTCTAGATTTGAGCTGAAAATATTAGTTTCAAGAAATAGTTGACAAATGGTCCTTTTACTTGGTTTCTCATTTAAGAAACCATATATGATCATATAGGGATAATTTCAAGTAACTTTTGCATACAGCTACTACAGAAAATATAGTATCTCTCCTTTGCTATGATGCTTACCTAACTATAGGTAGGCTGCTAGCGAGCTGAAACTGTTACCCATTAAACTGATAGTATTATTCATTATTTCCCTCTTTTCCGCCATCAGTCTGTCTGTATCCAACTCTTGCCTCAGTATTCTTTGACGGAAGGATCATTTTTAAAAATTCTTTTTGAACATCTCATAGCATGATGGGATCCTATTTCAGGAGATGGGCTCCAAAGTGCTATGACAATAGAAATAATAGATAAGAAACTGCTTGTTGTAGATGTGCATGGTTTGTCAGTAAGACAGCTATTCATTTTTGTATTGCTGCACAAGCAAACATGTCCAGGAGATTATGTTCATTGTCCTTAGTCTGTTGTTTCATTGATGGACCAATACCAAAGAAAGTTACTGTGCTACAACTGCATAATTATGATGACCTTAATGATATAATGTAGTTTCTTGTAAAAAAAAAAAAAAAAAAAAAAAAAAAAAAAATAAAAGAAAAGAAAAAAAAAGGCATAAATTAAAAATACCTATTGTGGAGTAGCATGGGAAATGTATTTCTTGTATGCTATAAGGAGAGGTTTGCATTTATTTTCAACTTTTGGGTATTACTACAATTAGAAGTGTAATTTCTTCACAAATACATTTCTCATTACTATTTTATGTGTATGCGATTAAAAAATTCTAGTTCAGAAAGAGGATTAGGATTCATCTAGTTTAAGTAATGTAATTGAGGTGCAGTTATGCCATAATCCAGGGGCTGTAACTGTACACAGTGACTGTAATCACTGTGCCTCAGATTTGTCCTTCTGTAGTGGCTGCTGAAATAATTCTACATCTAGACCTATTATCATTAAAGCCTACCAAAAAGTTAGAAGAACAAAACAAAGCCAAATATTTTTAGTTTGGCTTAAGGAACAACAGGAGAATTAATAAGTACTATGCACAAATGAATTATAAATTTAATCTGGGTTCTTTTTACCAGTGTAGAGGTGAGATCATGATTTCTGTTAAAACTAGCTTTATATGAACAAAAATATTATTAGTTTATAATGGTTAGTGATTTGGAATCACTTCTAACTTCAGTTTATTCTACCTCTGACTTGGATTACTTTTGCAATGGGGATTAAGTCTGTTCTTAATAGTTTTCTCCTGATGTAAATTAAAAACCCCCCAAAAGTATGCTTACTGAGAGATGCAACAGTTTTTATTATCTAATATCAACATTTTACTAAATACTTAGCAACATCCAGGAAATGTTGAATTAAGTTTATTTTAATGGTTTCTGTAGTCAAATTTGTATTACACTGGTGAGGAAGTTGGGGTGTACCTATGTAAGTAAGAGTTCTCATTATCAGGGCCTGAATCTTCAGGTACTTCCTTTAAACCTGAATATAGTTTTCACACACAAATCTGATTTGAAAACAAATCTGTACAGATATAGATGTGCACTCTACAAAGGAAGCAATGTTCAAGATTTTTCCAAAGGGTCTTGTGTTTTCCTGAGTTTTGGGGGACCTGCCTCAAGATATTTCAGTGAAGCTTGATTTTTTTTCAGTGTGTTAGTACTCTGCCTTCTGAACGTCAGGCTATTTTAAGACATCACAAGCCTTCGGGCACCCAAAATCTTCAGTGGCTTCAGAAAAAGTTGGGGGGTGTGTGTGTTTCATGCTCATGAAACTCCATGGTTTCAGCATTCTGTACTTGTGGAACTGAAGATACGATTGTGAGTATGCTGTTGACATCCCAATGGCAGATTGCCGACCCTGGAAGTACTGGCAACAAACCAGAAGTGCCACTGGTGCTTTTCAGGGGGGTGCACCAGTCAGCGCTCCCCACTCCCTGGCTGGTGAGAGCCAATTTGAGGGGGGACTCAGGCCTTCCCATGGCCCACCTATGCGTTGCCTATGATTTCTCATATACCCTTATCAAAGTTTTAACTGAAAACAGTATAATACAGGGCCTGGTGTGATTCATTGGCCAGCTGAAGGTCATTTACCATGGCCTCATGGGAAACAATTTTGTAAGCCATAGCTGTGGTCTAAAATCTCAAATGTTCTCTTCGGTACACAAGTGGTATAATAGTACAGTAATTCAGTATTGGTGCTTCTGTTATATTACAAAATTAGGAGAAGCCCAGCACAAATACAATTTATGGGATTAGTTAAATGAAGAAATTTAAAAAACTGAGGTTTTTGGATCCAAATTGTACTTTAAAAAAGCATGTTAAAGCAGAAGCCCCATTCCATCTGTGTTTCAACATAAAAAATCAACCTCAACATCATCTCCTGTAATTTTATCACAAGTTTAGTAATATTTGACATTTTCCTTAAGGCTGTGACTCTGAGGCTAGGGACAGACATTCAGAAAGCCTGAGCCTGAATTGATTCAATCTTTGCAGGTACTCTAACCTATGAAGGTTGAACCAGTTTATAAATGCACAGATATCCCCTCTGGACTGAAAAAATGCAGGGATATGCTCAGGGTACAAGCCGGGGGTGGTGGTGCTAGAGCAGCCCTCCCTCTCTTCTACAATGCTGAGCTAAGGAGGGGAGGGGATGTGGCCAGACCCTGGCGGGACATTTTGATTAGGGAGGGGTGGTCCCATCCCTGCCCGGTCAGCAAGGGAGCCAGCAGGGATTTACACAACATTTAGTTGCATAGCAGGGAGCACTTATTATCTCATCAACAGAACAAAAGGATCCCTTATTTGTTTAAGCTCTTCTTAAACAACTTGTTCCAAAGAAGGAATGGAGGGATGTTACCAGGTACCTGCTGATTAGCTCTAAAACGCCCTAAACAGTACTGTCATGTCTGCCTTTGTCCTGTCTCCCACAACATGGACCGTAGCCATCATGTGGCATGCTAGCCAATGCTGAGAAGTGTCTGTGTGAGGCAGAGGGGAGAGGAAAATCTGTGCTTCATCAGGGAGTGGTGAGGGGCAGAGGAGGAGCAGGAGGAAGCCAGGCAGAGACCCTATAACTGCAGGATCTGCTGGAGCTCCAGCCAGGGAGTAGGGGCAAGAGGCCAGCCCAGCTCTCTGGAGCAGAGAGCGCATCCTAGCCCAGAGAGCATGCCGATATGCTGGCAGACTCTGATTTAACTTAAACCAGGGAGGGGTCTGGAACATACATTGCATAAACCGGTTTGACCCAAGTCAGTTAAGTCTGATACTACATTCAACCTGGTTTATCTCAAACTGGTTTATGTACACTGAACATCTGTTCTTTTACAGGTTTAAAATAGTTTCTGATCACTTAAATCAATTTATGCAATGTTTGTCCCTAGCCCTAAAGTCTTTCAGCTTTTATGAGAATCTGTGTGTGTGTGTGTGTGTGTGTGTGTATACATACTAACCAATTGCCCATCAAGAATGATGGGAAGGTGGGGAGGAGAGAGCTGGGATGGAGTGCCACCACCTAACGCCTCATGCTGTCATTGTTTTGCCTCTTGCAGGGAGTGGGGTGGAGGAGCTGAGGCCAGTGCTGCTGGCCTTGCCTCCCCCACCCTCTGTCTGGTCTTCAGCATGGCTTTCGAATCATGGCGGTGCTCCCCCTTGCTTGGAGCACTTTGATTGGCTGTTTCTGTCAGCCTATCAGAGTGCAAATAAAGTGTTATGGATGGACAGACCGACAGACGTAGGCTTTTATAATGTCAGAATGCCTTTTTAAGGAAAGCAAAAGTTAGTCCTGGCTTTGGGGGGGGAAGACTGAAATATAAACATTCAAACATTTGAGGTTCAAAATCCTAAAGGAAATTTTTAAAAAGTGCATTTTTTTTAAATCTGATTTTTGGGGCTGGACTAATGATTTCTGAGCACTTTGGGCTGTCAGCGCTATGAAATAAGTACTATAGATAGGTCTTGTACAGACATTCAGTTTCTTTTAAGAGAGTTGCTACTTTTCTAGGAGAAATCACGAGTGTACAGATGTTCAGGCTTTTTCTCCCACATTAAAAATAGCTGTTCCAGGATAAAAATAACCTGGGAACAATCAGGGTTAAATCACTTCCAGGAGAGTTTCTAATGGAATAGCAAATGTCTGCAAATGCTGACCATGGGCAGCCTGGGTTAGCCAATCAGGGCTGCCCTATGCACTGTTGCCATCTGTTACCAGGGAGACTGAGACCTGGCAGAGGATACTGAGATGTGTGCACCCCCTGGCTGAATAGTGTCAGCATTGCAAAATCTTCACTCTTCAGGGTGTCAGCAATCTAATATCTGTATACATGGTTCTGACCACAGCAAAACACCTAGGAGAATCCTCCTAGATTATTTGAATGTGTGTATGCAGCCGTACACCCTGAAACATGGCTGATGACAACAGGATGCGCTTTTCCACTGAACCGAAGTATTACCAATGGCTAGTCATTGGGAAATTTCTGAATTTTGTTAATGTTCACAGATATAACCATTGAATTCAAGTTTCATGTTCAGAATCGCACCACATATTTGGTTCAGCTGTTGTTAAGATCAAGTTTTGCAGGAGCTGCAGAATTTCAGTTGTCTGTCATCCTGGGTTTATACCTTGTGACAAAGAAATGCCCCTTTGGTTCTTCTGAAACTCTTATTATAAGCTTTGAGGAGCGAACTGGGGTACCGCTGCTTTATTAGCTGGGAATATACATATATATTGGACTTTGCATAGTTGCTTCAGTAGCTCAGCAGTGGTAATGCTATACACAATAAAGTTGTTCCAAAAGAGCTTGGAAAGGATTTCCTTAGTCCATGGTTGAATGTTGTGAAGATGAATCTTATGTGGAAGCTGTCTGGAGTGAGCCTGAGAAACTACTTTTAACTTGGTTTAGTTTCTGAGCTGCCAAAAAGACTGAAATCGAATTGGATCTGATTTCCCTGATCATCAGCAATCTTAAGCAAAGACAGGTATAAACAAGTACTAAATGACTGCACAGTAACCAGAGTTGTGTCACTGAACAGTTTTTATGTGATTTTGACTGCGTAGTAGCCTGAGTCTACTGTGCAGTAACATTGCATCACGCTTGCTACCGCATGACACTACAGTACTGTGCAATAGTCATGGGCTACTGAGCAGTCAGCATCTAGTATAGATGCTGCCAGTATGTAGTATAGTTCTATGAATGAAAGAAGCTTGTGGGAATAGCAGCAAGGAGAGGATGCCATATGTTAGGAGACGGACCTACTACCGAACAGTGTGATCCTCGTTCCTGTTGGGGACAATGGATACTCCATTTTTTCTAGTCTTTCCAGGGGTATTCTGTTGCAATCTTTGGCATTTGCACTGTGTGAACCTAGGACAATTTAACTATGCCCCCATCTTTTAAAAGAATGGCTCAGTACTTCTTTTATCAATATTATTGTTTTTTATTGTGTTTTGATGCTTTTATTCTGACCATGTCTGCCTGCCATTTTATTTACCAGAACTTCTGTAGCCTCATCTGGCTCACTTTTTATGCCGCCTTTTGGACACTGTCCATGGCCATAGGGTCTGCCTGCATTCTGCACCGCATACTTGTAGTGAACCAGTTTTATTGCAGTGTCCTGGGAGATAGTTTAATCTTTTACAATTATTTTGAATTGTCAGTCTGAGAATCAAATGCCTGCCCCCAGTTCACAGAGACTGTAAGTAGAACTTGCAAGCAAAATCAAAAGGGATAAATGTATTTTAACAATATGAGTCACAGGATCACAAATTATAGAAAAAAATAGGCTGGGAAGGGACATTAAGTGGGCATTGAGATTCCACATCCACGCAAGTAACCTAGTCTAGTTCTTAACTATCCCTAGTTGGAATTTCTTTTGAATTTCCTTTTGTAGCAATCTAAGGCCATTATATCTTTTTCAGTCCCCAGTGAATATGGAATACAGCTTGTAACTTTCTTTTTCACAGAAACTGTTAAGATTATTTTGTCTCCCCACAGTCTTGTCTCCAGACTGAACAAACCAGTCGTTCAATCTTTTCTTATAGGTCATATTTTCTAAATCTATGATAATATTTGTTAATCCTTGGACTCTTCTGGTATACCTTTTTTGAAATAATGGTGCCCCAAACTGGACACAACACTCCAGTGCTCCAGCAGTTCTGATTAGTCCTGAGTAAAAGTGCAAACATTTCTTTGGGTTACATATACAAGGTACCTGTTTTATCTGTCCCACTGTGAAGTTTGGTTTCTTTGTAGCAGTATGACATTGTTGACTCAAGCTCAGTTTGTGATCTGCTATAACCTGCACATTCTTTCTACAGAACTGCTGTCTAGTCAGTTTTTCTCCAAATTGTATATGTATAACTGATTATTCCTACCAAAGGATCTAGTTACACATTCCACTTTGAGCTGCTCAAATGTTGATTGGTGCTAGTGCTAGCTTGAGTTGGGAGCAGACTCACCTTAAGGCTGAAACACTTCTTTGACCTGCACAGCTGTGAATAAATAGAGGACTGCTGAGGCAGGACAGGCTGCTATGCCTGCTCTAGGTGTGGGTGGGTAAGAGCCCTTTGTGAAGGGCAGGAACATGAAGCTGGGAGGTGGATTGTTAATGGGGTGGGGGTAGATAATGAAATGGGAGGTGGAAAGGAGATGGGGTGGGGTAAAAATGTGGAAATAAAGGAGTCAGCCACTGAAGGATAAACTAAAAAGAAAAAAATGTAAAAAAACCCCCCACAAACCAGGAAGCAAATTCAAGAAAGTCTCATGTTTTAATAAATTGGGATTTGTATGTGGGGATTGTTAGTCATGTTTTCCGGTATGGCTGGGACATGGGAGCAGTGAGGGAAGGCACTATTGAGGGAGCTACTGCCCCTGCTCTGGGAAGGAAGCCCCAAATCATGGGCACCTGATTTGACACCCTACCTTTCTCCTTCCCTGACCCCCGCCAGTACCTGCTAGCCCCCATTCCTAGATCCATCCTTGCCCTATGACCTGGCTAGCTGGCACGTGCTTTGCAGGCTGTTTTCAGGGGTTATACTCCTGTAGGCAGGGAAGTTGTACACCCTTGGGGTTGGGAGGGAGAGTTGGTCTGGTGCCAGAACCATCCCCTGGGCAGTAGAGTTCAGGGGTGGAAAGTTTGTCCACACAGAATTGGAGGGTGGGTGAGGGGACATTGCATCCTGGGTTGCTGGAGGACAGCAACTTGGGTGGTTCATCTGTGGGGGAGTGGCCTCACATTAATGAAACACAAGCTGGGTAACAGGGATCAGAGAGAAACCTGCCCTGAAGTGACAAAACTTTAAACTGCCTGAAGTATGCCTAAAACTAGTTACGGGTGTTAATGTGTGGACAATCCAGGGGTTAAGAGCTCCAAAAGATGTCTAAAATTAATGTGTAACATGGCCCAAAGTATATAGTACTTTGAACATGTGCTTGTGGAATTGTATTCTGCTTATTTCGGACCCTTTCTCCAATGTGTCAAGATCATTTTGAATTCTAATTCAATTGTTTAACATGCTTTCAGTACCTCTCAGTGTGGTATTATCTCTAAATATTATAAGTTTAATCACTGTTCCATCATTCAGGTCATTAATAAAAATATTGAGTAGTATCAAACCCAGAGCAGATCTCTGCAAACCCCAATTTATGTCATTCTAGTTTTGACAGTGTGTTCATAGTATCATAGTATCATAGTGTCTAGAGTCGGAAGGGACCTGGGCAGATCATCTAGTCCGACCCCCTGCCTTGGCAGGAAAGAGCACCGGG
>JAGPOW010003685.1:33193674-33211536 GCA_030014935.1 Caiman crocodilus
GTTCTCCCGTTTGACCGACGGTCCGGGCTCATTGGCTGTCGCAAGGCCTGGCAGTTCAAGGTCTCCTCCGCCCTCATCTTCCCCCTCCCCCGGCGAGCTTAGTTTAAAGCCCGCCGAAGGAGGTTCACCAACCTGGAAGAAAACACACGCTTACCTTTGGGGGAAAGGTGGAGCCCATCCCATCCCAGCATGTCCCTGGTGTTACTGATCACCAGTCTCTAAGTATTGTTTTCCAGCTAGTTGTACACTACAATACAGTAGGTTCATTTGGACCATATTTTTCTAGCTTACTTATGAAAATGTGTGAGACAGTGGTAAAAACCTTAGTAAAGTGTGGCCCATCTCCCTTTTCTCTGTTATGCATAAAGTCTGTTATCTTGTTGTAGAAGGGTATTACTAGTTTCACATGACTTGTGTTTGGCAAATCCATGTCAGTTGTTATGCATCATGTTTTATATCTAGGTTCTTATAACTAGATTGCTTAAATATTTGGTCCAGGGTTTTCCTACTAATTGAAGATAGATTGAGTAGTTTATAATCCTGTATCCTTCATTTGCCCTTCTTTAGTTTTGTCTGGTTCCTCACCTATCTTCCATGAGTTCTCAAAGTTCTCAAAAATAACTGCAAATGTATTTATTCTATAAGTAATGTAGGGTGAATTTGTATAAGTTGATTTGAAAAAAATTAACCTATAGTTCCTTGAATACTATATACCCAGAGAACAGGAAGGAACAAGTAACTTAATGGAAATCAATGGACTCATGCATGCATGCACATATGTTTGTGTGTACATACATCTGTACATCTGTGTTAGTTCTACATGCTCATGTCATGCTATCTTATTTCATTGTGCTTATCTCTTTTTCTTCTCCTTCATTTAATTGTCTCTCTTTCTCTCTGCCCACAGTGCCCCTAGCAGCAGTAGAGGATTATCACTCAGCATGATTATGTCTATGGTTCTGCACAATATTGCTTTTCTAATCCCGACAGCCCTGGCAGCAGCAGTTTGAAATTTAACTGGAATCTTAGGATCCTGGTCAGCCAGTTTTGTGCTACTTCTAGCAGCTACATCAAGGAAGTGATGATGTTTGGGGGTATGGGTATGATGGAACTGAGTGATAATTCACAGAAGATTTTTTTTTTTTTTTGCTCATGAAAATATGAGAATATTGATAACTATGAGGGAGGATATAATGTTCCCTTGATGGTAGCCTGAGAATAAAGCAGTAGATGATTGTGAATTATGTACCTAGCTCCAAGTTAGTTATTAGTCTCTTTGTTGTGTTCCTGTTTTAAAATGTGTCAGTGATGAACATGTACTTGAAACTTTATGTACGATTTGAGGACATTCAGTTCCAATGCAACATTATTAGCTTTTGTGTGGGCTCAGTGGCCAGATTGAATAAAAAATAGTTATTTAAAAAATAAATAAAAATGGTATTGTTTTATTTTAATATGATTTTACTTGTATTTCATCTTTTCTTTAAATTAATTGCATTTTTATTCTTATTAAAAACATACGTATTTACTAGGGTTTTGCAAAATGGGCTGTATTGGATTTGGATTTGACCCAAATCAGGGACAATGATTTGATTCATTGATTCAGATCACTGGCCCCGATTTGATTTGGCTGAATCCGAATCTGAAGATTTGATGCTGATTTAGAGAATATGTGATTTGGCCATAGACACAGCTTTAAATGTTTTTTCTACAGACCTCACGGTACCAGGCACAGCTTGTAAATGCTGTGTTGCTGGGGTGGATGGAGCATCCCACAAGAGCATGCGGGGTACTTCTGAGTCTATTGCTGAGCATGTGAGGACCCCGCCGTACCCTCCCAGTTTGGCAATCACCCACAGGGGGAACCCTGGGTGTCCCCCCAGGCCCAAGAGGCACCAGTCACTGAGCCGGAGGGTCACGAGGGGGGCCCATGTGTTCCCTGGAAGACCCAGAAGTGGACTGGAAGTGTTTCTGGTCTACTTCTGGGTCTACTACTGAGCACACTGGGGAGCCCCCCCATGCTCCTATGGGATACTCCATCCATCCCACCATTGCAGCATTCACGAGCTGCCTGGTACCTTGAGGTATATAGAGAAAATATTTAAAGCTGTATCTATATCTGAATCACCGAATCTTTCTGAATCTCTCTGAATTGATTTCAGAGGGTTCCAATTCAATGCAGAGATTAAAGGGTCTCCAGATTCAATTTGGATTCAGAGGTTTGGCCACTGAATTGGGCTGAATTTCCGCTGAATTGAATTGGGTACCAAAGCTTCACATAGCCCTTCTGTTTGCAGTTACATTTGAAATTAGTCTCCCATGGCCTAGGTGACAACTTAAGGTTTAGTATGACCTAAATTTAATATAATATAATTTAAATAAATAAATAGGCATCATCTCTTAACTTTTGAGGTCAACTCAAGCTTTGTAAATATGTCACAGTACCATGGTCTGCATTAAGCATCTTTGCAACGAAACAGATGCTGACATTTATGTGTGGCCAAATGTACTTGCGATTCCTGCTGTGCAGACAATCTTTTGCCTTAATTACTTTTGCTTTAAGTTTAGCTATTGGGTGGAAGAGAACATTTTCTTTATTTGCACTAATTAATTCAAACTTGAGAAACTATCAGGAACTGAAAAATTAGGAAAACTTGGGTTTTGATATAAAGAAAGATGATCAAAAAGGATAAAAAAAAACTGTCAAAAAGGATGAAACCTTCAAATTCTAAAAGCATGAAGGGGATGAAATTTTCAAAGTTGTTTATTTAGGTATTTTATTCATTTGGGCCCTAAAATTCAGAAAGCTGTCAGCTGGGATTTTCAAAAGTGCCAGCGCAACTTTGCCACCCAAATCTAATACATTTCAATATGTTTTAGGCACCAAATGTACTTATATTGTATTAAAAATATTTGTAGTCATTTTTACACACTATAGGTATTAAAATACCTTTGAAAATATGACTTATAAAGCAATAAGAATAATTTAATCTCACTAACTACATTTATTTAATAAATTAGTTAGCTTCAAGTTTTATTAAATATGTTGTACATTAAAATATGTTTTAATGAAATTTTGGTCTCCCAAAATCATATTTGACAAATTTAAAGTCAAAGATATCATCTAGTAAACAGAAAACATTACTCACCATTTTCTAACATAATAAAATAATTTAGAATTAAGATTCTGAATAAAGCTATGTTGAGCTCTATAATACCTACATAACTGTATAGGTATATTGTATACTCTTGGCTATCAAAAAGTACCAAATATAATGTAAGCAAGGGTAAGTCTGTTTGCTGAATTGACATGCTTTACTAGTTATAGCAAGCATAAAACTTAGTATAAAAATAACAGAACTACAAATGAAAATCTGATTTGAAATAAATATTTATTTCAAATTAAAATTAATCATTTGCTAGTTTAAATCTCTGATTTTAATCCTCTTGATTTAACTCAATCTGCTGTGCCTTTGGTACTAGAAAGCAGAGCCAGACTAGTCTGTATAGATGAGAGACGCATGAAAAATCCGGACAAGAATATAATTAGTCACGTGGCTAGAGTCATTTACCCATCTGTTTTTCAGCTGTCCTGCCCTACTCCAGAAAAGACTGCTGCTCCAGGCTGCAGTTACACCCTGTGACTGCTCTGAGATTTTCTGCAGACTTTCATTTTAGGAAAGATGAATCAATAGCCTCTCATTTAATTCTTCACAGTATATAAAGGGAATGGGTTACGCTTCTTTGGTAATAAGAATTGCATGCGTTAACATGGAATACATACTAAAGTGTCCATTTCCTTTGCTTGAGAACATCTGAATTTCTTTACCTTCCACAGACCTGTAGGTCTCATTTGATGAACTCCTTTAAGTTGCAGCATTTATAATTTGTATTTTATATTTCTTATATTTCCTACAGATTACAGTTAAATTTCAGACCAAATTTGTTGAAGAGTTTGACTTTTCTAAAATGTATAGTTTTACGCATTTGTAATAAAAGTCAAAGAAGACGTGAAGGTAGCATCTGCCTTTTATTCAACTGTCCAGTGGTTAAGACATTCAGCTAGGATGTGGGAGACCTTGCTTCCATTCTCCCATGTCTAGGTTAGAGAATTTAAACCCATATCTCCCACCTCCCCAGGCAAATTCCCTGATCACCATAATGTATGGCATTTGGGTGCTATTATAAATCAATATTTATTCTGGATTAGAGTAGGATTTTCCTGCTTTTATTTTTGTTTGTGCATGTCAGAGGAAAAGTTAAGTCGATGTTGACTTTTAATATATAGGTGCATGTAGCATCTGACATGGGAGTTTGTGCAGGGAAGGTAGCACTTCAAAGGAGTCTCTGAGCAGTGATGCTGCAGAAGACAAGTCTTTGTAGGGATCTGAATCAGTTATTGCTCTGGATCGGTCATCTGTCTGTCATATCTGATCGAGTAGGTTGTTGCCTATGAAAACACATGCCTTTCTGAATCGGTTAGTCTTTAAGGCTGCCTGTAGACATGCAGGTTGCCTACTTGGATGCACTGTAATTAGAGTGTGTCAGAGTGCTGGAGCGTACTAATTAGCATGCTTCAGCAGCTTTAGCATCTCATGTGTTCAGTGTCCCCAAACTTCAAAATGGTGGCAGGGGTGCTTTAAAGCTGGTTGAACAAGCCTTAGTTAGGGTGCTTCCACCAGCATTTTGAAGCATCGGATGCTGAGTATGAGAGACACTGCAGGCACTTTAATTTAGAGCTGCTCTTGAGAGTTGCTCTAATTAAAGTACCTCTCACCCCACTCCCAGAGCCAGGGCCATCGTTGGAGGGGTGGAGGAGGATGAATTGGGGCAACCACCTCAGGCCCTGCATTGTGGGGGACCCCACAGAGCCAGGCAGAGAGGCCACGGCTGCTGCATTTGAAGTTTAGTCCACCCTCCCACCTGGCAAGTTGGATGTCTCTTTGTCTGTTCTGTACGGGGGATTTCGCCGGTGTGCTCTGGGATAGGGAGGGGGACCCCACGAGGCTGCTTTGCCTTGGGCCCTGCACCCAGCTGGGATCGTCTTTGCCCAGAGCACGTGTAAAGATGCCCTAAAGTGCCACTCAGGTCTATCTTGTGCTTGACTTCAGACTAACTTCTGACTTTCTAGTCCTATTCTTCTGGTAAAAAGACTTGTTTACATTTTGCAGCATTTCCTAAAGGAAGGTAGATCCTGAATTGGGTTTATGGTTTCATAGCTAGACTTTTTTCAACAAGAGTGATTTATCACCTGCACACAACTTTGTAGTCTGCTTTAGACTAACATAGCATAACCATTACATTGATCATAGATTAAAATTTGTTCTTTGCTATTCCAGCTTGATGAAGACCAAAGCTTTAAACTAGAATTGGAAGCTTATTTGTGACCCATCAAGTGGCAAGAACATAGTTTGATGTGCTCACAGTTGTTTAAGCACTGGCAGAGGCAAGCTTCCTTATGTTGTACCAGTTGGAACTCACACATCAGCTTTACTTTGAGGCAGCTGTAGTGAGGTGATGAATTCAGGGATCACTGTTGTCAGGTTCTGAACTGGGATAAAGGGATACAAATTATTAGCAAGTTGGACACAAACATGTATACTTGTGTGGAGCTGTTGGTTTGTATACCAAAAAGTAGGATATGTCCAAAAATATGAATGCACACTTCTGAAAATCTGGCCTGACATTATCTTACTGTACAATGTATAGTATTATAATAGACTAAATCTATGTTATAGAAATGTTTTGAGGGCATGATAATCAAATATTGACCCTGATCTCAAAGCAAGACTTCTATGGCAGCTTAATTTTACTTGGTTAAGAAGACTATAGAAATTTCCCTAGTAATGTGACTAGGCTTGTAAGTAAAGCATTAATGATTACATAGAGGATTACATTCACTTAAGAACCTGAATTTTTGTCAACTGTTTTAGATTGGATAATAGATTTAATAGTCTTTCTCCCTCTGGAAAAGATTTGTTAAGACTGAATCATGTAATGTTCCTGAAAATAGGGCAACAGTTATAAGAATATAAGGACAAAAATTTTAGCAAGAGACATTTATCTGATTAATACATTTTTTGCTTTGTGCCTTCCTTTTATTTGATCTTAGTGCTATAAATAATACAGCTATAACTTTTGATATACTTAGACATTTGGCATATTCCCTAGTAGTCAGTTTTAGACATGTCACTCTGTATTTCTTCATCTACATTTTTAATGTTTCTGAAGGGACTTGGTGCTTATTCCCCATTAATTTTAGTGAAATCTGAAAATCTGCTGAAATGTGTACCCTTCCCTTATTTTTACATCTTATTTTCACTCAGATAATTTTCCTCTCGGTTTCATTCTAGTCCTTGATTTTAAAATTTGCAAGATTGCCTTTTTCATAGTAATTTTGACCAGTGACCCTACTCACCAGATTAATTTTGTAATCTAAACCTTGTCACCAGCCAGGAACATCTTTTTCTTTCCCTGTGTAGGTGGCTGCTGCTAGGAAATGAAGGAATTGAGGGAGACTTGATGATTGTTCGATTTAGTCATTTCATGTGATTTCTTTAGACCAAAAACATTTTTACCTTTTAAAATTAACAGTTAATTTATCTGTGAACTATTATCTTAGACACTGGAAGTAGAAAAGACTGGTGAGTTTCAACTATTTCAGTCTAGTTCTTTGGATGTCTGAATGGATGGGACTGGAGAGCTTCTACAGTTTTGAAGGTCTTTCTAATAGGAAGCTAGAACAGGTCTTTCTAATGTTAGCCCAGTGATTATTAACCAGGGTACTGTGGCATCCTGAGGTGCCTTGAGATCCTTTCAAAGGTCCCACACCATTTTAGGTTGCCACACCATTTTACCACTGTTAGATGTGCAAATATGACTCACAAGATAAACCCAGAGATTTCAAAAAGGAATCCATAGTATTTTAAACATTCGACTTGTAGTCTTTCTGAATTCCTTGCAACAGAAGAATGGCTGTATTATTTTTTTTATTAAAAAAAACAAAACAAAACTAAGAGAAAATGAAGACTAGGCATTTTTTCTGAGGGGTCCCTCAAGTCTACAAAGGGTGCATTGAGCATAAGAAGATTAAGATCTATTGAATCAGCCTAAAGTTTACCCTTGAATAGGTAATCTTGTTACTTTTCGGTACAGTTTTACTATTTTAATGTCTTGATAAAATTAAAATTATATATAAACATTTGCATAAAATCCATGTTTCTCTGGTTTAGTTCTTCAGGCCAAATTCAAAAGATCAGATTTTGGTGACTGGAGTCTTGAGTAACAGCTTGAGTTGTACAGTTTTATAGCATGCTGTTAGGATTTGCTTGTACATCTTGTCCTCTTGTTTGCCAGGATACAACTATCCTTTAAACTTGCATTGAAATGTCAGGAGAAAGGATCTTTCTCTTTTCTGAGTAGTATTTGCTCTATTCTTAATATATTATTAAATAAGCATTTCTGTAGCCATGTCTATACTGCTTCCCTGCCAAGCCCTGGCTCACCTCTGAGAACTAAGCCTTGTCTACTTGCTATACAGCTCTATGTACTCTTCAGCCTGACAATTAGTGGCTCCAACAGTACTTCGAGGCTCCCAGGATTCCTCTGAAATAAGGACTCATCTATGCCAGGGATGTCCAACTGGCATTCCCTGAGGGATTAACCTGTGGCCTCAGGCTCCTTGGTTCGTTCACTCCATCACTCTCCTGCTGCTGCCAGCAGATTCCCCCTCTCTCCTCCAGTTCCTGCTTCCTGCTCCCAATCCTGGGTGCAGGGCAAGGCAGAGCAGCCAACAGGACTGAGGGACTCCATATCTGGGAGACTGGGGGAGGGGAGGATGACTAAGATCCCTTTTTTGGCTTATGAAGCATGTGGCCCAGTGGGCAGGAAGCCTGTGTAGCTATCATCAGCGGAAGTCCTTTTGTATGAGGATGACAGTCTTTCCATAAACAGGAAAGGCATTTGTGAGTCTGGAGATAACTGAAGAGGCCAATCTGAGAGCTGCATGTTTAACTGCAAATGTGGCAAATAGATCTGGGGTAAGGAGTGGATCTTAGTGATGCTGGGTCACAGCTCTTCCCCTTGGTTGTCTCTTGTCTATCCACCCCCAAGGGGAGGTGAGTTTGTTCTAAATTTGGGGTTTTCAGCCTTTTTTGGTTGGTGTATCCCTGGCTGGTTGAGAAGCAGGGAGTCCCCTGGCCAGTCAAGGACCAGGGAGCAAGGATCACCCAGCAGCCAATTGAGTGTGTGTGCAGGGGGAGGGGCCCTGTATGCAGCAGCAAAAACAGAAGTGCCCCTCACTTTTTTGTGCCACTGGTGCATACCCCCTAGGGCTTTCCCAAGTACCCCCATGGGTACAAATACTCCTGTTTGACAACCCCCATTCTAAATAATCAATGCTTTGTCATACATCATGGTACCACTGTGCATGATTCAGTACTCAAGTCTCCCAGGTATTGATGTTAATATCACATTTCTTCAGAGTGGCCTTCAAGGTGTCCTTGAATTTCTTTTTTTATCCACATCTAGAGAGATGACCATTGGTGAGTTGGGAGTATAGGGCTTGTTTTGGAAGTTGTCAGGTATTCTTATGATGTGTTCTGTCCAATGGAGCTAGTGCCATATAAACATGGCTTTGGTGCTGGTTGTGTTTCAGGCATTTCATGGTTTTGAGAAATTTCTGATATGTCATCCAAGTTTCACATTCATACAACAGGATAGGAATGACAACAGCCTGATAGAAAACCAAACTTCTTGTCTGTCATGATCATCAAAGATGTGATTTCAGAGATGCCTAAAAGCAGGACTGACAGATGTTATCCAGGATGAGTATTATTGTCTATGTTTATTTTTTTGGGAAAGGTAGGGGAAATGCTCAACGTTCTACAAAGACCACCTTCTAATTGTAAGAGGAGGAGCTGCTTGATTTGGGGTAGGTTAGCACAGTATCTTGGTTTTTGTGAAGTTGATAGAGAGTTCAAGCATTTTATACACTTCACAGAAGCAATCAAGGGTGACCTGAACATCTTTGGTTGAGTGGGCACACAACACAATTGTCAACATTTTGAAGATCAGTAATGGAGGTGTTGGTTATCCTGGATTTGGAATGTAATTGGGTTGAGCTTAAAGAGATCCCTGTCCATGTGATTCTGGATGCTGACTCCAGATAGAAGTCTATCAGCAATGAGATATGGAATAGCTAGATGGAAAAATGTATTGGTGCAATCATTCATTTTTGCTTGACTCCACTTCTAATAGTGAAGGGATCCATTTCTGAGCTATTGCTTAGGATGGTTGCTGTCATGTTTTGAAGAAGTCTGATAATGGTAATAAATTTTGATGGGCATCCAAATCTCATCAGAATCTTCCATAGGGCATCTCTGTTGATTTAATCAAAGACCTTAGGTGAATGAAGGCCATGCAAAGATATCTGTGTTCCTCACAGCATTTCTGCAGCTGCCTTACAACAAAGATCATATCTGTTGTATGTCTGAGTGGTCTGAAATCACACTGGGTCTTGGGTAGAATCTCCTTAGCAAAGAGAACAAGTCTGTTGAAGAGAATGAGATTGAGGATTGTCCCAGCTATGGACAGGAGGGAAATAGCACAATAATTGCTGTAATCTTGTCTATCTCCTTCCTTGCATATGGTTACTATTCTGGCATCTCAAGTCTCTGGGAATCTGTTTCTGTGTCCAGATTGTGGAAATGTGGGCAGAAGGCCTGCAGTCCCTGACCACTCAGAAGTTAAACACCAAGTGTAGCAGTAGATGTCAGAGGGGTTGTTTCTTAGTAGCAGTCTGACTCTGGGCAGGGAGGAACTATAGCTGTAGCTTGTTATTGCTTTTTTTGCCTTAGTATAGGGCTGTCCAGTTGGCAGTCTGTGGGCTGCACGTGGCCCATGAGGGGTTAAATTGCAGACCCCAGGTTCCTACCTGACTGCTGCTCACCCCATTGCTCCAGCTGCAATATTAACCAGAGTCTCTGGGCTCCCCCTCCCTCCCCTAGCTGCCATTTCCTGCCCTCTCTCCAGGGTGCAGCATAGGGCACTGAGGGTAAGTCTAGGCTGCATGTGATTTGGGGGGCGAGGGGGGAACTGAGGTTACATGGGGGATGGAGATTGCATTGGTACAGGACAGCGATGGGGGCAGGGAGGTGCCTGTGCACCTGCACATTTCAGAAAAAGAAGAAAAATTGCACCTGTGCACTGGGAAGGACTCGCAGTGCAGGACTTGGGTGTTGTCATCATGGAGCAGTGAGGGGTAATGTCTGCATGGTGTGTGGCCCTGGTTCAGCTTGTGCAGTGTGTGGCCTCTGGGGCATGTGACCCCCAGGGGCTAAGAAGCTAGACATTTGTATCTTAGTATGTGAGCACTCCCAACTTCTTTATATTTACTGACCACTCTTTTTGTGGTGTGGATGTTTTAATATATTGCCGTGTGGTTATGTATCATATTCTCTTAGCAAAGCACAACTGACTGGAGTGGCATGGGTGCTAAAATAAATCATTACTTTTGAAAAGATCAGCCCTCCTTTCATTTTATCTGGTTTCTAATATTGTTTTATGTTGGCGGTGATAGATTCCTTTCATGTTGGCTTCCTGAAACATAGTTGTAGAATCAGGTTAAACTTGGGTAACTGCACTCTTTTATGTAGTCCCTCAATTTCCTTTCCTTTTGCCACTTCCATATAGTTTGAGGTCTTACATTTTTTCATAGTTCTATGACTTGCTGTTTGTTCTTTAACATATCCTTTAGATAGCATTCCTTAATTTTCTGTAAGCAGTGTTTTTGTCCAATTTGGTGTTCTTTCCATTTAAAAAACTTAGAGTTTTAAAAAGCTTTCTGGCATCTAAAATGCCATTTAATTATCTCAGGAGATGGCTAAATTTAGTGTCTTAGAATTGTTAAAATTGTATCCTGCGAAGGTCATTTATTTCCTGGGACTTCTGGGGATGGATCAGAGGTCTTTTAGGAATGAGTGGGGAGCTTACATATCTTTATATGGGTGTGTCTACATGAGACACTACTGCATGGTAGCTCATTGCTACTGCACAGTAGTGTTGGAAAAAAAACTGTGCAAGGTCGGTATGCACAGTAAAACTGGCTACTGCGCAGTCATTTAGTACTTGCGGTCCACCACTGTGCAGTCTGCCGCTTATGTACACGCAACCACTGATCACTCTTTTTGTGACGTGTATGTTTTAATACGTCACTGAGTGACCATTCAGATTTTCTCAATAAAGCACAGGGAGTTGGGGTGACACGGTTCTAAAGTGTTTGGTTGACAGCCAAAGGTCACGAGCTTGAGGCCACAGTGGAAGCTATGGCTTGGCCCGTCAGAGTCCAGTGAATCTGTGAATTCTGCAAAGTACCTTATCACGAGAAGGAAGAAAGCAATGCATGCATTCCACTCTAGTGGAAGTTGAACGTTCTTATTTAAGGGATGTGTTTAGCCCTTGCATTTTAGCTGAGACAGCAGAGGCTGTCTAGCAGATTAATATTTCCTGCATATGCTGGACAAAATGATTTGCTAATGAAAGAACCCTATGTGGCGTTTCATTAAAGCAGTGGGCTTGAATGGGAGTACCTGTAGACAAAATTTACCCTCTTATGTAGTCAGCACTTTGTCAGATATCTACAGTCAGGAAAATGGAGTCAATTATAGAAGGACTCAAAGCAGAAATTATGCACTTGCCCTAATAAATAAACAGCCAGCAGAGGGACATAAACCCAGTTGAATAGCCAAGTATGTTTGCCCTTTGTGGGCACATCCACGCATGCAGGCATGCACACTTGCAGCAGCTCAAATAGGAGTGGCACAAATTTTTTGCCTCAGTGAATATGCCCAGACTTGCACTTTGGTGTGGGGCAGGCTGTGCCACTTGGGACCAAATAACCCTGCCCAGCTTCTCTCAGGTATCAATTTTTTGAGCCTGTGCTGCATAACACTTTTGTGTTTCCAGTGTGCCTCTTGCTCTGCCTCAAGTTGCTTTGAGATGCGTCAGGAGGCATGTGTGGACTGGTCTGGATGTGCCCTATGGGTTAGAAAGGAAAGCAGGAGACACTATGTGTTTCTTCTGAAAAACCCCAGTCCCAGCTGTGTGGGGTTTAGCAGAGTCCTGCATGCCCAAGAAGTTACTGCTTTTAGCTCTCTAAAGTTAACCCTTCGGTTAAGTGGATCTACTCAGCAGGTTTGTGATTCTTGTGACGAGTGTGAAATCTCATGTCAGTAAACTCCTGCCATGCAAATATCCACTTATTATCTTTTTCCTTAATTAAGTCTGGTCTCTGTATTGGTGTTGGAAATACATTCACTGATAATTGACTTGTGTCACAACAGTCATAACCAGAAAAGGACCTTGGCACAGAGGTTGTTCAGAAACTGAGTTTAATAAGCTTACACTTAAGTAGTAGCATTATTATCCTACAGGATTACCTACTTCAGAAGTCTCTTGTGAAGCTTAATTAATGTTTGCAAAATGTTGTGAGTTCTCTTTATAGCTTTGTTTTTGTGATGACTGCTTTTTTGGTTATAATAAAGGAGTCAGGTTAACATTTTCAGAATTGATTTGGGGACTTAGGTTCCTAAGTGACCGAGTTGATTTGGGAGATGAAACTTAGGCTTCTAAGGTTACATCTACCGGCTGAATCTGCAGTGCTCCGCAGAGGCGCTCTCAAGTATATTGTATTTTCTGGGTGGGCTGGTTTCTAACCTGAAAGTGGTGTTGCCACATCTATGTGGTGCTTTAGGCAGGCCAATTAGAACTGTTCAGTGCCAATACCAGTTAGTTCACCCTCATGCCAGTTAGCCTGTTCATACTGCTCAATGACATGGATGCACTTCTTCCAGGTTAGGGAGCAACCTGTCCGGATAGTGCACTGCTTCTCTCTCTGGAGAAGAATTCAAGCATAAATTGATTTTGCAGAGAGAGCCTAAATCACTCAGACATTTTTAAAGGTTTTACCTTTTGTCATTTAGCTCAAATAATAAAGACCTTTTAGTGCATGGGCCCTGGAGCAGAATCCATGTCCCCGAATGTTAGGTACCTTTACTTCAAGTGTACAAGTAGAGTGCCTTAGAAAGGGATTAATTAAAAAATCAATACGCAGAGTGGGAAGTTGCCTAAACTCTTATGCTGAGTGACTGAAGTTAGGCAACATCTGAAAGCATGGAGTATCTTAAATCTCCACCACCCCGGGCTTGTACCACTTCCAGACAGTATTCCCTCCATGGCCATGTCTGGACAAGTATGGCCATGCAGTATGTGGTGCTGCAGGACCCATCTGTGGTGCCACACAGCGCACATTCAAGTATTCTTCACACTACAAGGTAGTAGCATAGGGTTTTTTTTTAACCCTGAGATATCCTTGGGTCACAAAAATCTATGCCAAAAAAAGTGTGGCGGTGCATGCGAGGACAGCACGCGCCGCCCAAAACTGGTGTTTGGCCAGCTGGAGCCATGCTCCAGCTGCCAGCCAGGCACTGAACAGCAGGATTGCCACAGGTGCAGCTCCCCCAGGACCATAGGTAAGGCTGCTGGGGCCAACACAGTTGCTAGCCCTAATCCCCTTACCCCATCTGGGGTAACCCCCTGTGCACCAGAGGGCATATGGCACAGGCATTCCCTGGGCACAAGGTGTGTCACTGCTTTTTGTCCCCAGGGAAACAAATGTCTATGCTTGTGGGGATGCAGTGTTAATTTAAATAATTCACAGGTACTTAATGTGGAACAATGGGTTTGTGAGTCTGTAAGGTCTAGGGTTTGCTGCGATACACAGTACTCAAAGGTGAATCAAGCTGATTGTCTATTTTTAACCTCAGCATGTTAGAGTACTCACCCAGGATATTGGGGGCCTGGGTTTCATTTCCATCTGTGCCTGGAGGGAATGAAACATACAGGCTGCTTACAGATTTGAAAAAAGAATGCAGAGCAGTGCCTTACTTTCAGCTTGATGTGTTCCCCTCTGAGCGCAGCACAAACTCAGAAGAAGCATTGTGTTAGTTTGACCCAGCTCACCCAATGCTTGTATAGATTGAGAGAAAAGAGAAAAGGAGAGGAGAGGGAGAAAAGAGAAAAGAAAAAAGACAGAGGTAAAGAAAAAAAAGATAAGAGTAAGAAAAAATGAAAAGGAGAAGAGATAAAAAAAGAAAGGAAAAAAATAGAAAAAAGGAGAGAGAAAAAGAGGGAAGAGAGAGAAAGAGGGAAAGAAAGAAAAAAGAAGAGAAAAAGGGAAGAGAGAAAAAGTGAAAGAAAGAGAGAAAAAAGATGGCAAGAAAAAGAAAAGAGAAAAAAGGATTTTTCAGTGCTGATCAATTATTAGATAAAAGTGCCAGAAGCACCACTGAAGAGCCTGGAGAGCTGGCTTAAACTAACGTGATGCTTCTTCTGGTAAAGCGTTGGGGTTTTTTTTGACTCCTACAGCTGTCAGGAGCCACATATTCCACTTTCCTGGAGAGTTCTTGGTTGGACTGCTCCTAACTCCCTACCTCCCCTGTGTCCCATTTTTCATAAAAGAATTAAAGATTCAGTGGGCCAGCGAGAGTCAGCATGACTGTAGAACATTTTCTGGGGAGGCAAGTGATAAAGATTTTTTTTAAACCAGAGGAATAAAAAGGATTGACAATACTATTTTTAAAAAAGATGGCTTTCACTGCATTTTTTTTATGGCACCTGATGATCCAGTAGGTATATTGATAAGCATTTTAAGAGCTATGCCTGATTGGTTGAACACCTCAGATAGAAAGATGAAGCTATGTCTTAATTTTTGGAAGCCAGTTTGATGTAAACATTTATTAGTTAGTGAGCTCTTTGGACTTTTCAAGACGACTGTCGTGTTCAGTATTCAAGCATGTGCAGAAGCAGGCCTTCAGGCACCACAGTGGTTAAGTGGAGGTTTGTGCAAGAAAATGCCATCAAACAGTAGTGTAACTAGGGGTGGGGTGACCAGGTCAGCAGTGCTGGGAGCAGACTTGGGGGTGTGGGGGGCACACAAAACTAATGCCTGCCACTGCAGCCTTGTGACTGCTGATGACATGGCATCAGTGGAAGTTGTTGCTGGCCCCAGAGGTCCCTCTAGCCAAGGCGCCCAGCTGCCATTTTACATCTCTGCCACCTAAGCTCTCCTTTAAGCATAAGTCTTTTTGGGTTATGATCCAGTTCTTTGTCCTTCACATTCTATTATGTGGTGTACTTTTTTACACATTGTGTTATACCAGGGATACGCAACCCCCAGCAGACATGCCAGTTAGTGGCACGTAGAGCCATTTTCCTCAGCACACCAGGAAGTGTGTGAGGAAGTTGTTTAAAAAAATGTTTTTGTTTTTTTTTCAGTTGCTACTCTAGGCTCTCTGGAGCAGTTACAGCACTGTGAAAGGCACCAGGGTGGAGTCAGGAGGACACAGGCAGGGACTCCCTGCATTCTGCTCACCCCCCACCCTGTCCCCAGCCTGCGCCTCCAGCCTGGCCCTGCCCTGGAGGGAGCTGTGGGTGGGTGCGGCCAGGGCCTGGGCAGGGGCTGCGGAGGGCTTCTGCATTGGAGGCTCCCGGCCAGTTCAGCCCTAAGCACTGCCTGGGGCAGCTGTTACCAGGGCCCACAGGGCTCCTGTGGCTGGGCCCTTGCACCAGAGGTGGCACCATCCCACTCATGCTGTGCCTGGCATGCAAGGAGGCGGAGCCCAGATCCAGGAGTCCCCCAAGCCTTGCATACTGCCTCAGCCAGGCTTCAGCTCATGAGCCGGGCCAGGCTTTACCTCGGGTACCACTGGGCGCCCCTGCCCACCTGCCGTGGCCTGAGCCTGCAGAATCCTGGGGCAGGCCCCACTTCCCACTGGGGCCCTGCCCTTCTCTGGCTGCAACCTTCCCAAGGTCCTGGCTGGGCTGACCTGCCTGCAGTGCCTCCCCCTGCGTCTGCTTCTCCCCGCACCGCCTTGGCCTTGGTGGTGAGCACCCCAGTGCTGCTCCCATCCCAGCTGGGCCTGGGCTCACTGCCTTGTGTCGCCATCTGCATCTACTCACCAGGAGAATAGAGAAGAATACTACCTGTGCCTCTGAGGCCCTGGAAACGAAGCTCAAGGAGACAAAGTCCTTCATGATGTGGTCTGGGTTGCTTCTGGCTATGTCATTTGTTCCCACATGGATAAGAACCATGGGGTACTGGTCTGAGGGTCGAATGTAGGCTGGAATCCTCTCTGTGATGTCGTGAATCCTAGCCCCTGGCATGCAGCAGACCTCTCGTGCCATGGGATGGGGTTGACAGATGGGACCCCCTGTTTCCATTAGGATGGAATCCCCGATGATGAGGACCTGGCATTTCTTCCTCCTGGTGTACCCCCTCTGCACCATCTGTGTCATGCGTGGAGTGGCACCATCTCTGCTGGAGGCATCCCCTTCGTCCTTTTCCACCAGGGCTGCCAGGGTCTCCTGCAGTTGTACCTGGGGAGCCTCCAGCACGCTAGCCCAAGCAGCCCTGGTTCTGGTGGATACCTTCTGACACTCCTCTCTTGAACATGTCTCCTTGGAGGGTCTGTACACTGGATGACTGATCCTGTAGTGAACAGAAATAGGAATCAATTTCGTCCTCTGCAGCCCTGATCCCCTGCAGCCTGCTCACCTCAACCTGGAGCTCCTTCACCTGCTTCTCTAGAGCTCGAAGTCAGGAACAGGAGGGACAGGCAAGGGAACCACCAGACTCTCCCTCCTCCCATTGGCTGCTGGGACCCCACCGAGTTGCCCCCACAGATGGGGGGGTCAAGGGGCTGCTGAACTTACCATAAGCTCCATCTGGATGGAGGCCACTGAAGAGCCCAGGGCAGGTGGCGGTGCCAGGGCGGGGCCCCTAGCAGCTGCGCGCTGCGTCCATACCATGTCCACAGAGCTGAGTCAACTTCTCTCAGCTATTGGA
Organism: Caiman crocodilus; assembly: GCA_030014935.1. NCBI lineage: Eukaryota > Metazoa > Chordata > Crocodylia > Alligatoridae > Caiman > Caiman crocodilus. The sequence continues at coordinate 33,210,578 of JAGPOW010003685.1, forward strand.
GGCTCCCTTCTGGGCTGCCACTGTGTGTCTGCCTTACATGAACACTGGCGCAAATGCTGGCACGTGCTTACAGAGCATGCCTGTTTGCGCAACTGTTCACACGCACTTCCCATGTGCGGCTCAGGAGCGTGGCTCCCCGCCGGCTGAGTTTAGAGGGATCTGGGGGCTTCCCTTCCAGATTCACCTCAGCTGCACCAGCTCCCTCTGCCCCACTTACCTTAGGGGGATCAGCTGCTGCTGCCCCTCCGCTGCCACCGAAGTAAGGGGGCATATGTATGGGGACCACAAGTGCGCCCTGCTCCCTCCACTTTTGACCCCCAACTTCTCTCTTTCTCTTCTTCTCTCTTGTATTTTATCTTTACTCTTTACTGTATCCTTTTTTCTCTTTTCTTTTTCTTGCCATCTTTTTTCTTTCTTTCACTTTTTCTCTTCTTTTTTTTCTTTCCCTCTTTCTCTCTCTTCCCTCCTCTTTTTCTCTCTTTTTTCTATTTCTTTTTTCCTCTCTTCCTTTTTTCATCTCTTCTCCTTTTCATTTTTTCTTACTCTTATCTTTTCTTTCTTTACCTCTGTCTTTTTTCTTTTCTCTTTTCTCCCTCTCCTCTCCTTTTCTCTTTCTTTCTTTCTCTTTTTTTCTCTCTCTCATCACAACATGCTTTAGAAAAAAGGAATACAAAAACAAAGGTAGTATATGAAGTTTTATTTACTGTCACCAAGTTAGAATTTTTAGAAAACCTTTTATCTTTGGTAAGAAAAAGCAACATTTATGATTGTTAACTTTCATAGTTGTTAGGGTTGGAAGGGCCCTCAATAGATCATCGAGACCAACCCCCTTCATAGTCAGGAAAGAGTGCTGGGTTCACATGACCCCAGCTAGATGCCTATCTAACCTCCTCTTGAAGACCCCCAGGGTAGGGGAGAGCACCACCTCCCTTGGGAGCCTGTTCCAGACCTTGGCCACT
>JAGPOW010003685.1:33211636-33224166 GCA_030014935.1 Caiman crocodilus
CTGTTGTTTTCTGCCCACTTGTCCAACCTGTCCAGGTCTGCTTGTAGTTGTTCCCTGCCCTCTGGTGTGTCCACTTCTCCCCACAGTTTTGTGTCATCCACAAACTTGGACAAAGTACACTTCACTTCCTTGTCCAAGTTGCTGATGAAGACGTTGAAGAGTATCGGTCCAAGGACCAAGCCCTGAGGGACCCCACTGCCCACACCCTTCCAGGTTGATACCAGCCCATCCACTACGACTCTCTGGGTATGACCCTCTAGCCAATTCGCCACCCACCAGGCTCTGTAGTCATTGAAGTCACAGCCTCTTAAATTGTTCACCAGTATGGGGTGGGATACCGTATCGGTGGTCTTCCTGAAGTCTAAATAAACGACGTCAACTGCTACTCTTGCATCCAGGTGTTTTGTAACCCAGTCATAAAAAGAGACTAGATTGGAGGTGAGACTGACTGGCCTATAGTTGCCTGGGTCCTCCTTCCTCCCCTTCTTGAAAATGGGGACCATATTGGCCCTTTTCCAGTCCTCCGGGACCTGCCTGTGCGCCATGAGTGTTGAAATATTCCTGCCAGTGGCTGTGCAATGACATCAGCCAGTGCCTTCTGTACCCTCAAATGGAGCTCATCTGGGCCTGCTGACTTAAACGCATCCAGTTCCTCCAAGTGCCTCTGCACCATCTCAGGGTCTACGCTTGGTAGTCTGGTGCCCTGCTGTTGCCTCTCTACAATCCCAGTGAGAGCCTTGTCTTGCCTGTCACTTAGGAACACTGAGTCAAAGAACTCATTGAGGAGTTCAGCCATGTCCCCCCTGTCAATCACCAGTTGCTTATGCCCATCTAATAGGGGTCCTATTCCTCCCTGGGTCTCCCTATATATCTAAAAACCAATTTTTTGTTATCCTTAAGTTTGGATGCCATCCTCAGCTCCATGATAGCTTTGGCCTGTGTAACTGCCTCCCTACAAGATCAAGCAGAGGAGGTAATCTTTAGTAATCTCTCCCTGTTTCCACTTTTTATATGCCCCACTTTTAGCCCGTAGGCTGCTCTGGGTTTCTCTGGTCAGCTAAGGAAGCCTCTTGGCCTCTTTCTCCCTTTTTCACCACCCGAAGGATCATTTCCTTAAGGCACAGCCACCCTTCTTGGGCTTCCATCAACTCTTACTCTGCAGTGCATCCTTGAATAAACGCCTGAGTTCATTGAAATCAGCTTTCCTAAAGTCCAGCACTTTCACCCTACTAGTTACCTTACCCACTTGACGTCTTATGGTGAATTGTATTATTTGGTGATCGCTGTCCCCTAGGTGACCACCGATATGTAGGTATCCTACCATGTCATCCCCCGTTGCCAATACCAGGTCGAATAAGGCATTCTCCCTAGTGGGACCCTGTACCTCCTGCATCAGGTGGAGGTCCTGTACACAGGATAGGAACCTGCGTGAATGGTGGGAATTTGCTGTCTGCCTTTCCCAGCAGATGTCTGGGTAGTTTAGGTCCCCGATGACTACTGCCTCCCTAGTTTTTATGGTCTCTGAGAGCTGCCTCAGGAGTTCCAAATCTAGTTCTTCCCCTTGGTGTGTGGGTCTGTAGCAGACCCCTACTACCAAATTCCTTCGTCCTTGACCTCCATGTAACCTAACCCACAATCCTTCTATTTTCTCCTTCTCTGATTCCGTTTTGATAAGGGTCAATGTATATTGCTCATTGACATAGAGCGCCACCCCTCTCCCTCTCTTTCCCACTCTATCCTTTCTGTACAGCTTATAACCCTCAATGTGTATTACCCAGTCATGGGAAGAATCCCACCAGGTTTCTGTTAGCTCTACTAAATCGTAGGTATTTTCTGCAAGCAGGAGTGCTAGTTCATCCTGCTTGCTCCCCATGCTCCAGAATTAGTGTATAGGCACTTGAGCCCTGTGACTGGTGCCTTTGTTGCCCCCCAGCTCAGATGCTGAAATGGCCCCTTATTGCTTACCTTTTTATTGCTTACCTGTGGTGTACTGCTGGCCGCCCCATGGATTGCAGGTTCCTGATGTTCTCCTTCTTCAGGCTGGACTGTCCTTACGGGTGTCACATGGCTTCCCCTGCCCTTATCTTCCCTTCCTCCGCGATGAGCCTAGTTTAAAGCCCGCCAGAGGAGAGCCACCAACCTAGAAGAGAACACATGCTTACGTTTGGGGGACAGGTGAAGCCCATCCCAAATGAGCATATTTCTCATTGTGATGTGCAGGTCCTTGTCAAGGAAGCCGAAGCCTGCCTTGAGGCACCATTGCCGAAGCCGCCAGTTGGTCTCTCTGATTCAGTTCTTGTATCGTCTTCCACGTCCACTCGCTGGTAGGACAGAAGAGCACCTGTGTTCTCTCTCCCTCAGCATGCCGCCTAGAGCATGGTAGTCTGTCATCAGGTGATCAGGGCTTCTCCTGGCCACATCATTAGTACCCACATGGACTAGGACCATGGAGTAGTAATTGGTGGGCTGAATCACGGCCTGGACCATTCCTGTCACAGGAATTTATTAGCAGGCAGTGCATCCTACCATGTTCTTCTTCCTCCCTGATTTTGTTTTTCTGGCACGCTGGCAACTTACAAGGTAGACATGGTTTTTTCATCACTTCGGCCAAAAGCATTGCCTATTCCCGTGTTATACATTTCATAAATTCACATGACTGACACTGCTTCTCAGTCACTGAATAGCAGATAGATAATTGAATTACTATTGTCCAGGAAGCTTGTCAATATCTTTGTATGTGGTAATAAAAGTTCTTCCAGGTGTGGCCTTCAAGAATGCATTTGGGAGAGTTTAGGATGCTTCCACATTTTTTGCTGTCTAACATATGTAGTCTTGACATAGATGTTCCTTTTATAGGCTTGATTCCGATTCATCCAAATCAGATTAAAGCAGGTTACAGAGCCAAGAAAGCTTCCTCCTCTTTCACACAAACTAGGGTGTGGTTGAATGGGTCATAGAACAAGGCATGGGAGGGACATTCTCATGCTGAGCACCTTGGGGACATGGTGGCAACTCAGTGTCTCTTAATCCTGATTTTGAATTTTGAGCCTTCTCTAGAATTGAACCAAAGACTCCTGTAAATTGGGTATCAATTGATCCAGGGGTAGGAGTGGGAAGATGGGGGAGAGATCTTTATCAGCAGATGGGGGCTGTTGTTAAAAACTTATAACTTGCCTATCACCTTCTGCTCAGTGGATACATCTATGCATGCAATTAATGCAATAAACTCTGGTGCTTATCACATCAGACTTTATTGCTCCTGGGTGCCACATTTACATGCATGTCCAGGATTCCGGTGCACTGAGTCAGGTTGGAGCAGCCCTAGCTGGCAGGGGGCAATGGGGGCCAGCCTGTCAGTCCAGGGCATCTCAGACCAGTCTCGGCATGCTTCAGAGGAGCTGGTTGGGGCATGAGGATGCTTCACTGTGGGGCTAGTCATCAGGCAGCCTCCACACTGAAACCCCCTTGTGCCCCAGCCAGCCCCATCAGCATCTACATGTGCTTGCTGCACACTGAAGAATGCTGCTGTAGGATAATACTTGTGTTACAAGTACTAACCTATGGTGGAGTTAGTTTCCTGCAGCTCAACAGGGCTGCACATGTAGATGCTGAGCCTTTGCTGCAGAGCTAATTGGTCTATTTTGCAGTAAATGTGTCATGTAGATGTGTCCAGTATGTGCCAAATTAAGAAACTTAGAGTGTCTTTGAATTCATACTCCTGGGCCATTTTTTGTCTATTTCTTTGCATGCACTCAGGACCAGGACTAAGGCAGCTATATTCCTAATTTTTGGTAATCAACACATGCTGAGCAGACGTGTGTGGGCAGGATGTATATTTTCATGACCACATTCCTGGTCATGGCACAAATGTGGTGGAGACAAGCCCAAAAGCATAAACTAATGTCCCTAAGCCATAGTTGCCTGATGAGCCATATAGGTTTGGATTGACTTTGACCTTCTAATTTGACTATTTGCAGCATTAGGCATATGTAGAGTATATCTTGCACCAGAATTTATCCCAATGTGATTGTTATCCTGGGCCTAGCTTAATTGATTAGTGGTTTCCTGTTCTGAGTAGTGTTGCTAACCAACCTTTAAAAAACAAACATACTAATCTTCATTGCATTTATAAAACAGATATTTGAAACATGTTCAAAGTGTGGGCTAAATTGAATGTTAGGCAAATACAAACAAATTGCTTGCATTCTTATTGCAAACATTTATGATCAGGTATTCTTTGATAGAGTCTAAATTCTAGATTCTAAATGTGAGATTTCCTGTGATGGTACATTGTATTTGAAATGACTGTTTGGGCTTTGAAATGATACTTTCTTTGTTAGAGTACTTGTTCTTTTGGTTTGCGTTTCCTTATGTCACCTGGGACTGTTTTTTCCAACATGTAATAAGTGTGATTTTTTTTCTGCATTCTAAGTAATCAGCTTTTCCCTTTGCTCATTAAACATAAAAATGCAGCCAAGGTATTAGCACAATGTAAGGTATTAGCAGTGGCCAGTTCTACTAAATGCCAAGTTCCTTTTGTCTATTATCTAATTAACATACTTTAATGAGTTCACTAGATTTAATGAATATGTTATGTAAAACTCAGCCCCTTTTACCTCCAAGATAACTGTGACACTGAATCTAACATCTCACTGGATTGTATGAATAATTAATAAATTTTGTATTAAATTATTTCAGTATACAGAATAGCTTGAAAAAAAATGACATGTAGTGAAGATTGTACCTGAAAGTTGTTCTTTGTATGCAGTACTCTAACATAGATGAAACCTTTTCATTATCAGCATCCAAGAGTAGTCCTTCAGAATGATACTGAGTAATTAAGGTAAAATATATTACTGTGTATTTTAAAGAAATTGTATATATGCTGTTTTAAAAACACAGAAGAAGCTATTGAGTACTAGAATGCTAATGCTTAGGACAATGTATTTTTAAATAAAGCTACTAGTATAATAGCACTTTTTCCAATGCATTTTATACTTATTACAAGAAAAGCAGGCATGAACAATAGAGGTGTTTAAGATGCATTGGTGTGTTTTCTGTTTCTATGATCAGTGTGGCCTATGGAGTTTCGTGATATATGAGAATTTTCAGCTTTCAGAAAATCCGGTGGTAGGTGTATACTCAGGCTTTTTACATTCTCTTTCACGCTGTATAGGGAGGGGACCTAATGCTCTAAAATATACTGGATAATTTAAAGCAGAGGTATGAAACTGTGAATAAGAGATCTATAGTTAACCAGATCATTACTGCGTCTTTTGATAAGAGACTAGAAAGCTTAGTGTTTAGGTTTCAAGAAGCAGAAATGATAGACAATACTGTGGTTTCCATATGTGGGCACCATGCCATCTAGCTATGAACACCAATGACTGTAAAGCTTTAAAAGGTCATACTGATGACCTGGAAAATAGGCTTACATTAAGGAATCTCAAGGTGGTAGGAGTCTATAAGGGCACAAAAAAGGAAAGCTGATGTATTTTTCTTCAGATAGTTTATGACTGTGCTAGGGATTTGATGCACTTTACAGTGCATTTTAGTTATTGTATTCTTGGGAAAGGTAATCTGATGACGCTTTACATGATCCAGTTTGAGTCTAGTTTTCCAGCTTCAAGACTACTTTTCAAACCAAACCAGTTCTGTTTCTCTTGGTGGTCAAAGGCATTTTTTGGTTTTCAGCACGAGAAAGAGGCAACAGGCCCAGATTTCATGTTTTAACCTGCAAAATTGGGAGGCTGATTTTCATTTCCATAGCCTTTTTTCCTTCCTGATCAGTGAACCAGTGCTTACTGATGACAGCCTGAGCAGAGTGAGGAAGTTCTTTCCAAAGGATGAAACCTGTGTAAGATATTTCATTTTGTGATATGGTTCAATATGTTGTTGCTTCACCATCGTACTGCAAGGTGCTGATTTATCGCCATACGCAGGTTTACATTTAGATTGTCATATAATGTTACAGTTTCTATTTCATAACAACCTAAGTTCTGTTCATGTTCACTCTATTTATGTTGTCTGTATTTTTCTACTGATAACTGTTTTTAAGATAGTAGGGTTTGTCATACCAGTTTGTATTATAATTGGAGTTTTTTCTTTTTAAATTGGCTTGTTTATATGTAATGAAATGAATACAGTATTATGGGGAATACCTCTGTAGAATATTGGCCGGAATTTTCTTTTTACCTTTAAACAAAGCTGGTTGCCATAAATTTGTGGAATTAGCTTATTTGCTCTGTAAATTAGAGAGGAAGCTGTTAGTGGAGTTTATATCTTCTCTGGTCAATTGTTGAAGAAGGTGCTGTATATAATTGAAATATTCACACATTTACTTCATTTCACAAAATGTCATCTGTTGATTTAATTATTTTTTTCATGTTATATGAATTTTTAAAAATATTTTGTAGCAGATTTTTTTTTGTGACCTTGCAAGAAACTTTGGGACTTTTATCATGATAAAAGTTGCATTAAAAAGGATGAATTAAATTTTGATGGAAGAACAACTGATTTAATGTATTTCTGAGAGACTTTAAATTAGCAGTCCAATTTATTTCAAGCTGTAGTTCTTAGATTGCAAATGGATGTGAGATGATTGTATAGTATGATGAACTATTCTGAAATATACTCAACAACTCAATGGAAGATAATTGAAAAAATCAAACAAAACTAGAACGACCAAGTTTGTTTGCATGCATTGCAGGTGTTTAGAGAGTCAATTTAAAACTGAGATGCTCATGAAACTTTAAAAAAAAATAGTTTTATTTCTGCAAATCATTTTTAATTATTATTTTTCATTCGACAGGTCTTAAAATTAACTAACATAAATTTGGGCATTCTTTTCTGTTTGCTCCAACATAATAGGAATTTAATTAAAGTAAGGAAGGCATTTATTCTAATTTAAAGAACTTATAGGAACCAAGATCAATAAGGATAATAGTAAATGCTGCTACAACAAGCATATTTTCACTTCTTGCCATTGGCTTAATTCAAAACCGTCAAACCAAAATATATTTTATTGACCTTGGTCAATTGAAATTCCAAGTCAGGATTTTTCTTAATATTTCTTGTGCAATCAGCTTCATATATTATTCTTACCTAAAACCTTTTTCATTAAGCCTGTCCAACGTGTAAAAAAACCCAAGAACAAGTGGTTGTCCGTGTTCAGTGACTCATTTACATTTATTCTTTAAGCTATTAGTGTAGACCTCACTGTAGGCCATCGAATTGCTAAACAGAATCATAGTGTTTCATTCAATACATAATCCTGACATCAAAGTCTTCTTTTTTTACATAAATTTGTAGCACTTTGTCAAGTCTAGATAAAAGTCCCAGACAATTGGACCTGTGCCATTTTCTTATGAGAAACTGTTCCACAAGCTATACTGTTTGAAAGTTTGTTTTTGCTTTGTACACATGTTGATTTTTATAGTCTTAGAATGTTAACATTTCCAACAACAGAAGAAAAAATATAAATTTTCACCTTGTATATAGCATGAAAATAATTTCTAGGGTTATCAGAGTTTTGTTGACTAAGGCTCTGGATAAGCATTCAATTCCAGTGCTGCAAATTTCTAGGAAATTTGCAATACTGGAAATCATGATGAGAAAGGGGGACATACAGGCATTCCAGCCCCCTAACTGGCGAGTAACAAAGTCACCTCAAAGACAAGCTCTTCAGTCTTTTGCTTCCTTTCCTCCATGAACTGTAACTGATCTCAGGGCAGGAGCTGGGATTGTCAAACACAATCCACAACTCCAGAAATGGGAGAGGGTACGGAGCATGCCCCCTCACTTTTGCAAATGACACAGGGCTGTGCTTGCCCGGATGCCCTTTGCAGAATTCTGGGGATTCCTGATGCTGTTTGAAGGGCAGAAGGAAGTCTTGTTGCAAATGGCTTTCCTGGCACAAATGTACAGGCAATCCTCGACTTACAACGTTTTGACTTACAGCATTTTACACTTACAATGTTTATAAATGAAGTCTGTTTGAACTTTCTGATGTCAGTTTTGACTTTACAATGCTTGATCCAATGCAATATCATGCCAGCGAACAGGTCGCTGTGTCACCCATCTCCCTGAAGAACATCTGTCTAAACTTCCCTGAACACTTTCTTTAAGAAAGCAGACAAGACTCCAGAAAAACCTGCAGCCAAGACTCCTGAGAAGACTCCAGCCAAGAGTCCTTCAAAAAGTCCAGCAGAGTTACCTCAAAGAAGTCCTTCCAAATCAATGTGATTGCTATTTACAATATAATTACATTAATGTGGCTATATTACTCATCTATAATTGACTGAGTACAAAATTCTGGGGTATTTTTGGTGAAAATAGGGTACTGGGCCTTGGTTCAGGAACCAACCCCCATTTATAATATTGTTTCTTATGAGAAAATTGGTTCCGAGTTACAACATTTCGACTTAAGACGTGGTATTCAGGAACCGATTGTGTTGCAAGTCTGAGGACTGCCTGTAATGCCAGTCCATGGCTTAAGTGACATACATGATGCACCTTAGAATACTGAGAAGGGTGGATGCAGTACAAGTTCTATGATGAATTCATTTCCTTTGGTAGATTTTTGGATCCCTTTCAATTGCTGTGAAGTTCAGTGTTGTGGCCCTTCATTCATTTCCTTTATAGCCCAAGAATATGTGTTCAAGTGATACTCTAATGATAATGACATATAAACAATACATATAATACTGTTTAAATTCCCATGCCTTTACATTAGATATATGATTGAAACTCTTCCAGAGTTACCTACTAGTAATAGTCCATTAAGTCTTTGGACTACATTCTGGACTGGAGTACTCAACTGGGACAAAGTGTACCATTTTACCATTTAGTCTGCTTTGTAACATGTCCCTGTAAGGGCATCAGAAATGGCAGTGCAGTCTCCCAGGTGTGTGTGTGCTGTTGATGCCTATGGGAATTCCCCCTGCCGTATTGATTAAGGTATGGTGTAGATGTTGGGAGAGCAATGGCAGCTAGATTCTTCCCAAGCTCGAGAGGAGTCCAGCTGCAGGGAAATGCATTGTAATAGTCTCAGACCAGGGTCCCCAGACTGGTCCTCCCCCAGCTGGGGTCTTCCTCAGTCGCAGGAAGTCACAGGAAGACAGTAACTCTACTCCGCCCCTGATCAGGAGTTGTTAAGCTGTGGGAAAATGGGCCTCCATCTTACTCAAATCAGGGTCCCCTTAGCCTGGGGAAGCCATAGGTGAAGATGCTGTTTGACTCCTGATGAAAATTGAGTGTACAGGTGTTTGTTTTAGTGAGAGAAACTCTCTTGCTGGGGAAATTTTCCAGTTGTCAAAGTAGAAGAATGTTCTTGCAGATGGGACATGTCTTCTCTGCAAAACAGAATGAATTTCTATTGGGACAGCAGCGAATGTTCTGTAGAAACATAACACCTGTATATGACCTGTGGGTGTATGTATACTTGCACAGTTTCTTACAAGCAATTTACATTCATAAAATGTTGTATTATCCTTTGTTATGAAGTAATCTATGTGTGTGTATTTGCGAAAATTCAGAGAGAGCCAGGTTAAGAATATCCATGGAAAAAAATCTGTTTCATGGCTTCACCTGAAAAAAAGGTTAACAGCTAAACAATGCAGCTGTTAGTATTTTTTATGCAGGAGTTTAGGCTCCTTACTGTTAGTGCCACTGCAAAATGCTTGTTTGCTGCACTCCACAATGTTAAACTTTCACCTGTTGTTTCTGGACAATGGGAAATAGGGCTGTGTGAAGCTTCAGGTGATGATTTGATTTGGAGGAGATTTGGCCCAATTTGGTGGCCGAATCTTTGAATCCGAATTGAATCAGGGGACCAATTAAAAGGTCCAAATCAATTCAAAGCTCTCTGAATCTTCAGAAAAGATTTGGAGAGCTTTGATTCAGGCAGTCCCTGGTGGCTGCAGCAGACTCCTAGCTAGTAAGTACGGGGGGGGCGGGGCTGGGGGAGGTGGCAGGGGACCTCATGGTCATCTCCCTGCTCTGCTCTCACAGCCCCACTTCCAAAGAGCTGGGAGCTGGGGCGGGTGGGGGCAGCTATTGTTGGGCTAGGAGAGCAGGCGGGGGATGGGCCTGGCCTGCCTGGCTGATTCGGAGATTCAGCAGCAGACAAATCTCTGAATCAGATTTGGCCAAATCGAATCAGGACAGTGATTCGAATCACCGAATCAAATTACAATCTCCTGAACCGGCCAAATCCGAAGTGAATATTAGTCACTTCACACAGGCCTAATGGGAAATACTATAGTTAGTGATAGTAGTAAATGATCCAGTTTAATTATTCTAATACAGCAAAAGCTTTGTTACCTGGCACCCATGAGGAATGGCCGGATAACAAAATATGCCTGTTAACTGAGAGGCCCAAACAGGTATCTTTGCCTGTTCAGGCCACTACCTCTCCTACTGTGTCTAGGGTGTCGCCACCCCTCTTGCCATATTGCCGCCCCTCCCACAGGCCCCGAGGGACAGGGAGGCAGGCCCCACGCAGGCTGCTATGCCCCAGGCTGTGGGGGCTCAGCAGCACAGGCTGCTTTGTCCTGGGCCGTGGGGGCTCAGTGAAGCCAGAAGTGCCATGGTGGCACTCCCAATTTCACTTTTACCTTACAAGCTAGCTTGCCAGTTAATGGAACATGCCGGCTTGTAAGGTGCTGGATAACGCAGCTTTTACTGTAATTGTCTTCTTTCGTCATAACACACGTGTGTAAAAAATCTCTTCCAAAACACAGCCATGCTAAAACCAAAAAATAGCACTTGAAATAAGCTCTGCTTGCATACCTTCATCTCCAACATTTTCTCTACTGCAATGTCATTCTCTCCCTACCCTTCTTCCTTATTTCATGTCTCTCTCAAGAATATTTTTTACTTAAGTAGGTTAGCTGAAATGCTGTTTAAAATTAAAAGTAGGCTGCTTGACTTTTGAAGTTCCTAGGGGAGATATTGTATGTTCCAGCAGCTTTTATGTCCCAATTGTCTATTCTTAAAGCAATCAGTGGTTGCCTGATTTTCTCAAGACCTCATCATTTTAATCAGCGTCCTTGAATTATTTGTTGTAATTTTTGGTGCTAATTGTATATTAACTATTTAAAAATTGAAAATGTACATCATGGTTTGAATACAAATTTTGAATACTTCTGGACTATGATAATTTTGTACATCATATCATATCATTAGTTCTTGATAAATAATACCATCATTTAACATCCCAAAAGTGATTTTCTTTTTTTAGTTCAAAGCTCAAGTCTTCACCAAAACCAGATTTTGAATAAAATATTTTATTTTAATATCCATTCATAGGTTAAAATTCCAATTGGAGAAGAGAGACAATATAATTTCATCCATGTAATTAGTACAGTATAAAATTCCATTTAGGAATATTCACAACAAACTTTTCATAAATCTGTAGAAATTTAACATTCTTTCCTCAAATTTCAAATAAGGAAAAAAGGCATAATTATCTCAGGAATTAGTGGTATATATAATAAATTATTTGTTGGTATTCATAGCTATCTGCCAAATGTGGTAGTGATATTCAGCTGACAATTTCATACTTGTGCATCAACTGCATTGATAGCACGAGTTGCTTTCAGTGTCTCACTTCCTTTCTTCTTGTTAGTCTTGGCAAAAATGGTCTGGAGGGAAGGCTGTACAAGGAGAGGCTGACAGACTTAGGACTCTTCAGTCTGGAGAAGAGAAAGCTCAGGTGGGACTTGGTGGCAGCCTACAATTACATGAAGGGTACTTGGAGAGAGCACCTGTTCACTAGAGCTTCACAGGGAATAACAAGGTTTGAAGGAATAAACTCCAGGAATGTCAATTTATACTGGAAATAAGAAAACATTTCTTAATGGTGCATGTGTCTAGGGTCTGGAACAAACTCCCCCCAGAGGTGGTGCAAACATCTACCCTGGATTCCTTCAAAAAACAGGTGGGTATATTTCTTGATGGGGTCACTTGACCCTAGCTGACTTCCTGCCTCTGGTGGGGGTTGGACCTGATGATCTCTCAATGTCCCTAATGTCTATGAAATCTATGAAAAATTAATTTTTTCATCCATCTCGACACACCTGGTTTTCTCACAAATATGGTCCCTTCTTGGTATCTCAGAATTGAAATTCTCACTATAATTATTACTCTTTTGAGGCCAGACGGAGAAATATCCTGTCTAGGACCATTGGCAGGTCTAAATTCTGGTGTCTTGTGAGTATTAACTCTAGTAATATTTAATTTTTATCGATAAGCAAACCAAGAATCAGGATTTCCTTTTTTCAAGGGTTTAAGGCAATAGTCTATCCTATGATATCAAGTCTTTTTGCTTTATGATATATAGAAAAACTGTTTAAGTATTTTTTAGAATTTCTAAGTTTTTCTTTTCTTTTTAGATTTGTAAAATGAAATGACATCTTCAGCATAACAGTTTTCTTAACATTATGTCGGGGCAGTAAATGTATAGCATCAACTAAGATGAGTCATACCTCACTAATTAATCAATCAACACATCCTGCAGCACAAAACCA
>JAGPOW010003685.1:33244300-33358187 GCA_030014935.1 Caiman crocodilus
GGACTAGACCCGGACTTGGACCACCAGCCCGTCCGGTCCCATAGCGGTTGTGCCACTGAGGATGCATCGGGTCCCCCCCCCCCCCCCCCGGTGTCCCCCTGGCTCAGCGACTGGTGCCTCCTGGGTCTGGGGGCAAACACAGGGTCCCCCCACATCTGATTGTTGAGCCAGGGCACATGGGGATGCCTAGCATGCTCCCTGGAAGACCCTGAAGAGGGTTTGCCACTCAGCATGCAGCCAAACTCCTCTCCCCCCGCTCCTGTGGGATGCTACATCCATCCCAGCATTGCAGCATTCACAAGCCACGCCTGGTATCTTGAAGTATGTAGAAAAAGCATTTAAAGCTGTGTCTATGTCTGAATTGCTGATTCTCTGAATCAGCATTGGATCTTCAGATTCTGTTTCAGCTAAATTGAATCAGGAACCCTGATCTAAATTGATTAAATGAATCACTGTCCCCGATTTGGGCCAAATCTGAATTGAATAGGGGCCATTTCACACATCTCTATGATGCGTCATAATTGGAGAGTAATAGAAAGTGCCCAGGAAGTATCCCAGGATCTGGCCAATGGTGTGTAATAAAGCAATTAAAATCATAATAAAAGAGATTTCTTCCTGAAAAGTAAAGTAGCAGTATTCATGGAAGGTAAATTTTGTCGCTTTTAGAGTTCTAGCATGAATTGCTGTATATCAGGAAGGATAAATGGAAGTTGGCCGAAGAGGAATTACAGCAACTGTATAGTAATCCTGTTAAGGTAACTGAGTAGAACCTGGGTTAATTAATTTAGAAATCATTTGCTTCTGGTTGAAGTTACAGTTCATATTCAAGGTAGAGAGGCTTCTTGGAATACAAGGGGCCAAATTCATCCTAATAGCATGCCAACCATTTGAATCAATAGAGTTACTTCAGGATTGAATTTGCCACCAACAGCACTATGTTTAGAAAATTTGCAAAGGAAAGTATCTGTATTTTTAGGTAAATGGACTGAATGTTTAATGGGTCTTTTCAGCCCTTTATAACTCGATTGTTTTATGGTTCCAGACTCTAGGAACTGGCTGTGAAATGATAATATTTATAGTTTATCAGTTGTACACATTCTTCTCCTGAGAGATGACATGTTGTCTATGTAATGCTGTTCTTAGTGCAGTGCTCTTTTTAGCATTAATCTGGGAGCAGCTGCTTTATTACCACTCCATTGTGCACTGATATAAAATATATGCATTATGATCTATAGACAAGTTACTATTTTGTTAATGAATTATTTAAAATTACTGAAAGGGACACATATATATCTTGATGGTTTCAAAGGTCTGTAAGAATTAAAGAAATCCAGATGCATGTTTATTTTGTTTTGTATCAAAACACATTTTTACTGTCATAATATTGGCTTGTTTTCAAAGCATGCCATTTTTCTGGGCTGCTAGCAGGGAACAATGTAAGCAATGCAGTGAGCATGCAATTGCTGGAAAACAAACACAAAAATTTTAAGCTAGCAATGTTTTTTTTACTTGAATATGGATCAAGATTTGTAAGATCACACAAAATAGCTGATTTTGAGCTATAGAGGTTTAAATAGCTTGCTGGTTCTGAATTGTTTATGATTTCTTCCTGGTAATTTTCCTTTAGATTACATTGTGATGCTGCTTCTGAGTAGCAGTTTTGGTTGTTGAGAAGTGGTCATGCAGGCAAAATTTGATAACCTGGATATGTCACTTCATCTCCTGTTTCTCTTTTGTTAATGCAAAATTGGTTGCATAATATCTCATTTTTCTTAAGCTGGCTAGGGGTGAAAATAAAATCCATAATGGCAGCGCTAGGATTTATAGTAACGCAAGTAAGGGTTTGAAGGATGTGGCTTGCTCTGTTTGGATGATGCAGGATTGCTTTAAGCAGTAAGCTTACTGTTTTCAGATGGCTTTAGCAGCATCAGTGATATAGCTGTGTCAGCCTCCTTGAATACTGGATGTCTGTAATAGCACAGAGGAAACTAATATTTAAAATCTGATATTTTGATGGCAATCAGTTCAGCAGTTACTGATGGATTGAACAGCTGTTGATGCTTTCTTCACTAATACAGAAGATGCTCAGAGGTAGATGGTTGTATGAGATACTTTTATAAGACAGGAAATGCAATATTTGGGGGTTTCTGGAAATAGAAAGGTCATGCAGCTTGGAACCGGTGAGCCATTCCAGTCTCTAAGTCATCAGGTATGATCTTATGGTTTGTACTTAATATTTCTGACATAGGGTTTGTTTTTCAGTTGTAGGTCATTTAAAATGTATTTGCACAGTTGTTTCTCATTGGATTGCTACAGGATTTATAGGACAGGCTATGTACCTAATACATAAGCAGATCAATATATGTCTTAGGAATTTAGTGTTCACTTAATTGCAAGTTGAATAGTATGAGTATTTATATTTTTAAATATATTTTTGGTAAGTATATAATTGTTTCCAGTTCAGTCATGGAAAAAGGGGCTATACATCTGTTATGAAGTAAAGTAAGAAAGAATCAAAAGGATTGTATTACATGAAGTATTATTTTCAGACAGCACACTTAATACTCGTGTGCTAATTCATATGATATAGCACTCTTATGAAAGCACATTATAAATCAGTTGTTTGCCTATAGTGGCAGATTATTTAAAGTAATGTCTCACATTGTATAATGGGACTGGGTTATTTTGCAGGAATAGTTCTTTGCTGTATTTTGCATTAGTAGATGTTTTTTGCTCTATTTCAAACCACTTTTAAAAATAGAAGCTTATTGAGCATAACAAAAAAAGTTTGGCAGGTTACCTCATCTTTTAATTATTACCATTGATGGCATGTTGATGCCCATGGAAAAGAAAGAGAATAAAAAGAAAAAAAGATAAAAAAATTAAATATTAATTGTGTTTTTCCATAATCTAATTCATGCTAATGTAATATGCTTTACTTTTTTATTTTTAGGCTTGATCAACCTTTTTGAAATGCTCTCACTATGTGAACTGTTAATGTACATACATAATATAAATGTAGAAATTATGACAAGCTATGTAAAGGAAAGGACCTGAGATACTATTTTGTAAAGTCTAATGTGGCTGTGGCAATAGTAGCCTACTTTTATGTGCTGGTCACAAAATGAAATTGAAAATACCATAATCACTTTAGTTGTTCTCTTTCCAAAATGCATACAGTTTAAGGCACTTATAAATAAAATGATAGGAGATGCCGATTTTTCACAGTGATATTTTGCTCCATTTTAGCAGATTTCTAGCTTTTTTGCAGAACATTTCCATGGCAACATATTAGCTTATATGGTTTAAAAGCTCAATTCAGGGTTGAAAGTAATATTCAGTGTTTCTTGTCACCTGTTTTACCTTCCTCACACAACAATTTCATGCATAATTGGAGCCCAATTTGACATAGACAGTAGGCATTTCCTGACCCCAAAGCATAGTCTTAAATATTCAAGGATTAAAAATATGCTTCTATGTTTTCATCTAAAAATATAAACAGATGTAAAGCACAAGGGATTTTCATTATTCCCTTGATCTGGATTGTGTGCTTTGAGCTGTATTCCAGTATTCAGTATAGTTTAGTGGCAATTGGAAAGGTATGCTGGAGAACAGAGAAGAGTTATAAAACTCCAGCATGTGCAAGACACTGATTCAGTACAAGTGCCTGCCATTTCATTTTTAATTAAAAACATATTTTTAAACAATATTCTACTTACTGATACTGGCTATAATTTATAGTTTTCCCAGTCTACTTATCCAGCTTATGTTCTTATTAATAATAGGGAAAGATTGCCATATTCTTAAGCTTGATTAGTTTTGCAATGGTTTAACTATACTTTTCAGTTACACGACCTGTTTAATCTGTTAGAATTTATTTTCAGTATTTTAATGAATTAGTCACAATGAGTACATTCTGTTTCTTGGCATTATTATGAAATTCCTGAAAGTATTGGTTTCACGGTATTCTCATGCTGCAGTGTATTCATGACTTTCTTCATAAAAACCAAACCATCCAACTGCTTTGTTTTTATGTATAACTTAAAACCTATATATATATCCTATACACACACACACACACACACACACACACACACTAGATATCATTCTGAACCTATTTAATATATATAATGTATTTAATACATAATAAAACCTGTGTGTGTGTATGTATATATAATTATACACCTATATCTATCTATCTATCTATCTATCTATCTATGTTTGAACATGATCCTGGAGCCTGCTTTGCATATGCAAAACTTTCTTAGACCTGAACAGGAGTTTTTCCTGCGTAAGAATTGTGCCTGCTATATAGTACGAGATCAGTACTGGATCCTCTTTTAAAAAAAAAAAAAAAAAGTCAATTTATTTTGCAAGGAATCTTACCATGTATTTTTACAATGCCTAATACGATGGAGACCTGACCTTGTTGGCCCTTATTTTCAGCATTACTCCCATAAATCCTAATTCTCAAATATTAACAAATTTATGGCAGGGATTTCAGAGAAGTAAATATTCAGTCAAATCTATGGGTAAAGTAAACTGGTATGTTGTAATTGCCTGATCTAGAATTTGTCCAGGATATTAGACTTGACACATCTCCTCTTTGAAAGTTTCCATGGAATGGGTTCCCTGGAAAGTTTGCATCTCAGTCACTAGAATCCCTGAGAGAGTTTAAAACAATGGTGTGATTGGCGGCAGAGACATTTTTGGAGATTATATTCTTCTGATCCCAATAGCCCCACTGTAGGGTTGCCCCCAGCCCAAATTTGTGGTTTGGGCAGGGGGTGGCTGTGTCTGGGATCCAGAGTTGCTCCCAGCCTTGATCTGGTTCCAGATCCAGGGCTATCAGCTGATTGTCTACTCCAGGAAAGCTCAAGGTCTTGTTGGCTGATTGTTGGCCTCAGCCCTGAGAAAGCCCTGGGTCTAGCAGTGTAACACATGCAATTTAGGGAGTCATGTAGATGACCCACACTGATGTTCCACACATTTGTGCAATATCTTTGTGGCTGGTTTGCCACTTTATGGTTTCATAAATTGACTTAATGTGTAGCATTGTTACTATTCATAGCCCAATTAACACACTAATTGTACAATACCAATGAAAGTTTTGAAGTGGAAGGTTGGACAGACTTGTTGGGGTATTTTAGGCAGATTTTCCCTGCCTTGATCAGGGAGTTGTACTATGTGGCCTCTTGTGTCAATCCTTCCACACTTTTCTCCCCCATGATGCTATTCAGGGGGTCAGCAACCCCTGGCACGTGTGCCGAGCATGGTACGCAAGACTCAGGCTCTGAGCAGCTGCTGCCAGCCACAAGGCCAGGCTGCTTCCAGCCACCAGCTGGGAGGCTGCAAATTGCTGCTCTGGGCTCCAGCGTGTAGGCATTCCAGCACCTTTCAAGGTAGACGTGTTTTTTTTCCGCACTCTGGCCAAGAAACGTTGCCTACCCTGCTATAAGTGCTCAGAGTTGTGCTTTGATCACTCCAAAATGGAATGAACTATTTTATGTGCTAGGAAGCTTCTTTATTTAGAAGTGTCAGAAGGTGAGCATATAGTTAGGAAGAGTATTTTTTTCTGGAACAACATAGAGATTTTCTGGGACAACATAGCCAACATGAAATTTGGGAATTCAGTAAAATGATTTGTAAAAATAAGCAAATGAATTTGTTCACCTGAAAGGAGAAGTGGGCACCTTCTGTCTGATACACCAGTGTAACTTTGGAGTAGCTGAAGTCAACAGAGTTGGACTGTGAAGCAACTAAGAGTAAAATTGGGGATTTTTGGATTGAATAAATCCCAGAAGACAGAGGGATGTTTGATTCATGCCATGTCATTTTCTTTAGGGGAAAAGTTGAGTGGTCATAAAACAGGATGACTGCAGAACTATTCCTCCTTCCTCCAAATCTTCCTATGTTGAAATTTTTTCTTCCCTCTTCAGCCCCAACAAGGCCGGGGATTTCTTAACTTAAGTGAGTCAAGGAACTCAGTACAGGCTTAGTGCTCTTAACTGGTTCCTGAAAACCTGAGTGTTTAAGCGAAACGAGAGTTAAGCAAAACTTAAAAGTATCTGACAACCCAAGGTAGTGACTGCAATTGTTTTTAATCACCCAAGATGGCAGCTACAAGTATTATAATGAAACTCACTGAGCACAAAGTAAAATCGGGTATCAAGTTCAAATGAGTGTTATAGCAAAATAACACTAAGTGAAACAGTAAGTGGCAGTTGCCTGTATCTAGACCACTTACCTTGATGTTCCTCCATATACTTCCTCCTACTTACCTTGACCTTTCTTCCATACATTCTCAGTCCACAATTGCTGCAGCTTATTTCACAAAACTGCATTTTTTAACAGTCAGGGAGAGTCGAAGGGAAGTCCTAACTTACTTATTTTGATAAACTGCTTCAAGGCTTACCTTGTGCCCAACTCAGCCCCTGGTCTTCCACCTAGTGGGATTTATTTTTTGCACTCCCTACCCATCCATCATCAGTTCCTGCTTGGCCTGTGACCTTTATTGCTCCCTAACACCATTTTCTTTTCCTTACAAATTTGCAGACTGGGTGGATTGAATTCGCAAACTGGACTGTCTTCCACTTTCAGCTCGCTCCTTTCTTCAGAATTTCCAGTAGGTTCTAGTTCAGATTTCCCCCCACCTTGAAGTCTCCTGATTTGTATTACTGCATTTCCTTGTCTTTCTAAAGCCACTGATAGACATTCAGTTAAAGGGCCATGGGATCTGATTCACATATGCATTGCAGGAGGCACAAGTGTGGGGTTGAGGGTCAGATCTCAATCATGCCCTGCTGCTGGTGCAAGCAATCCCAGGCTCTTCTTGCACTAGTAAGTATCAAGATGGGTGCCTGGTGCTCCTGATCCATGGAAGCACATCAGAGCCTTTTACTCTGGTGCACTCTGGTGGCTGGAGCCCCCATCAACTTATTGGCACTAATGGGCTCGGGAGTGCATCAGAGCCTTGAAGGGCTCTGCGCTTCTCCATCTGAAGCACCAGTCAGCTCACAGGCACTCTTGGTCATGGAAGTGCACCAGAGCAGAAGGGCTTGGATGTGCTCCTGCAGCTGCATGTGCTGACTGGCACTGGCCACACATTCAGTTTAATTTAGTGGGCACTTGATGATGTTACTGTGTTGCTTTATTTAGCCCTTGATGGAGGCATTGGTGAGGGTGATCTCTTGATTGCATTATGCAGGATATCAGTGACACTGAAGCATCAATGAGCTGAATAATTTTTGCAATGTATGTTCTCTAGCTGTCCACCTCCTATTTGTTGGAATAGTCAATAAAGACTACTAAATATGTCCTAGGTCTCTGCTGAAGTTGATGCTGTTGTGACTGTGATGGGGACAAATCAGTCTGTTCATTTAGTACTGGCTTTTGACGGAACAGATGATGTCTTTCACTGACATCAGGTCCTCACTTGAAATGTAAGGGCCTGTGTCTTTATATTGAGAACTAACGGGCTTAAGAATTCCTGCACCATCTGTGCTCTAAAATATGGGATACCATGTTGGGGGAGAAGGAAGATGAAGGGAATAACACAGAGAGCAGCAGGGTCTAGTGAGTCATCACAAGACCCTAGCAGTGATGAGAGATTTACTCATGACTATCAGCTCAGGGAGTGACAAGAATACACTGAAATCCTTCAGAGAGAAATGCTGGCACCAGTTAGAGAGCAACTAGTAACTTGGAAAGAGGTCAGTGGTTCCTTGCTGAACAAAGGGAGAGTACTGGGAAACAACTTGCTGCTGAGCATGTGTTGCAGGTGTATTTAACTGATGGTATCCAGCCTTATCTGTTTAATAACTGGCTGTGGGGACTTAGAAGCCAGACTGTTGCCCTGCAGTAGGACAACGCCACTAGCTCTCATTCTAAAGACAGTATTTAGACACAGTTCCCATGAAATGGAATCAGATGCTTGAGTTAGGATTTGGTCAATGCACACTTCACAGAAATTTGAGCATACAGGAGGAGTTTTCAACTGCATATATAACAGCACAATAATATTACTGTTAATACAGATACTTTTCCTCTATATTAGCCACATTTTTCACATTTGCTTATTTTTGTAACCACTGGATATTTCCCTAACTTGTTTATATATTTATTAAGATTCCCTCCATGATGGTTGAAAAATAGGGGGAAAATCTTTTAACATTTCCCTTCCTTGCTTTTATTTTTTTCCAAATTTGAAATATTTCAAACAGCTCTAACTGTGAGCTTACATCTAAATGGTATCTAGTGTAAAAGACAGTCTGGGGCTCCCTGTTACTTTAAGAGAACAGCAGCCCAGGCAGGGAGCACTGCAGGCTAGGCAGGGTGCAGCAGCTGCAGGTTGCTGGGGCAACAGACTAATGGAGCAACTAGCAGGCACTTGCAAGCAGTCAGTTGGCCAGAGGTAGGCAGGACCTTAGGAGTATATAAGCCCAAGACTGGGGCTGGCAAGGGAGTCTCTCCCTGGCAGCTGCAGGTGAAGGAGCTCCTGCCCAGGAGAGCCACCTGGGGATGCTAGGCCGATTGCTTTGGTGCTTGTAGGAACAGTTAGGATCGGGGAATGCACAAGGAGCCCAAGACGGGAGGTATGCTGTATTAGTAAGTGAAGGTTTACACTCTTAAAGGAACTGAGGGAAGTTATCCCTTAATGTTTCTCTTGTAGCCCAGGAGATGAATGTTTATGTTGCGTTTACATCAGTGGTTTGGGATGGGACTGTAAGGGGCTGTAGAGCAGATAGGGGCCAGGGGCCCAGCACCCACAGAGGGGCACGGTGAGATGGGGGCTAGGGGTTTGGAGCCCAGAAGGGATAGATTGAAGCTAGTTCCTCAAAGCCAGGTCCAACACAGTGGGCCTAGGCTATAAGGCCTACCTGGATGAAAGGGGTGGAAACCAAGAAGGTTGAAGCCCCAACATTGGGAATACCCTTACAGTAACACTTGTGACGCATGGGGCGTGGTGTACGGGAGAATTTGGAGTCACACAATTGGCCTTTAAGGCTTTGGGTTCCTTGCAGAGCATAGTTGACCAGTGAGGCCTAGGAAGGGGCCTGAGGACCAGCAAGACCCAGTAGAGTGCTGGGGAGCCCTAGTGGTGGTGGTGGTGGGGGTTCAGTCAGACTGGGGCCACACAAAGGCCCTTGGGAGCCCTCCCTATTTATTATATTTCCATCAAGGCATGGCAGGAGAAATGGGAAGATGCACTAGGGGTGGAGCAGCATGGAGCCACGAGGGATCCCAACGTGTTACATAGCTGTCTAGATTCCCTAAAGCAGGGCTGTCCAACTTATGGACAGCAGGGGGTTATGTACTATGCAGGCCACATACTGCATGGGCCTCAGACCCCCAGGCTTCCCTCTACCATGCAAGAAGCCTGCTCCCCACCCCCCACCTTCCCCATGGCATGGGCAGTAGGAGCAGCCCCGCTCTTCTTCCCTGCTTACCATGTATGCAGCCACCAGAAGCCAGAGGAGGGGTGGGAGCCAGAAGACTGACTGCTGGCATGGCAGCAGGAACTGTGGGAAGGTGTGGTGGCTAGGCAGGAGCCCAGGGGCTCATGTTAGGCCGTTATGAGCTGTTTGCAGCCTGTGGCCACCAATTGGATGGCCCTGCCCTAAAGAATGACATGAATTAGAACCTTTTGAATTAGATATGGATGAAGGTTAGAAATAATCCAGCCACAAGACTACACATGGGATATTAAACTCTAGAATATATTTAATCTCTTCACTATGCTTAATTTCTTCATGTAATCTGTTTGATACCCGGATAAGTGTCAGACCTTCATTCTGCAAATTATTAGGTACAAGCAGACCCCTTCTCCTTTCTGAAGCTCTGCTGATGTCAGTGAGGCATTATGCAAGGTCAGCAATCCCTCAACATGGTACTGCTTACAGGATTGAGGCCCTTGAACAGCATCCCTCCCGTAAGAATGGCCTAATTGCATGAATCTATAATATGAAAATGTTGATTTCAGGGAAGTTCTTTTATCTCGTGTGCCTTTTTAATTACTTTGTATATGTCTGCATAAAATCTCCAATAAATAGAATACAAATTAATAAACTTATTAGCATTAGGCTCCCAGGAAAGAAAGTGGTGAAGAGAACTAATGTGAGAATATGTGGCTTTGTCTTCAAGCAGAGAAGACGCCAATGCATATGCCAATTTGTTTAATTAGGGAATCAATGGAGAGAACAGGTTTGAAAAAATTCTGAAGTTTTACCCAGAACTCAAACCTCACTAGCTTTATTAAGTCTATTTAATGTTTTCCTTCAGTGCAGTCAGCTGAATATTGTTTTACCCAATTATTTTTGCTGGGTGATGCTCTGTGAGATTTTTCTGAAGTTTCTCTAGAAATAAACTGATGATTTTTGGTATGTATGTTAGAAGCAAAGGGTGTACATTCCTATAGCTTACATGAATTTATTATCCTTTTGCTTAATGTTCTTGTTTTTAGACATTTTTGGCTCAGTTCTTATTCCAAAATTTGTTTAGCTTTAAAATTGAGAGTTTAAAATTTACTTCACTTTATTTAGACCATGACCTTAGGATGCTGTGTAGTTAGACTTGTTTGATAACAGATGCATTCACTTCAAACCTAGTTACCAGATCTCAAAACAGCTATTTCCATAACTATTTTACTACAGAAATTTTCTAGTAGATACTCATATTTATAATTTTTTTCTGTGTATTTTGAACCTTCATTTTCAAGGATTACTACCACATGGTTAATTAGATCAGTTGATAGCTGATCTGAATTTTCTTCCCAGAGGAGTGCTTTAATCCTACTATTTTTCATTAACAATCATGAAGGAGTAATAACTTTTTTCTGGTTTAATATATTACATTTTGCTAGAGTCCTTGCTCTAAATGGAAAGTAAGCCCATAATATAAACTGTCATCTTTTAGGCCTTGATTCAGAAAAACAAATCTAGTGGTCCATAGGACACCACCTTTAGACTTAAGACTTAGCCTTATGTCACTGCTCTGCCACAGCCTTCCTGTGTGACTTTGGGAGAGTCACTTATTTCCTCTGGGGTTCAGTTCCTCATCCTTGCTTGGGCCTAGTTGTATTTTTGTACTTAAATGTTGGAAGGATTAATGCACTGTTGACTGTGAGGTCCTCAAATACTATGATTATGGGGTGCCATTCTTAGGTGCCTAAGATGTATTTCAGCAAAGCATTTTAGTATATGACAAAGTTACTTATATTAGGTTAAAATCAATTGAAATGGTTTGCTGAATAGGGTTGGACTTAGGCACATATTTAAGTGGTTTGCTGGACTAGAGGTTACATAGGGTAGCAGTTTTCAATGTTATTGGACTTGCAGTTCCTTGCTTCTTGCCTTTGTGCCTGCACCAGGTATGTTTTCCCAGATCACAGGTCTTTCGGGGCATGTCCTTGGGGCCTTGGGCTTTTCCTGCTGCCTTTCCATCCTGGGGCAGGGGTTCCTACCCTTCAGGCTTATTGCTCCATGACAAAGTCCAAGGCTGAACCAATTAATTTGTTTCAGGTTAGTCTAAGCTGCATAAATTGACCTGATAAGCAAATGAACAGACATTCACTTTTGATTCCAGAAATGCTGCCACATGGCTGCAATGGCTGAGGTCAGAAGCTGGGGAGTACTGGAGCATGCCTGTCTGCTTGGTTCGAGCAGACGCCTTGAGCTCAGGCTAGCCTACTGACCCTGTGAGGGAGGTGTTTGTGGGGGTTGTGCTGGGATCCGGGATATTGGGGGACTGAGAGTTAACGAATCTGGAGGGAATCTGGGACAGAAGTTGAATAAACTGATTTAACTTAAATCAATTAAGTCTGATACTATATCCATCCAAATTTGTCTTAAACCAGTTGCAGCCATTTTGAAAGCAGTTTATGTGCACTGAACTTCTGTTGTGTTACAGATTTGAACTGGTTTCCAATCACTTCTACCAATTTGTGAGTAATTTGTGTCCCTAGCCCTAGAGGCTAACTATCTCCCTGTTTTTCATTCTTCAGGATTCTTGGATGAATCTAGTTTCTGATTATAATGCTATTTTTAATTAACTTCTTTTAGTGGCTCTAATTTCCTCCATTATTTCTTCTACTTTATCAGAGAAGTGTTTCCTTCTGTGGCAACTGAGCCTTTAAGTCCTTTGCAAATGCTGAAGCAGAGAAATAATTTACAACTTTTATCACTCTCTACACCATTATCTGTAAATAAATTAACCTTGCAATCTCTTGCTAGGGTTTTGCTTCCCTTACTGTCCTTTCCTTACGCGTACAAAAATCTCATCACTAATTCTGTCGTATTCCTATCTTCCTATCTTTGACTTCTTCTATTATATGTACTTATATGTAGGGGTCTACTTAAATTGTTGTTAGACTTACCAATATTTATGGGTTGGTTGTGGCATAAAGAGTAAATTCTTCAGTCATTTCACAGATGTGTGCTCCAGCACCCTGCCTGGTGCTGATTGGCAGGGGCCTGGGCTGCGGGGATGAGAGGCAGTCACCATCTTGATTGCTGGCTGTCCTTCATGTAGTCCTGCCCCTCAATGCTGATTGGTGGAGAGGCTGGGGGGGTGGGGAAGGAGGGACAAGAGGGCAGCAGCCATCTTTTCTGCTGTCCTCCATGCTGCCCCACCAGCTGGTGTCATCCCCTCCTGGGTGGGCTGTAAGGCAGGACCACTGGCTCCCACTGGGGAGCCAACATTTTACTTTTAAGTTTTCATGGTTGTTGATTTTTTCAGACAATCTTGGATTTTGTGGTTTCTGTGAAATCTGCAAAACTGCAATTTTAAGTATACCTATGGTCTATTCTCTAATTGACTTGTAAAAACAACATTTTGCGGCACAGATTTAGAAGGAGAATAGACCTAGTAAAATTCATCTGACTTCTATGAGGGGATCCAGTGCTGAATCCAATAAGGCCTTTACCTAGTCCCAGCAAGCTAAATTCAAACCCTGTTCCTGGCTTTTGGCTTCTAGGCTAGTGTTTCTCAACCTTTTCAGAGTCTGAGCGTATGTCCACCAGTTTTTTGAATGTGGTAGCAGCCCCAGTTGAGAACCATTGTTGGTGCTCTCTTAGCTTCCCTCAGTGCTTCATAATTGCATTTTTACTGTCTCCAGATAAAACTGCCCTGTGTTTTTTGCTGTACAACCAGCCTGGGAAAGCCTGTGGCACCTGCATCTTCTTCCACTACATTATGGTCCTGATCAGCCTAAAGCTAGCTGGATCTGCCTCATGCTGTGTAGCTGTTCCCAGTTCGGCCCTTCCTGTGCTCCTCCTGGGAACAGAGGTGCACTGTTGGAACTGTCCCATGTGCCTCTTTCCAAAAGGAGCCTGGGAGGGACAAAAAAAGGCTACAGCCAAGCCGGCTCTGCCAGTTTTAGGCTGAGCAGAGTCCTAATGCAGCAGGAGGGTGCTCAGGGCAGTTTTACCCAGCTGCCACTGTCTCAGCAGCACCTGTATTGCAGCAACCTTGAAGAGGTCTTGCAGCAATCGGGATACCACAGCACCCTGGTTGAGAACCACTGCTTTAGGCCAGTGGCTAGCAACCTCTTACAAACCATGAGCCAGAACAAGCTGGCTCTGGTCCAATGCAGGTTGGATAATTTTCAGTGGTGCATCAGTGGTAGAGAGCTTCCATCCTACACCCATGCTGTTGTCTCTTTTTTCGGTCCTCCATTCTTTGGCCTGAGTGTGGGCACAGCTTCCAGCCAGTGGCAGAACTGTGTTGGGGCCAAAGTGTATCCACACTGCCATCACTCCTCCCCTTCTAGCTCTTCTTTCCCCCAACTAGCAGGAAGCTGCACTGGTGCCATAGCTGGAGGTGGGGAGGGGAAGGAGAGAAGCAGCTGTAGTGCAAATCATCATTTGCAGATACCTGGCCCTAGAGCAGCTTCTCACTGCCTGGAAGCTGAACCTGCATTAGTGCTGGGGAGCAGGGAACTGGGAGAAGAAGCACCGTGGGTGCAGGCAATGTCTCTTACCACGGATGAGCTGCCAAAGCCACACAGCTTGTGCCAGACTGGATCTGAGAGGGATGGGAGAAATGGCGTGGGTGCAGCAGGAAACTTCCTGTCCCTGGCATAGCTCTTCACTGCCCAGTCATAGTGCATGCATGGGCGTGGGCACAGGCAAAGTCCTCTAGCTCCATGGGCTGGATCCAGTGGCTCCACGATCTGGATCCGGCACGTGGGCCATACGTTACTGATCTCTGTTCTAGGCAATGCACCCCAGAGCTGCTTACAATGGGGCACCATGGATCCAACTACACAGGACCTAGGACTAATACTATTTCAGGCAAGACTTTCTCAGCGGTCCTTATGAACTCCCTAGAATTCCACTGCAAATATGAATTTTTTGACTTACAGTTTCACTCTTCAGAGATGCAAGATATTATTACCACACAAGACATGTGCATGGACATGTACAATGAACAGATTGTAAAACATCATTCCTCTTTACTTAAAGATGTAGCAGTGGAGAGTAGGGAGACTATGGAAAACAAACAAACAAAAATCTAGTTTTTGCTTATTTTCCTTCATGACCTTGTGGAGTGGCCCAGTAGACAGATCATGGAGCATCCTTTACTCTTGCTCTTTCTTTCTTTGGAAGTCTGTCTCAGTTCATGAAGGCAGGCTTCTCTCTGCTTCACTAGGCTTCTGGTACAGTTCTTTTCAGCTCAAACCAGTGAAAATGGTTTTTCCAGTGTTTTCTGTAGGCCCTTGGATTCCAGGGATGGGGCACTCACTCAGACCTCCGTGCCACTGGGGTTCTGTCTTCAAGTCATCATGCAGCAGAGGCTGGTGGGATGATAAACAGCTTCATCTTTATTAGGAAACAAGATTCAGCAACATGCACATTCCAGCTTGCAGGGAGAGCCACCTACCATCACCAAGCCGCACCCACACAGCATCAGGGAGAAAACTGGACCATTCCACCGCAGGCCCCTCAAAGGTACATTCCATATACCACAGTTCTAGGGAAGAGCAAGTCTTTACCCTTTTTAAATTTTCTGTCTTTTTGACAGGAGACCTCCTGATTGTTTCCTAATTGACCACAGACTCCTGGCACTCCAGTGCCAGACAACTTTTTCTGGGTAGAAATTAGCCTTTTGCCTATCTGTTATTTGTTGTCTTCTAGGAATTCCAGCCCATGATGAAGATGGTAGACAATAGACTAGACAAAAACACTGCACATTTGCAAAATGGAGTTTGGAACCTTGCAAAGAATTTCTAAGTTAATCAACTTTTCATACCTTCAGTATGCTCTCGCCTAACTTTCAAATTCCAGGTTCAGATGGAGATCTCTGCATCAGAACCAACGCCTCATGTTTTGATTCTTCCTTGATCCCAAACCAGAAGGGCTTTGTTCCTGGTTTTTCATTTAATAGCATGGGACTTTAGCCAACTTCTCTGATCTCTTAAGACTACCACCATTTTGGAACCACCATCTTGCTAGAACACCTGAGGGATTTCAGTGCCACTCAATCCAGTACTCCCTAGTTAGCCGTGAACTAGAAATGTACCTACATTTGATCTGAATGATGCTGTGATCCATTCTGGAAACATAAACACAACCCACTGGGAACATAAAAGCAACACTCCAAGCAAAAGCACACTCAAGAGAACATTCAAGTCCACAGTTGAATCACGCATGTCCTTTAACTGAATCTGGTGCTCTGTAGCACTGCTAAATATCTGCCCCTCTGACTTTCTGTGCATGCAAATCAGTGATATTAATCATACCTCTGCAGACTAAAGTGTAACAGGAAAAAGATGTACTTCTATTGGCAGCTTCTCTCTGAAATTCTGAAATTCACCGTTTTGTTAGAGAAAATCTGAGACTCCCTTATAAGGCAATATAAATTAGCTTCACTTGGGAACCAAAAGCAATGTTAGCTTGCCCTGAATAACTTTAGTTCAAAATCCATCAGCTGATCTAGCTCAAAACTATATTTAGAGCCCATTCCTTTCAGCAATCTTGTTATTTGAAATGGAGGGGGAGAGAAAGTAGTGCTTAAGTGGTTACGTAGAAGCAGCAGAAGCATGAATGAGGCTTGCAAGGGCAAGAGAGGGAAAAGCCTTAAAAATAACAGAGAAGGCTACTTGGAAAAACTAACCTGAAGACATAGGAGAGCCCTTAGAGCAGTCTCCTTCACCATAAAACAGAGTTGCAGAATAAAGTAATAGGTATAAACTGCTGTTTGTGGCCTGAAAACTACAAAGGATTTGCCCATTATTGCTATATTATCAATTGCTTCTAATGTTGCATGCAATTTATACCAGCAGAATATTGATTTTGTGGATATGGTTTATAGGTTTCATGGTAAAAATAAACTATATCGCCAAAAGGATTTTTATGCCTGTGTACCTGGCTCACTGGGGACATGGACACACATTAATTTGCCTGTGCACTTTGTACCACTACAGAAATAAAGCATTAATAAAACATTAATTAAGCAATTAATAACGCATAATAATAAAGCATTATGAGGTATGGGTGTGTGAAACGTCAGTCGCTGATTCGATTCAGAGAGGATTTGGCCCAATTCATAGGCCAAATCACTGAATCTGAATTGAATAGGGAAACAAAAAAACCCCTCTGAATTGATTCAGAGATTTGGTGATTTGGAAAGTAGTCTTGCAGGGGAACAGATACCAAGAAGAGGGAAGGGGAGCAGAGGGAAAGACTGACATCTGTATCTGGCCAGTGACTGTGATCTTTCCCTGAGTCCCCTTCCAATTACAGTGCTCTGGGGGATGAATGTAGCAGCAGCATATAAGCCTTTGTCTGCAGCCTTTCTGTTCCCTTTGTGAGCTGTTTCTGCCTGAACAAAAGAGGGGTGGGCGGCTGTCCTAGAAACAAGTGGATGCACAGAGATCTAACTGGAACTGGGCTATCCCCTGTTACAGGCTACCATCCCTGCTGTTTTCATCCCACTGTGCCTTAACACACACACACAAAATCACACGTCTTGAGTTTTGCTTTCAGAAGCTTGAGGTGCAGTTTCCCAGAAACCCCTGCACTTATCTCTTTAAAACCTGACAGACTTCATGGCCTCAGAAGGGGATACCACCCCTGCTGTTTTCATCCAAAGTGCCAAAAAACGATGAAGTTATAGGTAATTCAGTGATTCCCCATTATAGTCTATGGCTGAATCACTGAATCTCTCTGAATCGCCAAATCTCTGAGTTGAATCACTGTCCTTTGAACTGGCCAAATCTGAATTGAATACTTCCGTATTTGCACAGGCCTTTTTATGAGGGTATGCACAAAGGTAGACCCCTGTGGGGGGCCCCCCCCCATGCTTGGAGGCCTATATAAAATCACCAGGAAGACAATCAGTGGCACGTTCTCCAGCCAAGGGTGATAGGGGGTTGCTCCTTTGATCCTATCCCAAGGGGACCTTATTAGTAAACCTGATCACTGAAAGCCTGCTCTCTCTCCTGATGGCCATGGTGAGGCTGTATTTGACAGCTGCTGCTGCTCCTGGTAGGGGGGAAGGGCTGGAGGGTGGGGTTATGGGTTTCCTCCTGGCATAGAGAGGGCCTTTGATAGCTGCTGCTCTGGGACCCAGACTATGACTGGACTAGGATAAACTTCTATCCTAAACAATACCTCTACCCCAACCTCTGAGAATAGTAGGGGAAGAAGAGCTGTTTTCATTCCCCATGGGGGCTGCATTGGACAACTGCTACTATGCCCTCAGCTGTTTGGGCTGCCTCCATGGGGCAAGGGCAGTCCTCTTTTCCATCAGCATGGCAGCAGCACCAGTCCCTTCCCCTGCAGTGGCAGAGAAACTGCTCCTCTGGGGAAAAAAACACTAGTATTAGAGCCGTGTTTTGGTCCCTGATTCAATTCAGCAAAGATTCAGGCCAATTTGGTGGCCAAATTTCTGAATCAGAATCAAATCGGAGAACCCTTTAATTTCTCTGAATCAAATTGGAACCCTCCAAATTGATTTGGAGAGATTCGGAAAGATTTGGAGATTTGGACATAGATACAGCTTTAACTGTTTTTTTTCTACTTGTCTCTAGGTAGCAGGCAGTTTGTGAGTGCTGCAACGCTAGGGTGCATGGAGTGTCCCACAGAGGCAAAGGGGAGCTCCCCAGCATGCTCAGCAGCAGACTGGGAAGTGGACCAGAAGCACTGGGTTGCTGCCAAGCATGTGGAGGCTCCCCCTTCCCCCCCGCACTCCTGTGGGATGCTTCATGCACCCCAGCATTGCAGCAATCATGAGCCACACCTGCTATCTCAAGGTATGTAGAAAAAACTTTTAAAGCTGTGTCTATGGCCAAATCACTGATTCTTCAAATTGGCATCAAATCTTCAGGTTCTGCCAAATCAAATCAGGAACAGTGATCTGAATCAACAAATCAAATCACTGTCCCTGATTCAGGCCAAATCCAAATCAAATAGGACCTGCTTTGCACACCCCTAACTAGTATCCTTGATTTCTTCATTTCCTGCAGCTCCCTCCAACTCTGAGACCTGGACACTTCTCCATTTGCTGCTAACTTTTCAGCTGCCCTCTGTTAGATGCCTTTGCCTCCAGTAGCTTAACTGGGGGGGGAGAGGGGATAAACAAGGCAGCAGCTCCAATCACCATCTTTGATGCAGAAGGGATGCAAAACTAATATAGGGCATAAGTGCAGATAGTCAAAAGGCCTGAGTCTGAATCTGTTCAACTCTGCAGGTTAGTCTAAATTGCGTAGATTTAACCGATAAGCAAGTGAAAACACGGTCACTTGTAATTCTGGAAATGCATCCAGACCAGAAGCCAGAGGGACTAAAACACACCTCCCTGCTCAGCTGGGCCAAGACTAGCCCTCCTACCCTGGAAGGTGCAAAGCATCCTAGGATATTGTGGGACTGTGAGTTAACTTGAATCTGGAGGGGAGCTGGGACAGAAGTTCAATAAACTGATTTAATCTAAATCAGTTAAGTCTGATAGTACATCCATGCAGGTTTATCTTAAACCTTAGGCCTTGTGAATTGTGCTGCCCCTCATATCTGGCTCCTCTCTTACTTCCCTGCTTGTCTCTTTCACAGTCCCCATGTTGAATTGGACTATTGTAGAGGTGCTGGGCACTCCCAGTCCTTTAGTAGCTGGTCACTGCTCATCTGCATTTGATCTGAGCCCTAAATCAACTTTCCCCTTCACCAAAATATTTATCATAAACCTCTAGGCCTGTTGCTTCAGTCCTGGCTGAACCCCATCATCCACTTCTACAGTTCCTACTGCCATGCTGCAGAGCATTTTTGGGCAGCTTCCATTCATTCATTCTCGGTCATCAACTTCAGTGCTTACAAACCCAGTTGTCTTTTCATTGCTTTTGCTTGTTACTTCAACTCTTCATCTATCCTTCCCTTTTCCCACTTATCTTGAAGGATCTGAAAAACTTCTTATTGCTTTAAAATGACAAAGTGGATGCGGTAGTGCAATTGAATTCTCTGTCTCAACAGTGTAAACAGATCTTATCTGAAATGTAATGTGGCCAAAACTGAGCTCCTGATCATTTAATCTGTGCTTTCATATTCAGGGCATGTCTAAATCTTGATGCTATTTCTTGCACAGTTCTAAGGTCTGACCTTTCCTCTCTGCCCACATTGCCATAATTATCATGCAAGCTCTGATCAGCCCATGGTTGGACTTTGCAATCACTTCTTCTGGCCACAAATACCTGCAGTATTTTCCCTGTCCAATCTACTGAAGATGTTCTTAGGGTCATCATTTTAGTTCATCATCCTGACTGTCACCCCACCTTCCCTCTCTCTTCTTCCATACTATCAAACATAAACTCCTTGTCCTAAGTGTCAGTCCAATACAGATTAACCCCACCCATCTATCCTAGCTGTTATAACACAAGTTATGATGTTTTGAGGTATGATGCTGGTTTTTCTCTTAATCTGCCATGGGCTCTTGTGCTTTCTCCCATGACACTCCATAAAAATGGAGAAACTGTGGTCATTACAGCTAAATAGCTAAGAGTCCATACATATTTTTTACTGTCATGTCTTTCTTATTCCATGTCAGCCCCATCTTGGTATCAACCACATATTACTAATATATTCTGTCTTTTAGACTTGGTCTTTAGAATAGTTGCTATCATTTATCATACATTCATGCACCACTTAGAATAATGGAGCCTTTAGACCCTACTAAAATATACATATTACTTAATAATACTGATACAAACAAAGCTGGTCTCAGCTCAGTACAAGTGGAGTCATAAGGCTTGATGAATACAAAACAGACTTATGAGAGGTGCCTGTTGTTGCTTTTTATTATTTACATTGTGATAGTGCTGAAGAGGAAGGTCAGGGGCAGATTGTGCTAAGTATTGTACAAACCTATAGTAAATGAGAGACCATGACCCCAACTGCTTACAATCTGGTGTTTGTTTGCTTTTAAATCATAAGGATTATTTTTTGTACATGTCAAGGAAAAAAATACACCTCTTAACAAGGAAAAGGGCATTCACTTGTCCTGGATGGGAAGAACATTCCACAGGCATTTTTTCTAATTTTTATATCTGTAAACTAGTCAATTGCCCATTAAGAATGATGGGGGTGGGGGGAAGGGGGCTGGGATGGGGTGCCACTATGACCTAACGCCCCATGCTGCTGCTGTTCTGCCTTTTGCAGGGTGGGGGAGCCGAGACCAGCAGTGCTGGCCTCGACTCCCCCACTCCCTGCCCAGTCAGCATGGCTTTGGAATCATGGTGGCGCTTTCCCACGGTTGGAGCACTCTGAATGAGTGTTTCCATCAGCCAATCACAGTGTGAATAAAGCGTTACAGATGGACAGACCAACAGACTTAGACTTTTATAATATTAGAATGTTTCAGTACTTAAGGTAATAATGTAATATGAAGAATTCATCTTTAATACAAGAAGTTGCATTCCAAATTTTAAAGCTAGGTATCTGAGTGCCTCTTCTCCCCTCGTAAGTCACTATGGTTTAAAGATTGCCTGAAAGAGGAAAAACAAGAGGGGGGGCGGTTAGAAGGCTAGTGGCAAAGTCTAATGATAAATCTGCCTGACTGTGACATAGAGTTCTTGAGCTCATTTTATTTTGATTGTACAGATAGCAAAAAAGGACCTCTTTTTCTCCATCAAAGCAATTGCAAAGTCATGCACAGCAGAAGTGTTTGAGCGATGGATATACTGTTTATTCCAACTGTAATTACAGAGCTGAGGAATCTTTGTTTTGGAGTTAGGTATTATGTTACTGTGCTAATGAAATCACTTAGATTTGGACTAACCTTTCCAAAAGTGCTTAGGGGTCAAGTGCTAAGTTATCTCTATGACAATTTCCACTGGCATTATTCATTGAAAGTTCTACAGGTGCTGGAAATGCTCCATCCTTGAAGATGGATCCACGTTTCACTTGCCAGCGAAGAAAGCCAGTAACAGAAGTCTGAGATACCTAATGGTTAAGTCTGTCTGTATCATTCTTAGGAGGAAGTACTTTTGGCTGTCTTTACGCATGATACGCAACACAGCTGTTCAAAAAAATTATGATAGACTTAATGGTCTTACTAATTATCGAGACCTATCCAGAGCCAGATTAATGGATAGGCAAACTAGGCACATGCCTAGAGCCCTGAGCTGTGTGGGGCCCTAGTCCTTCCCACAGATAGCCCCATCTGCTTCCTTTCCATTTCGTTTCCTTCTCTTCCTTTCTCTTCCCCTCCCCTCTGCCAGCCTTGCCACCATCACAGCTGCTTCCTAGCAGTGGGTCCAAGCCCTGCTTCCTGCAGATGGCAGTGCTGGGGTAGGGAGGGGGGTCTCTACTGACTTGGGGCCCACATGTTTGTTTGCTTAGAGCCTATTAAAGGGTTAATCCAGCCCTGGACCTATCCAACCTTTTCCTGGAGAAAAAAATCTAGAGACTATTGTTAAGAAAATCCTGGCAGCATCTGTAACTGATCTCCTTGACCACAAGCAATTTGTTTTTAGCTTCAGGCATGGTACAGAAAATGCGCTCACATTGTAAGCCAATTATTTTCTCCTTGTGCTTGATGAAGATAAAACGTTGTTCATGTTGATATTTAAAAAAAAATCTATCTGGCTGCCTTCAGTATCAGTAATCACATACAAGTGATCTTAATGACAAAACTGTCATCTGCACACTTATCCTAGAATGACTCACTCATGCCCTGAATGAAACTGAAAGTTGGAAGAAAGGTAGTTTGTGCAAGTTCAGTTCCAATAGGTAATATTGAGAGGCAAGGGAATGAACAGATGAGGTGGTGAAGACTGTGCCAAAACCTCAAATGAAGGAATTTGCTAATTGCTTAGGAAATATGGACTGGAAAGGACTTCTTATGTCATTCAGTAATTGTAGGGAACCACATCTTTTTCATACACTTTCCAAACTCCATTGTCAACCAAGTTAGGCTTTTTGCTTCATTACTTTAATTAGAAGGTTGTTCCTGAACATTGCTGCTGTTGGTTAGAAGGTTAGCTATTTAGGAGACTGGTTATCAAGTTAGGTTTCCTGGCAGCTTCTGAACATTGGGCTGACATAGAATAAGGAAGATGTGATAATAAAAATATATACAAATTCTTAACCTTTTAGCAGTAATGGGTAGCATCTTTACATCTCCATCCAAGTATTGTGGATTCAGGAGTTGTTATAAATATAAGTTTACCTTGACATAATACTACTTTTGGGGCATGTTGAAGTTTGCCAGTATAAAATATGCTGCCTACTTACTAACATGAAATGTTTCAACTAGCCTCAATTTGTTTTGTGGCTTTTTCAAAGCCCTTTGTTTTGCTTTGATTTCACTGTTTTGAGCTCAAAATGGGTCGAAATAGTGTCGAAACGAAACAGCTAGCGAAATTTTGTACAGCCCTAATAGTCAACACCCCTCCCACAATGAACATATCAGAATCCATGGACCCTATACATACCACACCAAATGCCCTCATGATAACTACATGGGTGAAACCAAACAGCAACTATGCACCAGAATAGACTCATACAGGAAAAAATATAAAGGACAGACACACATCAGTAGGAACACACTTTTCACAGAACAGCCACTCCCTTTCCAACCTCACTATCCTTGTACTCGAAGAAAATCTATCAAGCACCTTTAAAATTCATAAGCTGGATGGACATTAGGAAACAAGGACTGAGTAGTGCTATTGATTTTATGACACACTACAACCTACCTGATTTTTTAAAAAAATTCTTCCTACACACTATAGGTGACAATGAACTTCCTTCCTTTTGATAAGTCTTGATCTCCCAGTAAATAGCTTTGTTTTCCTGCTACTCCGTGGAATTTCTCCTCACTTCAATTTTATAACTCTACCCACTGTTCTTAACAATTGCTGTGCTTGTTTTCATCCTCAGACGTAAAGAAGAATACCTTGCATTGAAAAACTTTATCCCAACTATGCAGTGGGTCCAATAAAAGGTATTGCTCAAAAAATCTTTGCCTCTCTTATAATTCCTGGACCATCATAGCTACAGTATCACTCTAACACTATTTACTGATTTATTTCACTTAGGTAGCACATTATGCTCATGATCCATAATTTGCACTGGCTTCTTATCACCTTATGAGTGGAGTTAGCTATGATGTATATAGTTCTAAATGGTCTGGGACTTGGCTACCTGAGTTGAATATTTTTCTTCTGTGCAACATTCCAGTACTTGTGTGCAGTAGTGGTGCTAACAGCCACCTGTTTAGGGGATTATGACCACTTTATTGATGCTAATTTTTAATCTGCTTCTTCCCAGTTCTGTTCAGATTGTTCTTTAATTCTCAACAATGAGACAAAGCTGGAAGAAAATGCAAGTCTTGATGGCAGAAATTTCAGAAAAGTTCCAATTTAAGAATTTTGTATGAGTCCATAACCTGGGTATAGAGGAAACAAAGAAATCTCATTTTTTCACCATGTAGGGTATAGACGCATGTAAAATTTAGATCTATTTAATTCCAGTTTAAACCTGAAATAGACAGACATGCCAGCCCATTAAACTGGTTTAAAGCTATGCAATATGGATAAAATATACCTATAAATTGTGTACTCTAATGTCAAATGAATTTGTCCAGTGTGAACCAGGTATGTGATATATGTGGATACCAAATATTCCATGACACAGCTCTGGTTGG
The DNA here is from genome assembly GCA_030014935.1 of Caiman crocodilus. Lineage (NCBI taxonomy): Eukaryota > Metazoa > Chordata > Crocodylia > Alligatoridae > Caiman > Caiman crocodilus. Next base: position 33,268,433 of record JAGPOW010003685.1, read on the forward strand.
TTCTCCAGGCATTCAACACTGCATTGCTTCTCACTGCCTCACTCCCCCACTGTTGTAGCTGGCCATTCTGGTATCCAGCCAGAAATCTACTGCCCTCTTTCCCTGCCTTTTGTTGTTACTTTTATTAAGGAGCTCCCTTGCACTGATGTTCTAACAACCTACTATGTTCTCATTCCTTACTTGACCATAGTCTGTCATCATGCAACCCTAGCTCCTGAGAACTCAGAAATGTGGTTGTAAGCACCTTGTCTCCAGAGCAGCCCAAATCAGGCAAGCACACTGCAGAGTTTGGTCAAGTGCAGGCTACTGAACTGTACTGAGCTCATGGTTAAGAGAGAAGGAAAAGAAGAAAAATGAAACCCTCAGCCACAGGCCCTCTATCCCCTGGAAACCATGCACAAGCGCTTGAACCCCAACTTGTCCGCTGGTGTCACACCTATATCACTTCAACACCTAAATGGTGACTGTTCTACTTGGAATGCTATGGCACTGAGTGTGAGGACACCTCTGACCCATGATAGTTTTGAAACAGTTCCCAATTAGTGACATTTGGGAACAGGTCAACTGTTCCTTGTATCCATACTCATAGTAGCTACTAAGTCCTGGAATATTCTGGAGTTGTTAACTCAGGAAACCTCTATATATCTCAAAAGCCTAGTATTTTGTGCTGTAAAAAGCCAGTAGGGTACAGAGAAAATCATCCACATTTAAGATGGCCTCTCAGGACATCAGGACCACAGGCTGGATAATATAAATCTTGTTCCTTTTTCATTTGCTGTCCATACAGCAAGTGCTACAGGTGAATTGAGCCATTTCTTGTCAGTTTGCCTCAGAGCCCATTTTCTAATGAAAGAGAGTTGAGAACACACAGTCTTTACTACCTGAAAATTGAAAATACCTCATTTGAGGGTGGAAGTTTACTCAACTTAGAGCATGGAGACATAAGATGCCGGGGACTTCCTAGCTCCTGCCACCCCCATTGGAATCCACACTAACCCATGCCTCCACATGAAGCCTGGGGTCATATGGTTCCCAGCATGGAGGCCTTGGGTGCCTGGGATTCTCCAAGTCCTGTGCCTCCATGCTGGGATGCATGGGCTTTCCTCACTTGCAAAGATGCACCCCTGGAGATCTTGGGGCAGTTCTCAGAAAGCAGGAAACCTTGACTTTCCATGCTTATAGAAATGTGCCCCTGGTGTCCTTGCAAATGAAGAAAGCCAAGCCAGTTGATCTGAGAGCTTGAGGGACCTGATCCCATCTGGCGTACACCGAAACAGTCCCCTGAAGCTCTTGAAGCATCTGCCCAGGTTGGCAGGAGACTGAGGACAGTTCTGGACTGCTCTACCACCACAGAGCAGATAGATATCTACCACAATAGTGGCATAATTTATTATGTTATGCCACTGTTGTGGTACAACAAAGGGTAGGGACATCTGTTTGCTCACCATAATCATTTTTATGGTGGCACAAATGGAAAATCAGATGTCATGTGTTTCAACCGTAGGTCAGTCTTTAACAGGAAACTTAGGGTCCTAAGCCACTTAAGCACTTTTGAAAATGTTACCCCAACTTTTCCTTTATTTCAGGTGCAAAGAATGGTTCATGAGGCTTTTAACAGTGTAAACACTAGCAAAAATGTAAAGACAGTTACAATTACACATTGATACTCAAAGTGAATATTAGAACCCTGCATCATATATTCTTTCTATTGTATCCTGCTAGTCTATCAATCCCAAACTATTTTGAGCTTTTTTTGGCAGATATTAATGCAGATAGGTTTTTTCCTTTGTTTATAGGGCTTATAGCACAGTCAGATCCTGATCCTTGATTGAGATCCAGGTTTCCAATGATACTGTATTATAAATAAATAATAAAGTAGTTATTTCAATCTCTGTTCTTCTATTTCCTGCTTTAAATTATCCTATTTTCTCATATGCAAATGTGGGGGCTGAGTATAGCCGGATGGGATTATAGGCGCTTCAACCGACGGAGCAGAATTGGGCACAGAAGCGTATTGGTTGAAGTTTAAAAACTTTACTTACAGACTGCAGTACAGGGACTTGCATCGATGTACACAGTGTAGGCACCATTTGTAAAGTTGCAAACCGGGTAGAATTCTAAACAATCCGAGCATGCAGGGTACGGGGTATGTCGGGACGATCGGTGACAAGGAGTGGGTGATCAGGCCTCCAACTTTGCTCCGAGATGCACGCGGAACTCTCTTCCTACATATACACAGAGTTCTCCGACTTGGGCGGAAACTGCCCTAGCTTTTATATGGCTAGTGAACCAATTGCTAGTCGCCAAGTAGGAATAATTGATAACAAGCCAGTTGGTAGCATGCATGCAAACAGTGCAACTGCAAACTTTGGCGGGGATTGATCACTACACCAAGGTTTTTCCTGCCGTACTGAGGGACTTTTGCACTGAGTAATCGCGTTGTGCCTGGGAAATTCTGCTGTGCCGAGGCACTTTCAATCACTGAGTACAGACAGCAAAGAGAAGAAGAAAGTACACGTTAAACTAACACATTTTCTTTGAATAATTTAAAAAGCAGATTGTTTTGCAGTACTATCTAAAGTGAAGACTAATACTGTTATATTCCTGCAATTGTTAATTAGCATGAAATAGAATTGATCCATAGTCTGGTTGGTTTAATGATTATACATTTATTATGCACTAAGTCATACCCCATTTATCCTATGCTTTGGGATTCATCCAGCTCTGGACCCTGCCATACAATTAAACACAGGAATAATGCTGTATAAGTCAGTATTTACTTGCCTGTGCTTTGTTCTGATCTAGCTTCTTTTTTTTTTTTGGCTTGATTCCATTTAGTCCCATCAAATTTACAATAGTTTTTGCTCAGATTTAATGACTGCAATGATTACCCATTTTTATGTTAAGTGAATTGGATGGTTATGATATTAAATGTGCTCAATCTGAGTTCACTACAACATCAATCTTCCAGAGCTAATGTTGGTTAGTGCAGCTTTTAACATTACTGTAGCTAGTGATAAGATAGTATTTCTTTACTGATTCCTGCTAAATGTTATCTATGTTCTTGCTGTAGGGAGAGAAAGATGGCACATCTGTCTTTATGCATTTGACATGCAACCCCAGGAAAGATATAAATCTGGACTGAAAACTAATTACTTTCTACCTTGCTGCACATCCTGTACTATATGGTAAGGGGCTGGCCAAAAGGAATATGTGCTACAAATAGTGATTACTGCAGAAAAGTACTGCAGACACAATACAATGAAAAGGATGATTTTAATATAAAACTTCTGAGAGCATAGACTTAATTGCTTCTCAATGTATTTTGATTGGTCTTTGTGGAAAGGTGAATAAGAAAAAGGATGGAATATTTAGTATAGCTAGTGGAACAGAAAAGCAATTATTTTGCATCTGAAAGATAGTTCAGAGCAATTTTCACATCTTCAGTGTTGAATATGATGATATACAATATAAGCAGTTTAAAAAGATGGTAGTATGCAGAGGGATTTTATTCTTTGCATTCTGCAGAAAGAAAAGAATTGTAGCATGCAAAGTGTAGATTCACACTATGTGCATTCAATCAATTTTGGGTGACTGTCAGCTCAAGGACACTTCAAAGGACAAAGCTGAACATGGCAATCAGTGGTGATTTCTTTATTATATCAGGATAACATACATCTGTATCAAACAGCTTGTTAGCTATTTAGGATAAATATTCTTTAAAGGATGTATTTTCATATATGTTCTTAGTAGCGCTTGAGTTCAAACAACGCACTTTTTCATGCCATGCTGAACTTGACAGAAGTGATTTAAAATATGGATACTAAGAAAGTTAAAAAACAGATGAATTACCACATAAACAGCATATCTAGATAATATCATATTAGGATGTTTTTGATTGCTTTCACAATTTGAACATAGAGCAAGTCATTATAAATCATAAATAAATGGGGCTTGTTAATTCAAAAGTTAGAGAAAATTCAGGAAGATATAATATAGGGTTTATGCTTTATGCATCTGAATTCATGAGTCATAAAAGAATGTATAAATTGAAAATATATCCATTATTTATGTGTTTTAAATAGACAATTCATGCAGATATAGGAAACTAAAATTATTTTATCTTATTTTATTGGTTTGGCTTATAGTAATGTAGTACTTAATGTTTTATGCTCAGAGGCTTTCCTGTGTTCCAGATGGCATTTGGGACTTATGTAGGATGTCTGCTCATCAGTAAATGCCTTATACAGCAGAGTAATTATTTTACTTGTGAGTCAGTAGGTGCATGGCATATGTAATTTCTATAAAAGCAAGGGTCATGTTTGAATTAAGGTGTGCACTTTAAAATATATTTTATAATAAAAGTTATTGAAAAGGAAACTCTTTATAACATGTTCAGTATTCAGAATGTGTTAATGGCTTCTTAATAAGAAAGAATACTACTTAGCTGGATCTCAACATATTTTTAAACTTTAAAGTTATTTCAAAACTTCTAGTTTAATCATTTCAGAAGAACCTTCCCCCCTCCCCCATTTTTAAATTTAGTTTTAGTGAAAAAAATAGTGAGAAAAGTAGGCAAAGGAAAAATGAAATAGAAGGGAAGCTAAAGAGGAAGACATAGAGAATCATTTCTAGAGTTTCAAATACAGTATGTATTTTAGCTGTATTATTAGCTGTATTATTTATTTTTTGTTTAAAGTGTCATATGTCAAAATGCAACATATCAGTGTAACAGAGTATTTAAATAGGGTGAAAGAAGCATTTTAACTTGTTTATAAATATCCATTTGTTAAAGCATATTATATTTACTCTACAAGTCAGAATGATTTGGTATTATTGAATATACAAACATAATATTTAGTTATCAAATATTTACTTTTTAAAATAGTGTATTATTTATTGCATTTTTGTACGTTTGTAAATAACTTCAACATTATTACCTAAAGTTTTGTTACTGAAGCCTTGTCTGTTGTGTAAAAAAAAAAAAAAAAAGCCAGATAATAATACTAACATCCAAAAAGAAACTACAGTTCGTGTGTGTGCATGTGTGCGTGCATATGGTTATGTGATAGATTGCAGTTGCCATGCAGCTCTGAGCACTTTACCTGTACCATGCCCACCAGTCCCCTTTAAATGGGAAATGTTGTAGTATTGAAAGTTTATGAGCGGTTTGTAACAATTATCATTAAAAAATACTCTAATATTATAAAGCCTTAGTTTGTCTGCCTGCCTGTAATGCTTTATTTACACTCTGATCAGCTGACTGAAACAGCTAATCCGAGTACTCCACAAGTGTTTGACAGGAGTCGGTGCGGCAGAGCACTGCCATAACATCAAAGTGGCAGTGATGACTATACAGAGCATGGGGGAGGCAAGGTCAGTGCTGCTGGCCTCACCTCCCCCACCCTGATCCCTTCAGGCACTGCTGAGGATGAGAAGTGGGGTTGGAGCCAGATGTGGGGGGACGCAGAACTGCTGAGCCCTGACAAAAGCCATCAGGGAGGAGGAGTGGGGAGGAAGGGCATGGTGATGGTGCCCCACTGCCACCATCACTGCTGTGCCCCAACAACAGCCCCAAAGATAGTGGGGAAACAGGCCCAGCCCTGAAGCGGTGGGGACAAGAGTGTGGGGAGTGGACCCATTTACCCCCTCCCATGACTGGATGAGAAATGGGGGGCGAGGCCAAACTCAGGACTTTGTCCCCACCCACCATGATGGCAGGGAGTGTGCCACTGGGCCCCAACAAAAGCTGGCAAGGGGCGGGGCATGGTGACAGTGCACCTGCTGCTGCTGGGCTCTGCCAATAGTTGGGAGGAAGAAAGGGAAGGTGTAGGAGAGTAGGGAGGGGAGGCTGGTGAATGTAGGCTGGGTGGACCCTACCTGGGGGTGCATGGGGGTGGGGGAGCAGTGCCTGACCCAGAGTGCAGGGGTGGGAGAGGGAACAGGCCCAGATTGGAAGTAACAGTGGAAGCGGGGAATGGGCCCAGGCCTGGGCCCAAGCTTGGACCCAGACCTGGACCTGGACCCAAAGGGGAGGTAGGTAGGATGGGAACAAGCCTGGACTTGTGGGCTTGGGAGTAGGGCCAGACCCAAAATGGTGGGGGAGGGGTGCAGGGGCTATACATGGACCTCTGTCCACGCCCCCTGCCCCCCATCATTCTTGACGGGCAGTTGGCTAGTCTGTCTTGAAAACATTTTTTGGGTCTCCTAAATATGGACTTTGCCCCATATTTAAATGGGTCAAAGGAGCAGAAGGGACAATATATGGTTCTGAAATGATGCCAGATTTTAAAGTTTTAGTATCTTTCCAAACCACCCTAACTCAAAATTATGGCTTTATCCAGCTTAAAAGAGTTGATCCCTACCATTCCAAAGGGATGTTGTTCTAGTCTTGCATGATCCTGAAGTATTTAGCCCTTTAATTACATATGGAAAAATATTGTTGATACTTTGATGTAGGTTTCTAAAATCTGTTTCCTATTTTAGTTTTCCTCTGATGCTGTACACAGTAACTCATGGTAACAGTATTCTATTCTGAATATTGTCTCTAGAACAGAAGGTTGAAAACTTGTCTGAAGGGCCATGTCTACTTTCCCTTACTTTGGCTAGGGACAGAAATTACACATAAACCATTCTAAGCAATCAAAAACTGGTTCGAATCTGTAACACAACAGAAGTTCAGTGCACATAAACCATTTTCAAAATGGCCAAAACTGGTTTAAGATAAACCTGGATGGGTGTAGTATTGGACTTAACTGATTTAGTTAAATTGGTTTATTGAACTTCTATCCCAGATTTCCTCCAGATTCAAATTAACTTGCAGCCCCATAGCATCCTAAGATATTTGCACCTGCCTCACAGGGTGGGTGGGCTAGCCTTGGCTGAAGCTGTACGCTCCAGTCAAGCAGGGAGATGTGTTTTAGTGCCCCCGGTCTCTGGCTTGGGCCACTAAAGACGGATTTCTGGAATCAAAAGTGTATGTCTCTTCACTTGCTTATCAGTTCAATCTATGCAGTTTAGATTAACTTGCAGTGGTTGAATTGATTCAGCCTTGAGGTTTTGTCTATCTGTATATAGCCTTTATGGCCTATATGGGAAAGTGATTGTAAAACTGTTTTATATTATAATATAGTCAAAACATAGAAAAGTTCAGAAACCACTGTTCTATTGTGTTCTATGGTGCCCATCATCATGGTCTTTGAGGTGTTCAAGAAAGGGGAAATAAAATATCATCAACGCAATTTTTAAAACGCTGACATTAAACAGTAGCTTTTCTCTAAAATATATGTTATATAAAAATGCAAAAAGGGGTAGGATAGACGTCTTTGTATGCCTTTAAGATTGTGTAAATGGGTGAAGTCCTGAATCACGAGCACTCAAGGATAGTTTTGTATTGATTCAGTGGGGCCAGGATATCATCCCATTTCTCTAATTAGATTGTGATGTTCACCTGCTTCCCTAAAGGGCTCAGACTGGCTTTCTTCTTTTAACTTACTTGTTTTGCTTGTTTTATTGTGTGCATTTAACATATATGATTATTGATAAGGTACTAATTCTGTCATGGTGGATTTTTTTTAAAGAAAAAATTGAAGTCTGAGCCTTGTATAAAAGGCATAAATCACTATTAAATACTAAAAAAAATTAATATTTAATGGTTTTAATACACAACACTTACGATTTTAATCTAACCACAATTTTACAGCAATATAAATCTGCTGATTCTTATAGAATTGATGTTCCAAAAGTGGATTTATCATTTTACTGGAAAAATCCACAGATTTTGCAGTTTTGTGACAAGCCCTCTGCAGGCTGGCAGAGCTCAGGCTTGCAAGGGGTTGGGAGGGAGTGGGAGGAGGGTCGCCAGGCAGGGGGTCTCCATGTGCATGCATATGCACATGGCTGCCAGGCAGCCTGGAGAGTAGTTCCTGCAAGTAAGTTGGGGGGGTGAGGATTGAAGCCCCCATTTGGAGGGAGGGGCAGATTTGAGCAGGGCTAGGGCTGGGGCTGCTGCTCATCTGGACAGTGCCTGGGTCTTGGGGCCTGGGGACACAATCCACGGCTGTAAGGCCCCAACAGGGAGCAGGACAAGGCTGCAGGTGACTCCTGTGGGAGGCAGAGGGGGGCAGGGCTGGCTCCCCGCTGTTGTGCACAGGCCCAGGGGAGCAGGGGGGCCCATGCCCCCAGATCTGGGGGCAGGGCAGGCTGTTTGCTGTGGCTTGGATGTGGGAGGGCCTTTCCACACCACTGCACGCACTCCTGGGACCCACACACTCCCAGATCTGTGCGGGGGGAGGGGGATGCATGCTGCCAACTTCAGGCTCATGCTCCGTGTCCTGCTGCCCTCCCCGGGGCCTCCACAGCCCAGTGTGTGTGACCTGATGTTGCAAAGGACAGCAGATCCATGCAGGAAGTTGCCTGCTGCTACAAGATCCATGCTGCCCACATCCTCTGTATGCAACCTTGTGGTGTTGTCCCCACTGCAGCTGCACAGACATGGGAAGCATCACCAGGGCAGGGCAAAACTTGCAGTGGTAGGTAGCTTCTGCATGGCTCCATTGTTCTTTGCAGCACCATGTTGCACTAGGTGGGCTGCAGAGGCATTAGGGGAGGGCAGCAGGGCTGGAGCCCACAGCTGGCAGCATGCAGCCCCTGCCCCATGCACAGACCTGGGGGGCATGGGCCCTGCACACAAACCTGGAAGGCATGTGTCCCCCTGCCACTGGGAATGCATGCTGTGTCTGGGAGCAGCCCCTTCCCAAGCCCACAGTGGGCAGGCAGCAGGGTGAGGAGGGAAGCTGATTTCCTCTCCACTGCAGCAGCTGCTGCCTCTGCCAGGGACAGGGGGCTGTGGACCTGGGTCTGCCCTGTAGCTCTGGCAGCTGGGGGCTCTCTCTGTAAGGGGGGTGGGCAAAGGACACCAGCAGAGCTGTGGCAGTTGTGTGGGGGGTGAGGGGCACCAGCATGGCTGCAGGAGGGGAGGGAGGCAGCTAGTGAGGGCCACCAGCAAAGCCAGGGGGCTATAGGATGGGAGAGTGGAGTACCAGCAGGGCTGGGGGTGTGAGAGAGTGCTTTTCATTTTAATCATGAGTTTTTTTGGTTTTTATCAGAGAATTTGTGATTTATTTTTTTATCAGGGAAAACTAGGACCCCTGCTAAAGAAACATTACAGAGTGCATGTGAGGTAGTCTTGCTTTGAGCAAGTGTATTTTATACATAAATATATCCTATGGTTAGTGTTCTGCAGTTAAATATCAAGACATCTTTTTACATGTACAAAATGGGAACCCTCCAGAAATAAAATACTTGACACCTATATACAGCTTTCCAACTTCATAGTTCTTAATGGGTCTTTATTAATAATACCAGAAACCACCCCAGTGAGAAAGGTGGTAGATGATGATGATGATGATTATTCTACAGATGGAAAAGCTGGAACAGAGATAACGTGGCTTTCCCAAGGCCACACAAGGAATTAGGGACAGAGCCAGGATTAAAACTCAGAACTTCCTGGCTTCCAGGACTACCTCAACTCCCATGATTTGAGCCACACTATTCACTGGCACCAGCAAGCATCTCTTTCCAATAATGGACAGCTCCAATAATGGACTTGCTCCTGGTCAGTGTGTCCATACATTTTTGGAAATTTGCTGCGAAATAGCAAGATATTTTGAACACCTTAGTCTTGGGAAATCTGTACTGCATATAACATTGATGATTGAAAGGAAGCAAAGCTACAACTATGATGTGTAATAGAATTTGTGGTTATGATAAGTCTGTGGTTCCAAGGCCTGTTGTTGTTCAAGTGAGGGTACATGGCAAGAATTCAAAACAATTGTGGTTGGAGTTTTAATTATTTTAAATTTACTGTTTTTAAATTGATTGGGAAGGGGCACTTTTAACAAAGAAAATTATTCTTTGTGTTTGGAATATCACCAGGAATCATCTAGAGTATGAATTCCACTTTCCAGTGTCATATGGCTGTTTTGGCCTGTACTTTCTGTTGATTTATTATAGCATCTCATTTATTATCATAGTAAATACTTATAATCAACACAGTTTTGCTGAAACACTAATAAAAAGCAATACATTACAACTGAAATTCATTTCCAAGTCTTTAGTCATTCTGGGATGACATCATACATTTTTCCTTGTATTGCCATAGCGAGCAGGCACCCCAGTTGAGACTGGAACTTCAGCATTCAGATCTACTTACTGGACCCCCAAAAAGAGGCAGTACAGGAACAATGGACATTATTGCATTACTGAGCACAGTGACTCTCCTGCTGCTCTATGAGAAGTCAGAGTGCCATCGTGTAAGGCCTGTCTAATTGGGCTTCACTCAGGGTTTGACAATTAAATCAGATGTAACATATAACTCTCAATTTTATTTTTCTACCTGATGTTAATGGAAGACACTCTCTTCTGGGGAGGAGAGACTGAGTCTTGCTGAGACACTAGAGAGAAGGAAAAAAGAGAAAAACTGTCAGAAATGCAAACAAAAGAAAAAGTCAGAAAATGGTATATACCTGTTTTGATAAGTGTTAATACATTTTTATTTGTTGTTCTTAGCTGGGCTACAGATGCATGGACTTATAACCATTTATTTATGCATTATGGATTTTTCCATAGTGCTGTTTCCATAGGGCCACTTAATAATCACAACAAGACGCTGCTGGGTATGACTCATGCTAGAGTAGCATTGTTTCTGACATGGCTGTAACACTTGGCCTTTGGCTTCCCGCCTAACAATTCACCCAGGGGTATGGCAGCATTCCAGTATGACACACCCAGTTGTGTTCTGCTGCTGAAAATAATGGATTAATTTTATCTGTGATGTTAACGTGATCAAATGGCTTTTATAAAAAATATTGTGTTGGTGCATGTAATAGGGGTTTTTTTGGTCATTTTAATTTATTAAAAGACAAAATGGTTCCAAGACCCATTCCTCCTTGGCAGATTTCTGTTATGTACTACTGTCTGGCAGAATTTTTTAATAAAGACATTGTAACAATCTTTTTTTTTTTTTTTTTTTTAACAGCCCAGATGCTTGGTGCTGACTCAGTTCCAGGACTCTCCTGTGTAAAATAGCTACAGCATAATAATAGTTATTTGAGGAAGGGATGAATCTGAACCAAAAAACCTTAGATTTGAAGATGCCTGAGATAGAGATCTAGATCTAAATTTTGTTGCTGGGCCTGTCTTCTTCAAGGGGCAGTGCTCCCATGATACATTTTTTTGTTTTATTCCTTTTTATTGTCATAAGCATTTTTAGGATCCCTTTGTTTTCTGGTAAGCAACCGTTCTGCTCTAGACTTCCACTAGGGTTCAGGTTTCAAATATGGAAGTTAAGAGATATAATACTTATATCAGTTACTAAACCCCTTTCACCGGTGTCAGGTAATATTAATTCATTGTATACTAATGCATGATTTTGTTTAATTCATTTTGTTTTTTTCATCTTACCCAGTAGTCATTCACTACCAAGCTCATCTTATGAAGTAATTATTTTTGCTATAATAATTTTCAAGTTCCTTGGGAAACCAGCATTCAGCTTAGTACCTGGTCCATGTGTCATGGGTGACTTCCCAGAGGGCTATTATCTAGGGTCCTACCAAAATCACTTACCATGCACCATGCCCTGCTCCCTTTGCTGATTGGCTGAGGGGCCCCGGTAGCCTGCCTGTTTGTTGGTGACGGGCCAGGAGGCACGAACAGTGCCATATTTAAAACTGTGGTTTTTGCCTCCCTGCCTATTGGGAGTGAGTGGCAGGACCCTATGCCGATTGGGGTGGGGGGGCATGAGGGAACCTGCAAGATTAAAGTTGCTGCTGCACAGCCCACTTCTGCCATGAATTCAGTAGGTCTCTACGAATATCTCCCAGGAAAAAATATATATTTAATCCTAAAAGAGTGCTCAAAATAACTAAAACTGTTAGCTTGTCTTGCTTTTCAACTTGATCACAACCATATACAATATAAAAGTAGACCATTACAAATATAGCACATTTATAATATCTCAGGGTATGAAATACTCACTTTCATAGTATAGTCAGAATATATTATGCCATCGTCTTACACTATTGGAGTATATAGTTTAAGTACAGTATAAATTTGGAGTATTCTATATGGCCAAATAAATAATAGATTGCCTGCAGTCTGCTATTAGAATGTTCTGTCTGCCCACAATGGATCTATACTGAAACAAGACAAGTAAACATATTAAAGATAATTTGATAATTGAAACCCTTTCTTTTCTGGGATTCAATTCTGTAGATTTGTTTTTACTGAAATTAGTGTTCTTCAATTTTGCTATAGTATTACCTATGATAATGATGTGGGACTTTTACACATAGTTCAGAATATCATCTTGTTTACAGGACTTCTGTTTTTAGAGCTAAACATGCATGTATAAATAAGTTACTTTGAACCAAGTAATATAACTTTCTCATTTTCTCATCTCTTCCACATCTCTTTCATCATTTTACTGGCTCACAATTTTTTTTACTCTCTAGATATCAGAGTTCTTTTACTAACTCACATATAATGTCACCACAGATCTACTTTCTTTGTGTTGATGCCTGTTTAAACCATGACATAGTAACAGTTACTGTATGAAGAGTAGATTTTGATAAGGAAAAAGAGATTCTTTAAATCTCTATTTCAGAGACAAAAACAACATAAGTGGAAATAAAAATTATTTATATATTCCATCTCCAATCTTGTTAGCAGTTTATAGGCAGAACATCCCCCATACATTTTCTCTTCTGTTTTGCAGAGAAATGATGAAGAGGCTGTTGTGGATAGAGGAGGAACACGCTCCATTCTCAAAACACATTTTGAAAAGGAAGACTTGGAAGGTAAGAGATCATTTTTCTAATTATTTCATTCTGTTCAAAGAATTGGGGCTAATTCCTTTCTTAAATCTTTGAAAAATTTCAGGATGCACATGGGTATTCATGAAAGCCAAAATCTGAGCCTCCACTTTTAAAAGTAAAATGTGTATTTGTTGCTAGCAATCATAAGATGTGGGCAATGGGAAATTAGGTCACTAAGTTTTGCAAGGTATCATAGACCTCAGTCCTGCAAAACATGTTTAATTTTGTTTTGGTGGGAATGTGTAAAGGCATGTTACAAATTAAACCTGAAAACACAATGTTTGCAGGATTGAAGCCTTAGAAAGTGGAATGGTTTCTATGTTTGTCTGATTTATTTTATTGTGTCATTCTATACCTAGTGTTATTGCGTGTTCAGATGTTTATTAGAAAAAAAGCGTTATGGCATTTTGAATCATGCAGTCATGAACAGGCACTTTTATGGTGTCTACTATATATACCCTTTAGGCTACGGATAGATATTACACATAAACCAGTTTAAGCAATCAAACTGGTTTAAACCTTTAACAGAACAGATGTTCAGTGCACATAAACCAGTTTTAAAATGGCTGAAATGGGTTTGAGATAAACCTGGTTGAATGTAGTATCAGACTTAACTGATTTGGGTCAAACTGGTTTATGCAATGTCTGTTCCAAACGCTTTGCTGTTTTAAACTAAACCAGACACTCCCAGCATCCTGGCATGCTCTCTGGTCAGGGCTGTCTGCTCCACGGCAGGGCTAACCATTCCCCTCTGCTTCCTGGCTGCAGCTCTGGCAGAGACTTGCAGGCACAGCAGGGTATGCCTGGCTTCTTCTTCCCCCACCTCACCACTCACTGCTTAAAGAGAGATCCACTCCTCTTCTTTCCCACAGCACAGACTATAGCCAGCATGTGGTCTGCTAGCTAATGCTGTGTAAGGCAGAGAGGACAGTGTCCACTTAGGGCTTTTTGGAGGTAATCAACAGCTCAGATGGTAATGTCCCTGCATTCCTTCCTTTGGAAAAGGCAGACAAGGTTTTTTGGGTAAATCTGGCTATCCCATGATCACTTCTTGGCTAAACTGGCTAACTGCGGCCTTGACCTCACCATGATCTGCTGGCTGGGGAATTGGCTCCATGGTAGGACCCAGAGGGTGGTGGTCAATGGGAGCCAATCAGCTTGGTGCACAGTGACCAGTGGGGTCCCTCAAGGCTCTGTCTTAGGGCCTATTTTATTTAACATCTTCATCAATGATGTGGACATTGCTGTCAGAGGCAGACTGGCCAAGTTTGTCGATGATACCAAACTCTGGGGTAAAGCATCCACATCTGAGGGCAGGAGTGTGATCCAGGTGGATCTTGACAGGCTCATGAAATGGGCGGACGAGAACCTGATGGTGTTCAACACCAAAAAATGCAAGGTTCTCCACCTGGGGAGGAAAAACCTGCAGCGTGCTTATAGGCTCGGTAGTGCTATGCTGGTTAGCACTACAGATGAAAGGGACTTGGGGGTCATGGTTGACCACAAGATGATCATGAGCCTTCAGTGTGATGCTGCAGCTAGTTAGTAAAGTGAGCAAAATGCTAGCTTGCATCCATAGATGCTTCTCAAGCAAATCCCAGGACGTCATTCTCCTGTTGTACCCGGCTTTGGTGAGGCTGCGTCTGGAGTACTGCATCCAGTTCTGGACTCCACAATTCAAAAAGGATGTGGAGAAGCTTGAAAGGTTGCAGAGGAGAGCCATGCACATGATCAGAGGTCAGGAAAACAGTCCTTATAATGAGAGGCTGAGAGCCATGCGGCTCTTCAGCCTGAAAAAGCGCAGGCTCAGGGTGATCTGGTGGCCACCTATAAGTTTATCAGGGGTGATCATCAGGATCTGGGGGAAGGCTGGCTGACCAGAGCTCCCTAAGGGATGATAAGATCAAATGGTCACAGACTCCACTGTGACCGATTCAGGCTGGACAGAAGAAAGAACTTCTTCACTGTCCGAGCCTCCAAGGTTTGGAACAGATGGCTGCCGGAGGTGGTTCAAGCACCCACTATGAATGCTTTCAAGATGCATTTGGATGCTTATCTTGATGGGATCCTATGATCCCTGCTGACTTCCTGGCCCTTGAGCAGGGGGATGGACTCGATGATCCTCCGGGTTTCCTTCCAGCTCAAATGTCTATGAAATCTTTTATTATACTAACTATATAGTTGGAATATTTTTCTTAGCAAGGGCTTTTGGGTTTAAAAACCCTTTGTGAGGCTGAGGACGCATCTGCAGTCAGTGTGTGCTTTTCCTGGATGGAATGAATAGTAAAGAAGCCATAGGCTGGTGTGCATTTTCCTTTGGAACAAGCTGTTTAAGAACAGCTTGCAATGAGCAAGACTTTTTTTTTTATGATGGGGTGATAAATGCTGATAACAGAGCTGATACATGCTCCATTATCAATGAGCGGGGGATCCCTCTGTAATTAGAGCATCCTGCCAGGCCTGGCTACACCCCCCACCTCCGCTCAGCCTTCTGGGAGGCTACTCTTGTTCCCCCTGGCTTCAAGCCTGAGCCACTGCAGGCATGTGCTTGCATTTCTGGGATGTCTGTCTGGTTACAAAACTGATTTAGCCAGGTTAGATTAACCTGATTTAATCGATTCAGGCTCAGGCTTTTTGAATGTCCCTAGCTTAAATGTCCTGGAGTAGACGAAAGTAGTTTACAGGTAAAGAATTTGCTATAATATATTGGAAAAATAGTCAATTTTGTTTGTACTTTGTCTCTGGAAAATGAATGATGTTTTTATTTATAATGCTTAGACAGTATGCTGTTTACATGAGGGAACTGCCTTTTTATTTTTTGGAAAATACCCAGCATGATTTTGGTTGCTATGTAAATAATACTAAGTAAAAAAAATAATGTGCAAAATTCAACTGCTAGTTATTCTTAAAGTGTTAAATCCAGTTCTGAAGATAAATATAAAAATATAGATATTAGGCGTATTTCACTGGATGGAGAAAATCTGCTATTTAATGGTATCAACAAGCTTTGCTTTGCTGTGTACTCAAATTTGTCTAATACAATATAAATGCTAGGGCTGTGTGAAACACCATTGTTTTGTTTTGGCATCCTTTTATTTCATTTCAAAGCAGTGTCCCATTTTGTTTAGTCTAAACTGTTTCTTGGTGCATTTCAATGTTTCACCCGAAAGCTATAATGGGGACTGATGCAAATGCCTAAGACTTTGTCATTTCTTGCCTGATTTGGATGCAAATTGTAGGGATGGTAGACCCTTCTGAGGGCACAAAGCCTGCCAGATTTCAAGGAGATAGGTGCAAAGGTTTCTGGGAAACTGCACCTCAAACTGTTCAAAATACAACTCCTGACACTTGCTGGCAGTGGCACTCCTCTCATTTGGCGTGCAGATCCGGGGGCCTACCCCCATGGGAGGGCTGAGGGGCTGTGCAAGCCTCCTTCTGGAGGTATGGGGCCCTGGATCTGCATGCCAGATGAAAGAAGGCTTGGGTTTGGTGGTGGGCGCAGCCCATGCCCATCACCAGAGAAGATTGCTGCTGTCTCCTGTCCCATGTGGCACCGGCAGCGGCAGACCTGGGGGCTCACAGTCCTGGGAGGAGTCCAGCACAGCTTGGCAGCCCTCCCAGGGTGCGAGCCTTTGGATCTGTATGCTGGATGAGAGGAGGATGCTGCTGCTGACTGGGAAAGGCGCTGAAGCCAAGTAAGCCCGGGTTCAAAACTCAAAATGTTTCAAAACTTTCTAAATATTTTGAGTGCCCTCGTTTCATTTTGAAGCTGTTTTAAAGCCTTTTGTTTCATTTTGATTTCACTGTTTTGAGCTCGAAACACATTAAAACAGCTTTGAAATGAAACACCTGGTGAAATTTTGCATAGCCCTAATAAATGCGACTTTCCTTCTCCTTGCAGTTAATAATCCTTAGCAGTAGTAGATATACATTCAGCCCATTTTTTGAATGTTTATTAAAAAGGACATGTTAAATACTATGGGAATGGAATTGCACATTTTACCAGAAATGACTGGCTGGGGTTTTGCTTCTGTGTTTTTTGAATTGGGGACTATTATTTATTTATTTTTTTTCTAATTTAATCCACATTAGTTATTTTAACAAAAATAATGTACAATTATGTGCAGTTATGCTATTTGTTAATTTCTTGTGTCCTGACAGATTCTCCATGGTGAAACATGAAGAATAGAACTGACATAAATAGAAACATTTATTTTCCGGTTTGCAGGACATAAAAATGTTTCAAGGAAAAATTTGGGAGAAAAAAAACCATTTTGGGAAAAATGAAAGATGTTGGTTCTGAAATGGAATTTACAGCCCAGAGCACTAGTAACCTCTGAATAAAATTGACACATTTCTTTTACTGTGTTATTCACTCATGATGCCCATGACTGAATAACATGATGAATATTCATTTATTTAGGCAGCAGTGAAACCTGAGAGATAACCATGTCAGATTTACTCAGCACCTTCCAGGTATTCCAAAGTCCTCAGCTCCAAGGTAGCTTTGCTAAGCAGGTCACTCAAAATCCAAGAACTTCAGGGAGACTTTCATACATATGAGCAACTGATTCCTTAGACTGTCCAGCTTTTGGATCCATTGTTTCTTCAGGCTGTGGGAATTAATCATCACAGGAAAAGTGCTGGATTGAAAGCCTAGTGCTCAACTGGGCACAGTACTTACTAGATACTTAAATTGTTAGAATTACTCAAAGTAGTAAGTTTAGGAGCATAGACTTTTGGGTTTAGGGCTTCAAAAGAAGTACTCACAGCCACCATCTTGGATTTCCTCTAGCTGAAGACTTTAGAAATGTATTTTAAATTAAAAGTCAATGTGAGACCTTCCATTGTTCTCACAGAGATTTATAATATACACTAATACCTCCTAAGTACTGAAGGCATAGCCATTGATTTTCTCTTTTGAAGGAAAAGAGAAGTCGCCAAAGATATTGCAGGATATTGTTGCAGTGCTGATCATATTTTGTGTGTTATATTTCATGTTCCTTTCTTTTGCCAGTTTAATTCCATAATTTTCATAGCTTTGAAACTTTCTTTTTGTGAAGTGTCAGCGGTTTGTGGAAACTGCTCAAAAGTCAGAATTACATTATTTTGGAAAGTTCTTGGTCTGAAATTTTGTGTAGGAGTAACAGATTTTGGGAAAAGGGCAAGGAATGCTTACCAGTCGCACAGGCATTGTCCTTCCCTCTTTCCTCCATCTACCCCCTCAAATTCAGATTATTGGGTGGCAGGGAACCAGGGGAGTTTGTCCTTTACTTTCTCTGCAGGTAAGCTTAGACCTACTTAAGAGTGCCATTTGCTAGAACCTAACCCTGAATGGTCTTGGAAATCAAGTTTCCTTCTCCATTCCATTGGGCTAATAAATAGAGCCCTGTTGCTGTTGGTGACTCACATGAGATGTTCTCCTGAGAATGATGAAACACTAGAACATCATGCACTTTTTCTGTGGGCTGGGTGAGTAGCAGCACACTAAAAACAGGCAGGAAAATGTTCTGTTAAACTAACCCAGGAGGAAACCAGACTGTAACGTGTAATATGCGATAAATCAAAACATAACTATTATCTCTCAATTTAAAAAATAATACAGAACTTAATTGAAAATATGTTTTAGTGATTTTAATAGCAAAAAGATGTGACATTTCACTGAAAATTTGAACAAAGAAATTATATTCTGCTTTCAAGGATATCTTAAGGTTAAACCTGAAAAAATATAATAGACTCACTCCCCAAGTCAGTTCTAAACCTTACGGATTGTCTCATGAGTCCTCCATTCTTTTAAAATATTGTCAAGTGTTCTAAAAAATAACGACTTTATGTAGGATCCTGGAATGCATGAGCCTTTTCAGAGAAATTGCACATTTACTTTAGAATCAACTTGGTATCTCTTTAAATATATAACTGCTGCTTCCTGAAATATCAAGTGGCATAAAAAGGCTTGATTAGCATTTACATTTTAATGATCCCATTACTGTTAATAGAATGTCTACTTGTCTTAGAGATCAGTCTTGGCACTTTTCTGCCTGTAGAAAGTGAACGTGGCTCAGACATATAATTTTATTCCTGTCCAATGTAAAGGATGGTGGATTCTTAGTTGAAAATTTACATTTTACCTAGGCAGACAAGGCTGTTTGGGTTAATGTGATATCTTTTATTAGACCAACTAAATAGTTGGGAAAATTGTTCTTTGCAAGCTTTTGCATATAAACACTCTTCTTCAGGCAGAGGGAGAGTCTACATACCTCAGCTAGGTAGACTAATTGTAGACTAATTGTACATCTTAAATAAATTTTGTGTAATGAGATAATTAAGTACACATTTTGTAATTGATTTTATAGCACATTTATTTGATCACATTTACCATGTTTTAAAAATGTAAATAGACAATTACTCAACATTCTGGCAGGGTACTACTAGTGTCAAGGTTCCATTAGTATTTTAACCGGGATATCTGGAATTATTTATCTTGGATGAACAAATAAATTTAAACTTACTTTAAAACTTGCAGTGCATGTTTTTAGCTCAAGAAAGATTTATTTTCTAAGATTTTAAATAACTGATCCTTTTTGAACTTTTTCCAGTAGCATTTGAAAAGTTATAGGTTTCATAGATTTCATAGACATTAGGGCTGGAAGGGACCTTGGAAGATCATTGAGTCCAACCCCCCTGCCACAGGGCAGGAAGTCAATGGGGTCAAAGGATCCCAACAAGATAAATGTCCAAATGTCTCTTAAAGGAGTCCAGAGTAGGTGCTTGCACCATCTCTGGTGGCAGTCTATTCCAAACCTTGGGGGATCAGACAGTAAAGAAGTTCTTCCTTATGTCCAGCCTGAAACAGTCTTGGAGGAGTTTGTGACTGTTTGACCTTGTCATCCTTGGGGCACTCTGGTGGGCCAGCATTCCCCCAGATCCTAATTTTCACCCCTTATATACTTATAGGTAGCCACCTGGTCCCCCCCCGAGCCTGTGCTTTTCGAGACTAAAGAGTCCCATAGCTCTCAGCCTCTCATCATAAGGTCTGTTTTCCTGCCCTCTTGTCATGAGCATGGCTCTTCTCTGGACTCTCTCAAGCTTCCTCACATCCTTTGTAAATTGTGAGGCCTAGAATTGGATGCACTACTCCAGCTGCGACCTCACCAAGGCTGAGTACAGCAGGAGGATGACATCTTGGGATTAGCTAGAGAAGCATCTATGGATGCAAGCCATAGTTTTGCTCACTTTACCAACTGCAACATCACAGTGGTGGCTCAAATACATCTTGTGGTCAGTCATGACCCCCAAGTCCATGGTGGGTCCATGGTGTGGTCCACTTTCAGCCATGGTGCTAGCAAGCGTAGCACTGCTGAGCCTTTAAGCATGCTGCAGGGTTTTCTTCCCAAGGTGGAGTACCTTGCATTTTTTGGTGTTGAACACCATCAGGTTTTCACCCACCCATTTTCTGAGCCTGTCAAGGTCAGCCTGGATCACCATCCTGTCCTCAGGTGAGGACGCTTTACCCCAAAGTTTGATGTAAATGGAGAACTTGTCCAGTCTGTTTCTGACATCAATGTCTACATCATTAATGAAGATGTTAAAGAGTATAGGCCCAAAGATGGAATCTTGGGGGACCCCACTGGTCATAGCACACCATGTTTGACTTCTATCAGCTACCAGTCTCTGGGTCTGATCTCAGAGCCAATTCCCCAGCCAGTGGACTGTGATGCAGCCAAGGCTGCAGTTGGCCAGTTTTTCTATGAGATGATCATGGGATACCAGATCGAAAGCTTTTTTAAAATCAAGATATATGATGTAAATCTCTTCTCCCTTGTCCAAGTGATATGCCATCTGGTCATAGAAGGAGATGAGATTGGTCAGGCAAGACCTACCTGCAACAAATTCATGCTGGCTATCCCTCAGGATGTTGCCATCAATCAGTTGGTCAAGCATGGTCTCTCTGATAATTTTTTCCAAGATCTTCCCCAGGATAGAGATCAGGCTGATGAGCCTGTAGTTTCCCAAATCTATTTTCCTCCTTTTCTTGCAGGTATGCACTACACTGGCTTTCTTCTTGTCTTCAGGCACTTTATCTGAGCACCATGAGTTCTCAGAGATCTGTGCCATTGGCTGAACTGTGATGCCTGCCAACTCCTTAAGTAACTTGGGATATGAACTGTCTGGGCTGGCTGACTTGAAGGTGTCCATCCTCTCACAGTGTTCCTTTACATGGTCAACACTGATGAAGGGTAACAATTCTCCCTCGCCCTGGCTGTCCCATACCATATTGAACAGGGTCATCCCTTGGGGCTGGTGAAAAACCAACGCAAAATACCCATTAACCAGGCAGGTTGACTTTTTCCTGGGTGTCGGTTGTCAGTCGTCCAGTATGGTTTAGCAGGTGTCCAGTGTTACCTTTGTTTTTCCTTGGCTCCCCACATATCTAAAGAAGGGCTTTTTATTATCCTTGAAATGTGTAGCCAGTTGGAATTCAGTTGCAGCTTGGCTTTCCTGGTTTGCTCCCTACAGGTCTGGACCAGTGCAGAATACTCCTCCTTTGAGGTGGATCCAGTCTTCCATCCTTTATAGGTCTTTCTTTTTAGATGTAGGAGGTCCACTAGTTCCCTGCAGAGTCAAGGAGGCTGCTGTACCCTTTTTCTGGCTTTCCTCTGAGATAGGACAGACATTGCTTGTGTTTCCAGGATCACTTCCTTGAGGAGCAACCATTCATCCTGAACTCCCTTCTCCTTCAGGTTGCGGTCCCTTAGGGCCTGAACAACAAGCCTCCAGAGTTTGTCAAAGTCAGCTTTCCTGAAGTTGAGGACTTCTGCATTGCTGACTGATTGATCAGCCCATGATCACTGTTTCCCAGCTTCCCTTCAGTCATTAGGTTGCTGATTAAGTCATCCCCCATTGCCAGTACCAGGTTGAGCAGCACTTTGCCTATCATCAGTCCATAGACTTCTTGAATCAGGTAGAGCTCATCCACGCATACGAGGAAGCTTTGTGATCATTTGAATTTGGCTGAGTGCTCTGTCCACGAGATGTCTGGATAGTTGAAGTCTCCCATGACAATCATGCACCAGAAGCATGCAGCCTCAGCCAGTTCCCTGGCGAATTCCTGGTCGAGCTACTAGGAGGTCTGTAGTAGAGTCCTACCATTGTGTCCCCTGTGCCATGTTCACCACAGATTTTAACACAGAGAGTCTCTAGTCATCCACCCTGGATGCCAATGTTGGCTTGCAGGGATGCATAGCTTTCCTTGACACACAAAGTTACACTCCTTCCCGTTTTGTCCGCACGATCTCTCCTGTATGAGGTATGGCCATCTATAACTGTGGCCCAGTCATAGGTGGAGTCATACCAGGTCTCTGTTATTCCTATGAGATCATAGTCATTCTTGTTTAGCAGGAGGACCAATTCCTTCTGTTTATTCCCCAAGCACCTGGCATTAGTCTACAGGCACATAAATGTCCCACTGGGGCCCCTTGCCTTCCCTGCACATTGTTCTGGGGCTGAGGTAGAGGTGGGTTCCTTTGAGTGCCTTAGCCTGCTGGATTTGCAAAAGTTGCACAGTGGGTTTTCAGTGACAGTAGTCTGCCCACTTCCAGAAGACTTGGTTTAAAGCTTGGTCGAGCAGATCAGGCAGTCTGACTGAGAAGAGCCTACTTCCCAGTGCAGTGAGGTGGAGGTCATCTCTTCCTAGCAGAACACTGCCTCTCACACCAAAGAGTGGACTGTGATCATGAAAGCTGAAGCCTTCATGATGACTCCAGTACTGCAGTCTTTGGCTGACTACCTCGATCCACCTCTCCCTCCTCAGCCCATAGCCTGAAACCAGGAGGATAGAGGAAAACACTACCTGTATCCCCAACCCCTTAAGCCCTGCTTCCAGAGCCCTGTAGTGTCTCGTGACCCAGCTGGGATTGCTCTGAGCCATGTAATTAGTGCCCACGTGGATAAGGAGCATAGAATAGTGGTCGGTGGGCAAGATGAATTTTGGGATCCTCTCAGCTATGTCCCAGATATGGGCTCCCAGGAAGCAGCAGATCTCTCGGGCTGAGGGGTCAGGGTGGCTAATTGTGCCCTCAGTCTCCCTCAGGAGGGAGTCTCCCACAATGACCACTCTACAAGTGGCCTTTGGGAGAGCAGTGATGGTAGCTGATGATAAGCCTGCATTGCCTGCAGGAGCTGGCAACTCTTCAGGCTCTGCTGGGGCTGCAAGAGGTTTGTACCTGCTGCAAAGCTCCAGAGGGATGGGGACCTTGGTACAGTAGGCTTTGGGGCCACTGACCACCTTGATCCAACCCCCTGGCTAGATAGTATGGGAGATCCCTGAGTCCTCCCTTTTCCTGGAAGGTGACCTTGGTCTACTCTCCACTTCCAGAGGGTGAAGGGCCTGGTAGTTTCATAGTAGCTAGGGTCAGGAGGGACCTGATCAGATCATCTAGCTTGACCCCCTGCCACAGGCAGGAATGAATGTTGGGTTCACAAGACCCCAGACAGGTGATCACCTAACCTCTTTATGAATATGCCCAAGGTAGGGGTGAGGACCACTTCCCTAGGAACTTGGTTCCAGATTCTGGCTACCCTAACTGTACTAACCCTAACTGGCTACCCTAACTGTCTTCTGATCTCTAACCTAAAGTAGGAGTCTATCTCCCGCTTGCCATCCCTGATGGCATACAGTCTCTGGACTGTGGCCTGGAGTTCCTCTATTTGGCACCCCAGAGACTCAAAAATTGAGCAAACCTCGCAGGGGGAGGTGGCCATGCTCTTGGTCCCATGTGCCTGGAAATGTGTGAGGCAGCCCCCGCAGCTGAGAGCCAGAGACTCCATCTGCTTGGAGCCCAGAACCTGGGGTTGCATCTGGGTGGAGACCTCTGAGGTGCCAGAGGGGAAGGCCGCAGACTCTGGAGACATTTGTTAGTGGACATGTATAATCATAGTGTCCATTTAAAATTACTTGGATCATATTTTTATCATTAAATGTTTTTAGATGCATACAGTTGGGATTTCTACATTATGGGTGATGAGACATTACACATGTATATAGAGTGCATGTGAGAGTGCATCTGTCTTGTTAAAAGCATAAAAATACTTTAACAGGCTTACCCATTCCATGTCTGATTTTCATAAGCCTAGAACAGTTATTTCAATATTTTTACACTTAATTCATCCTTCCCTAACTTTTTGGTATATAGTGGCACCCCATTTAAAGAGTAATTTTTTGCTTACAGTGGCCATTGTACCCTAAAAGGATCTCTTGGGATGGCAGGGTGGTCAGGACACCCCTGAGAATATGGTAAGGGCTGGTGCCTCATGTTCAGTTCTGGTAGGGGCTGCTTAGTGCAGCAGATTGGGAAGCTTGGTAGTGGGTCATTAGAACCTTCAAGGAAGCAGCTGTCCCTGTAGAAAGTGTTAGAGGGTGAGTGACCACTGGTGAAGAGGCTGGTGCCAGGTGAGGGTAGCAGGGGAAGAACCCTGCCATATCCTTTCTGCTCTCTGTCTTGCCCCTTCCCCCATCCCTATCTGAGGGAGTTAGCATGGTTTCTGCCACTGCGGTTGCTCCTCCAAGTACTTGAATCCTGCAACAATCCCTGTGGTTTCTCCCACCAGCTCTCAGAGCACAGGAGGAGCCCCTGTCCAGGAGTGCATGTACCACTCAGAGCATAGAGGTGGGCTTCTCAAATCAGCTTGTTCCCTTGCTGCTCCCATAATCTTTGAGCTGGTCAGAGGGACCTTGTGGGAGTGCTGCCAAGATGCTGGGGCACACAAAGAGTGGGTTGGAGGAGCCAGCGCTAACCTTGTGGGACTGGACACTGCACCTTCGTAAGGATTTCCCATCATCCTGGTAGAGAATTAATGGTCTAGAATTTTTCCCTAAGCTTCTTGCATTTTTTATCTGCTTATGCAGCATAGTAAAAAAAATAAGTGGGGAGGCATGTTGGGAAATTTGCCCCCTATTCCTGTGCACATTGTGACAAGGGGCAATCTTCCAGGCTCAGTCACTGTACTGGCCTGCCCAGTCTCTCCTGCCATGCCTTTGATGTAAAGTAAACTGGTGTTACAATTAGCAGGAGGCTGCCCATTTTAATACCCCAATATCTAGGGCTGTACATGCAACTCCAAACTTCCTTTATCATGCCCCATGCCTCAAAGATATTATCCTTGTGTTGCTATTTGCTCTGGCTCAAGGCAGAACCAAACTTGGCCCCTTGCGAGGCCTCATGCATTCATCCTATCATTCCACCCCAACAGGCCTGACCACCCACTGTCACCAGGCCTGTAGCACTCTGCCCACTCTCACTGGGCCTCTTATATGCTGCCCCACACAGGGCCACATTCAACATGCCCTGTACCCTTGAGCAGCTCCTATAGGCCATCAGGCTTACCAACTCATACTCCTTGACTGGCCCTGGCTGAACCTTTCAGGCCTCTCCTGCAACCCTCCTCTGAGCAGTGACTAGCCAATTCACCTCATCCTTTGTGGAGTTCTGACCTGAGCCCCTTGCCGGGTAACTCCTTATTCACACCCTCTAATTAGGGCCAGTTACTTGCCCTCTGGGCCTCAGGCCCTCTTGCAGCCTTAGGCATCCAAAGACTCACCCAGGCTTAACTGTCTCCTTCCAGGGGCCTGAACACATGTACCCTTCTCTGGGGCCTCAACACTCCACCATTTTGCCAGGGTAATTACTTTGCCCCACTCACTCTGCCTCTATGCTGGGGCCTCGGGGTATTACACCCCCACACTCAGGTGCCTCTCCATAGGCTTACCTGGCCCCACTACTACCAGGGTCTTAAATTTCCATAGTCTCAGGTGTCTCTTAAGGTTGACATCCCTGGCCTCACTACCATTGGGGTCTTACACCCCCGTGGGCTCAAGTGCCTCTGCCTAGACATGCCTGGCCCCACCAACCTCTGGTCTTCATGACCCACTGGATGGTGGGGACTGGGGTTATCAGGTGCCCCTTTCCACCTTTCACTGGGGAGATAACTGGCCTGGCATTTCTGGGGGACTGTCCCAACATGGACAGATCCACCAGACCACCCTTCCCTGGCAGGTGCAGTTTTCGGTCTTACCCAGGACCAGGAGCCTCCTGCCATCTCCATAGCTCCTGCCCTTACCTCCAAGATGTGCTGAACAGCAGCTCAGCCAGGTGTTGCTGTTTTGGATGCTAGCAGCAGGCTGCTGCCTCATCCTAGACAGCCAGTATCTAAAATAGCCACCACATCAGGGCTGGCCTGTACCTGTCGGCTGCCCACTCTTGGCTCTTAAAGTGACAGAGCACCAAAGGTACTCTATCACACACACGTACAATGCCAGGTCCAGAAGATTTGGGATTGTAAACTGAAAATTCAGCAGCTTCCAATTGCTTCTCTTTTATCAAGGCTCTCCAGCCCTCAGAAGTGGATTCTATGCAAGACTTTGATATTAATCTCAGCACATCAGTTATTCTTCCTCCCCCACAATTAATTTACGTACCGTTCATAAGATCATGATCAGTCACTAATACAGAACAGGTCATGTGGCCGATTGTCACTTTAAATGAAGGGAGAGAGAAATCATTCTTAAAAACTAAATGGTGCATCTAGCAGTTTGATAAATTCACACATTTTGTGTGAAATTCTGCAGTCCACATGCATGCAAAATTCCTGTTGAAGGATTTTAGTCTCATACTAGCGAATTGCCCATCAAGAATGATGAGGGGTAGCGTGGGAAGGGACAAAGTGCCTCCACCAACCACCCCACGCCACTGCCACCACCTCCCAGGAGCGGGGGGGAAGCTTGCAAGTGGCAGCTGTCACTGCTGCCACTCATCACCCTGTGATGCCACTGCTCCACATCTGGCGCTATGCCACCCCTTCTCCCCCCACTGCTTCTGGCCCTGTACAACCCCCCCACTCTGTGTCTGGCTCTGTGCTACTCTCCACGCTCCACATCCACTTGGCCCACTTTGGTGGAGCCATGCTCTGCCCATCATTTTTGATAGGCATTCTTGATGCAGCACTGGCTGACATGAACACCTTGTGCCTTCCAAGGCTGGGGGGCATGGAGACTGCCCGCAGGCAGTGTTGGCAGTGACAGCAGCAGGGGCATAGCAGTGGTGAGCAGGGAGCTCCCACAGACAGCCATAGCGGTGTTAGTGGCAGGGGTGGGGAGGTGGCAAGTGCTAACTGGTGGTCAGTGAACACCTGCAGATATCACTAGCAGTGTCAGTGGTGAGGAGGGGGGGGCAAGTGGTGACCACCCGCAGGCACCACCAGTGCCATTGGTGGCGCCCAGTTCTCAGGGGGTGCATGTGTACTGGCAGTCTCAGGGGGTGCACGTGCACCCATGTGCATGCCTATGCATTTGCCAATGCTGGCTGGAGCCATGCTCCACTGGGAGCTGCACCTCCCAGGAGTGTTACAGACAGATGGACTAAGCCCTTTATATATCGATAATTTAAATCAGTGGGAACTCACCTAACCAAGAATGCAGGGTTGCTTATTGAAATATTTTCCCCATATGAAATATTTTCTCCATATTAAGGCCTGGATCTTTTTCTTTTGATCTAAATTAGGAAGAAGTACCAATGTGCATGGGAAAGATATTAATTTTGGATGCAAGTAGTTTACTTACTGCCTGATTTTACTGCCCATCTACTACCACTCTTGCGTGGGGCGGGCAATTATTTTGAGCAGAGGGCCACTTACTGAGTTTTGGCAAGCCATTGAGGACCACATGACAGGTAGACAAATATTAATTTTTTAACTTTTTTAGGGGCCCTGTGGGCTGGATAGTATGGCCTGGCAAGCTGCATCTGGCCTGTGGGTCGCATTTTGCCCAGCCCTGCTCTAGCAGGTGTTGGATAGTAACTAGTGTCTGACAAATTGTTTCTTCATCTTTCTGGTTTCTCTCAAGGGTTGAGTATATATTTTTGCCCTTGCCTCCATTAAGGCAAGCTCTCTTTGGTTTCAGGAGCCTTTGCACTGCACCTTTGCATTACCTATAGACACAAAAATGATAGAAACATACTGCAGCTGGCCAGCAGAGGATTTTTCCTCTTGATGAATAATGCTCATTGAGGCTGTAGGGATGGAAAAACCCAGATACTGGCCCTAGCCCTGGGGTTGCACTTTTCCTATCCCATCTCCAGCACTGGGCTATTTTTAGTCCCCTTCTTCTCCCCCTGCCAAACCCCACATCCCACAAGTCACTCCTGATTCCAGTTTTACCATCATTTGCCATGTGTGGGAACCAAGCAAGTAAGATAGGGTTGGGGGAGGGGTGGACAGGATGTGGGGGGTTGGTTTACTGAGGGGGTTGTTCATCTGGGGGGTGAGGAGGAGGTCAAGGAGCTAAAAAATGCCTATGGTCCAGGGGTTGGGGAGAGAGCCACTATCTCAGCCCCTCATCTCCCACCCAGGCCTTCCCTGGACCCCACAACCTGCACTGATCCTGCAAAACCTTCCTGGACCTCCCTGCCCCTGCCCTGCGGACCCCAACTTCCCCCCTGCCAGGCCCCTCTTGCTCCACCCAATCTCTCTGCAGACCTTGACTGTGCCCCTAATCCCTGACTCCCACATTGACCCTGCCTGCCCCACCATTAGTCCTGATCACTCCCAGAGCCTGCTTGCCACTCCAATACCCCCCATTTCCCTCCCATTAGTCCTCCCCATTCTGACTTACCTGAGATTGTGTGGTCATTTAAAACTCAATCAAATCTCCCTAGATGTCTAAATGCACTCTCTGTTGGCACAAGAGTTAGGCTCTTTGCTTGATATCCAATGTGGCGGTGGAAGCTGCCATGACAGTGCTCTGCTGTGCTGCAGCAATTAAGTATGAAAGTGGAGTCAATTAAGATTTCTGCGTTAGGGTTGGAACCTAACTGGACATGGCTTTGAGCACTGCTGGCTTAGATTGGTGGTAGGGCTGCTTGTCAGGTAGATGGCATCTGAGCTCAGGCACAGGAAAGAATCAAGGGTGAAATCCTTGCTTGCATATAATAGATGGAAAAGGGTCTCAGTGATTTCATTAAAACTAAGATTTCACCCCAACCTCTTCCTGCATGTTTCCTGCTTGTGGCATGCTGAAAACATTTTGTGTGTAGGGAAGATAAGTCAGGACCTACATTTTCTTCTTATAGGTTAGAGATATCTTTGTTCAGATGTCTAACACCAGTTAACTAGACAAATTAATTGTATTTTAGCATATGCATCTCCATATGGCAACATTCAGCTGCATGTCATGAGTTAAAGGCCAATTAAATAAAAGCATGAATGTTAATATCTGTAGGGTACGAAGTTTGATATGAAACCAAAAGTTTGCCCTTAATGTTCCAAGCATGGGAAATTGGACATTTTTGTAGTTTTATCAACATGTTCAAAGAATCATGTTGGCAATAAATGTTACTCAAAAAAATATGTGTCCAAAATATTTGAATCTTTAAATTAGGTCTTATTTTCTGTTTCTTATTTTTGTTTTTTTATTGTGCTAAATTAAAAATTATTGGTTTTTTTTTTGAGTTTTTGGTAGTATGTGAAAATACCATTTTGGTTGGACTCTAACAGCAAGCTAAGCTGCATAGATTGAACCAGTAATAAAGTGCACAGATATTTGCTTTTGATTCCAGAAATATACTCGCATGCAGTGGTCTGTGCCAGAAGGCAGGGGGAGGGAGGGCACTAGAGCTCACCTCTTTGCTTGGCTGAGGCAGATAGCTTGAGCCATGGCTAGGCTGCTCACCCTGTGAGGGAGCAGGGAGGGTGCAAAGTGTCCTGGGATGCTGGGGGACTGTGAGTTAACTTGAATCTGGAGGGGATCTGGGATAGATGTTCAATAAACTGATGTAACCAAAAGTATGATTTCCATCCAGGTTTATTTTAAACTGGTTTTGGCCATTTTGAATGTGGTTTATGTGCTCTAAAATGCTGTTGTGTTATAGATTTGAACTGGTTTTCAATCATTTGCACCTGTTTATGTGTAATTTCTGTCCCTAGCCATGCTGGCAACTACCCCTGCAGTCCCTCCTGCCAGCTCTGGGACTGTAGGAGGAGTGGAGGGGACAAGCCAGGCTGCAAAGTGTGGTTCTGTTTGCGTGTCTGCCTGCTTGCCTGCTTGTAGCAGAGCAGGCTGCTGGGAGCGTGGGGGGCTGGCAAAGACAGCAACAGTAATGGCAGTCCTCAAAGAAGCAGCCACTACTGCCACTGGAGTAGCTTGGGCATGTGTAGTGTGTCAGACTGGGGAGGAGAGCATTTATCTCCTCGCAGAGGGGGATCTTGTATCACATTTCTATCACTCTTGTGGCACTCTTGTCCTTGTGGAAATCACTGGACTAGTGGACAGAACTAATAGCAAAATAATATACACCTATACCTTATACTGTTCCTTGGTAACAAGCAAACTATGGAAGGATGAGTAATATGAACTACAGGAGGAAAAGCAGGAGAGACTAAAGAAGAACCTAAGCAGGAGCTACTGAAAAAAAAAAAGGACATTTTGCAGTCTGTGAGAGAAGGAAATTTGGTCTATATTTCTGTCCTGTCAATTCGAATTAGCAGCGGACTGGTCAATAAATGGGAATTAGGAAGGCTACTAAATCAATAGGACTAACATACCTTGAATCCAAAGCATAATGAAACAAATCCTACCTGCACTTTTACCATGTTAAGTGTGATGGTTTCTTCAACGTAATTTTGTGGTTTAGTCAGGACAGAATTTGGCCTGAAACCAAAGATTTTTCATTTTTATTCTGTCCCTCTGTTTAATCTAGGACAAATCATTCATTCATTCCTGAAAGCAACACAACCTTCAGAAAAACTCTAGAGCAACAAAATCCTATTATTCAGGAGAAATAGTATCCATAATGCTATGATCTTACAATCTATCAGTGACAAAGGAGGGGAAGAATTTGGCACTAGTGAGTGTGGTATTTATTTTTCCCTCTTATATCTCTTGTTAGGTAATTATGCGTGTGGTGAAAAAAATACATATTAGTCAACCCAAGAGAGTGGAATGTCAATCTCAGAGCAGTTATCTGTTAGTAATTAAAATCTATTCCAAAACATTTCATGTGGGAAAATGTCAAATTAGCAAAAGAACAGTTTTGTCATGCAATGCCTGATTCTGTAAGGTGCTGAGTTCTATCAATTTGCACTTAATTATGATGCCTGTGTCATTGGTTTATTTAATGTCTATAAAATTAGCTAAATTAAAGAAAGTTAAGGACCAAATCTGCTGATGTAAATCAGCTCTATTGACTCTTTAGAACACTGATTCTCAAAAGGTGTGCCACGAGATCCCACTATGTGAAGAGGTAAATGTTGCCTCCTACCCGACCACTACTTCTCCCCGCCTGCCATCACTTCTCCACACCATGGCACAGGGCAAACAAATGCTGCTTAAGCCTCCTACCATCAAATGCTGCTGAAGCCCCACATCAGTGGTCCAGCTCCAGTGCCTCCACAGGCAGCCATAGGTTGTCAGCTGCTGATGTAGAGGATATGTCTGCATTGCATCCTTTTTTCTTTAGGAGAGGGATGCTGTCAAGCACACCTTGCCTACCAGCTCCCTCCTGCATGTACCAAATCCATAAATGTAGCAGTGAAGCCCCTCCTTCATGAAATCCTTCTCTGGCATATGTGAGGGCAGCTGCAGGTAGTGTCCTTGGACCAGCATCATCACTGCATGCAAGTGAAAGGGCTATGCAATACCAAATCCACAACCTTTCTAGGTTCACTTCACAGATATATATATATAAAACCTAGCAGCACCCAATTGGGATACCTGGCATCAAATTTTTCTCCGTGAAGAATTTAAAAACAAAGTTTTATATGGTAACAGCAAATTTACAAATAAAAAGCTTACAAAGAAAAATGTTAGAAATAATAATAATTTACACCTATACCTTATACTGTTCCTTGGTAACAAGCAGCTAACCAGCTTCACCGTCCCTGATATGCCTCATATTCTGAGTCCAGTTCAAAGCAGATTAAATCCACCTTTCCTGGAGCCTCTGGAAGGATCCAATGCACTTGTGTCTCTTCTTCCCAGCTGTTGCTCAGAGCAGGACACACCTCTCTTTACCAGCAGGA
This sequence comes from Caiman crocodilus, assembly GCA_030014935.1. NCBI lineage: Eukaryota > Metazoa > Chordata > Crocodylia > Alligatoridae > Caiman > Caiman crocodilus. Next base: position 33,300,376 of record JAGPOW010003685.1, read on the forward strand.
GCCAGAGCTCACATAGCCCTGATCAGTTTTACCAGGACAGTCCATTATAGCCCCTAGACTCTGCCCATGTTCATGGAATGCTCTTTCAGAATGCTTCTCCCTGGGCCCAACACAACACACACCTCAGTCTGGTTGCAGAATAAAAGGGTTTCTTTCCCCTTTTCCTTTGACCACAGTGGTACTCTGACCATGGCCACCAGTTACCACTGTATGTCCGCTGAGCATGCTCTTGCGGACCTTCCCAAGATGTATGAACTCTGAAAAGTTCCTTTCTATGGTACAAGGTGGGTTATATAAGCAGAAGCACATGGGGAATAGTTAGGGATCTACTGAAATTGAAATGAGACTAAACAGTTTTCATGGGTTAGTCATGGCATAAAGAGAAATGGATATTTTCTGGATGTGTTCTGCTGACCCACGCCTCAGCAATAATTGGTGGAGAGGCCCTGGCGGGTGAGGATGGATGAGGGAGTGGCTACCATCTTGTTTGCTTGTTGCCGTTTGGGTGGCCCTGCCCCTTGGCACCAATTGGCAGAGTCCCAAGTCAGGGGAGGAAGGATGAAGGGGCAGCTACCATCATATCTGCTGCCCTTAGTGCTGCCCCATCAGCTGGTGCCTCCCTCCCTGGGCAGGCTGTGAGGCCAGGTCGCAGCAGTGAGGACTGCTAATTCCCACTAGAGAAACAGCATTTTATTTTTATTACTTTTTTTTTTTGAAGTTGATTTTGCAGACAACCCCATATTTTGTGGTTCTTAGGGGGACATGAGAAAGACTGCCTTTGACCACCCAGGTGCAGAAACTGTTTGTTATTCTTCTGCATGTGTTCAGGACATGCTTGAAAATATCCAGAGAAATGATGCAGACATACCAGTTTCAGTGGACAGAAAGATATCAGAAGTGTGACTTTAGCAGGTCCAGAGATTCCCAGTGTAAATAGATGACAGAAGAAAGCTATCAGACATTTGACTGTTAGATTGGTAACCACTTTCATTCTAGATAGATTGTGGAGCCAGCTACATTATGATCATAAAAACAAAGTACATGAGTATTATGCAGTTAGGATTCATGTTCAAAAACTCAGCACATAAGAATCCAAGCAATATAAATACAATGTGTAGTATTTTATTTTGTACTGTGAGGTGGTTGTCATTTTTCAGATACAGTTGGTCACAAGTCTAGTAGAACAGATGTTTTCTTAGAGTACCAACAAAAGAAAGAGGATCAAAATGTCCAATAAGTGTTTAGGTAGATTCTTAGGTGGATAGGGGAAGATGTTTGCTCATTTGTCTGTACCTTGTAAATGCTTTGGGCCAGCTCTGGTTATTGTAACGTTAGATAAAGTTTACATCATGCTACAGTATCTGATGTAGTGAGCTGTTGCTCATGAATGTCTATGGATCTCTGGTTCAGTTAGTCTATACACTGTACCTCTCTACTCAGCTTTTCTGAAGTGGGGAGGAGGAGTGCAGTGATGCAGTTACACTCCTCCTTCCTTTGATTACCACTTTACCCAAACTTTAAAACCAACCACGAACTGAGGGCAGTGGAATTTCTATTCAGACAGCATTGAGGAGTCAATTGATTGCATGGGCTGTGTAGCAAGTTGTCACTCAGCTTTTATTTTCCTTGAGACAAATTCCCTGCAGGAAACCAGATCAGTAATAAAACAAACAAACATACAAACAACAAAGCGTTAACTCAAAAATTGCATTCCTTCAGACCCGGAGCGGGCAAACCCAGCTTTGTGCTGCTGCCTTCTCAGTACTGCAGCCTTCCTTCTCTCCTCATTTCTCTGGGACCTTCTCTCCTCATTTCTCTGGGACCTTTCCTCTGGTGCCAAGCAACCATCCTTGTTAGTTGGCTCAATGCCCCTGAGTATGTCTGCATTTCTGCACATCCCCTGGATCTGCCCATGTACATATGTCTCTTTCTAGGATGCTCAGGGAGCTAGCTTCAAAAGGAGGGCAGAAAAAGAACTTGGCTACCCTGTGGTGTGATGGTTTGAGAACTATGCTGAAAAGTTGAAGCAATAGTTTTAACCCCCTTTGTGTATGGCAGGCCTAGAACCGGGGTCCTCATCACTTTCTCAGCAAGTGCCCTAGCCACTCAGAAATTAGGATGGTCCTCTGCTTAAGGCATGCCAGCCATGGGTTTCTGGCCAGCTACATTTTTGTGATTTGACACAAGTAATCATCTGGAATGGGTGTGCACTAGGCCTCTGTGTCAATAGAGAAGTATTCAACTCGGATTTGGCTCACAAAGTTCAGCAGACAGTGATTTGATTAGGTGATTTGTCCTTATTCAATTCAGTCAAATCAGAATTGGAGATTCGGCTCTGATTTGGGGCCGATTCAGAGATTCAGATCAGCCAGGGAGAGGCAGACACAGCCGGGTGGCTTCAGGTTGTCCTGTGGCTCTGCCAGCTGTACCTGCCTCTCCCCAGGCAGGGGGAGCTGCAGGAGAAGCCCTCATGGCTACCCTGCCCGGCCCCATCCCCTGCCTGGCCTAGCCTCGCGGCACTTAAAAAAACAAAACAAAACCCCTGAAGCCCCACACTCACTGGTTGCAGCAGTGGGGATCAGGGCCTCTAAAGACTCATGGCAGAACCCCTCTGCACAGTGTGGGGCAGTGGGGATTGCCTCCCCACCTGGCACCCAAATGGCAGCTGCCCCATGTCAAGGGTGCAGCATGGTTTGGCGGGGTGCTGTGTGCTGACTCAGAGCTGGGGCCACTGGGACTGAGTAATGCTAGGCTCTGGCTGACAGGTGGAGCTGCTCCAACTCCCAGACAGTGCATGGTGCCCTGCTGAGCTGCGCTATACCCATGCAATGTGACAGCTGCTGTGTGGATGCCAGGTGGGGGGAGCAATCCTCTCTGCCCCTGCTGTACAGGGGGAGCTCTGTCACAAACTGTCAAAGGCCCTGATTGTCACTGCCAGACCTAGTAAGTGTGAGGCTTTTTTTTTTTTCAAAGTGCTGGGATGCTGGGGCCAAGGTGGTGGGGCATCAGGGGCAGGGTTGGGTAGGGGGGAGATCAGGGAGTGGGGGCTGCGTGGGGGGCTATTTCAAAGGGCCCCAGAGCTCCCACAGCCCCTGCTACAGCTGGTGAGTGTGGGACTTTTAAAAAATTTATGATTCCCCAACAGCTGGGGCGGGGCAGGAGGTAGGGGGCAATCAGGGAGTGGGGGGCTGCATAGGTTGGTTCTTTTATGATCCATCAGAGGCCCTGATCACTGCTGCCAGAGCTGGTGAGTGTGGGGCTTTTTTTTTTTTTTTTTTGGAGTGCCCGGAGGCGGGGGTCAGGTAGAACAGCCCTGGGAGCTTCTCCCACAGCTTCTCCAGCTGTGCCTGCCTCTGCCTTAGTGGGGGAGCCACAGGAGAAGCCCCCATATCTGCCCTGCCAGGCCCTATCCCCCATCCGGCCCAGCCAGTGTGGGGCAGATGTGATGCAGGTGCAGTTCACTCCAGTCAGCAGCAGGGCATAGCATCCACTCCCAGTGCTACTGCACCTGCATCAGCATTGGGAGCAGGGACTCTGTGCTGGCATTGCTTGCCAGCTGCCATGGCAGGGTGTGGGATGCAGGTGCAGTAGTGCTTGGAGTGGGGACTATGCCCTGCTGCCTCTTGCCCAGGAGGTGCAGGGGGGAGGGAACACTACTGTGCCTGCATCAGTGCTGGGAGTGGGGGCTCTGCCCTGCTGCCTATCAGCATGGGCAGCTGCAGAATGCAGGCCTGGAAGCATTGGGAGTGGATTCTGTGCCTTGCTGCTGCTTGCCCCCTTCTGGTTGGAGCAAATCATGCCTGCATCCCACCCCTCCATGTCCTGGCTAGGCAAGCAGCACCAGGACAGAGCCCCCACTCCAAACGGTGTTGCACCTGCATCCCACAACCCCTCAGTAACCCTGAGTAATGTGCCCCCCTGCCTCAGCTGGGCAACTTGTCCCAGCCCCAGCCCCAATCCCTCCTTCCCCCAGTCCCCTTCCTTCCCCCAACCCCAACAGGCTTACCAGCTGGAGGCAACTGACAGCTGCCTGTTCAGTCTATGGCTTGATCTCTGAAGCAACCAAAGCTTTTCTGAAGCTTTTCCAAATCAATTTGGATGCTTTGAATCAATTTGGAAATTTGAATTGGTCTCCTGATTCAATTCGGATTCAGAGATTCAGTCCCCGAATTGGGCTGAATCTCCTCCCAATTGAACCAGCTACTGAAGCTTTGCACAGCCCTAGTGTGTACACGTAGCTATATATATGCCCAGCCAGTAGAGGTGCACTGATATATATTGTCTTGACACCAATAAAAGGAAAACTGACATTATCGCCAACTAGCTTTTTTTGGCTGATGTGGCAATAATGCCACCAATAAATGCCGTGTGCATGCACACAGCTGCAACATGCATGTGGATAGGAGTGCAACCAGGCGGCTTTGAGAGCAGCATCTGGTCAAGAAGTCTGTGGGGATGAAGGAGCTGAGGGTGGGAAGGGGCACAGTGAAGCAAATCGAGGCCCCTGCAATGAGCAGGGCTGGGGCTGGGGCTGGGGCAGGGGTAGGCACTCGCAGCTGGGGCAGTGCAGGGCATAGGATGGAGCTGTTGGCTCATCCAGGGGGGCAGGGGTGGCTCTTGCCACTCTGCACACCCCCAGGGCAGACACAGGGGGACATGTGACCCCCAGATCTGTGTGTGGGATGGCAGCAGGCTGCTGCTGCATGCTTATGCTCTCAGGCTACACTGGGTTCTTCCCAGTGGCTGCGCTTGCTGTGGGATGGGCAACAGCAGTGGTGCTGGGAGGGGGGCTATGGTGGTGGCTCTAGTCCCCACATTATCCCTTTCCCAGTGCCACTGCCACCCAACCTGCCCTGCCCTGAGTGCAGCTGCCAGGAAGAGCCTGGTGCAGACCCTGAGAACAAGCCTGCGGTGGTAGCCTGCCTTTGCCGTATGCACAGATCGGGGGGCACATGCCCCTCATGCCTCCCCCAGGGGTGTTCACAGGGAGCTGCCTAGTGTCCTGCCCTGCCCAGGGTGAGCAGTGCCTGCTCTTGCCCCAGCCCCAATCCCTTCCTCACCATGGAGGCCTCAATTTCCACCCCGCATTCCCTTTCCCTTTCCCAGCCCCTTCCCCTCTACACACTTACCAGCCAAATGCTACTCTCCATGGTATATCAGCAATTGGATCAGTACTGGCCAAAAAATCTTTATTGGTGAATCTCTACCACCCAGTTAATGGCCTACTACACATGCTCAGTCTGTGCATGCATTTACACATAGACACAACAAAGGAAGTAGAATTGGTACCTGAGTATAAGTGGCAAAAATGCCACTTATGCAGCTAAAAAGCTATTATTTAGATGTGCAAAGTCAAATGGAATTCCACTCTGAAGGTCCAATATCATACAGAAAGTGGCACAGGGAAGTGAAATCAATTCTTCAAGACTTATTCAAAACTGAGAATTTCTGTGGGCAATTCTGACACTTTGAATCTTGTTTCCATTTGAATTCAGAATATAAAACTTACAAAATTGCTTGTACAATGGAAATTCTGAATGAAATATTTTAGAAAAAAGTTTTGAAATTTAAATTTTAGAATTCCAAATATTTTTAATAGTAGTTTGTAGAGTTTTATTTTTCTATTTTTTTCATTTCCATATTTCTTTACATATCAGTAATCCATAATACTGGTCAGTACCATTCCTGCTGTTCATATCAAGATGTATAGGGCTGTCCAACTGGCAGCCTTGGACCACATTTGGCCCCCAAGTGGTTAATCTGAAATCAGTCTTGTTATTCTCCTGCTGCTGCTGGAGTCTCTGATTTCCCTCTCCCTTTTCCATCTTATGCTGCTTGCCCCCACACCTGGGGATGGGGCAGGGCAGGATGGCCTGTGAGAATAAGGGAGCCTTTGGCCAAAGAGTTTGGGAAGATATGGGGAATGCACATGCTATGGAAGTGTGGGTGCAGCGAAGTTGTGTGGGGCTGACAGCTTGGGGCCTGCGGGGCACGTGGCCTGTGCAGCATATGCATAGGGGGCTGTGGCACCAGGCCACTCAAGTTGGACAGCCCCTATGTAAGACTATATTTATTTTTATTTCAGTTGAAATACTCTATTAATTGCATTTTATTTTTTAAATTATTCAGGGCCACTCTTGCTTAGTACTTGCTGAAATACCTGATTTTCTTTTCTAGATCAAAGTACCTCCTGTTAGTGTTGCAATGAAACAGCTTTGATTCTTTGTCTCATTGCAGCAGAAACAGGGAGATACTTTGATTTAAAAAATATGTTTCAGTCAATGCTATGTGGCATCTGCCTTTTAAGATTAAAATAAAATAGAGTAATTCTTTTTAGAATAAAACAAATAGAATACTGAGTATAATAATGTATCAATAATAGTAGTGGATGTTATCAGATATGGATAACCTTATTATACAATACTACTACATGAAATAGTGTAAATATAATAACCTAAAGATTAAAATAAATACACATCATTCTGAACAAATTTTCAGTTTGAAAAGGGTTTTGTTTTCATTACTAATTTTTCCTATGGAAATTTCTATACAACTTTATGCCTTTTTTCCTAATATTTTGATTTCTACACAACCATCAGAAACATATATTGATGCAGTTTTTTCTGACCAGCTCTTCTTTCAAGTCCTTGGCTAGCAACTTAATCATTAGATCATTATTCTGTTCCAAATCCCAGAATGGAGATTATGGTGTAAATCTAAGAGCCAGGCTTGTCATAAGCTTTAATGCTTTTCTCCTAAGTTTTAAGACTAAAACATTTGTGCTGTTAAAGTAAGGAACGTTGCTATTCTTAATGCTTTCAGCGCACATATTTAGGATTCAGTCTCAGCCTATTGAACCAGTAGCAATACTCACATTGACTGCAGCAGAGCATGATTTCAGCCCTATGGTGGTGTTGTGAAAAATACAGTGCTTTTCATTGTTAAGAGATTTCATATAATTCTGGTCAGTAACAGCTTTTTTTTTCACCATTTTCAGATTCTATGAAGGTCAGTACCATTTCATATCTGTGTAGAAAAGACAAGTCCCTCAGTAAGCACTAACTGACACTTATTTTTCCATTCTTTGCAGGGGATTGAATTCACTATGGTAGGTAGTTTTTATATGCCTATATATTGGCAAATCTTTTGCTGACTTCATGAAAGAATGCAGGATTAGGCTGGTAGAAAATAAACTTTCTTCCCACTGAATACCACCTATACAGTGGTGTACTGAGAAGTTTCTGCATAAATTAAACTATAATTGGTGGTTTTCATAATTTAAAAACCACATTTTTAATAATATAATGAGATGCTGTTAACACTGGATCAAATAAGATAGAACAGAAATAAGCTTATGGACTGGATAAGCTCTTTCTAATGCTCTGTCAATTGTGATTTTGTGCCAACACTACTGTTCAGTCCTAGCCACTCATAAACAGACATTCCTGATCATGGCAGATTGTATGACAGCTTTGTGATCTGAAACAGTCCCCTGTGGATTAGATTGAATTTGTATTACTTTGGTTCCAAGACAAATTTGACACTGACTGCCTTCTTCTAAAGATCAAAATCAAGTTAAAAACCATGAATTACTTTGTAATTTCAATCTTTAAGAATTTTGTTAGTCACAGATATAAGACCTCATTAATCTCTAAGGGAAGACAGTGTGGCCTATTGATCAAAATCAAAATGTTAAAATAAAATTTAAGAATATGAGATAAATATTGGGTACTCTTTTTATATGATTGGTAAAGCATATTGCTAGGATGAACCAACTGGCTACAAAATTCAGATCTGAACTTCTAGGCGAGGGCCAGAAAGTATACATAAATTGGTATTGGTGATTGGAAACCAGTTCAAATCTGTAACACAGCAGAAATTCAGTGCACATAGTCTGCTTTCAAAGTGTCTGAAACCAGTTTAAGTTAAACCTGAGTGGATGTAGTATCAGACTTAACTGATTTAGTTTAAAGCAGTTTATTGAACTTGTGTTCCAGATCCCTTCCAGATTCAAGTTAACTCACAGTCATCTAGCATCCCAGGATGTTTTGCACCTCCCCTGGAAACGCTTCCTCACAGGGTGGGTGGGCTAGCCTTTCCCAAGATGTCTGCTCTAGCTGAGCAGAGGGGTGTGCTCTAGCACCCCCCAGCATCTGACCTAGGCAACTGCACTTATGTGGCTGCATTTCTGAAATCAAAAGTGAAGTCTGTTCACTTGTCTATCTATTCAATCTGTGTAGTTTAGACTAATCTGTTAAGACTGAATTGATTCAGCCTTGAGCTTTTTGAGTGTCTGTACTTAGCCCTAGTTTTTCTAGATGATCCTTATCTACAGAACAAAAATAATCTCTCTAAACAAACTTTTGAGTAGAGAGGTTAATTTTGTTCTGTAGATAAGGATAATCTAGAAGATCTGGATCTGGTTCTGGATACAAATTTCTCTAAACAGCTCATATTGCAGAAGGAGCCACAGTTTTGTCTTGGGTCCAACTGTGTTTATTCTTTTTGGACTAGTCTATGTGACTTAGATAGTTGGGCAAATAGAATAGAAAAAGAATAGTTGCAAAACGTGCATTAAGCAGGAGAGCCCTTCCATTCCTGTTTTCCTGTGATCCTATGCAATCATATAAACAATGTTCATTGTTTTTGTTTTTATGAAACTTTGTTTCATTTGAAAAATTGTGAAAAGCTCTACTCCCATGTACTCTAAGTCATTGATCATAAAAAATGAATAGGCAGTTATAAATGCAATAATTTTAAATACCTTATCTTATAGATTTTTCATGAACTAAGTTGAATACATCTGTGTATTCATAACCAAAGGTCTAAGTCTGCTTATGGAAAATGTGTGAATGGTTAAAGAACTTCATTTTTTAATAAATTGTTTGCTGAAAATAATTTTCCCACTTCTAATTTTAAACCTGTTATGTATGTGATAATAGGTCATGCTAGCAGATTTAATGACTTTTCATAGCATTTTCACCAAGTTAGTTATATTTTCATATTCTGTTATTGGAATATCTTCAGATTTTAACAAATGCTTTGTAACTACTATCAAGTCAAACTAGAGAGTAATTCAGCACAGCACAAGGAGGCTAAATACATTTCTTGGCATACAGTTATAATAATAACATATTGAATTGGCATTTTTACTGATTTAGGAATATAGGTCATAGTTTTCAGTCTTATACATGCTCTTCGGCAGTCCATTGCAGTTGGCAATGATCGTCTTCCATGATTGTCTTATCTGTCAGTCCCAAGATGGCTGACAAGGCTGATCCAGGATCAACAGTCTCTGTTGCAAATAAGTCTGCTACTGCTTGACTTCTTATTCATCAGAATTACCTATGCATATTTTTCAGCTAACCTTTCCTGATGTTTATTTCTCTATCTGCCACCTAGGCATACACTGGGTAACAGTACAGTTCTGCTGCTAATACTACACCACAGACTGATATATGCAGCTTCAATTTATATCAGTGGGAACATCATGGGAATAGTGTTTGTGTATCTAAGGGGATTATGATTATTATTTTACATTTTCTTTTATCACATTTGTTTATTGACCGGCAAGCCATGAGGCTTGATATTGTAGCATGACTGTGAGCACAGTAGCATATTTAGAGGAATGAAGGGAAATAGGGGGGAAACATGCATAGAACTGGAAAGAAGGTTTCTTATCGAGCAAAAATTTGAGAACAAGGGCAGATTTGGCGGGATGGGTAATTATCTAGCAAAGTGCTTCAGTACATGTTTAACTTTAATGGCTTTGGTAGGACTATTCATATTTAAAGTTCAGAAAGTGATAAAAAATAATTTCCTGTGTCAAAGATCTGGTTTTTAATTTTTCTAACCATGTTTGCTCTCCCTTTCTTTAACCCGTCTTTAGCATTTTTCTGTGCTGAGAATTTTCTAAGTGTTTTTTTTGTCAGTTCTCCACAAATTACAGCAGTACAGTATTATTAGGAACTTATTGTAGCTCTGGCTTGTTCTGGGAACAGTTTCACAAATTGATGCTTTAGGAAGTGCTGCCCTTGTCCTTATTCCTTTCCCTTTAGCTTCACTTCCTTGCTGCACTTCAATAGCGAATAATGAATCATGCACTCTAAACTCATACACATTTCACCAGAATCACTCTTTCTTCATTAAGGAGAATGAAAATATTTTTCTTTTAACTCTTCTTTGCTGGTTAACTTTCACAGCATTTTGCATCTGCATCTTACTATTTAATATTACTATTAGAAGTGCACCAAAATTGTTTGTTCCACTTCTAATTTGCTAATGCCTGTCAGTTTTGATGGAGGAGTTCAAGGTTATGTCTCCTATCTAGAAACATGGTTTCAAAACAGGACACTTGAAAGACCACATTTCTAATCATTCAGTGTTCCTTCATCTGAGCTCAGTGAGGTCATTTGAGCTGGAGCTCTGTGCTGTGAGCAGAAATGACCTACTGCAGAACATCCTCTCTTAAAATATCTTGATTCTAGAATGTGTTTTTATAGTATACCACCAGAGCTGGCATCTGTCAAGCTTCTAATTCATTTGTTTTCTATTTGCCCTCTCAGTTGTATGACAGCATGACCAACATCAGTGACCAGCACAGCTGAAAGCATGCCTCTTTGCCTTAAGAACCAGGCTCTGTAGGTTGGGGCTGTCACATATTCTTAGTCTCTCTAACTCAGCCCACAAACAAACATTCAGTTTCTCCTGGGCACAGATGTTCACAGCTGGGCAAATCACTGCTCTCTCAGAAGAAATCATAAGTATACATATATTGACGGTTTTTCTTTCAAAGTGAAAATGACTGCTTCAGGAGAAAAAGAACAACCAGGATTAAATCACTCCCAGGAGAGTTTGTCCTGAGAGAGAGAACATGTGAACACATTCTCTTCTGAGAGAAGCCGCAGCATAGTCCTCCCAGGGTGCTTTGCCCTTCTCCGTGAGGAGACAGTGTGTAGTTCTTTAGAATTGTGCTGCTCCAGCCAAGCAAGGAGCAGAACATGCCCACTTCACAATTTCACACTGTGCCATCGGGAGACAGGCTAATTCTGAGCCATCTGAGTCAGCCAGCAGGGCTGCCTTGTGCACTGCTGCTATTCTGTCACTAGGAAGATTGAGGAAATTTTCAGAGCACACTGAGATGTATGCACAGGGACCCCCTGGTTGCACAGCATCAGCAGTGCAACCTCTCTGCTTCTCAAAGACTCACCATTTAAATGTCTGTTTAGGCACTGCCAGGTAAGTTTTCTACCAGAAGAACAAACGTGGGAGAATTCTCTCAGATTATTTGAATGTATGTCTGCAGCCAAAGACAGAGAGGGGAACATAATACGCATATATTTCTATACTGCTTCTGAACATATTAAGTTTACCATGAGAATTATAGATCATATTAGTTCAGATCCTGGCCACATTCCTACTTTGTGATAGCCACCATGTTGGCTGGTGTGATGTGGCACTTTAGAGGAGAAAACATGACTGTTATGCCCCAGTCCAAGTCCTGTGATATAGGGAGAGGAGGATGGGAAATGAGTATATCCTGTGTACACATTCTTCCTACCAAACATTTTCTACACCAGGGTGGGGTGGGGGTGGGTATGCCAACCACTAGAGTCCTCAGCGGGGGAAAGTGAAGAAGAGGTTGCAGGGGAAAAATTTTATGTGCTTCACCTCTCTGCACAGTGAAAGCAACTGCTACTGCTGCCAGTGCTACTGTAGAAGCATTGGCTTGGCCTGTAGCAGCCCTGAGGCATGGGCTCCCTGGTGCCTTGTTGCCCCCACCAAATATTCTAGCTGGTTCAGAGCTGTACCTGCTGTGGCAAAGACTCCCTTGGGGGTGCCCTTCTGCTTACCCCACTCCTCCACCCAACTCCCAGATAAACTGCTAGGTGTGGGGCTATGTCTGCCCAGCCCTAAGAGCTGGGCAGTGTGGGACTGCTCATTGTAGCAAAGATTCCTGGGGGGAGGGGGGCATCTGGTATCCCCTCAATTTTGGTGCCCTCAGCTGGTATCTTGTTCCCCCCACCAGCCCCTATTACCCTGTTAGTATGCACTTTACTTAAAAGAGGATTGTTGGAGGGCAAAAATATCTTTGTCTTCAGAGCACTTAAAAAAATAATTTAAAGAGAGGCTTTAGCCACTGTTTCCCTCATAGTGTTTTGGGGAGATCTTTAAAAATAACCAAGTCTGGCACTGAAGCCTCTATGATTCTAATGGGATTTGTGTTAATATCCCTCTCAATTAATTTATTGTTCCTTTTTATCTGCTACAAAAATGAAGTGAGTAGCTTAGGTCCAGTTCCATGTTTTGGAGTCCTAGAATGCCAGCTAGGAAAGGCATTTCTGAAAAAATTACATTTATCTTTTTTAAAGCTCTGGAGAAATTGTGGTTTGCAGTTCTGAAGTTGCCTGTTGGGTTATCATTTGATTAGCTTGCTACCAAGTTGCTTATATTCAAAGGCATTCAACTTTCCACTCAGATTTTAAGAAATGTATTCACTGAACATATTGATACATAATAAAGTCATATTAACATATCAATGTTAATATTAACTTATTAGTACGTATTTTCAGGTCAATATATTAAAATGCCGCTACAAAATACACCTTTTTAACTAGGATTAGTTGTGTAAGTTTATGTACTTAATGAAACCAATAAACATGGAGGCAGGCTTTTATTCTAGTGTGTTCTGAGTATGTTCTTTTCATCTCATTGTAATTTGACTTTAGGTTTTACCAAATTACAATATCTTTTTGTATTGGTGAGTCCACTACTGGAACATAATGTGTGCTTTATTCTTGTGTCCACACTTAAAGCTGATTAGAAATCAGAGAAGTACAAGAGAATGATTAAAAGATTGAAAACATGCCTTAGAATGAAAGACTCTGAGAGTATTAATTATTTAGATTATTAAGAAAGCAGTTAAGGGATGATTTGATCACAGCCTGTTCTATTCATATCTGTATGGGAAATAAAAAAATTGATGATAGAGTTCTCGTCAGTCTACAGATCAAGGTATAACCATTTTCATTAGAAAATTAGACTAGAATCACACTAGAAATAAGGCGTACATTTTGTAATAGTGAGGGCAGTTAACTCTTCTACTAAGGTGTATGGTGGACTCTTCATTACTAGAGATTTCAAAATCAAGACTTAAATATTTTAGATATGCCATAGTTCAATCATAGCCTTTGGATTTGAAGGTGGAATTAATTTGGCAAAATCCAATGGCCTATATTATGCCAGAGGTCAGACTCAATGATCACAATGATCTCTTCTGGCCTTCTAAGCTATAAATCTATGGAAAAAGTATTGTGCTTTTGATGTCCATTCTAAATCTTCTGATACCTAGCCCCCAATTCACTTCTTAATCTTTACTAAATATTTAAAGTAGAGCCTGATAATACATTTTCTTCTTTTCTCTGAATGTTAATAAATTCAAATTATGATATGGAAGATTAAAAGAGGTTCCTATTAATCATATTTGATTTAATCCTGTAAAATTAAAAATGAGTCTTTTATAATAAGGAAAATGATTTATTTAATCCCTAAGATTATTTTTCTGCAAAACTATCTTAATACTTTGAAGGTAAACCACAAGTGACCAAAGCCTCTTATGTTTTCAGTGCATAGGTTTATGTTAACAGTATACTTCTGTCTCTTGTTTCTCAGCCCCCTACAACATGATTAAGAATGTTTATTGTGTGTAGATGATGTTGCAGGGCAGATCAATTTAGTTTATTGTAGTTTTTGATAACATTTCTATATTGTAAATATTCTTTGTATATTAATCTAGTTTCTTGGAGTCTGTTTAATTTAAGGCTTATTGTAGTATTTCAAACATTTATGCTTATGCTTGAATTTAGCATGGTTCTCACATTGAAGTCTATGGAGCTGCTCATATTCTTAAGGTTTAACACGATTCTTTGGAAGATAAGGACTACAGTCTTTACTGAGACAGAACTCCTGTTGATTTCAATGTTCATTTTATCCAACTGAGGTCTACAGGATCAAGTAAATGTGCTTCTGAAATGTCCCTAAATTCATTCTGATTTCAGGTATTAACTTAATAGTCACTGAATGAAATAGAAAAATATCTCCAAAGAGTAACAAAAAAAAAAAAAGAAAAAAAGGGAGGGGAGGGGGAGGAGGGAGATGATTGGTAAAACCATGATATGTGCTCTTTAGTCTTTAAAACTATGATACCAGTTATTTACTTTGGGTCAGATCCATGGCAATGGGCAAAACATGCACTATACGTAATGTGTGCATATGCATGTATGCATAGTGCTTGCACATACAAAAATGTCTTAAAATTTACCTCTGACTCCCCTCCCTAATCCTAAAATGGCATATTGTTATTTAGGGCAGATGGTAAGAAAATGGGTATGGTGACCCAAAAAAGATCTTTTTTCAAAGAAAAAGAAGACAGGACAATCAGTTTCTCAGAGAGAAAATAGAACTATCATTTAGATGCCTGAAATGTTTTATATAGTAATGTGAGAAGCACAGGGAACAAACAGGAAGAATTAGAGGGTGCCTATAGATATGCCAGGAGGCTGCTCTGACATGCTGTAATTACTGTGTGTCGGAGCAGACTCAATTGAGTCACAGAAATATAATGTAATTGGAATTACAGAGAAATGGTGGGAGAGTTTGTGTGATTGGAGTATGGTCATGGATGGATACAATTTGTTCCTGGAAAGACAGGTGGGGAAAAAAAGGAGGAGGTGTTGCCACATATATAAAGGAGATTGTACATGTGCTCTGAGTTATAAAACTAAGTGGAAGGTAGGCCTGTTGAAGCCTCTGGGGAAAGGTCAGAAGGACGAGCAGCAGGGAGATGTCATGCTGGGCATCTGTTACAGGCCACCAAACCAGGAGGAGGTGGATAAAGCCTTCTTTAAGCAACTGATAGAAGCTTCCAGATTTCAGGACATGATTCTCATGGGGAGTTTAATTACTGGGACATCTGCTGGGAAGGAAACATACCAGTGCACAAGCAGTCCAGCAAAGTCTTGGAGTATGTTAGGGATAACTTTTTTATACAGATGGCAGACAGACCAACTAGCAGGCAGAATCTTCTCAACTTGCTGTTCCCAAACAGTGAATAATAGGGCTGTGCAAAATATCACCAACAGTTTCATTTTGACGCTGTTTTGACTCATTTTGAAACAGCAAAATCAAAATGAAACAGAGCTTCAAAACAGCCTTGAAACAATATGAGACAAGTCGAAACATTTCAACATTTTAAAAACATTTCAAGTTTCGAAGCTCAAATTGGGCTTGCCTGCAGGGAAACAGAAACTAAAGTAAGGCGAGGGAAGGGGGGTGGGAAGGAGTGCTCTCATTATTAACACGTGTAACTGGCCAATGACTGTGATCCTTCCCTGAGGTCCCTTCCAATCCCAGTACTCTGGGGGGAGAGATGGAAAAACTGCATAAAAGGCAGCATTGTTTGCACTGCCCTGCTTTCTGCTTTGGGGTCAGTTATACTGAGCTGTGTGTTCCAGCAGCTCAGCATCAGACTATGGCTAACCTAGCAGCACTGATCTTCTAAAGGATTCCCTATTTGCTACCAAGAGGGATTTCAGGTTCAGAATACCTTTTTCTTTGAGGCTCTTTTATTTTATTATTATATTCATTGATTTATTTTTTTGAAGTCTATAATTATATTGGATAGGATTACTATAGAATTTAATTTATATAGGGAGGGAAATACATTTATAGTTTATTTCTATACATTTCAAGCTTTGCAGCATACATCATATATTATAGAATTTATATATGGACAAAGCCATATTTCTGTTTGCTCTTATACATTTCTTATTTGCACCGCACAGCTAGTATCAACACTCCTGCACCCACGCTTTTGAATTTATATAGGGACAAAGCCATATAATTGCTGTTATATATTTCTTATTTGCACCACACATCTACATTTTTAAATTTATATAGGAATGTGAATACTTTGTAGAAAAGGAAGACATAAAACACACCATGAAGTGTGGTGGAAAGGCAGGTGGCCATGCTAGCCAGCCGTCAGGGAGGGGCAGAAGAGGGAGTAGAGAGAGAGCTGTAAGTTCCCCACCCCCCCACTAAACTGAGATGCAGCCGCTTTCCTCCAGCTAAAAGGGATGAGGGTGCTACAAACAGCAAGGAGAAGGGAGCAGTGCCAGTGCCAGTGCTACTGCCAGCGCCTGAGACTGCATCCCCTCCAGGAGCACCAGCCATAACCTACACCATGGCCACAATGATGGCAACAACGAGCAGCAGCACCAGCGCGGCAGCCTGCTCCACCCCTATTTCACTTACCATGCTGAGCCTTTCAGGGCCAGAGGTAAAGCTGGTGCTGGATCTGGATCTCAGTGCCCTAGCAAGGGAAATTCTGGGGAAGGAGGGGGAATCAGCTGAGTTTGTGCTTGACACCCTGCAGATTTCCACTAGAGCCAGGTCTCCTTTCCTAGAAGGCACTTCAGAGGCAGTTGTTGTACAGGTGGAGGCAAGCAGCTCAGCTGAGTCTGCTCCTCCTCTTGCTGTGCCTCTGCCTGCTGAGGAGGAAGAAAGCACAGCATCATCCACACATGCACCTGCACCCCAGAAGCATATGGGTTGCATGGTCTGGGATCATTTTGAGCTGGCAGATTTCATAGACATTTGGGCTGGAAGGGACCCCAGATGATCATTGAGTCCAGCCCCCTGCCCCAGGGCCAGGAAATCAGCAGGGATCATAGAATCCCAGCAAGATAAGCATCCAAATGTGTCTTGAAGGTGTTCTAAGTGGGTGCTTGAACCCCCTCTGGCAGTAGTCTATTCTAAACCTTGGGGGCTTGAACAGTGAAGAAGTTTTTTCTTATGTCCAGCCTGAATTGGTCACAGTGATGTTTGTAACCATTTGATCTTGTCATCCCTTGGGATGCTCTGGTAAACAGACGTTCCCCCGGATCCTGAGGAGCATCCCTGATAAACTTACAGGTGGGCACCAGATCACCTCTGAGCCTGCGCTTTTTCAGGCTGAAGAGCCCCATGGCTCTCAGCCTCTCATCATAAGGTCTGTTTTCCTGACCTCTGAACCCTCTCAAGCTTCTCTACATCCTTTTTGAATTGTGGAGCCCAAAACTGGATGCAATACTTCAGCTGCAGCCTCACCAAGGCTGAGTACAATGAGAGAATGACGTCCTGGGATTTGCTTGAGAAGCATCTATGGATGCAAGCCAGCGTTTTGCTCGTTTTTCTGGCTGCACCATCACACTGAAGGCTCATGTTCATCTTGTGGTCAACCATGACCCCCCAAGTCCCTTTCATCACCACCAGCGTAGCACTACCAAGCCTATAAGCATGCTGCATGTTTTTCCTCCCAAGGTGGATAACCTTGCATTTTTTGGTGTTGAAGACCATCAGGTTCTCATCTGCCCATTTCATGAGCCTGTCAAGATCTGCCTGGATCACCCTCCTATCCTCAGGTGTGGATGCTTTATCCCAGAGTTTGGTGTCATCAGCAAACTTGGCCAGTCTGCTTCTGACTCCGATGTCCACATCACTGATGAAGATGTTAAATAGTATAGGCCCTAGGACAGAGCCTTGAGGGACCCCACTGGTCACAGCACAACAAGATGATTGGCTCCCGTCGACCACCACCCTCTGGGTCCTACTGCGGAGCTAATTCCCGAGCTAGCAGATTGTGGGGAAGCCAAGGCTGCAGTTAGCCAGTTTAGCAGATGATCCCACATATGTTATTTGCCTACACTGCCTAGCCAAAACCAGCTGGGGCAAGGGAACAATACATATGAGCACCACAGGGATGCTGATGCATCTCTGCAGGCACTACCCCCTTGCCCTTGCTCCTCCTTAGCTTGGTACCAGCAGGAGTGTCCCCAAAGGGAAGTCCCCCTTTCATTCCAAAGCCCTGGTCCACTCAAAACAGAGACAGGCCACCCTGGAACAGTGAGGGACTGGTGGACAGAAAGTGGGATGCATTAAAAAGGTGAGCAAGATCACCCAGAGCTTTGTGTAGATGCTTGCTGTTGATGGCTTGCCATTCTCCCTAGTTGAGTAGCTAGGGTTCAGGTGGCTCCTGGCGCTTGTGGCCCCATCATACCAACTGCCTGCATACACCACCTTCAGTAGGTGGTGCCCTCCCTGTATGAGGCACGCAGGGAATACTTGAGGGAGGAGCTGCACTAAGCAGGTCCGCAGGTGGCCTTACACTTCACCTCGGACATCTGGAGAAGCTGGGGTGGTGATCATGCCTACCTCTTCCTCCCAGGGCACTGGTGTGACCAGTCAGATGGTGGGCTTTCCTTCAAGCCAGTGTGATGGATGAGTCCCACATGGCAACAGAAATAATGGGGGCCATGAACTGCTTGATTCAGGAGTGGCTCATTCGGCAGCGCAAGCTCACCTGTGGGTTCATGGTCACCAACAATGGGGCCAATATGGTGAAGGCAGTCCAGGATGCCAACTTTGTTGGCATCCGCTATGTGGCACACAAGTTGCACCTTGTTGTCAGGCATGACTTGAAGGGGGACAGGGCTTCCAGTGATGGCACCAGCACTACCAGCAAGCTCATTTCCAAATGCAGGAATGTGGCAGGCTACTTCCACTGGAGCATCAGGGGGGCCAGATGCTGCAGGATAAACAAACGGCTGAACATCCTGCAGCACAAAATTGTGCAGGATGTGGAGACTCATTGGAACTTCACATACCTGATGCTAGAGATGATGGTGGAGCACAGGGTGGCCTTGCTCAGGGAGATCAGGATCAGCAGCTCCCTGAACAGAGCTGAGTGGGATACCATCTCCCAGATCTTGGTGGTCCTCTAGCCCTTCCTTGAGGCCACTGAGAGCCTCAGCGCTGCTGCTGCCCTCCTTAGCCAGGTGATCCCCATAGTGAGGGAACTTCAGAGCCAAATGGAGAGCTTCCAGGAGATCAGTGTTCCTGGCTGGGGCAAGCCACTGTCACCAGACATGCAGACAATGGTGAGGCGGCTAAAGGAAGGCATCAGGAAATGGCTTGATCCCTTGCAGTCCAATACAGTCCACTTACTGGCCGCCATGTGTGACTTGAGGGTGAAGGGCACCATATCCAGCAGTAGAACTCTAAATTAGTGGACGGAGGCGTTAGTAAAGAAAGTCATGGAGGAAGAATGGCGGAGGCGGGGGGACATGGAACAGGGGATTCACTGTCCCATGCTAGTACTCCATCCACCAGCCAGTCTCCTTCTCCACCACAGGCACTGTCAATGTGGGCCAAGGGCATGGCTTCTATTGTGGGGTCCAGAGCCACCAGACTCTACTATCAGGCAGGTAGCGCTTATGCTTTGGTGGCTGCCTATCTTGCTGAGGATGTGGAGGTGTTGCTGTGTGACCCCTTGGCCTACTGGGCAAGCCACAGACAGATGTGGCCAGATCTGCCCACGGTTGCCTGGGAACACCTGTCCTGTTCACCGACCAGTGTTCTGAGTGAGAGGGTGGTCAGCATCACTGGGGATGTAGTGACACCCCACCATATTTGCTTGGATCCTGATTTGGTGGAGCAGCTGGTGTTCCTGAAGGTGAACCTTCCACTGCTGGTGTTCTCCAAGCTCCAGGTGCAAATGAAGTGAATGTTACCCTCCTCACTCTGTCTGCACCTATTTCCTTTTTTCATTTTTTAAAAACTAGTTAATGCCCTGCTCTCAGCTAGAGGGGGCATTCACTGCATCACCAGCCAGCAAGGGAAGAGCATGTACTGCTGAGCTCATTCCCATGCTAATGAACTTGGAGGTATGAGCTAGGGCTATGGGGATGTAGGAGGCCCCAGGTCCTGGGCATGACCATTAAAACTGCATGCTGCTGGGGTAGGAAGGCCTGGTGGGACTGCTGGCAGTGCAGCAGCCCTGTAAATGACAGGACCAATGATCCCTTAGTGAAAGGTGGGTAGGAGACACCATAACCTTCAGCTAACACACACATGCACACAGTCCTGGCTGGAGAAAGCCCAGACTTGTCACATCTTTACCAGGCCTGAGGCTTGCCGGTTGCAGTGGAATTGTGAGGCTCCATGTGATCTCAACTTAGCTGGCTGGAATGGCAGCTTTTGAGTTGAAAAACCCTTTGTCAGGCTGAGGAAGCACCTGCAGTTGGTGTGTCTCCTGGTCCTGGATGGAAGGAAGGAATAGTAAGGGAAGCAAGAGGCTGGCCTGGCATGCAATGCAGGCAAGAAAGCCAGTCAGTGAAAATGGAAATGGAGGTGTCGGGGTGAGGGACAGGCTGGGATTGCAGGGGGCAGGGAAGGGAGGGAGATGTTGCAGCACAGGTAAAAGTGCAGAGGTACATGAGAAGTCAGATGTCTGACAGGTTGTAGTGTGTCAGCATTCCTCTGTCTGTATTGAGTCCATGAGATTCTATACCTAGGAGGCTGAAGAAGTGAAGTTCATAGTCCTGGCTGTGAAAAGTGGTTTGTAAATTGTTCCCTCTCAAGATCAGGCCTGAGAGACTGGAGGCAGAGGGGTTTTTTGGTAAGGAATGTTCCCCCACAGGTAGTTGGGTATTGTTGTCTTTGATAGATTCTGGAGTGCAGTTTGTGGGGGTACTGGAGATAGTTGGCAGGTTTTGTGTTTTGAGCTGTAGGAAGTTGGCTTCAGTTCTGGTGATGAAGCTAGGTGCTTGTTTGAATTTACAAACACTTTTCAGAGGTGGTTCCTATGAACTTCACTTCATCAGCCTCCTAGGTACAGAAACATTTCTGCAACTTGGTCTAAGCCCCTTGAAAATGGCCAAGCTTGATAACAACCCTTAACTAACAGAGTTTTTGTAATATTTGGTCATGCTTTGGACAGTGCATGCTTAACTTGCATCATTGCTACATAGATTAAGCTCAGGTCAAGTCATGACATTGTCTGCTACCCATGGCTCATGGTGCTCAGGCCTATAATGCACATAAAACCTACAGATTGAAGACTACTTTATAATAGTTTCTCAATTACATCAGAAGCTTTTTTATCTGACACCCTTGGAGAATGGGGGGTGTTGGATAACTAAATATGCTGGTTACTTGAGAGGCCCGAACAGGCATCTTTGCTTGTTCGCATCACCGCCCTTCCTGCCACATCAGTGTGCCAGGGGACAGAGAGGAGGGCCTGCACAGGCTGTTGTGCTCTGGGGCTGTTGGGGCTCGGCAGCACAGGTTGCTTCTGCCCTGGGGTTCTGGGGGCTTGGTGAAACCGGAAGTGCCATGGGTGGGCACTTCTGGTTTCACTTTTACCTTAAAAGCTGGCATGCTGGTTAATAGAGTGGTTTGTAAGGTGCCAGATAATGTGTTTTTACTGTAATCTGTTAAACAAAGGGGAGAGCTTAGACCTAGGATAGTTACTTGTCCAATCCCTGTCATCAAGAGCTGTTTCATTTAGTGGTCCATTGACTTCTCCCATTTATTCCTTTTCTTCTACTTGTCTTTTGCTATCCGTTCACCATCAATTTAGAATCCTAAATCCTTTTTTACTCCTAAATTATCAGTTTGTTAGCTGTAGTTGTAATTATGCAGGAAACCAGAGCTCTGTATGTCTTTGTTTACATGTTTCATTTTTTCTCTCCATTTCTCTTGTATCAGGTTGATATATTTGTTTCTGTAAACTTCTCTTGTAGATTTCCCAACTCTCTTCTTATGTACTCATAATCTTTTTCCTATCTCCTATAGGTTTCTTTCTACACTTATATCCCTGGCATGCCTCTATTGGGCTCAGTGAACTTTCAGCAAGGATAACTAAGTCTGTTTGTGTTATTTCCTTGTATTTCCAGTTTCCTAAATAATCTTTGTAGGCAAACTGATTTTTTTCTGTCTGAAGACGTACATGTGAGAGCAAGCTCCCTTTGAGTTTTGAGCTGATTTGCCAGTATATTTAGTAGAGAGGAGGCTGGACTAAAAAAATCCCAGGTCCACAACTTTTTCAATTAACTGAAGTCTGAACCTGCATACAGTATTAATCTGAACTTCCTGCCACAAGTCTCTAATATTTAACTGGCACCACACTAGGAAAATCCTACTCAGACTTTCATAGAGCATTGATTACATTAAATAAAAAGGTAATTTTTGATGCCTTTGGAAGTGATTACAGTTTTAGGTAGGGCAACCTCTTTTTTTTTACATTGAGTTCTGAATTGTCTCTAGCAAGGAAATAAGAAATACATGTTCACATCAGCAGTAAATTCTTTTTATAGTAACTTTTTAATATTTTCTTGCACAACTGATTGCAGTGTATTTAAAAAATTCCACTAAATTTATTTATATAAGAAACAAAACTGAGGATGTAAGCCAGTGCTTTAATACTATACCAGGAGCTTTTTCTACTACTTGTTTATTTCTGCTTCTGCAGAAGATTCCTGTCAGTCTTGAATTTCTTTGAGGTATTGTGACAAATGATGCTTTGCTGTGTTTTCTGCCCCTACTGGAGTCTCCATGGGATTAGAGATCACATGCTTTCACAGATTAATGTACCTGGCCTTTTCATATGATTGACACATGTAAATGATTACAGCAAAGCAACAGTTATCTACTAGCCATGCCATGTTTATTTTCAAGGGAAAAGATATATTTAAGGTGAACACTCAGAGATGAAAATATATCACTGTGAGGTGAATGTAGGAGACCAGTATGTAATAAATCATGACTGTTTCCTTTCCCATCTTTGCCCCATTTTGTGGCACACTGTCATATGATTCCTGCTTTCAAATGCTTTATTGTGCTATTTTTCTGTTTTACCACATAAGTGAACCCAAATCTCTGGGGCTTGATCAGCAATCTAAAATTACACAGGTTCAAGAGTCAAGGGTGCTTCAGTGGCAAGGTGGACATTTACATTTTTTAATGAAAACAGTTTAAGCTACTATAGCAGGGAACATCTCCAGGGGTGGCCATGTAGCCCCTGAAGACCCCCCCCAAAATCCTTTTTACCCTGCTTACTTCCTGGGGACAGTCACCCCCTTTTCTCTCCTGCCATGCCTTGATATATTTTATGTCTACAAACAGGAGGCTGCTCCAGGATAGAGTTGCCATATTTCCAGTTCCAAAAAAGAGGACACTTGTCAGGGGGGACACCCTGACCCACAGCTCCCTGGCCCTACCAGTGCCCCTAGCTCCTAATCCATAGCACCCCCATCCCTGCTGCTGCCCCTTATTCCCAATCTGCAGACCCCTAGCCTTGTCAGTGCTCCTCACTCCTGACCCACAGTCCCTGCCCCGCAAGCTATGCTGGTGCTCCTCACTCCCAACCTGCAGGCAGCCCCCCACCCCTGCTGTTGCCCCTCACTGCTGACCCACAGACCCCTGTCCTGCCAGTGCCACTAATTCCCAACCCACAGTCCCCATCCCACCCTGGCCCAGGCTGGTGCTGCTCACTCCTAACCCACAGCCGGAGCCACCTTGCTGTCTTCATGGCCTACTGCTGGCTCAGCTCAGGGCCTGGGATTATACCTGTCCAAACCCAGCCCTTCCCTGGTCATGTGGTCCCTGATTGCTTACTGCCACACCTGCAGCCTGTCTCAGCTGCAGCCTGTCTGCATAATGACCCTCTCTCAGCAGCCTCTAAGATCTTGCCGTCCACTTGCTTCATGGTCTGGGCTTATCTCCTGGCCAAGTCCAGTCCTTCTTCGCCTCCAAGATCTTACTGCCTGTTTTGCCAGTTTATCTCCTGGCTAAGCCCAGCCCTTTCCCTATCAGGTGAGGCTCCCTTAGCCCCCTTCATGTCTTGCAGGTTGCTGGTCCTGTTAAAGGGGCAGGCTCACTAAGAGCCCTGCCACAGCTACCCACTATGTATTTGTGTATAAGGCACATTAATATTTATGTTTGGACTGTGTAGGAATTTTGCTGGCCAGGTTTCAGAACTTACCCTGACCTTTTTGTACAGTATTTCCAAGTCTTCAGTGAGTTCTGCACATGGATGGTGTCAGGATTTGGCTCATATATGCCTGCAGTATGCATAAAGTTCCTGCACAAATAAACTGAATAATAATTTCAGAACCCAGGTTCACTTTGTATTGCCAGCCACTCTGAAGTACACAGTTGGGACACCTTGTTAAATATCTGTCTGTGTCTCTATATAATTTGAGTGACCTGTCTCTACAGCATTAGTGGTCCAGCTTTGGGTTCCCTCAGAATTGGGAATTGTGTATCAGTGACATTTTACTATTGCAAGGGAACATCATATATTACAAGGTCCCTTTTAAAAATGTAACTCTTTCTTTGCAGGTCACCGAACATTGTTCATTGGAGTTCATGTACCACTAGGTGGAAGAAAAAGTCACCGACGTCATCGGCACCGTGGTCACAAACACAGAAAGAGAGACAGAGAACGAGATTCAGGATTGGAGGACGGGAGAGAGTCTCCTTCTTTTGGTAAGGTTTCTTTTTCTTTTTGCATGGAAATTTTAATGATAAATTTCAGTTTGACATGGTGCACCTTATCCTCCTGACATATTTCAGAAAGCATTGACAGTGGCACATTTGAGATCACAGTTTAAAGCTTTTCAAATATTAATTAAAATTTTAAACATTAAATATTTTGTCCTGTTGTGAACAGTGGAGGGTTCAAACATAAGGGAATGAATGTGTGGAAATACTTATCGCTGGGACTTTAGCATATTATCATAAGGGATTCATGTGGTGATAATGGTGATAGGTTATGTATAGAAGCACTAGGCATTCAATAAAAAGCCTTTTCTGCTTCTGTACAATATAAAGAAAAGAATTAATGTCTAAATTAATTCTTTTTCCTACTACTGTAATTCTAATATTGAAACAGACAGCCAGGTCCTGAATAAGTGCAGTCACACTGATGGCAAAGGAGCCACACCGATTGATAACAATGTAGGATTTGATACAGACTCTGAACCTTGCTTCCATCCTCACATTAGATCATAGGGTGGAACTGTGAGACCAGTCACTTAACTCAGGCCTTGAAGACAAGGAGGCAGACCTTTTCAGCTGAAATTTCTTCCTTCTTCTTCCAGAAGCACTACAAGTGGACTTACCAAATCTTAAATAAACTAGTCAAACTATAGAAAAAACCAGTGAAAACAGTAGGCAGTTTCAAGCTATGAATTACCTTTGTCCACAGTGATCTTGTTTCTCTTCTCATGCTGGTCTTATGCTAGTGTAACTCCATTTACTTCCGTTAAGTTTCTTCTGATTTACCTAGGTGTGCAAGTGCAAAAGAGAATATGCATTTCCACTGATTTTACCTGGTTATCTGCTTTAGCAGAATTTTTAAGATTTTGTATTTAGTGAATGATTGTTTTACTTCAAATGTAGTGTTTACTTGAACTACTATTAAGTGTGGTTTTTAAGTGTATTTCTAGATGGTTTACTTATCAGATTATTATTTGTAGTACAAAAATCAAAGAAATACATTTAAGGTATTGGGGGCATGATAATAAATACAGCAAATATAACAAAAGTATATGTAGAAAACTATATGACAGTCTTGTACAAAAGAATATTTTAGTTCATTGGGGAAATGTAAGTGCCAGTGTAATTGTAGGTTAGAGAGTAGTCGTTATAAGACCATTTATTTTGGTTTGCATTTTAAATTTCATGTGGAAAGCTTTGAAGTATATTATAAACTGTGAGGCTTCAGTGTATTTAAAGAACTTCAAATATTTCAATATTTCACAGTCAAATGTGTTAGAGATGAAAAACCAAGAAGGGATTTTTTTTAAATTTCATAAGAATTTAAAGGAATAATAGACTTCCTTGAAGAATTAATATTGAGGAAGAAAACTGGCTAATTTGGGTCTCTAGAGTTAACATTTCATTTACCACAGGGATGTATGAATTACTTGAAAGACTTGTATGTTTCAAATCTATGGAAAATACAGCTAGCTAACATAAAAAGTATTAGCTTTTTACCACAGTTCATATTTTAAAGCGTAGTAGGAGAAGTAAGTTTTACAGATAATATATTGGAAAAATATAGTGTTCAAACTTGTTTGAAATGCTTAAGAAAGAGCATTAGCTTGAATATCCAGAACTCTGAATAGATAAGAACTAAACTAAGAATTAACACAAGAGGCCATGTTTTCAGAAATGGTCAGGAATGAGCGTAGCTCCCACTTTAGTCTTGTAATTTTGCTCAGATGACTAAATGGGCAATATCTCTGTTTAAAATCTTGCCTTGAATCTTTAACTTCCTGAAACTGAGGTTTGTGTCTCTTTCCAGGATCACAAGTAATAATGAGTTTACTAGTTTTATCCTGCATCCTTTAAACCCATGCATATATTAAAACACTACTATTTGGTACAGTTCAGTACAAATAACAGTAAGCGACTGTTCTCAAAGGGTGCATCTACACATTCATTAATGTACTGTAATTATGGTGCATTAAGATGGTACCTGTTATTACAGGTAGTAACTTTATGCACCATAATCAGTGCTACTGTGCATTAGTGCAGATAAAATGCATTTTTGTGACATTAATGTGCATTAAACTAAGTCTACTGCACATTAGCACAGTTTTTGCCAGCCACGCTAATGTGCAGTAGACTTAATCTAACGCTCATTAAGTATCTCATGTAGACGCACCCAAGACCTTCAGGAGGTTATTTTCCTAACTTGGGAAGAAAATTTATCTGAAACTATAGTTTTTGATATGTGTGTGTGTGTGTAGGTGTGTGTGTGTGTGTGTAGGTGTGTGTGTGTGTGTAGGTGTGTGTGAGCCAATCATAATTCCCAACTGAGGTGGTAAACAGTGTGTGTAATGCAAAATAAGAGACAACCAAGAATCATTCCTGCAGGAAGTTTTAAATCCCAGGGAATCCAACCATTTGGTGTAAATCAGGGGTACTCATCTTCCAGCCTGTGGGCTAGATGCAGCTTGCAACGCCATGTTGTCTGGCCTGTGGGGCTTTCCATGGGCCCACAAACTTGGCAGGAGGGAGCAGTGCCACTGTGGGGTCAAATGTTGAGCACCACTGGTATAAATGATTCTCTTCCTGTGACCTCCCTTTCATTTCTGATGTTAATAATTGTCAGCAGTAGAACTGAGGAGACACCAAATATGTGGGGAGCATGAATAATTTTGGGACTAAAACGAAGGACCTCTTAAAAGAAAGAATTTGCATGCATGTTTATATTTGTGTGTAAATATGGTCCAAAAGAAAAAAGGAAGGGACTCCATAGTGAAGTGAATTCCTCAAAATGTCAGTGCATAGTATTGCACATCACGTGTATGTGTAGTTAACGCTAGAGGATACCTCTCAGTCAGCCCCATACCATAACTCATTATTAAGATAGTGTGTTTAATTTTTATACCTTAAAATACTTTTTATACCTTAAACATAATTTTTATACATTAAAATAACTGCTCATTTATACCATAAAATAACTGAGTAAAATTCATTTCTGTGCACACTAGCAGTAGAAGGCATCCATACCACTGGAATTTTGTTTAAGCATTACACAGTACGAGCCACTTTGCACAGGCCTATTCACTTTGGAGATGGATTCAGCTGATTTGGGGGACAGTGATTCGATTAGGTGATTCAAATCACTTGTCCCAAATCAATTCGGCCAAATCTGATTCGGAGCTTCGCCTACTGCTGAATCAGCTGAATCTCTGAATCAAACAGGCCCCATCCCCCACCCACTCTCCCAGTCCATCAATGGCTGCCCCACTTAGGCCCAGCATCCAGCATGTTTAAAAAAAAAAGCCCCACACTCACTGGCTCCTGCCAGGTTGGGGGGGGGGAGTGATCCCCACTGCCCCATGCTGTGTTGGGGGCTTCTGCCATGAGCCACCAGAGGCCCTGACAGCCACTGCTGTACCTGGTGAATGCAGGGCTTTTTTTTTTTAAGCTGTGGGATGCTGGTGCTGGGTAGGGCAGCCATTGTCAGGGCTGGGAGAGCAGTCGGGGGGTGCTCAGAGAGCGGGCAGAGGATGGGGCCTAGTGGGGCCTCCCCATTGTCCCCTTCCCCTCACCCCTTACTTACTGGCAGAGAATCCAGTTCCAGCTCCCTGCGGCAGCAAGCAGGGACTCTCCAAATCTCTGAATCTCCTCTGAATCATTTTGGAGGCTTCAGATCAATTCAGAACTTTTTATTGGTCTCCTGATTCAATTCAGATTTGGAGATTCTGTGTCCTAATTGGGCCAAATCTCCTCCAAATCGAATCAGCAACCAAAGCTTCACACAGCCCTATTACATAGGTATTATACTGTCACTCTGCATGGGGATGAATTTCACTTAGGGCTGATAGAGCATGAATCTAGGGTGCAGAGAGTCAAAAACATTTGTGATGTGCCTTTTAAAATTATGGATGGCATAGCACCACTGCTTTTCAGTATTAGGAGATGAAGCAATGAGTATAGTTTATTGAATTTTCAGAAGTCTTGCTGCAAAAAACTTTTTTTGGGAAACTCAAAAACTTTTGAGTTTCCCAAAAGCTAGAGGGTAGGATTCCTGATGTGCTTTTAAACTGGATTTTTTGGACATCTGGAACAAGTAAGATGGAGGAATGAAATGGCCATGTTTCTGCTCTGGTGCTTCCTTAGGTAGCTGACAGAAATAGACATATCCTTTCTGCCTCCTAGAATGAAGAAATCCAGTTTAAGCAAGCTACAGATGGCCACCCTGTCCCTGACATGGGTCAAGCATCAGAGGGATTAAATTTTGTAAACTAAATTGTAAGTGCTGGGACATAGATTACTGAATAAAAAGGGGAATTGCTTCCATTGTGATATTCTGGACAGCCACTGCCTGGGAGCTTCCAGGAAGAATTCTGGATGAGTTGGCTGTTCTTTCTCTATTGAAGGTAGTAGCTGAGAAGTTCCAATTTTTCCCCCAGCATTTTTTAGAGTTTTATCACCTATTCCTGTAATAGTTGTTCTAGTTTTCTACCTTTTACAAGTTCCTGTTTCGTCCTAATAAAAATCCAACTTTTCATATGTCTTACTGTTGAGGAAGAGTAGGGTTTGATAATTAGTATTGTGTAATTATGGCAGCAGGAATGAGGCCAGAGTTTAAAAATTTAAAAACAATTGTTGATAGGACAACTATATCAGGGAACATCAGTGTCTCATTTCCATTTCGCAGTAAAGAACAATACAAGACAATACATTTTTAGATAGCTTCTTTCTTACTGAAGTGCCATAGTGCCT
Organism: Caiman crocodilus; assembly: GCA_030014935.1. NCBI lineage: Eukaryota > Metazoa > Chordata > Crocodylia > Alligatoridae > Caiman > Caiman crocodilus. The sequence continues at coordinate 33,329,503 of JAGPOW010003685.1, forward strand.
CATAAACAATTAAAGCTTGCATATGAAGGACACTCACTATGTACTGTTACTTCCAGAACATCTGTCATATCCACAGTGAGAGTGAAAAGAGGAAAATGAAACGTATTTCAAATTCATAAGGTTGAAGCTTTGCCTTAATATCCTTGAAATTTTTGTTTCACTGGATTCCTGAGTTTTATTAACTTTTGAACAAAAAGCAATTTACCAAAGAGAGAAATGTGCTGTCCAATACTCTCTCTCACACATGCAGAGATTTCTTTGTGATAAAGGGAAAATTCATGAGATAAATTCATTTATCACACACTTGTGACACTTATTCCATATCTGAGATCTCATAATTTGCATAATAATCTCTTCACATAAGATTCAGTCTGCTGAGCCATTTTTAGTGTCTACTATAAAAAAAAAAAAATCTGTCCCAAAAAACATTTTCTCATTCTATCAGATGTGAAATCTTTGCCACAAATTGCCTCTTCCCTAAGACAGTAGCAAAGCAAGATACAGTCCTGGGCCAAAGGCAGCCCAGAAGTCTCCCAGACCCAAAACATTATTTGTGTAAGGCTGAGGAAATACTTGCAAGAACACTGCCAGCTGGCAGGAGCCTAGAATGAGCAGGATCTTATTTGGAAAGGGAAGCTTAAAGTCATTTAGTGCTTAAGAAGGATTAAATGATGTTGAGGTAAAGCAAAGTAAAGATCCCTTTGGGCATATAATCACATCCCTGTGCTGAAGATGGTAGAATCAAGCTATCTCAGTGTCCCCAGGGGAACCAAGCAGTGTGCTTTTCCTTTGCGGGTAGGATGCTGTCCTTGCTGGGATGGAGGGAAGCCTATCATCCCCTTACAGAAACTAAGTACACTAATCAATGCAGTACCTTTGGGCCCCATAACCGTATGTTATAAAAGTGTCTAGTCCCTGAAAGTTGGAGTGCAAGGGCAATAAAAGACCCTTTGCTTTGACCTTCTGCTGCATGCCTGTTCAGTTAGTGGGCACGTTCTGGTCCAGAAGAGCAAATCTGTGACTAGGGAAGCAGTGTCAAATTATCTCCTAAATAATGAATCACTGTGGACTAAAGAAGCATATAGACATGGTCAGCCTTACTTCGTATTTCTTTAAAACCACTGTTTCCTAACAGTAGGAAGTGTATTTTTTACAACGGAAGAAATGAAGAATTTCAACAACTATAAAGTGCAAGAAAAAAGATAGAGAAAATAGGTGTTATGAGACCAAATGAGAGATAATAGTGCTTTGAAGTATGTCAGAAAAATAAATGAAAACTTTTGTGATGAGAGCAAATTAGCAGATGTTTAGAAGCTGTACAGTATGAAAGAAGAAATGATAGAAGTTTGAGATGCAAAAGGTGAACAATAGAGAAACTGGAACAAATGAAGGCTGATCCACTCAGACAAGAAGATGATTCATGACTTCTCAACAACTAAGCAAACAGAAAGCAAGGCATTAAACTAATAAACATAAATTATATTCAGCAAATTTGCTGTTACTTTTTCTGTGAAGATTCTTGGCCTGAAGATAAATGTATTAACAAATTTATTTGCATTAAGATCTATGTATAGTTCTCTGTTTAGCCAAACAGCCGGTATTTCACACTTCCCTGTGAGCAGAAAGACAAATTTCATGAGCAGAAAATAAGTAATCTCCTACTCAGGAGCCTCTCACATTATTACACTTTCCTGGCTCTTTGTGATAATGGAGGACTCAGCCTTTCTATTTTGGAATTCTTTGGCTATGGATACCTCTGCCTAAGCAGGTATAGAAAATGTGACCCATTTATAACTAACTAACAAATCAGAAACTGGCCCATTACTTTATTTAAAGGCTCACCTAGTAAACAAAATAGCATCCCAAAAAATCATCATCCCTCTTCAACTGGCCCTCAGGTCTTATTCAGCATCTTGAAGTGCTCAGAGAGACCAGCTGAGAAACTACAGAGAACGAGTGTAAAGTGTTTTAAAACACCACACAGCTGCAGTCCTCAGAGCCCTGGATAGAGTAATCCCACCAGGTGAAACTGAAACTCTGCAGATAATTAATGAAGTCTGAATGTGAGAGGTGCCCTGGCCCTGCTGCTGCGGTAGTGAGGGGGAGCACCAGGAGGACCCTGGCTCAGATCCACGCCAGTGGGACGGGGGGGGCTGAACTAAACCTTCTCCCTGACCAGTTCCCTCCAGGCTACTGCCAGGACTGGCTGCGCCCCCTGGCACAGCTTTCCTGAAGCCAAGGGCTGCTCTAGTGCCCCTCAGCGCCTGGACTGAGCCACTGCAAGCATGTGCCTCCATTTCATGAATGTCTTTTCACTTGCAAATTGGTTCAATCTAGATAGGTTAGACTAACCTGCAAAGATTGAATCAATTCAGACTCCAGCCTTTTGACTGTCTGTCTCTAGCCCTACTGACTCCCTGATCAAGCACAATTCAGAAGCCAGAACATTTTTTATCACTTTTCTGCCAACCATTGGTCAGCATGGCCCCTGAGGCAGAGGGGGCAGGGAGCGGGATATGCCCCCTTCTACCACCACTGCCCCAAGGGGGCCACAGCCAGGGTTTGCCCACCCCAACTGCCACCACCGCTTACTCCCTGTGTGGGGTGAGTGGTGGGATAAGCATCCTTCCTGCCTCCTCTGCCAGACACTGAAGGTAGTGGGGAATAATCCCCCTCCCTACACCCTCATTTAAGAGGCCCTGCTGGCTGGCCTCTGTCCAGGCCCCTGACTCTACCGCTGGAATGGCAAGGGGCAGGGCCCTGATGGGGCAGCAGCCCCAGTCATGGTGTCTGGGGATTGCGAGCCTCTTCCCAGCTGGGGGGAGGGGAATGAGGAAGGGCAGGGTGGGGTGGGGCTAGAGGCCAGCCAGAATGGCCCCCTTAGGTGGGAGGGGCAGGAAGGAGGGCTATTTCTCCCTCTCTCTGGCATCTGGCAGAGGGGGCTTATCTCATTGCTCGCTCCCTAAAGGGACTGAGTGGCAATGGCAGTGGTAGGGACATGCAGACCCTGCTGTGGTCTCTGCCAGCCATCCTCTGGCCCCCATCCCTGCCCCTGGAGCAGCAAGGGGGGAGTGACCTTCACAGGGGCTGCAGCCCATGTCATGGTGTCTTGGTGCATGAGCCTCTATCCGGGAAGGGGACCATGGTGTGGGGGTGGAGGAGCTGCTGCAGACTACACAGGATGAGTCGCAGTGGTGCTCAGGGGACTTGGGGAACTATGGTCCCCTCCAAGCCCTGGTGCTGCCACTTGCCCCATGCAGTCCATGAAAGCTCTGACACCCCACTTGCAACCCCTGTAGGGAAGAGGCTCCCCTGACACCAGGATGGGCTGCCTCCCCAGTGGCAGGGTCAGGGGCCCAGCCAGAGGCCAACTGGCAGGGCTCCTTAGATGAGGGGACAGGGAGGGGAGTGTTATTCTTCCCTCCCTCCAGGGTCTGGCATAGGGGGCAAGAGTGGGCTTTATCCTGCTGCTTGCCCCACACAAGGAGTGATCAGTGGTCAAGGCAATGGGAGCAGGCAGACCCCAGCTGCAGTCTCCCAGGGTTAGTAGAGGTAGAGGGGGGAATAACTCCACTCCTTGCCCTGTCTGCCTCAGGGGCCATGCTGGCTGGTGTTTGGCTGCACCTTGGCCCATCCCCACTGCTGTGGCCCTGCTGGCTAGTGTCCATGCTGGTGGGATAAGGAAGGGGGAATTAAACCCCCTCCCAGGCCAGTTCCCTGCAGGCTACTGCTGGGGTTGTCCATACCCCTGGTACTGAAACAGCCAGCTGAGAAATGCAGGTCTGCACCAGTGGGACAAGGGAGGGAGGGGGTAGATAAATTTATTTCCTGCTCCCTTGCAGGGGCCAGTATCTGGCCAGAGCCAGAGCCTTGTCCCTGCTCTAGTTAAGGAGCAGAGGGGTGGGGCCAGCCCACCTCTCCTGGAGCAGAGAGCCCAGCCCAGCCCAGCCCAGAGAGCATGCTGGGGGACTCTGGTTTAACTTAAACCAGAAAGGAGTCTGGGACAGAAGCTTCATAAACTGGTTTGATCTCAGTCAGTTTAGTCTGATACTACATTCAACCAAATTTATCTCAAACCATTTTCAATTATTTTCAAAATGGTTTATGTGCACTGAACTTGTGTTGTTACAGCTTTAAACCAGTTTCTGATCATTTAAATTGGTTTATGTGTAATTTCTGTTCCCAGCCTAGAGGTGCAACTTGTATAACTGGGAGATAAAAATTATCATGTGTGAGGGGTCTAAGATCAGTTTTGTCATTTCCTTTGGCTGTTTCTCCCTCAGTTCACCTGCCAGTATTATATCTCCTTGTCTAAACTGAGACTGCTAGCCAGGCTTTGTTCAGGGTTCAGTCTTAACTCCACAGTTTTGATCCCACAGGTAGGAAGAAGAACATAGCTGGACACAGGTAGGTGACTGGTTAAGGACAGAATGCACTGAAAGATTTTCTGGGGCAGGGCAAAGGGGGAAAAGAGAAGGGAATTTGAAATGCTAGCTGTTGTGTATTTGCAAGGTTTGTGGCAGCACATGCCAAGCAAGAGTTCCTTCAGGCCTTTGTGGTGACAATGACTGCTGTAAATTAAAGAGATTTTCTCCACTGAGTACTGTCATTGTCAGTTAAATATATCAGATGCAATCCTCATATAAAGAACATACTAACTTATTCTAAGACTTATGCTTTTTAAATTTATATCAATGATACAGTATTTCTGTATTTCCCTCCCTTGATTTAATTAAATATGTATTATTTCTTTACAATGCTTTTCTATATCAGTTTTATCTGCAACAAACAAGAACTGTATTTAGTGGCTGTTACACTTGTGTCACAGCACAACCTGTAAATTAAAACTCTTAAAATCATGGAAATAGAAAACAAAGTGAATGGCCTGCTGCATTCCTTTGCACCTCTGTGTTGCCTACATTTCATACAATATGCCCTAATGCTGTTTAAGACTTTCATTTCCATCTCCAAGGTATAATAAAGGTACTCAGCTATATTAATCTTGTATTCTATTGTAACAGTATGACAGTAGCCTTGTCCTGTGCTACTTTTTTTGACTGTCACAAATTACATGGACTTGAAAAGTTATACTGCTTTTCTACTTGGTGGGGGGTGGATCGAGAATCCCTTTGAAAAGGATGCAGGAGAGCATTCTCATTTTTTAGATTTTGCTATGTATATGGACTGAATAAGTATTCTTTGGTACAACTGTCACTCTATTGTAGCTGTACTTATTCAGCTGTGATGCCCACTGTGTCTCAGATGCTGCCTGTGGCTATCCTGAGTGCAGTATTAGGGCTAGGGACAGAAAGTACACATGAACTGGTATAAGTGATTGGAAACTGATTTAAATCTGTAACACACATCCTGTCCTCCAGATTCAAGTTAACTCACAGCTCACAAGCTTTGCACCTTGCACGGTTGGAGGGCTAGCTTTGGCTCAAGCTATTTGCTCCAACCGAGCAGGGAGGTACTCTCTGCTGCTCCCCAGCTTCTGGCCTGAGCCACTGCAGGCATGTGGCTGCATTCCCAAAAGCAAAAATGAATGTCTGTTCACTTGCTTATCGGTTCAATCTACACAGTTTAGACTGTCCTGCAAAGACGGTCTCAAATGAGACTTTGACTTTTTAACTGCCTGTACTTAGATTAGTTGTCTATTATGTTGCATCTAGTTACCTTGCTTGGGGCCCTGGATTAGTTAGAGCTAGGAAGGAATTTTGTTTCTTATTGTGAATGCTTCTGCTTTCTGGCAGGCCTGTGGTAGGGAGGGGATGGACAGTGTTTTGCTTTGTTTTGAGGCATTGTCACAGCCCCAGCTCAGGCTGGGACATTTTAACTGAGGTGCGTTATTGCTCCCTTCAGTACTAGAAACCCAAGAATTCCATGCCTGAGAGGCTTGCTCTTTCGCTCAGGGTCAAACTGATCATCAATTTGTGGTCAGGAGGGATTTTTTTTCTGTATATCAGTTTGGCATAGGCTGCTTTTTGTGGGTTTTTTGGTCCTTCTCTGCGCCTGTGCATTATGGTTAAGAGATGCCTCGACACAGCTTGTGTTGAGCACGTTATGAGCACAGGAGCAGGGAGTTACCCCTGTAGCACGGGAAGAGTTTCGGTGCAAGATCAGAGCCTGCCAAAACCTTGCAGCTGCACCAGTGAGTGCATGCTTGCTATTGGCTCACGTCACATTATGCATACGTGTTGGTCGGTAATTGGCTAGGTGACTGAAAAGAGGTTTGGGCGATGCCCGCCCAAAACCGGGGGGTGGGGAGGAGGAGAGCTAGGAACCCTGCGTGAGTGTGAGCTTTTGTGTGCCTGAGTTCCTACTTGAGTTTTGTAACTTCAAGGAACGTGCCTATAGCCTAAGGACTGTAAGTAAAGTTTTCTGCTTCCGACAACCCACGTGTCTAGCTCTCTAATTCCACACTGCATCAGCGGCCCCATTCTGCCCATTTCTCAGCCCCCACACTCTGTAGTGTGAAGTATGATCCTTTCCCGATCTTCTTTGTACATGTTAACTAAATACTTCCCTATTGTTGTAGTGATATGTCATGACTGATACCCTTCTCTCCTTGCTTTTTACTGTGGCATGTTATAAGATTTTCTCAGTGTTTTGGATATTATTTCTTATAGTTGTATATGAGAGTTTGATGTGGTGATTTTGGGGATTGTGTTGGTTAATGATGGCCTGTAAATAGAGGGACTGTAGGGCTTCAGCCAGGCCTGGAACAGCTGGGGTGTTTTGATAATGCCATTTTCCATTGCCTAACAGGGCATTGAAAGCAGAGCCTGAGATGATGTTGTATGACCTGCCCAGTACTAGTTTGGTATGTGCTCCATAACTAAGACTTTTTAATTAATTACTTATCTGATGGAGAGCCTGATGCTTACTTTGAGGATTGCAAAATTTGTCTGCGTGAGTAACGTAAGTTCAACTATTGATTCAAATAAGAGTGTCCACAGGGAAAATTAGACAGGGATAATTGAAGTAATATAATTAAACCAATAGTATAGGAACATAGGTCTAGAAGGGACCACCTGGATCAAGTAAAGTCCTGCAGAGTAAAGCCCAAGTAGATAAAATAAGTTGTAAGTACTGCAGTGTGTCTCCTGTCCTGATTTAATTCTTGTTGCACTAGTTTTTCTTGTTCTTTGTCTTGCCCTGCAGTGCCTCAGAAGGCAATATTAAATGCAAGGGTTAGAAATCACAGGGAACTAAAGTTATAGATGGCAATGAAGAACTCCACCACATCCTTTTCCATCTTCTACTTTTACCTCCTTTTTTTTCCAATTCCACCCAGATCTTACCTTTCCAATAGGATTTAAAATGGCTTGTTGTTTCTGAAAAAATCTTGACACGTATTCTGTCTCCTGTGTAAGAGGTCTCCATCTCCATACTGTTTCCATAGGTAATGTGTTCTGGTGAATGTTTTGATGCTGAGATATAAGCTTCTTTTGTCTGTTGTTTCCATTTTTTCAGTAGATTATATATGGTATGTAGGTATAGAGTCAGAGTTTTTAGGTAAATGAAATAGTTTTCCATATAATATATAGAATGAGCAAAACTTTGAAGCACCATTTTATGGCATAGGTTACTTTAGCATATGCAGTCTATTTTTCCCCCCTACCAACATTGTCATAGTTTTCTAATTGCCCATTACCTTCTGGGTGGCATGTGGTTCTATGAAATGTTCCAGTTCTGTGGGAACAAATTACTTTCAAACTCCACATGTTGGCCATGATTAATCTTTTTTGGAAACAAAATTTTAAAGCAAACTAATTGAGTGTCTTGTCTATCACAGTCTTGCCTTACATGTTGATAGCAGGGTAAGCTGGGGTGATTCTAACAAGGTTATCCACTAAGACTAAAATGCCTTCATGTACATTTTGTTTCTTCACTTTTTTCTGGAAGCAAGACATCTATTCCTTCAAGCTAAAAAGTTTCCATTTTAAGTAAGTTTTTGTTTTGGTAGATTGGTGCGGTTCCTTTATATTGATATATGCATGGATTTTAATGACCTACTGTTTTAGGTGCCTCTTTACCTGTGGTCCATAAAATGGGTCTTTCATGATTGAACTATGCTTGTAAAGGTGTCAGTGTGTGATTTGTTTGTTTGTTTAAGAAGCATGTGGACTGCGAGGGCTTTAAGAACACGAGCTTTTCTGAAAAGGTCAAGCTAATAGCCATGGTCACCTGAGCAAAGTGTTAAGTCTAGCAGAGACGATAGTGCTCTGTTAGGACTTGTGTAAACTGGGTTTGTCACTCACTCACTCACTCACTCTGCATTTAATAGAACTCTCCAAATTTTAGGGCAGTCCCTGCCAGGGTGGATTTGATTTAAATCATAATTTAAATCACAATTTAAACCACTGCTTAGGAAACCTTGCTTTAATCATTATTTTCTACCAAAAGCTCATTCTTGTTGTTTGCTATAACCTAAATACATATTCACAACTCAGAGAGATGTATTTTTCATTTTTAGAAGGTACCCACTATATATCATAAAGCAGTGATTTATTTTGATATTTTTTCAGATTAATTTTGCAGCTACATCAGAAGACTGAATTATGATTTTTTTTTTATCCAAAGCTATTTGAAGCAGATACTTGTGAAGTCACTGGGAGGTGAACTATCCCCAATTTACTAGATTAATCATGGATATTTGGGGGATATTGTTGCCATACTGTATTAGGAGGACAGCAATAACTATCATAAAAAACAACAGATATTTAAATTGTTTTATTTAACTAAAACAAGTTTATGTATTTTGGATATTTTTCTTCAACAACAAACATGTATAATTATTTTAACAAAACAAGCATTTGTATTTTGGAATTTTTAACTATTTTAGTTATAAATGTGAAATGTGTTTTAAACAAAAATTAAATAGATTATTTCAGACAGGTCAACATGAAAAACTTAAAATACGGGGTTACGGAACAACCTTAGTCTTCATCTTCCCCTTCCTGTTTATTCATAGATCTGAAAAGAAAGACAAGCTTTTCTGCTTTGGCTTTTTCAGTTCCCAAGCAATTAATTTAGAATGAATTAGTCCAAATGAAGAAAATACTTTTTCTATACGTGCAGAAGAAGTTACTGCTGCCAAAAGTTAGATTATCATTTCAGTAGTCTCTGATATATCTAGGTGCTTAAGTGACTTCCACTAGTCCACTAGTGTGACTTTCTTTAAAACCTCATCAGCAAACACATATTTCTTAAATGGTTCACGCTTACCTTCAAATGTATTAGAGTTGGTATTATGAAGGGATGATTGCTGGTTGCCCATGTGATAACTAGCTCCTCTTTCTCAGCAGTTAAGGATTTATCCTGGTACAAAGTATTGAGAATATTGGCAAGAAAATGAGTTGGAGGTGTAGTGCTTGATGCATTAATTTTTGTAATCCCTGTAATTTAATGCCTATCACTGCGTATTTCTCTTTTCAAGGTCTCACTCAGTTCCTTTTAAATTTCAACACCATCAGCAATGAAACAGCAATTTCCATGCACTTTGTTTGAGGCTATGAAAATAGACTTCAGGATAGTCAGCATACGTTCTACATTTTTCTTTAGCCCAATGTTGAGAACTTTGGCTATGACAGATCCATCTATTTTGTCACTATTTTGTTCACAAATTGTCATGAGATTGGCCAGTTCTCAATATATTGCTCAAAACAGTCCACTACTGAGTTCCAATCACATGTTTTGGGGGAGACTTAGTTTTGGTTCCTCCTGCTTTCTTCAGAAAAGCTACTGCAAAATGGTTGTTACGGAAGTATTTTGCAATTTCAACAACTCCCTGCTCAGGGAGAAGAAGGGCTGATTTTCAGTGTTTTGATCTTTTTGGCCATGTATGGATGTTGAAAAATCCAGGGAAGGAATCAATCCAATTTGCATGGTTTTGATGTAAGTGGCCTAGTTTAGACTAGGCTACTTACGCAAATAGCATACATGCTTGCCCTTTGGGGGGCCAGTGCTGGCCACGGCCAGCAGGGACAGGATGCTCCTGCATGCTTCCCAGCATGGGTGACTGGTGCCTCCAGAGTCTGGTGGGGCACCAGCAGCTGATCACTAACTGCGCGGGGGGGAGGTCCCCCAGTGGCCAATCACAGTACTGGTGGCAAAACTGGAAGTGCCACCGGCACTTGTCTCAGTGCTGCCAGTGCTTCTCAGTGCCAGCTAGGGCACTGACTGGTGCTTCACTCAGGGCCCCCACTCCCTGGCCAGTGAGGGCCAATCTCAGGGGGGGGCACATGCCCCCCATGTTCCCCTTATGTGTCACCTATGCTTCCCAGCATGCCTTGCAGGCTCCCCAAGCTGCCAGAGGCTGCCAAGCACAGCCAAGTGACTGGGCTAGCCCTGGTTAGCTGGCGGGAATGGGCAGACATACTTCCAACCCCCTGCCATGTCATCATGGACCCTCCCGCACACCCTATTCTGAGGTTTCAAGAAGAGCCCTAGAGTGCTTCACCTCATGCATAGCATGTGACCTCTGTGTCCTGGCCTGTCTGCACCTCCTCCATGGTGCCTTACCACCAACATCCAAGCATGCAGATCCAGGAACTGTGGAATGTCATGCTTGTTGCCTGGGTGACGCTTGTTGGAGGCTGTGGGACATCACATGCAGACGTATGGACATGATTTGGTACCTGGTTGCCTTCAGACATGACTTCGTGTCCCCAGCAGCTGGACATCCCATGCTGGGCCACCTACCACACCCTGTACAGATGAAGCATCCCAGACTGGGCCATCGACTTCCATGTGGCTGAGGATAAGTTCACTCAGAATGGCATGGATGTTGGGGTGCTCTGGCACCATGTCTAGACCATTGAGCATCAGTTCTGGACCCATGCCACCAGCAGCGACTGATGGGAATGGATCATCTTGGACACGTAGGATGGTAAACAATGAATCCAGACCTTCCACATGTGCTGGAACACCTTCATGGACACTGTCACCCAGGTAGCCCCCACACTGTGCACCAAAGTGTTAGTATGTGGTCACCCCCTTGCATAGAAGCAGGTGACCATTGCCATCATGAAGCTGGCCACCCTCAGCAGTCTCTGCTATATTGCCAACCTGTTTGGCATGGGCAAGTCAATGTCTGAACAGGCTGTCCAGGAGGTATGCCTGGTCATCCAGAACATCCTGGCTAACTTTTTCATTTGCTTCACCAACCTGTAGGATGGAGACAGGGCTGGAGAGAGGGGTTATATTTCATTAGCACTAGGAGAGCCCAGGGTAGGGCTTGCTGGGCACTTGGCTACAGCGGCCAAGCACAGGCTGAGTGCTAGCACACCTTCCTATAAGGGAGGGGAATGAGGGCCTCAAAGCAATCTGGGTTGCTGGAGGACAGTGATTTAACTCAAATCAATAAGGAAATAGTACAGAAGTTCAATGCATCATTTAACCTACATTAATCTGAATTTAGTGTACATCACACCAGGTCTATCTTAGACCACATGCTCCATTTTTGGATTGGTTTGTGTGCATTGAACATCTGTGTAGTTATGGGTTTATATTGATCTATGTTCACTTAGATCAGTCTAAACATAATGTCTATATGTTCCTGTAGTGGTTTAGGAGTTAGCTCAGCACAGTTCTTTATTTTCCTTGGCACTGTTACTTCACAGGAAAATACCACACACACAATTCACCAAGGGGTTCACTGGGGTAGTCCATAAGGGGTTAACTGAGGGGAAAGCAAAATGTCGTGGCATGGATCCGGCCCACTAGGCACCTTTCATCTAGCCCTTCCGCCCATGAGACTGGGAGCGAGGCACACACATATCCACATGCCCCCCAACGTACCCTAGTGTGCCTCACTCCCACCCTCATGGACAGAAAGACCCAGGTGGGCCAGTAGGCAGTTTCCAGGTAGGGCTGCTGCAGCCACCAGGAGACCTGCTTGGCTTCCCCCAGCATCCTGCTTGATCCTGGCAGCAGGTAGGGAAGTGCTGGGGGTGGGGTTGACGCTGAAGCTGGACAGGAGCATGGAGTATGGGGCTGGTGGCAGTGCAGAGCCTGTGCCCAAGGTGGGCAGTGGCAGTGTGGAGCTTGGTTGGGCAGGGTGTAGGTATGAGGGAGGGTGGGAGAGTGTAGGGACCCCCTCTCAGTCCCCACATGGTGCACAGCCCTGGCAGGTGGTGGCAGCAGCAGCAGCAATGGGAGGGGGTGGGAGTGCTCAGGGTGTTTCTGCCTGGTGCAGGCACTAGTGCCCAGTAGCGTGTGACTCCGGCCAGCACTGCACATCATGGTGAGGAGTGCAGCCTCTGCCAGGCCATCTATTGCTGAAGTTCCACACCACATGTGCACAGCCCCTGCACTCACGTGCCATGGGAGGAAAGCCCCATACACTGGAGCCGACTGCCTTCACCATCCCTGGACCTGTGTGGCAGGGGGAAGGGAAGGCAGCCAGCTCCAGTGCTTCTCTCCTGTGCTGTGCAAGTATGGGGGATGGACATGCATGGTGGGGAGTGCCAGTGATAGAGATGGCCCAAGAGGGGCTGTACTACTCGCCATGATGTGCAGTGCTGGCTGGAGTTGTACACCAGCAGGCACCAGATCCTGCGCTGGGCATGAGTGCTCCAAGAGTTCCCCTCTGCTGCTACACCATGGGGGCAGTATGTATGTAGGAGGTCCCCACACCCCTGCACCCTCCCTCACACCCCCACCCTGTCCCCACAACCCCCCACATATACACCTACTCCCTCCAACACACACTATTGTCCCCCCACAGAGCCACACACCTTCAAACCCCTCCCACACACATGCACATACCCCTACCATGTTCACACAACTCCAAGTACCTTCCCATCCAATATACAAGACTAAGAATTTTATTTTTGAGTTATTATGCAATCACCTCTATATACAGTATGCTAACACAAATCATGACAAAAATATGTTTCGTAATGAAATTAAAATACATTATAGTAGGTGTTTGACTTTTAGTGTATGAGTTCGTTTTTTTCTGGTTCTGAGATGGCAATCCCCACTCCTGAAAGGAGTATTTCTGGGGGCGGGGGAGAGGGGCAAGGGGAGGGACTTCCAGTAGCAAAAGTCAGGGGTTTGGGGTGGGACTTCAAGTCCCAAGATGGCAACCAGGGGGTGTGGCAAGTGTCAAGGAGTGGGCTACCTATGCATCCCTTGAAAACTCATGAAACCTCATTAAGTGGCCCTCCATCCAAAATAATTGGCTGTGCCTGAGTTAACTCATGCTCTAAGGTCTTTTCCCAGAGCCCAAGAAGATGATTGCATCTCTGTACTGCTTCCTCAGCCCTGCAGTTATCCTTTCCCCTTTCTGGAGTGAGTTCACTAACTTGGTGCTGCCACTTCCTGTCTTGAAGCCCCTGGGTCTTTCCCCAGACCCAAGGAGTGTATGCTGGCTCAGTGTTGGAGCCACTAGCCTGGTACCTGTCTGTCTCTCCCAGTCTTCCCCCTCTGGGGCTCTTTACTTCTTTTGTGTCAGCCAGTGATCTTTATCAGCTGTGCCCACTCCTCTAGACTGGACTTGCAATTAATGCTTACAACCTGCAGCTGGGCTCTAGCCTCTGGCTCATGTAGCCTGGGCTATGCAACCTGCTACAGTAGCCTCCTGCCTCCTGAAAGTAGCTACTGTGCCCTACCAGAGGAAGAGGAGTTTCTGAAGAATCTTTCAAGAAAAGCTGTCAGAAAGTAAAGCTAACAGAAAAGTGATTTTGCAAAACAAAAATTTCTCTGTGAAGAGGGGAAGGACAATATAAGGTGGAAGTGGGTGGGCACAGCTGAGTATTTTTAATGTCTAATATGCAAAACCTCTGAGGAGTGTTAGAAGAGAAAATGTAGTTGTTTTCAAATACTATGGCTAGAAGGACCTTTGTGTAGGGGAAGAGGGACTCCAAATGCTGAAGAATGAGTTTTTGAGAGGAGTCTGAATGTCTCTGGGCATTTCTGAGACAAACTACAGTGAAATTGCAGTAAAAATCCATTTTGCTTTAATTCAATAAAAGAAACCACTTAGACAATGACAAACTTGAATAAATAGAAACTCAGGGATTGTCTACATTAGTGGATCTTAAAGATAAGGCTGTATCCTTAGGGTTACAACAAACAAATGGCAAAATGAAACAACTGCAGAAGAAACAAATGAAGGAGACTTTGTTAAAACATGAACATTGCTTGACATACAGTTTTAAATGAGTAAGAATATTAAATATCGCCACACATGCTGGGTGTAAGAATACTGCAGACTCTTTCAGGTACATACAACAGTTAAGTGAGACTGTACCCTGCCTACCAAAGCTTTTCCCCCTTTGATTCCCTGCAAAGTTTTAGTCCTTAAAAGGGCAAGGTGCAAGGAAACACGCTGCTGGTATTCTATCCAGTCCAGAAAAAACCCAACCTATAACAATAAAATATATTTACAAACAGCATGTACTTGCACACAGCACGTACCATGCATGCCCAGGACTCATCCATAGGAGGAATCTATCTCTGCAAGCTCAAAATGTGACACTGTAGAGCATCTGCATTTTCCATTCAGAAAGTGAGGGTCAACAAAGATAGTTCACGGGCTGAGGGCAGTATGTGCCTCACAGAGTTACTGGATAAAAACTCCAGCCAGAGGACTAAGAGCAGAAAAAACTGCATATTGATATGCCTTTTGGTGTTGATGTTCCTTTGAAGTTTTTTCTTCTACTTCCTTTCAACTCAGTTCACAAAATTAAGCTATCCCTGGAGAGAAAGGGTTACGTTTTTTTCTTCTCTACTCTGAGCTGGGCACCACAGGAGCTCTTTTGTAGTTCAAGGTGGCTACTGCCTGCTGTTTGTTTTGACTGACCAGGTACTGCTATGAATCCTTGGTATCCTCTTTTATAGGTATCCTGTTGGGTCATATTGGATTTTGCCATTCAACACAGTAATTAGACACTCCGAGACCACCACCTGTTTTCTTCATGCGACTGTGAAAAGGCATCTCTCACAGAGCTTAGCCCTCAACCACAATTCTTATATTGGTATCTTGTGTACTGGCACTGTGGAAGTTAGGCACAGAAGTATGATTTGTTCTTAATGATGACTACAAAAATCAAACTTGTTTCCCTTCCACTGTTAGGATGTCAGTTGAATTATTTTACCAAACATCTCCTGATGACTTGGACTCACTGAGTAGAACAACAAGGGGAATACAGGCTCTTTCTAATGGACTTGTGGAGTAGAAAGCTGTTTCTTCAGGGGTTACAGGTGCCCTTATTTTAAATCCTCTGTCAGCTCAAGTGAGGCTCTGTGGAAGTAGGAAGAACAGCGGGCATGATATTCCTTGATTTAGCAAGGCTTTTGATATGGTCTCCCACAATATTCTTGCAAGCAAGCTAAGGAAGTACAGGTTGGATGAATAGTAAGGTGGATAGAAAACTGGCTGGATTGTCAGGCTCAACTGGTCAATGGCTCAATATTTAGTTGGCAGTTAGTATCAAGTGGAGTGCCCCAGGGGTCAGTCCTGGGGCTGGTTTTGTTCAATTGCTTCATCAGTGACCAAAAAGATGTGATGGAGTGCACCCTTAGCAAGTCTGCAGATGACACCAATTTGTGGGGAGTAGCAAGTATGCTGGAGGGTAGGGTTAGGATTCAGAGAGACCTTAACAGATTGGAGAATTGTACCATATTAAATTTCATGAAGTTCAATAAGGACAAGTGCAAAGTCTTGCACTTAGGCCAAAACAATCCCATGCACTGCTGCAAGTTGGGGACCAACTGGCTAAGCAGCAGCTCTGCAGAATAGGACCTGGGGGTTACAGTGAACAATAAGAGGAGCATGAGCCAAAAGTGTGCCCTTGTTGCCAAGAAGGTTAATGACATACTGGGCTGCATTAGAAGGCGTATTGCCAGCAGATCAAAATAAGCGGTTCTTCCCTTCTATTAAGCTCTGGTGAGGTGATGTCTGAAGTACTGTGTCCAGTTTTGCCCCCCCCCCAAACTACAGAAAGCGTGTGCACAATTTGGAGAGAGTTCACCAGAGCGTAACAAAAATGGCGAGGGGGCTGGGGGGACACAACTTTTGAGAGATGGAGGGAACTGGGCTTAGTTTGGGGAAGAGAAGACTGAGGGGGGAGTTAATAGCCTTTAACTATATGAAGGATGGCTCCAAAGAGGATGGAGATAGATCGGGGTAGGCAACCCCTAGCACATGTTCTAAAGAGTGGCACGTGAAGGCATTTTTCTTGACACTTGCACCTCAGGGAAGGGGCTGGGGCTGCGCTTTCACAACAAGGATCAGCCCCTCACAGTTCCCCTGCTGTCTGCCCCTGGCACACCAACATTTTACAAAAATGTTGCTTACCCCTGAGCTAGACTGTTCTCAGTGGTGGTGTTTAAGACCTGTCCAACTTTGATTGGGTTGATATAGTTCTGCTTGAGCAGTGGGTTAGATTGGAGCTCTATTCCAACCCTAATTTTGCTTGCTTTCTCTGTACCTGTCATTCCCAGTCCCTGGCCTGAGTTTTTGGTTGTAGATGTGTTGGTTAAAGAACATGGGCAGGAAAAGTTTTTTGGGTAGATGTGATATCTTTCATTAGACCAACTGAGTAGGTGGAAAAATGTTTTTTGCAAGCGTTCAGGTGCAATCACCCTTTTTCAGGCAGAGGAAGTCTGCTGTTCTTTCATTCCTTGGAGTCTCAGAAGGTAAAAGTGTGACCGGATGTCAGTGAGAAATAAGTGTAAATAAGTGGAAATTAGGAAAACAAAAGGTAGAGTAGGTGGGGGAGGGCAGGAAATAAGGGTGGAAAAAAGCTGGGGGTGAGTAAGGGAGGCTCTCCAGTAGATTTTCAAGGTAGAAGAGAGACTGTCTGTGAAAAAGTAAGTAGCTGGAAATTAGGAAGACAAAGGGCAGAAAGGTGGGGAGGAGAAGGGGGTGGGGGAAAGTGTAAGAGCCCTGCCAGGTAGCTAGTGAATCAGATGTCAGGCAGTTTGTATCAGATCTGGCCCCCTGAGCCATAAATCAATAGGTAGCCTCGCAGGTCATGGTCCTGCACACTAGATTGAGTGTAGGGGCAATTTGGGACTCACTCTGACCTGCAAACTGGCCTCTCATCCTTCATCTGGCCCACAGGGCCAAAACCTTTGAGCACTGTTATCTTAGACCAACAACAACAATCTATTTTTTTTCTCACACAGTCCCTCTAAAACTAAGGTCCCCAAATCCTGCAGCCTCTCTCTCTTTCTTTGAAGTGGAACAGATAAAATATTTGCATATATTCATTATAATACCTTCTTAGATGTATTTTTCCTGGTCTCCCAGTTATTTAAAAATAGCAGAACCAACATTCCCAGCAAAAGAAATTCTTCAGGGTTCATAGAGCTCCAGCTTTGTCTTTTGAGGTCTTAGCCCTAGGAAAAACTGTTTTGATTCAGGGTTTCTCCTGAATTTGTCCCTCACCAGAAGTTATATACACTCTTTTGTTCTCCGAAGCACTTCTCTTCTATTTTTTTTATCAGTCCACTTGCCCTGTTTTTGTTCTTTGAGTCAATGGCTGTGACAATGCAGTTGGCCACCCTCATTTCCTTCAGCAGAATTTATGAATCCCTTCTGGAAAGTCAGGTCAAGCCTGTCTGTGGTACAGAGTTGACTTCATTGCCAACTTCACAGTGCTGGGCTTGATTTAAATCAGATGACATCAGAGTCTGGCACATTCTTAGGGCTTCATCTTTTCTCCCTAAGTTAGGGAGCAGTTACTCTCTTGTATGCTCTTGAAGAAAATCTTTTGTGAACAGCTGGTGCAAGGCAATCATTCCTTGGAAGACAGGAGCAGCAACAGCTCTGATTTTCAGCCTCTTCTCTTTCATATCAGCAGCCAGAAAATGAGGAGCACAGAATTAGCCACCACTTGAGTACAATTCAGCTTAAGTGGTTTTGATGAGCATCACATAGAAACGCTATATTCCTAACTTCTAATTTAGGTTGGTGTCTGAAAGTTGCTGTGCTCTTCATGCTTGAGATGTTGGTGGAAACCATCACTAGCCATTAAGTATGAAGAATTATAACATAACAAGTGTTTTTTTCTTGATATATTTATGAGGAAGAAGAGAGTACAGTTGCTTCTTCCTCATCTCTATTGGTTTTTCACTGCTGTCAGTAAGTTGACTCTGAAGACACAGTAGGAGCACATCAAATACAGCAATAAGGTGCCACTTTTACAGCTACTTTTTTACATTAACCTACACTTTAAGGTATTTTTATGATCTACTGATTTTCTTCTTACATGAAATATATGATTTCTCTGACTATTATAAAAAAAGTGGAGTAGAGTGAGTGGAGTTCTCTTGTGTAACGGTGTTCAGTATCACTTGACAGTAACTGTTGCTGTAAGACAGTTTCTACTAGTAATTTTACCAAGAGCATTGGATGTTTTTGCGCTAAATGTTCTGGGATTTGCATAGAGTACATTTCTCTTTTAAAAAATCCCAGCCTGCGTTCCATGCTTTTCCCTATAATCACATAAATACATACACATTACCTTTGTAAGCTCATGTGTCACATAGTTTATTTCTGCCATGAGATAGTCGTAGCTAGTGCCTACTTATTCTTGTTTACAACATGCTGTCTGGTTTCAAATTAAATAGTCCCACTAGATGATTAATCTCCCTATTATATTCGCTTGTAGCATACTCTTGTAGAATATATTAGCTTTTGACCTGTGTTCCCTGGCTCTAGACCAGCTCTGCTGGTACACAGAACAGAAGCATTCTCTGGCTTTCCAAGCTGTGGCTTGTGGCCTCCCAGTTACTACCACTAAAAAGAAAGTGAAATGCATAATTTTACAACTAATCAACATTGACCTATTAAATAAACCTCAAATCAAACACTGTTCCTCTGTCACCGAAAATGGAAGTGCTATTGGAATTTTATTGATTTATTTTAGAATATATACGTAGTTAAGTGCCAAGTAGACATAGCTTCCTGGGTTCTGGCAAGTCATCCCTAAGGTCTGGAGTGGCCCAAAAGTTTAGTACCTTTGTTAAACTTTCCAGATTCTATGAAGACGTATTTTATATTTTTGGTGAAAATGTAAATGGTCATGAATAAATAGAGGTATTGCATGTGGCATATGCTGAATAATGCAGCTGACAGTTTCAGCTAACCAGAAATCAGAGTTATAAATAAATCAGAAATATATTTGGCAGCAACTGTTGGATTCTGTCATGTGCTAAACATAAGAACAGTGGAGGATTTTAATTACTCTACATCTATATGGGTTTTACAAAAATGAGCTATTTTTAATACTTCACTGTATTTACCTTTCAATATAGTGCAATATTCAACACAAACATGTAGTGTAATGCATTGGCAATTTACAGAAGGAAAATCTTACTGCCTTCACATTCCTGATTGTATAGATGAAGGCAGTTTGCACAGAGAGTGTGGCCATTTTCCGCTCACAAATGAAGAGTTAGCCCAGTGGTAAATATCAGACACCTGAAAAACTGGACGCCTGATCATCTTTTCCCCACACAGCATATGGATCCGGCTACCAAAGCCTGTAGCTTGGAAGCAGGCCAGGCTCATTTGCATGCTTCTTCATACAGGCTCTGGGACCCATTAACGTTTCACCCTTCCACTCCCTGGCAGTCCATGTTGGTCCCCTTAAAAACTAGAGCTATTTGTTTTTTTTCTTGGAAATGTCTGAGAGAGGTGATCCAATAATATATATACAGCTGCCTTCCCCATCTATGTACAGTCGCTGTGAGCCTGCCCATTTTCCCAGTACTGTATTAAACCTGAGAAGAGTCCTTACACAGTTTCCTGGAAAATGCTGTCATTTCTGACAACTCTTGCATGACTTACTAGTATATTCAGTGAGGCTGCAGGGATTGTCTCCTTTGTTTCTCATCATGATTCATAAGGCAGAAGGGGAAGAAAAGGAGGCACGACTATTCTGCTCTTGCTATTCTCCCTGAGGAAGCCAAGCTAGGCATATCTAAAAGGGGTGTGCAAAACAGGTCATATTCGATTTGGATTCAGCCCAAATTGGGGACAGAGATTCAATTATTGGAACGGTGATCCAAATCAACTTTGATTTGGCCAAATCTGAATCTGAAGATTCGATGCTCATTCAGAGAATCAGTGGTTCGGCCATAGACACAACTTTAAATGTTTTTCTACTTACATGAAGGTACCAGGTGCAGCTTGTGAATGCTGCGATGGTGGGGTAGATGGATTCAGCCCAATTTGGTGCCAAATCTCCAAATCCAAATTGAATTGGAGAGACCTTTTAATCTCTCCAAATCAAATCAGAAGCCTCCAAATTGATTTGGAGAGATTAAATGATTTGGACATAGACACAGCTTTGTCCCCTGCATGCTCAGTGGCTCACCCCCCTGTACTCTCCCAGCTCAGCGATCGGCTGCCGGGGGACCACAGCACACGCTACATGGTGGAACTGGAAGTGAACTAGAATTGCTTCTGGTCCGCTTCTGGCTCTGCTGCTGAACATGCTGGGGACCCCTGTGCACTCTCATGGGACACTCCATCCACCCCAGCATCTCAGTATTCATGAGCCACCTGGTACCTTGAGGTATATAGAAAAAATATTTAAAGCTGTGTCTATGTCCAAATCATTGAATTTCTCCAAATCAGTTTGGAGGGTTCCATTTCTATTCAGAGAGATTAAAGGATCTTAGAGATTTGGCCGTCAAATTGGGCTGAATCCGCCAAATCAAATCAGCAACCAAAGCTTTGCAAAGCCCTAATATCTAGACAAAGGAAGAGGATGCTACTTGTGAAAGAGAGATGTGAGGAACAGAAGTAATGCAAATATTCAGACTGTGAGGAGGAGGAAAATGGGAAGAGAAATTGGCAAAAATAGTGAAAGGGTTTGAAGGAAAGGGATGGCCTGAGAAGCTAAATAGGACTGCAAGGCCTGAAACAGGAAGGAAAAAGATGGAAGGAAATGAGAAGCAGGGACAGAATGATGAAAGTTCCTTCAGACATTCTGCAGCCCACTAAGACAGAGGTGGGTAACTACACATAACTGGTTTAAGTGTAGCTTCTGTCCCTAGCCAAAAACTCACTGGATTTCACCCTACTCCTTCCATCTGCTTCCTGGTCACACTTCGGGGAATTCATGCTGGTAAGAAGTGGCATACCTTTTGGTACTCAATATTTGGCAGCTGCAACTGGAGTGGTAAAGAAATAGATGTTTCTTTTGCTGAATTGAGCCACTCCACTAAACCTGTTTCTGTATTTTTTTATCATCACTTTATTCCCTGTGCTGTTTAATACAGGTTGAGTGCCATATAATTGGAAGCTTCCAATTTTCATAGGATATAAAAGTAGGCTAAGTGATGATGCTCCTTATTGCAGGCTGGGGAGCCAGTGTTGCTTAATCCTGAAATAGTGGTAAAATAGCATTTAATTCACACAGTGTCCCAGGTACCATTGAGTTACTTTGTGCTATTCCGTTTTTCAGTTGACTGACAGCATGGTCCCTAAAGGCAACAATAAAGGATTCTTAGTTGTTCTTACAGAGAAAAAACAGCAACCACATTGTTAGATGCTCTATGTTATGCCTAATGACTGCGGAGACAATGGGTCAGTGCATGCATTGCTTCTTCCAACAGCTTTGTTCAAAATGGCCCAAAGCTGTCTCCATTTTGAACAAATTGCAAGTCCAGTCTAGAGGAGTGGGCACAGCTCCCCAAGATTGTTGCAACATTTGACCCAATAAAACCAAAGTATACACAAATGTGCTCTGGTTGCTGGCGGGGGCGGGGGTGTCCTTTGATGTTTAAAATAAACAGCCTTATGGGAAGAGCTATGTTTCTGATACTGGGGAGCAGCTTAGTAGGGATAGTAGGGAGAAGATTATGGGGGAAAGAGGGAAAGAAAAAATAAAAAATGTAGTAGGTATGTGAAGAGAGAGAAGGGAAAGAGACTCAAAAGAAATAGTAAAGAATGGCACCAATTGTACTTACTGTAGCCAGGCTGTCTCTTTTTAATTAGTTATACAGCTTCAGCAGGATAATTTATGTAAGTAATTTATGTAATCCTTAACTTTCCTATGGATTTAAAATCCAGGAAAGTATTTTTATTTTGGGAACTTTTGATATAAACTTGCTGAAAACAGTTAGTGCAAACTCAGTATACCAGCTTTGTGAGCTGAGTTGTCTGACTTATTAAAATCAGACAACTTGTGCTACCATTTTATCATATGGAATGAGACATCCTTATAATGATGTTTATAAATATCTGTATGCTGCACCCTATAAAAATAATCTATCTTGTGAAATGCATTTATTTAATAAGAGTATGAGTAATTGTGGAATAAAAAGAATTGAATCTTAAGGTGCTGTGTGCATTGTTGTAAGAGCATGAGCTGAAGCGGGACTGAGCTGACGAGGCACTGAGCTGTTTCATGTATTACAACACCTGTTGTAAAATTAAATTATGTAGATAAAGTAGAGCCAAATAATTTCATTAAATTTGTCATTTGCTTACTCAGAGCATAAAAAAACACTGTTCCAGTTTGTGCTTGTTGTGGTTTTTGATGATATATGTGTTTCGTTCTCAGACACCCCATCACAGAGGGTACAGTTTATTCTTGGAACAGAGGATGATGATGAAGAACACATTCCTCATGACCTCTTTACTGAGCTTGATGAAATTTGCTGGCGTGAAGGAGAGGATGCTGAGTGGAGAGAGACAGCAAGGTAAGCATTCTCAAGAGGTATTTTCATGAGAAACTGTTGGTCATGAAGGAATGAGAAAACATTTCTAAATTGCGGCAAGCTCAGGAGCAAAGCCATCATTTCAGTCCCCATACAGTGATATCACTACAATATCTGTCATCCCTCAAAGCCAGATGTTTTCATTTGGATTTAACATATTTAGGTCAGAATGAATATCAAAGGAAAGAAGTGACGTAAACATAAAGTGACTATTGCTTATAGTAGTTAGATAGACTTTTGTGTTAGCTTATCATTTTCACATACATTTTTAAACTTGTCTATGGCAAACATATCCTTCAGAAATCAATTAATTGGCTCCTTTATAAAGGAGAGGAAAGATTAACGTTGCCACGGCCAAATTATATTTAAATACATTCAGATATTCACATTTTCTAACCTTTAATGAGCAGATGAAAATAACTTCATTTCCCTAGAATTAAAATGTGGAGAAAATGCCTGCCCGGATTGGCATTCTGTTGAGTAGATGTTATCATGAATGTTAACTGATAAATTATCTTTTCCTTCTTCAGACATCTTGGGGAATGTCTGTCTATCTGCACAGTGTAGTAGCAATGACCTCAGTAGGGTACCATAAACAGCATGCCCTAGGTAGTAGGATGCCCTGCCTTAACTTCATTAGCTGGGTCAACTTAATTTTAATTAGCCTCTAGCCCAGAGGTGCCAAATATGTGGCCCATGGGCCAGATCCAGTACATGGAGCTGTATGATCTGGCCCATGGGTTTCAGACTGAGACCTTGTATCACACGTGGTGTGCAGAGCTGGTGTGGTGTGTAGGCTGGAACTGGTCTAGGGGGGCAGGCAGGATCAGCTGGGAGGAAGCTGATGGAGGTGCATGGTTCACACCATGGCACCTCCCCTGGATCCACTCCTGCGTGGGCCTGATCCAATGTGGAGTCACTCCATTGGTGTGATTCAGCATGCCAGCCTGGCCCTGAGTGCTGGATCCAGCCATGGAATACTCCCATGTGCTGGCCTAATTTTGCACACAAGATCTGGCTGAAGAGCTACCTGCTTCCTGGGCTGATGGGGTGCATTTCATTTGGCCTGTAGGGGTCCCAGTGGGTCTGAGAATTTGGCAGTGAGGGAGTGGTAGTACTTACAGCAATTAATGTTGCCACTGCTCCCCCACTGCCAAATTTCCAGACTTGTGAGGAACCCCATGAGTGGAGGAGCACAAGTGGGGTAGAGTGTTCTCAAAAGTCATGGGGCCACATTTTCTGTTTAATACAGTCTTAGCAGATGGAGGTTGGTATGTCAGGCTGAATTGACCGGCTATAAATTCTACCAATTTGGGAGAATAGTAATGAGATGCCGTACTCATTGCTCAATACCAGCCAGGGGTCCTTCGCATCCCAGCCCAGTGCAGTGTTATGCAAGAGTCTGGAGCTCTGAACTAGCTAGATCTGGTACTGGAAGCAGTATAACCATGTTAGTGTGCTGTGTCCAGTTTAGGATAAATCTGCATTATTTCATGTAGACATATTCAGAGGTCCTGGTGCTGTTTCATCCCATGTAGGATCAGCATAGTCTATACAGGCATAGTCTGTATGAATCTTTTTATTCATGAACTCAAATAGATTGAACAAAAAGAAAAAAAAGATGCACTGTGGGTGCCTCTACCTGAGACATGTTACTGAGCCGTAGAGCAAATTACTGTGCAGTAATTGTCAGTGTTTATACTCACAGATGCTTACTGTATAGTAAATTGCACTACTTATGTCTTAATTTGCTACCTGTAAATACAAGGAGCAAATTAACTCCCAAGTAATTACTGCACACTAGTATGCATGTAAATGCCGACCGGGAGCAGCTTATTCCTAGTCAGCCCCACCACTAGGGGGCTACCCTCAGCCCAGCCCCAGGGTCAGAGGACTGGGAGCTTCTCCAGGCTCTTTGCCTGCTCCAGCCTCTGGCCTTTAAAAGCCTACAGAGATGCTGAGGCACCGGACCCCCGGGCCACCTGCAGCCAGCCTCTGGCCACTGTGTTTAATAGCAGAGACCCCAGTTCAGCCATGGCAGCCTGTCCAGAACCTGGTGCTGCTCCCTGGCACTGCCTCACCATGTGGCTGCCAGGGCTGTGCCATCATTTCGCACTGGGCGCTACAGTCAGCTGCTAAGCCCCGCAGCACCGTAGGCCACCTGCAGCCAGCCTCTGGCCACCAGGTCCTGCTCCAGCTACAGCAGTCTGGCTGGGCCCTGCCACTAGTCCCAGGCACAGCAGTGCCATGCACCTGTCTGTCCCATGTCATGCCCTTGTGCCAGGCACTGCATGCACCTGCCCAGGCCTGCCAGAACCAGGACTGCCGTGCGCAGGCCCAGTGAGTTGCTGAGAGAGCCATACCAGCCTCCTTCCCAATGGCACATGCTGCCTCCTGGGGCGACAGTGGGTCCCAGGAGGAGACCACAGATCTCATGGCACTGTGGGGCAAGGCTAAGGTCCTCAGGCAGTTTGTGTGGAGTGTGCGCTCCAACACACACATCTATGAGGAGCCACCTGGCTGCATATTGGGAGCATAGGTATGACCAGTCAGTGCACCAGTGCTACATAAATGTCAAGGCCTTGAAAGCACAGTGGGTTGACACCACTGACCACAGTCACTGGTCATGGATTGCCAGCATGTCCATGCCCCTTATACAGCAGCTGGACCAGATCCTTGCACCCTGGGATCCTGGCTGCACCTGTGCCATGTACTGTAGTGTGGGTGGCCTGCCTGAGCCTCCACTGTGGTCTGGCACATGTGGTGACATGTCACCAGAGGAAGGCCCCTTGGGCTACCAAGAGCCCATCTTGCCATATTCCCCACCCCTTGCCTGGTTCAGCAGCTCCAGAAGCCCAGGCCAGCACCTGCCCCACCAGTTCTGGGTGTGCAGCCATGCCCAGGATGCGGCCAGCCATGGAACTTCTGGGCCTCAGCAGCCCCAGCTTCTCCCCAGAGGGAGCCTCTGCTCAGGCAGCTAGATACCATGCCCCTATGCCCCAGGACACCTCTAGGAGCAGCACATCCTCACTGTCAGTGGGGATTGACTCAGGCTGCTTGACATGCCTGCCACACTCACGTAGTAAAGCTGCCCAACCATTGAAGCTCAGGGCCCTGGGCCCTGTGCCAGGTTCACAGGTGCACCCAGAGTACCATGATGATCATTAGCAGCAGGGCATAGTGGGTTGGACACCCCTCAGTCCATGCAAACAACTCCGAATGGTGCACCCAGGACATTCTCAGCAGAGGCATGCTAGAGGTGCAGCACTGGTGCAGGGGGTGATGGCCTGGGGGTGTCTCTCTGGAGAGGCTCCCTGGTGGGAGGAGAGAGTACAACCAGCTCCCAGTCATCTGGGAGCCCATGCCCAGGTGTCATGAGCTTTGTGACAGCACAGGAGACAGGCTAGCCTGCTGTAGGAGAAAGTGGGGTATGGCTTTAGAACTGTGGTAGCAGGTGCTGCCAGGCTAGTTCCCACCTTGGAAAGGAGACAGGGGAGGCAAGCTGCCTGTGGACAGCATCTATTAGCCCACTTGCCTCTGCAGAGCAAGTAGGAATAGAGGGGCTCAGCCAGTCCAGGGCCTCCCAGAAATTTGGCTGCCTGGTCCAGGGCATTCCCAGCCAACTTGCCATGGTCTCTGGGCACCCGTGCATGCATGACCTCTGATATGAAGCTGGGTAGCACCCAGCCTCCTCGTATTGAGCATCCTATCTCAGAAATATTGGAAACTCTCACAAACAAGCTTTTTTTCCTGGTTCTGTGGGACTTACAGCTGCACACAGTGGGAAGGCACCAGTTGGCACTTGGCATGTGCCTTCAGGGTCACCGTGAGCCTTGGTCAAGGCCCTGCGTATGAGTTGGTTCCACCAGCACAGAACCCAGGACTAGACCTAGTTGCTGCACCATCTGGTCACAATGGCCGAGGAGCGCCTGATGGACACATAGGCATGGAGGGAGGAGGAAGTTGCCTGTGAGCAGGAGAGAGATGCCTGCAAGGTAGTGAAGGACTGACATGAGGAGGTGAAGGACCAGTGTGAGGCGGAGAGAGACCAGTGGAGGGATTGGTGGACCAGGAGTTCTGGGACAGGCTCTTGGGCCTGGAGGAGAGGCACCTGGAGGCCCAGGAGTGACAGGATGCCCTGGTGGCCAAGGCAGTGAAGGCAATGGAGGAGGACTGTGAGGTGCTGGACACCATCCTGGCCTTGGCAGTTGCTGCCCTGCCTTTAGTCGCAGCCCCACTTATCCCTGGCAGCCACCTGCTACCCAGTAGCAGCCCCTCCCCTGGCACCTCCATCAGCCAGATGCCCCTGCTTGGTTCTTGGTCTTGGTCCCTCCCCTAGCCTCCCTACCTGGGCCCAGCCATACTGCTCACTCACATTACATATGGCTCTGGTGTAAGGGCTGCCTGCAGTGGATCAAGGACTGCATACAGGCCCTGCTCACCCAGTCTGCTGGGTAAGGGAGGGGGAGATGGATGCATTGTCAAAACAATGGCTGCTGTTAATCCCAGGCGAACCCCGCATTTGCTGGCCTCACCAGTGTGTGCACCCATTGGGGTGTGACCAGAGGTGGGGGTGCTGGGCACCTGTCTCTGGGCTCTGTCCCCTAGGCATCCCCACCCAGGAAGATACACATAGCACTACTGTAAATAGTCTGCAGGAGGAAGAAGGTGCTTTATTGATGGTCAGTGAGGTGGGTGGTAGATGGGCTCTGTGGGGAGCTGGGAAGGGGAACAGGGTTTGTTGTGGGGGGAGGGTAGGCTGAAGGGCTCTGCTGTTGATGGGGAGGAGGTCTGTGTTTGTGGGCAGGAACAAAGTGCTTTCCTGAGAACTGTCTTTAGTGAGCATGGTGCTGGGGATGGGTGGTGGGGCTGGAATCTGAGGCTGGATCTCTCAGTGGCCTCTATGAAGCTACCAGTCCTGGCTGGCTGGATGAGCCCACAGATAGCAGGGCTTGAGGCCCAGGAGCATGTGAATGGCAGCAGTGGTGGTATCCAGTTGCATACCATTAGTGTCCCTGCTGGAGTCTGGGTGGCAGCAGCATGGCGGCAGGGGGCCTGGGACAGTGTGGTGATCCTGGCCAGGTGGCCATGCCACACAGGGGGGACTGCCAGGGCTGAGACTGACCTGCACCAAGTGGTGGTTGCTGTAGCACCAGAGCATGGCAGCCAGCAGGAGCCCAAGATACTGGATATTGCTGCTGGTGGGGGTGTGAAATAGCTATAGCACAGTGGGCACAACCTCCAGTGACAGAGCCTCAGTGTGCTGCTACTGTGCTCTGTAGCCTGCTCTGGAGTAGGAAGGCAAGTGGGTAGGATCCAAGGAACAGGGTTAGCTTTTAAAGATGTCTGCTGGTAGGGGGCTGATGCAAGGCCAGAGGGGATGCTTTTCATTAACATAAAAAGTTATGAACATTCAGTGGAGACAGAATTCCAAATTAATAGCTGAAATTAGACATTCCCATTTAGCTTAATTTATTAAATGATCTTTCCTATTCCATCGGCTAAGTAGAAGATAGAAAAGAATACTGGGAGTAAGCAGAGACCCACAGAAAATGGAAAAGGGGATTGGCCAGCAAAGAAAGGTATAGGTTAGAACTTAGAAATGTAAGGATAAAGTGAGAATTATCAAAAGTAAAGCTAAATTAGATCTTGCAAGAAGGATTAAATAATAAAAGGTTCTTTATATAAATAGCCCACCAGGGCAGCCTGTCACTCCTGGGCTTTCACGTGCCTCTCCTCCAGGTCCAGGAACCTGTCCCAGAACTCCTGGTCCACCAGTCCCTTTACTGATCCCTCACTTCCTCATGCTAGTCTCTCACTACCTTGCAGCTATATATATATATATATATATATATAAAATAGGAGAAAGAAAGAGGTGGGTCCCAAGTTTTTTAACTTGGGGGCGACTGAGGACCAGGTGGAAGCAATTTGGGTCAGGCTGCAAGGAGGACGAGGAGAAAGGGACTTAATGGTGGGTGTCTGCTATAGAC